>QEPC01011901.1:5576993-5616311 GCA_003113815.1 Sphenodon punctatus | reverse complement strand
CGGCCGCTCGCATGGTGAATGTGATTCCCCACCGTGGTAACATCTGGGGGGGAACATCCGTTCCCCCCAACAGACGTTACGTGGTCCAAGCCACCACAGGGAATTGACTGTGGTTGACATTGACCACGTAACGTCTGAAAATACCCAGAGTCGTTCTGTTCGTTCCTGTCAGATGGGTCCCAACAAGCGGTGATGGGCAATTGCTCATTGTTTCCCCAGAACCTGTCCTGTGGAGTCCCACAGGGTTCTGTCTGGTCTCTCTTGTTCAATGTTTGTCTGAGGCTGCTGGGTGAGATCATCTGTAGATCAGGGGTGCAGTGCCATCAGTACAGCACGCAGCTCTATCTCCCTTTTTCATCTGACTGGGGTTCCTCAGTCTCTGTGCTTACTCAGTGTTTGGGTACCGCTGGTCACTGGATAGGGATGAAGCAATTTAAGCTGAATCCAGTGATATGGTTGTCTGGCCATGTGACCTTTGGGGGCTAGGGATACCTGTCATTGATGGGGTCCAGCCTCCTTGGATTACTCAGGTTTGCAGCCTTCCGGTGCTCCTAGATCCCTCACTGCACCTGGAACATCAGGTTGCAGCACTGGCCAGAAGTGCTTTTCACCAACTCCACAGGGTGAGAGTCCTACAACCCTATCTTTCAGGTTCAGATTTGCCCACAATCATCCATGCCTTTAAAACCTGCAGTCTAGACTACTGCAATGCAATCTACTTGGAGATGTCCTTGAAGACTGTTCCGGGACTGCAGCTGGTGCAGAATGCAGACACCCACCTTCTAACAAGGGTGGGTTGCTGGGATCACATTACTCTGGTAAGAGTCTGCAATGGGTTCTGCAAGCTCTGCAGTGTTTGAGTTTCCACTGGATTTTGGTGGCGCTATGGGCACAATTCAAGGTAGTTTTGACTTGTAAAGTCCTAAATAGCTTGGGCTCTGCATATCTAAAAGACTGCCTCCTCCCCGAAGTTCCATCGCGATTCCTAAGATCAGCAAGGGGCATCCTCTTTTAAGTTCCATCACTGCACCAAGCCCATATGACATGGCATTCTCCATGGCTGCTCCAGAGCTTCGGAACTCTTTCCCTGGATTTTATTTTTTAAAGCCTGATCATTTTCTGAGTACAGTGTAAGACCTACCTATTTAGCCAGGCCATTAGCAGGCAGAGATAGGGTTGAGAACATGGTTTTAATGGAAACATTTTATATAGTTGTACAGTTTAATTTATTTTTGTATAGTTTTACTTTTGTATAGTTTTATTTGTGTATATTTTGTACATGATTATATTTAATTAAGTAAACCGCCCTGAGCATTTGGGTAGTTAAAAAAATTCAGATAAATAAAAAGTATTCTCTTTAAAAATGTATGGTCAAATAAAATAAGTTCAGGATTTTTCTTGCTATGGTATCTTCTAATAAATGTAACTTGGAGCTTAATGATGTAAGAGGGGTTGTGAAATTGAAAAAATCATGTTAATATGGATTTGTTGAAAAAAGGATGACTAGGTCCATGCTACTCGTAGATGAACAAAATAGGGCAAGAGAGATTTTTATGCTGCAAAACCATGACAAACGTGTGAGTTCAAAAAGCAAATGCATGCTGAGGTCTAAGAGACAAAAACAAAGGCTTATTTGCCCTTTAAATGGACCAATAAATTCAAATTGGCACCCGACAGTGTGTACTGAATAGATAATTGTGAGTCTTAATCATTAAAAAAGAGAGAGAAAAGCTAAAGCTTAAGAGTCAAAGATATTCTTATATGAAGAAGCAAAGATAGCCCACTCTATAAAGTATTAAATATCTAGTGAACTGAATTGTACTCAACAGAGAAAATAAGTGATACTCTTTTATTTTCAAAGAAGAAAATTTTAAATGCTGTTTTAATCCTTGCAAAACATTCAGAATACTGGTATGGGTATCAGCGAATTGACAGATCAACTGTGATCTGCTATTGTAAGGGAAGGACCATTCAAACAATGTGTTTTATTCATTCTTAGGCATTTTTCAGCATACATCCTGCCGCACATACCCCGTCTATCTACAACTTCCCCAATCAGATTACTGATTTACATCATTGATTCTCATTAAAAAAATCTGCAAAAGTAGACAGGCTGATTATCAAATGGGCATATTAATGAGGCATAGAGTTCGGGATGGAAACCATGATGCTCAAGCACAGCTGAAATATATGTTTGTGTGTGAAATTAAGGGACTAAAGTGAGTAGGTTGGAGTCCCACATACACTGAGCTTGTACACTGAGCCATTCTTTAATGGCTATTCTCCTCCTGTCATAAGTTTGGAAAGCAGGTTCTCTTTTATAAATCTGCTTGTTTGTTCTGCATTGTGCACATGCTAAACTTATTTAAATGAAGTTTTCTCACAAGCATTCATTCTCAGCAAATCAGAAACTTTTTTTTTTAGTCAGCCCGGTGAGTTCCCTGCAGCATTAGTTGTCAACTGTTTTTATCACATCTTATAAAACACTAGTGTAAGGAAACTCTTTTCTTGTGACTTGGAATATATATATATAGGTGGTCATGCTAAAGTAATCTCAGAGAAGTTGAAAGATGGGATTTCTATCCCAGAAAAAAACAACTCAAAATTTTGAATTATCCTTCCAAACTCAGGGTGAAATTTCCAAATTTTCATCAAAGTGAGAATCACAAAATTCTGATTTTGGCAATTTTCCAACTAAAACAAGAATATTCTCGCTTTGGATATCTGTGTGCAGCATATCTGAATTATTATTTTTTTAATTACTTTTTAAAAATTGATAATGACCATGACACCTTTTTTAATTTTGAATTTTTTCACAAAGGAAAATCTGAAAACTGAAAAATCATAATATTCTCATGAAGAATTTTGACTCGCATTTCCTAACCAGTTGTTTCGGAAGCAAAAGTGCTTCATCAGCAGAGTTCTAGAAAAGTCTAAGTTCTTCTACTGCACTCATGTCCAGGGTAACAAAACAGAGGGCATTTTTAGATGTGCATGAAATTCATGGGTTACAACAATTTCCTGTGAGCATAGGACTCCTCAGCATATGTGTGAGCTCTGTTCATATGTTCCCCCTCATTGCATGTGAAAACAAAGTCACATGGTATCTGCAAAGCCATGTTTTGGTGATGACAGTTGGAACATTCAGTTGGATTCAATTCATCTGGATCCAACTGGATTCAGTTCAGTTCACTGGAGAATGTGAATGCTTTCAAAATGGCAATTGAAGCAGATGCAATCTTGCATGAGTGGCGTTTAGATATTAATCTGTGTCTTCTAGCGCATGAGTTTGGGAATGCGCATTCTGGGGGAATGCGCATTCTGGGGGAATGCGCATTCTGGAACCCTTGATATTGGGGATTCCAGAAACCAGATTAAGATGCAGAAGTTTCCACATAACACTTGTGAGAGTCATTCACACATGAGTGATGTGGTGGAATTTCGCCATCCAGAAAGGAATGAGAGGAGGCCACTTAGGAACATTCCAATTTTTATTCCAAGTACACAGCTGCGGGGCTGCCTAGCGTTCAATGCTGGCAGACCCAGAGCACCTAAGGGAAGAGCTATTTATACAAGTTAAAACAAAGGATTTGCAGGCAACCAATCAAAACAGCATATGTTACATATATTTCATACAAGAAAGTATCAAATACAGTTTGTCGCTCCTGCGCGTTGCATACAATTACCTAATTTGTTTTTCTTTGCAGTTTAAAGCATGAGATAATGGGGGCGGGCAGCAATTGGTTAGTATAGGAAGGACACACACTGGCCATGCAGAGGGGGTTATGTGAGTTCACATAGTGGTTAAAACAATTCTACCTCATTTCCCCCTTTGAGGCTCCTGAACCTACGAGGGAGCCTCACTGTGACGGGGCTGCAAGTGCATGAGTTTGCGCACTTGTATTTGTTGCTGTATCTGCGAGGTGTCATGGGTACATTTAGTAATAATGCAAAGACCAAGGTGAAACAAAGCATACAGCAATAACAAACACACTATCAGGCATATAATCCCATACAATATACGCCGGGCAAAGCCAGGGATATTAGGAGCAAGCCTTCAAGCCAGGAAAACAATCCCCCATCAATTTCCCATCCACAAGGGGGAATCAGGGTGAGATTAGAGTGCAATTCCTTGACTGCTTTTTGGGTTTGGCCAATAGCAAGGTGCAAGTTGTGAGCATTATCAGGATATAAGTACAACATTCAGTGTCGATAAGGACACAGATTCCTCCTTTGGCCGAAAGTATAATATCTAAAGCTATTCGATTTTGGAGGGCAACTTCCCGGAGGGCCACCATTTCAACGGTGATGTTGCCAAGGCTTCTAGCAGTAGTTAGATAAGAGTTCTGGTGAAAGGCTACCATTGTTTTAAGGAAGAACAGGAGGATCAGCATGCCAACAGTGAGATGCATGGATCCAGGCATTTTTACCTTCTACCTTAACAGCCGTGTGGGTTGTCAACAAAAGCAAGTGGGGGCCCGTCCAACAGGGAGCAAGGCAGTTTTTCTGACTTAATTCCTTGATTAAGACCCAATCTCCTGGTTTAAAAGGATGACAAGGCTCGGTAGCAGATGGCGTATGGACAGTACGTGCCCTAGTATGGGAGTTCTGTAAAGCTCTGGACAAAGAAAGAACATAATCAGCAATACTGTCAGACAATTCAGTGAGTCCCTCCTTCCGAGCAGCTCTAGGCTCCACCCCCACCCTCATTGGCCATCCCATAACCAGTTCAAAGGGGGACAGGCCATGTTTTCTGTTGGAGTTTGAAAGAGTAGCCATGAGTACGAGAGGCAGCGCCTCAGGCCAGGACAAGCCAGTGTCATGGACAATCCTTTGACAATCTGGTTTTTAGGTTAGAGTTCTTGCGCTCCACCTGACCACTGCTTTGTGGATGGTATGGTGTGTGGCAATAGAGGCTAATACCCAAAGTTTTACACAGAGTCTTAGTGAGCTGGGCGGTGAAATGAGAGCCCATGTCACAATCAATGGAGAGGAATATCCCAAATCTTGGGATGAAGTCTTTCAAAAGATGTTTGGCAACCGTGGTTGCATCAGTCCTTTGACAGGGAAAGGCCTCAGTCCAACCAGAGTGTGGGTGTGGGTTGGGGTGGCCTTGGAAATGTTAAACAACTGGCAAGTAGGACAAGATCGGACAAGTATTCAAGCTTCTGTAGTAACAAAGGGAGCAAACCAGTGAGTAGAAATTTGGGAGGTGATCCCCCCTTTGTTCGTGTGCGAGCGCAGATGAGCCACGCAAACAGGATGCTTCAGAAGAACCTGAGGTGCCACTGGCCGGCCATCAGGGTGACGAAGGATGCCATCAGTGTTGGGGATGCAGCCAGCCTTGGTCCAAACAAGACGTTCAGCTATAGCAGCGGAGTCCTGGAGGGAGCAAAGTTTGGAGTCATCAGGAGCGGGTGGGAGCGGCTCAGAAAAATATACTGCCATAACGAGATTCGCAGGAGGGCCACACCTGGCTGCTTGGTTGGGCAGCATTATCAGTCAGGTGATTTCCCTGGGCCTCAGGAGCAGAGGCGCCCGTATGGGCCCGAACATGAACGACAGCTAAAGCAGACGGAAGGAGGAGGGCATCCAGCAATTCAGCAACGAAAGGAGCGTGGGAAATAGGACTACCTGAAGAGGTGAGGAAGCCACGTTCCCTCCAAATAACACCAAAGGAGTGGCAAACACCAGATGCATAGCAAGAATCAGTGTAAATGTTCACAGAGCAGTCCATGGCCAAAGTGCAGGCTCGGGTGAGGGCAATAAGTTCAGCAGGCTGGGCATTATTCAGGGAAGGCAGAGAGTATGCTTCAAGGACTTTGAACTATGTACAAACAGCATAGGCAACAGAAAGTTTTAAATTAGGTAAGCGAACGCAAGAGCCATCCACAAAGAGGGTGACAGAGGGGGAGGGAAGGGGAACATCAGAGAGGTCAGGGCGGGGGAGGTAGGCTTGGGTGAGCAAAGAAAGGCAATCATGAGGCAGGGAATCGGGGTCACCATTGGAGGGAGTGGGGAGCAAGGAGGCAGGGTTCAAAGGGAGAACACGAAGGAGGGTAAGGTGCTTAGCAGAAAGGAGAACAAAAACCAAGATGCAGAAGAGGGGATACTAGTAATGGTGATGACTGGATCCGTAACTATCAGGTGGAGGGGCACCACAAAATTGTTAACCTGGCAGAGGTCTTGAACAAAACAAAAAACAGGAGTGCCATCGGGATAGAACTTCCCTGGCTTTTTGACAGGTAAAATAGGACTGTTTACAGGGGAACGGGTGGGGACCACAACCCCAGACTTTAAAATGCCTTAAGAACAGGTTGGATTCCGGTAACAGCCTCTTGAGAAAGAGGATACCGAGGCACCGAAGGGAAAGGCTTGCTAGTTTTAACCTGAATGAGAACTGGATTGACCCCTTGTAGCAACCCCACATCATCAGGTGAGGTGGCCCACAAGTGAGGGGGCAGGCTGTCGAGAAGGGCCTTCTGGCCAGGCAGGCACTTCTGTTCAGTCCCCTCTGTAACAAGGGACATAACTAGTGATGGAGTCAGTGTGTCAGGCAGAGTGACAAAAATTCCATCCGGGGAACAGTGGATGGTTGCCTGCAATTTACAAAGCAAGTCTTTTCCCAAGAGGTTAGCCGGGGTGTTTCTACTAAGAAGGAAAGGATGCTGCTTAGTGAGGGGTCTGATGGTTACAGTGGCCACCTCAGAAAGGGGCTAGGAGCTGGGAACACCATCAACTCCAATTGTGGGGAGGGAGACAGACAAGACAGATAGGGCAACAACATCAGAAATCTTTAACATAGAACAGGTAGACAGGAGCCCCATTAACAATAACAAACACAGTAGGGCCCATTTGATTGCCAGTTAAAAATAAAACACATAAACTTATTTGGGAAATAAGGGACCCTCTTTGTTCCGGGATGAGGAGACCAGAGGGGAGCATTTTGATGCCTCCCCATGTAGTGTTATATACAGAGAAAAACTTCTGTAGTATTGATTTAAACTCTCCTGTGGATTTTTTTTTCTTTTTCTTTTTTTTAAGTTGTTGCAATTTGGTCTGAAATTTGCTAGGGGACTCTCTAAGCTTTGGAAAGGAGTCAGACCAAGTTACTATGTCTAAGGGAGAAAAGGGGATGTGAACAGTGACAGGAGGATGCTGGCCCATGGCATCGGGGAAGGCACGCAAGGGTGTCAGCACTTGGGGCGAGCCCGAGGAAGTGGAGGGTGGTGGAGTGGGATCCATGCAGGGCACCCCAAAAGCCGTGGATGAAGTAGGAGAAGTGGGGACAGCCCTTTGGCATTCCCGCACTCGCTTCCCAATCCCCCCCTCTGAAAGGTCTATGAAATCGTGCCCCGCCTCGGCTCCCTCAGGTGGCGGGGAGACCGGTTCAGCACCCTCCGCTGCCCTGACAGGCAAAGGAGGGGGCCGCGCAACCCACTCATCAAGAAGATCTGATGATGGGGGCGGCAGGGGAGCCAAAGGGGGTTTGATTTGGACTGGGCAAAGGAGTCGGGTATAGGAGGGTGGAGGTGCCGGCGGTGGACGTGGTACTTTGAAGCGCTTCTGGATAGATGGATTATAGGCTTCTGCGTCCCATAAATACCAAGTATCCATTTGTCGGGGGTGTTTGTCCTCCAGGTTTCCTCAAAGGTGTTCGAGGACCGGGAAGGAGAAAGACCCCTCAAAAAGGAATTGCAATTCCGGATTGTCAGAGGTGTACAAATTCCACTTAGTAATGCCCAACCAAGACCAAACCAAAAACTAAAGCCTAACCAAGACTAAACCAAAAACGAGGTGTCCCTTGTTTATCCCAAACCAAAGTGGCACTTACCGCAGGAATCCAAAGGAGTCCTTTGTTCCTCTCATCCCGAATGAGCCCCCAGAATTGTGGTGGAATTTTGCCATCCAGAAAGGAATGAGAGGAGGCCACTTAGGAACGTTCCAATTTTTATTCCAAGTATGCAGCTGTGGGGCTGCCTAGCGTTCAACGCTGGCAGACCCTGAGCACTTAAGGGAAGAGGTATTTATACAAGTTAAAACAAAGGATTTGCAGGCAACCAATCAGAACAGCATATGTTACATATATTTCATACAAGAAAGTATCACATACAGTTTGTCGCTCCTGTGCATTGCATACAATTACCTAATTTGTTTTTCTTTGCAGTTTAAAGCATGAGATAATGGGGGCGGGCAGCAATTGGTTAATAAGGAAGGACACACGCTGGCCATGCAGAGGGGGTTATGTGAGTTCACATAGTGGTTAAAACAATTCTAACTCAGTGGGCACTAGTTTTAATCGTGGTTTTATTTGCCTGCTCACAGGAGTTTTATCTCGTCTAAAAAAGATCAATTTAACATTTTTGTATACTGACATCCATTGGACTTCATCCTCAGAGCACATAGAAGACTAGTGAAAAAATAAATGTCACCAAATCTCAACAGGACACCCTTCTACTGTGACTAGCAACATTTAGGAGATTTATGTGATAATGGTTCTATTTTTTGAAGTTGTTCTTTTTCATTCATGAATCATTTGTCATCTGAAAAAGCAGTGGAGAGCCATGTTTGCAAGGTGCTGAAACACTGGGATGTGGGGGCACTTAGCGCTTCCTGATGTCAGACCCTAAACCAGTAGATTGCCTAGATTTACTTATAGCGGTGGTTATACGTCCATGCTATTGAAATGGGAAGTGGCTTTCAGGTGTAGCTTTTATTTTCCCTGCTCTTCGGCTTCCATTTAGCCTGCAAGCCAGAAAGAAAAAATGAAAGCCAGAAAGCTCTCTTTCATTTCATCCTTTCGGCAGATAATTTTTAATAGCAAGTTTTCTATTTTTATTTCCTACCAGTGTATGGTTAAACAAAACTGCATATTAAGGCAGCAGGGTTTGATTCCTGGGACTCAGTCTGTGGGAATAAAAACTCATACTGTGGCTGCCTTTGTATCTTTCCTACTGCAGAGAGGTTTAGTAAACATTTTCTTTTAAAGCCAGTGCTTTATTTATCCCTCCCCTGGGCCTGGTAGCTGTCCCTCTCTGTCTAAAGCATCTGATATTGTTTGTTGTTCGAATCCACTTTTGTTCATGTCCATTTACAATAGTTAAGTGCTCAAAAAAAAACACCAAAATTAAAAAAACAAACACAGACAACAACAACAACAGCAGCACGCACGCGCGCGCGCGCGCACGCACACACACACACACACACACACACATGCACACACACACAAACCCCTCCCCCCAACCCTTCGTTAACGGTACTTCTATTTTTGAATTTGAGTATCTTGGAAAAATCGAGGTTTCACACTTGAATAAGCTATTCAAGGTGTTATCTATGATGCAGTGTCAATGAGGGTATTTTCAGATGATACGCAGGCTGTTGGCCCCGTACCGGCACCAACGGCTTCGTTCCCCGCCGGGGTCACCCCGTAACGGCACAACAGACGTGCTGGGGGGATCCCGGCGGGGAAAGTGGGAGGGGCCGGGGCCACGCGGCGCAACGTGCGGCCGCACGGCCCTGCCCCCTTCCCGCACCCCGCCGCCCGCCCTCCGAGGAGATGGGCGGGCGGCGGGGCCAATGCGGCCGCCGCGGCCGGCCGATCATGCCATGGCCCAGGATCCCGCCAGGGATCCCGGGCCGTGGCACGCGGCCAGACGTTACTTTTCCTTGGTCACGGCCCGGGGTCCGTTTGACCACGCTTCCCGGGACCTTCCCCCGGCTAGCCCGGGAAGCGTGGTTCAAACGAACCCCATGTGGGGATTGACCGTGGCCAACATCTGGCGCGCCGCGAACAGACGTACGGGACACGGTGACCACAGGTGGGTATTCACCGTGGTTCACCGTGTTCACGTAACGTCTGAAATCACCCTGAGATGATATTGTAGGCAATCTTTCTGAAAATGACTTTAGCAGGCTTTAATGCTTCTAAATGTTGTTATTTCAGGTAGAAATGAATGCCCTGGGATGGTACTTTGGAACACAATACTAGTTATTTGCACAGAGACAGCGTAACTTCTGTTTCATGTAGTTCTTTTCCCATCTTGCACAGCTGAAGATGTAGTTACTAGGCAAGGGTGGTTAACTAATCACCGATACTTACAAGTCAGTTTGAAAATCACAACCTAAATCTTCATAAGTGAATGCAGAGCCAGCCTTAAAATTTGCGGGGCTCAGGGCAAAGATAGAATTCAGGGGCCCTGGTGACCCCACCCACTCCTGTGGCCACACCCCCTCAATGGCACCCTCTACAGGGCCTTACAGGTGGCTGTGTTTGGGACAATGCTGGGAGGGAGTGGGGGCTTCCAGAAGTAAAGAAAAGAGCAGGGCCCAGGGCGGTTGTTTTGAGTTGCCCTGTGGTAAGGCCAGCCTTGAGTGAATGCACCATCAAGTACGTACATAGCTTAGGCCACTTGCCCACGTTCAGAGATACGATCGGGAAACTCATGGGCAGGGTCCCAGCGACCAAACTCACAAATAACTCTGAACATGGGCACGGGGGTAAATGTGTCATCAAGTGCGTCCCGCAGCGATTTCTCTGATGCATGACAGGGCTCAAAATCCAGTCATGTCATCCGTCAGAGACATCGCCGTAGGATGCACCTGATGATGCTTTTACCCCCATGACCACGTTCAGAGTCTAGCAGCCGGGAGTCCGCCGGTGAGTTTCCCTGCCGTATCTCTGAATGTGGGCAAATGGCCTTCATCCTATCATTATTTATTTATATAGCCCTAACAAATGTACGTGATACTGAAGAGCTATGATGAGACAAGTCCTTGCTCCAAGGGGCTTACAGTCTAAAATGGACAAAGGGGGGGGGGGAGGGGACAACAAAGGTGAAGGACACAAAGGGAGGGACAGAGGGTACTTTCAGACATGACATTAACCACCCTTTAACCACCCTTGGTGGTTATTTATGCATGTTGCAGGGCTGTATTGGTGCCCTATGCAGCCCTGCAACATGCATAAATAACCACCAAGGGTGGTTAAAGGGTGGTTAGCGTCATGTCTGAAAGTACCCAGAGATACATTCATGAAGCTGAGAAGTTTCAGGTGCACACACTTCGCTTAGGGTGTTTTTAAACAAGGCTGGGGAAGGGGGCATCAATGGCTGCTGCTGAGTGGCACTGGAGCAGCCACTCAGATGGAGTGCGTAGTGAATGATTGTAACGGGCAGCTCCCAGCATGGCTACCACAGCAGCCACCTCGCACGCACCCTGCCACAGACCATGGGGGAGGGGAAAGCGCGCCGGGCTGGCCTTTGAAATTGTCATGTCTCAGCGTAAGTGCTAGGGAACCCGGGCTTCCCAGTGCTCGCAGGAATTTCTTTGAGTGGCCATGAGTGAATGCTGAGTGGCTCAAGGGAGTGCTCATTCCCCCACACCACCTTCATACAGGCAGTTGAATGAGTGGCTCCTAGGTGGCCATGCGTTGTAGAATCTCGTTTAAGAAGCAAGAAGCCTGCTATGGAGTCAGTTGGGCCATTAGATGACAAGGGAGTAAAAGGGGCGCTCAGGGAGGATAAGGACATTGCAGAGAAGCTGAATTAGTTCTTTGTGTCAGTCTTCACTGCAGAGGATTTTGGGGAGGTACCCATGCCGGATTCTTGCTTT
This sequence comes from Sphenodon punctatus, assembly GCA_003113815.1. Taxonomy (NCBI): domain Eukaryota; kingdom Metazoa; phylum Chordata; class Lepidosauria; order Sphenodontia; family Sphenodontidae; genus Sphenodon; species Sphenodon punctatus. Next base: position 5,604,701 of record QEPC01011901.1, on the reverse strand, counting down.
GTGGGTAGGGAATTGGAAGAGTCGTTACAAATCAGTGTGATGTTGGAGGATGTTCTAGGGCAAATGGGCAAACTGAATAATACTAACAAGTCACCAGGACCAGATGGCATTCACCCCAGAGTTCTGAAGGAACTCCAATATGTAATTGCAGACCTACTGTTAGTAATTTGTAACCTGTCACTAAAATCTGCCACCCAAGGACTGGAGGGTGGCAAATGTAACCCTGATATTTAAAAAGGGATCCAGAGGTGATCCTGGAAGCTACAGACCAGTAAGCTTGACGTCTGTGCCAGGCAAAATGGTGTAAACCATAATTAAGGACAGAATTACAAGGCATGTTGACAAACATGGCTTAATGGGGAAGAGTCAACATGGATTTAGTAAAGATAAGTCATACCTCACTAACCTGTTGGAATTCTTTGAGGGTGTAAATAAGCATGTGGACAAGGGAGACCCAGTAGATATAGTGTACCTGCATTTCCAGAAAGCATTTGATAAGGTTCCTCATGAGAGACTCCTGAGAAAATTAAAAAGTCATGGGCTAGGAGATAGTGTCTTACTATGAATCAGAAAGTAGTTGGAAGATAGAAAGCAAAGGGTAGGACTAAATGGTCAGTTTTCACAATGGAGAGATGTAAAAAGTGGTGTGCCTCAGGGATCTGCATTGGGACCGGTGCTGTTTAATCACTAATGATCTCGAAAAGGGTGTTAAGAGTGAGGTGATTAAATTTGCATACGACACCAAGTTATTCAAGGTAGTTAAAACACAAGCAGACTGTGAGGAACTGCAACAGGATCTTATGACACTGGATGCCTGGGCATCTAAATGGCAAATGAGATTTAATGTGGACAAGTGCACTGCAAAGTGATGCACGTAGGGGAAAATAATCCAAACTATGCGTACACAATGCTGGGTACTGAGCTAGGAGTTACCGCTCAGGAAAAGGATCTGGGAGTGGTTTGGGACAATACAATGAAATCCACAGCGCAGTGCACAGCAGCAGTTAACAAAGCAAACAGAATGTTAGGAATTATTCGGAAGGGGATAGAGAATAAAACTGAGGATGTCATAATGCCTCTCTACAAATCAGTGGTGCAACCGCACCTCAAATATTGTGTGCAGTTCTGGTCATCCCATCTCAAAAAAGACATAGCTGAACTAGAAAAGGTACAGAGAAGGACAACAAAAATGATCAAGGGCATGGAAGGGCTCCCGTATGAGGAGAGGCTTGGTAGGTTGGGGCTCTTCAGTTTGGAGAAGAGACGACTGAGAGGAGATATGATAGAGGTCTATAAAATCATGAGTGGTGTGGAACTAATAAACAAGGAGCAGTTATTTACCCTCTCAGCTAGTACTAGAACTAGGGGACACTCCATGAAACTCATGGGTGGCAAGTTTAAAACAAATAAAAGAAAATATTTTTTCACTCAGCGTATAATTGGGTTGTGGAATCTACTGCCAGAGGCTGTGGTAAGGGCCAGTACTATAGCTGAGTTTAAAAGAGGTTTGGACAAGTTTCTGGAAGATAGGTCCATTAGCAGCTATTAGCCAGACAGGATCAGGGAACATGACGGGAGCTGGGGGAAAACAACAGGGAATGGATCCCCCATTGTGACCTGTTGGGTGCTTCTCCCAAGCCACCGTGATTGGCCACTGTCGGAGACAGGATGCTGGGCTAGATGGACCATTGGTCTGACCCAGTATGGCACTTCTTATGTTCTTAACACCCTTAGTTACAGGGGAGAAAGGGAGTCGTATAGTCATAAGCAAAGAATCTGTTGGACCAGAAGAAAGGGAAAGCTTAGTGCAAGAGTGTGTACGTACCTCACTTCCTGTGTCTGCTTAACACTTGATGCAAAACCAATTGGAATTCCATGGTAGATTTCGCATTTACTTGAGTTGGCTTCAGATCAAATCTATCCAAACTGATTTGTACAGGGTCCTATGAAAAATTTGGTTGCATAATGTCTTGAGTAATTAAATTGGAATGTTCTTAGCTTTTTAGACTGTTATGTTACAAATAGGTGAATAGAAAGTGGAGTATAAGTATATACACATCCCTCACCTGTGGCCAATAGAAGATAGTTTATTTCCTTGAAATACTTTTCATTTATGTGGTAGTCTAAACCAGGGATGGGGAACCTTTTCCCTTCTGGGGGCCACTTTGAGAAATTACTACTAGCTCTGAGGGCCGCATAGGAGTTGAGGGCAGGAATGCTTAAGAGGTGCACTCAAGAAAAGAAGAGTCCAGGTCGTGGATCTGTCTCCTATCCACGTGTGCATGCCCTCATCTTTGCTCTCTTACCCTGAGCTCAGTTTTTCAGTGATTGCAGATCAAGGAACTGAAAGTGGGGCACATAAAAACATGCCACAGACTGCATTTGGCCCCCAGGCCTGAGGTTCCCCATTCTGGTCTTTGCAAAGCACTTTACAATCACCATCTCATTAGCTCTCATAACATTGGGGCTGATCCCATACCCCACGCGTGCTGCGCACATCCCGCATGCACGTGCGTGCAAATTGCACGCATCTCCATAGAGATTGCATTGTTTCATGTGGATCCGATTTGGGATTGTAGCCACTGTGGTTAGGTAGGCGGATCAATATTATTCCCATATTACAGAAGAGATACTGAGGATGACTTAGTGATTTTCCCAAGGCCGCTCAATGAGTCTATAGTCGGACCCCAAGGTCTCCCAGCTCCAAGCCCTGTACTTTATATATTGTCTCTTAGTAGTGGGTTAGTTGTGCTGAAGACCTGAAAGAGTTAATAATAATCCCTAATTCTCAAGGTTAAGTGAATATAAGGAGGTTAACTTCTTTCCTATGAAGAAACAATGCTTATTTCTTGTTTATGTCATCGTTAATGAACCATACATTTTCCACGTCGCTTTGGAAGTTTTACTGCTGTGACAGCAAAGCTGCATCATTATTCTGTGCCGTAAGAAAAACTCAGCATATGAATTTCATGAGGAACCCTCACCGTTCTTGGTGCTCAGTTGTATAAAATGTGCAGGTTGTTGTGCACCAAAGTCGATTTCAGAATGGAAGAACAGGCAGGCAAGGTTGTCTAGACAGGCCAGCTGCAGAATCAAAACTGGACCAGTTGGCAGCTGTAATTGCTGATTGTGCTTTCCAGTCGCACCATGCTGCTCAGGGGTAGGTTGTTTTTACATAGTTTACTTACTAAGTTGTTTACTTACTTACTTACATCGTCTGGCTTTGGGATGCAATATTTGTTTTCAAATAGGCTTGGAAGACTGGGGCATTATGACATTACAAGAACTTTTGAAGAGAGACAAATAAATTTCACATTTATTATATTTATTTTAAGAATGTGTTTAGTCCACCCTAGATTAGTAGCTACCATTTTATGGATATCCTGAAATTCGATCAATTTCTTAACAGATAAATTACTATGCTACAAAGCCAGCATTGCTACTAAGACATCCATAACACCCCTCTGAAGCCTTGACAGAGGATCTGAGGATTAAACCGTCATGGCTGTGGGAGATTATCAAGATAGGCTTTTTACATCTCGTCTTGAGCCCCATAATTTAAGATCATCTCCCAGTTTTGTGAAATGGTCTCAAGCTTACATGCCCTTCTTGCCTTGCTGTTTTCAAAGATTTGGCAGTTTCTGGTCCATTTATTTGGCCATTTCAGTATTTTGGTTACATCATTGTTGTAAGCCGCCCTGAGCTGCCTGTGGCAGGAGGGGCGGGGTAATCAGTTTTTAAAATAAAATAAAATAAATAAAAATCATTTTGGCACTTTTATTACTATTGCACATGGGAAGTTCTGAAACAAAGGCCGTTTTCACATGGGCGCCGCCCCACCCACCCATGTGTGCGGCGGGTGGGGGACGCCCATGCGAACACCACCCACAGTGGGTGGAGGATGGGTGGGCGCCCATAGGAACAGCGTCCGTGGTGGGTTGGGGTCCGTGCGCACTCCCTCACTCCACCCATCGCCACCCACCTCGACCCATCACCCACGCACAGAGCAACGGGTTCCAATGCCTGTTGCTCTGTGCATGGAGATGGGTGTGCACCCATCTTCACCCACCGTGGCCACACACCCACTGCTGCCTATTTGAAAAGGACCAAAGTAACAGAACTGATATATAACCAAAATAATTGGGGGTGGAGGCGGAATCCTGAAGTAACAGAACATGCAATGGGCTGGGCTGTGGGTGGCAGTTCAGGATTGGGACCTCACTAAGTCTTGTCAGGACCAGGCCTGGCACCCACCAAAGTCCCCAGAACATAGCAGGGAGCAAGCGCGCGTGAGGTAGCATAGGTAGGAATGCAAGAACTAGAGGACAGGTAAGGCTGAAGGTAGCACGGACTGGAGTGCAGGTACTGGAGACTGGTGAAGCTAGAAGATAACAAGGACTGGAGCATGGGAACTGGGAAGCCAAACACAGAGGCCTAGGGACTAGACTTTGCTGTTACACTAGCAAACTTAAGGGGGAGACCTGGAAGTTAAATACCTTCATTCAGCCAGTAGAGGTCACACCTAACCAATCAGCTCACCAGGTAAGAAACCTGCTCCAGAACCAGAAGCCCCCAGTTTGAGCCTGTGGGCCCTGACAGAACTGGAATATTTGGCTATGTGAATACCTGTTATTGGTTGTGGATAATATATTATTTGGATATTGGAAGGGTCATCTAAAAATGTAAAAGATATCCATGAATAAAAAAGCCTACTATTCATTTCAGTTCTATATGGAACACACTAAGCTCTTGTTCTCACATGCTAGAAGTGGACCATTTAGGATGAGTTTGTGGCACGTGGATGAGGCAATGTGGAGAAACTCCTTTCTTTGGCCTTCTGTGGATAAAGTCTCTGGTTTTATCCATAGAAGGATGGATAAAGTCTTTCTAGGCTGCCACTCCGGGAGTTTTCATAACCGTTAAACCCACTAAAGCATTTAAGAGTTTTAATTATTTGCTTTCCTTTGTGTTGTTAGTACTTTCTGAAGGCAGTCACACTAGTGTGGTGTGAGTACGGACACCACTAACCACGTGGATAGGATTACTTGTTAAGCAACCAAATCAATTTATCTTTGTTAAAAGATAATGCTCCTTTAACCATCTCTTCATTCAAACAGCTACTCTTTCTTTTTTAAATAACTTGCAAGAGAAATGTTCCCTCTGTTCCTTCAAATGAGGCAACTTACCACCACAATATAAAATCAGAACTGCTTAAGGCCCAGGTGAAGCAATATACACTACTGTGCCAGTGAATGTCTGATATTTTATTACCATTAGACTCTGGAGACTGGAGTCTTTTACTGACATAAAGGGAGATTCCCAGTAGGATGAGCTGCGCTTTGTCATTGGTTCTGCTAAGTGTCAGAATTGGAATTTATTTAAGATGTTGAAATGCAGCTGCCATATATAGTGAGCTTCTAAGGTGGGTGCGTGTTTTGAGAGACCATCCAGTAGGCACAATCCAGCTCCATACAAGTCAGTGGGAGTTTAGCTATTGATTTCAGTGGGAGCCGGATTGAGCCCAGTGGCATAACTAACGTCTCCCAGATGGGGAGACATAGGGTGGCTCTGTTTTATTGAAGGTGGGTGGGCACCACCAGTGGGAGGGAAGGAAGGAAACAAATTGAAGAGAACTCAGAGTGAGGGAAAGACTTGAGTGGAGGCCCTAAGACCTTTAGCTATGGCACTGAAATAATCTTTTACATGATTCTCCTTGATTGACATTTCCCAATTTTAACAGCTCTGCTTCTTTTGTTTTTTAGTCTGTTCACAGTTTTCCCGAGGAGTTTATGCCATCTTTGGATTCTACGACCAGATGTCAATGAACACACTGACATCGTTTTGTGGAGCCCTGCACACATCGTTTATCACACCCAGCTTCCCGACAGATGCAGATGTGCAGTTTGTCATTCAAATGCGGCCAGCATTAAAAGGGGGCATCTTGAGCCTTCTTACTTATTACAAATGGGAAAAGTTTGTGTACCTCTATGATACAGAAAGAGGTAAGAACCATATTTTATTATTATTATTATGAAGTGTTTATTTAGTGTCAACAGTGTACCAGGCATTGAAAAATAACTAATTAGAAACAGGTCCCTCCTCGGCGGGAGTGAAGGGAAGCGGGAGGAGCTGACTATCTAGGATAGGCAAGGGAAGCAGGACAAGGGAGGGTGCAACAGGGAGAGACAGGAATACGTTCTTGAAGATCAGGTGTCGCAAGTGACTGTGTTTAGCTTGCTTACAAGGGAGAAGGAGGACCATGTAAGGGAGAATCAGTGAGCAGTCTGTGGGGATGAGGAGCTAAGGAGAGCCAGATGGGAGAGGTGGCTTTTTAGGAGGGAGAGGGAGGTAAGGAGAGAAGGAGCAGGTGAATGTTCTGGGGGAGACAGTTCTGGGCCCACAGTGGAAGAGGGGACAACACAGGAGAATAGGTGAAGAGACAGTTTAGGGAGCAGGAGAATCATAGAAGGGGAGGGGAAGGCTGGTAGCAGAGGATGAACAATGGTCTTTGGTCCAGAGTAGGAAATGAGGGCAGAAAGGTAAGGGACCAAGCATGACCACAAAAAGCCTTGAAGATAGAGACAAGGAATTTGTACTGGGTGTGAAGGAGGAGGGCGGAGAGTACGGGAGCACCTATTCTTTAGGTAACTTAACTGCTATTGCAAGAAGTAGTCATGACACCAAAATTAGTCAGAGTCAACCTGTATCACAGCATTATGGCCTGTTGGGTACTTCTCCAAAGCAACCAAGGATGACCACGGTCAGAGATGGGATACTGGGCTCGATGGACCATTGGTCTGACCCAGCATGGTACTACTTATTCTCTTCAAATAGAGCAGAATATGCATGGTTGTTTTTGAACACTGGTCATTCGGTTTGGTTGATTGTCTTAAAAGGCAAAAGCTGACTGCAGCAATGAGAAGGAAGGGGAAAATTCCAAAAGGGGCCTCTTTTTACCTTCAGTTATTTCCAAATAGTTTTGGTGGAAGGAATCACTTAATGGGGTAAGCATCAGGCTTAGACCTGGAATCCTTACAGGGTTGCTCAGCCCTTCCAAGACAGATAATTTCAGCACCATGCAGCTTACTGTTACATAACACCACTGAAAAGTAGAACTAATAAGGTCCTTCTAGTCTGCCTTGACACTGATGATCCCATACAAATGTGTTTTACATAAGAATGTGGTGTTTGCCCTGGAATTAAATAGAATTATTCCATGCTGTTAAGCACCCTGCTGTGGCCCACTTGACTGCTGCCCTCCACCTCAGCAGTGGAGTCATTTCATTGGGTTTTTAAACATACTTTGAAACATTTAAGAATGAAAAGTGCAAGAGGTGCATAAAGTAGACAATCAAAGAAGGCTCAGACGTTTGTATGGACAGTAAGACTTTCTGCAAGTAATGCTAAAAGGAGAAAAAAAATTGCAGGGATTATTTATTTATTCATTTATTTATTTATTTAATGACTTATATCCTGCTCTCTGCAGCCGAATGGCAGTTCGGGGCGGCTCACAAATACAATTAAAACAATTTAAAACAATCCATAAACAATCTGACAGCTCCAGGAGCATCTTGACCACGTCGATTATTTTGATCCCTTTCAGTCTGGCTTCCGTCCGGGTTATGGCACTGAGATCGCACTTGTGGCTTTGGTAGATGATCTCCTCGACGAGAAGGATTGGGGTCGATCGACCCTACTGATCTTGTTAGATCTTTCGGCAGCATTTGATACCGTTGACCATGAGATGTTGGTGACGCACCTGTGGGACAGTGCGGGGGTGGGTGGGACTGTTCTCGAATGGTTCCGCTCATTCCTGACCAGAAGAACTCAACGGGTGGTGTTTAGTGATTGTTTTTCATCTTACCGAGACCTCTCATGTGGGAATCCGCAGGATTCTGCTTTTCCCCTTTCCCGTTCAATGTGTATGTGCAGTGTATGTGGAATGGCTCTCTGCCTCATTGTAGCTGTTCTGCACCCCCAGTTCTCTCTATGGGGCGATTACAAAGGGAAGAGAGAGGATCTGTCCATCCTTCTAACAGAGACAGCACTGAACAACCAACCCTCCCCCAGCTGAATGGACCCCCCCAGAGCAGGCTGCCCCCTGCCTGCTACCCCCCTCCCAGGCTGCATGGAGTGTCATTTTCTTAGAAAATTCCCCCACCGCCTCTCTCTAGGCTTGGTACACTCTCCCATTTGTGAGAATGGAAGGAGCCCCTCGAAAAACAACTTTGTTTACAAGGCAGCAACATTCACTGCGAAGGAGGGGACGGGGGCATGGAGACTCTTCCCCAACCCGTGTAGCAATGCTGCGGGGCTACAACTGAACTGTTTAAAAAGGTGGTGCAAGAGAGACTCCTCTGGGACTCGCTGCCGGCCCCCTCCCAGGGCAGGGCATGGGCGCCAATGTGCCCCATGCCACGGTGGCTACGCCCCTGCAGCGGACTCTGAAGCAGGTAGTCAGAGTCACCCTAAGTTCATTCATTCAATGATCTATTCAGCATCACGGTGCATCAGGGACTCGTGCTCAGTGGCGGAAGGCAGTGGCGGAAAACCGCTTGTGTTCACAAACTGCAGACATGCCGCATCTGCAGATGCTGGCAGCAGGTAATGCGGAATTGCGGAAATATCGAGGGGAAGTCCGTGGCAAGACACATTAAATGCCGAGTTCTCAGAATGGAATGGCGGCGCGGTAACAGCTGCTGCCGCTTCAGCCCTACCTGAGGGTGCTCCTCGACACGCAGCTCCGACTGGATCTCCAGGTGGAGACTGTGGTGAGGAGTGCCTTCCGCCAGTTACATCTGGTGTGGTGGCTTCGGTCATTGGTTTTGGTTCGTGACCTGACCACGATCATCCATGCTTTTATCACCTCCCAACTAGACTACTGTAGCACACTCTACATGGGGCTACCTATGGTGATGGCTTGGAAACTGAAGCTGGGGTAGAATGTGGCAGCCCAGCTCTTAGTGGGACTGGGCCGCCGGGAGCACATTACACCAGTGCTCCAGTTTCTGCAGTGGTTGCCAATAGTCTCCGGGCTCGATTCAAAGTGTTGGTTTTGACCTATAAAGCCTTACACAGTCTCGGCCCGCTCTACTTGCAAGATCGCCTCACTCCCCGGGTCCTAGACCGGCCCCTGTGGTTGTCCAGGGGCACCACACTCACGCAGAATATAGGACGTTCTCCGTGGCTGCACCGCGCCTTTGGAACTCTCTCCCGGTGGGGGCCCATCTGGCCCCGGACCTCCCAGCCTTTGAAAGGAGTTGTAAGACCTGACTGTTCCATCAGGCATTTGGCGAGGGAGAGTGGGGAGGGAGGGGGTTGGTTTTTATTCTTTCTTTTTTATTGAGGTTTTATTATGTTTTATGCTATTTTATTGTGTATTTTTGATCTTATCAGCTGCCCCGGGTTGCATCTGGCAAAAGGGGCAGGGTACAATTTTTTTAAATAAATAAATAAATAATATTAAAAGGGGGTTACATAACAATATAAAACCCAAACTATAAAAGAGGTAAAAAGCACTGGCAAACACTCATCCCCCACCTCCTTACCCACCCCTCCCCCCAAAAGCCCGGACAAACAGCTTGATCTTACATGCCCGACAAAAGGCCAACAGGCTGGGAGCCAGGCGAGCTTCCTCTGAGAGGGAGTTCCCCAGTTGTGGTGCGACCACCAAGAACTCCCTCTACATTGTGACCCCCTGGTTCACTCGGGGACCTCCAGGGAGGTGCCCCCAGCAGATTGCAGCGGTAGCTCCGGGGCCTGGGGAGTGAGGCGGTCACTCAGGTAAGAGGGATATGAAGCCTCATGGTCCAGGGTGTATCTCTTAACTTAAATCTCTGAACTCCTAGGGCAGTGGTGGGAGACCTCAAGCTCAGGGGCCAAATGTAGCCCTTGGCTAGTTAGTATTGCTCCCTTCCAGTGCTTGGATCTGGTCCCTAGATCCAATTCCTACCCAAAACACTGAAAGACTGAATTCAGAGTAAGGGAGCAGAGGTGAGGGTGTGCACACAAGGATTTGGATAAGGGCTGCAACCCGATTAAAGAATCTTTAGTTGATTAATCTGTAGGCTTTTAGTCGATAATTAAGATTTGCATATGATTTGCATAATTCCCTAATTTGCATACATTGGGTAAACTTGATAGAGTTGACAGAAACTGTAGATTGAGTTTTTTAAAAAAAATTAATTACGCACATGCTATCACCCCTCACACACTCAAATTGATGATCACACACAGACAGACTCATTCACACACACTACACACACACGCTCTCACCTCTCTCTCTTGGACACACACAGACACACTCATACAAGTTGATCACACACACTCATTCACAGTACACACACATGCTTTCATCTCTCTCATACACTCATTCACACTATATGCTCATTCGAGCTGAATAAGTCACACACACACATGCACACACCAGCCCCCATGCGCGCACGTCTGTTCATACCTGCTTCCTCCCACTGTGAAAAGCCCTGCGCGGGCCGTTTGAAGTGGCTGGCGGGCCAGTGAGGCAGAGAGGCTACCAGCAAGCAGCGGCCATGTGTGCATGGTAATTTGCACGCTGCCACCACCTCCCAGCACAGCAAGACCCTGCACCCGCCCAGCTCATCTTTGCACCTTTAAGCCCGCTCAGAGCTGTAAGAATCAGGGCCACCGCCTCCGAGCACGGCCAGACTCCCACCCTCCTCCAGCTAATCGGCGCACCTTGAAAGGCCCGCCGCCGCTCCTGCTGCTGCTGCTGCTGGTTGCTGCCTCCGCTCCTCCCATGCCTGCCTTCTGCAGAGAACACAACCCCTTGAGCAACAGGAGGTGGGGTTTAGAGGACGCTGAGAGTCACGAGGGAGCTGGAAGGTCCTGGCAGCTTAAAAAACTCATCACGCAGACTGTGGTGGCAAGCAAGGAAACAAAAATTAAACAGGGGATACGGATCAATTAATCAGTTCGATCAATCGATTAAAGGTTACAGCCCTAATTGGGATAAATCCATGATGTGGACTCTTCTCTTTCTGACTACACTCCTGAAGCACACCTAGCCCCGCAACTTCTATTGGCCCATGGAACTTATACTAATTGCCAAAGTGGCCCCTGGGAGGGAAACTGTTTTCCACTTCTATCCTAGGGGAAAGACAATACTTCAATAGGGGCTGATGTTGCCATATTTCTCAACGATAGAGCTGCTTATATTTTCTCCTGAAGTATACAAAACTATTACTGGAGCAGATGGACCATGGGGTATTACATTAGTCTGGAAATTGCCATGTTTCCTCTTTAACATTTTATGTAATGGAGTAGTAATGTGTATATTAAGTACCATCACCCTCCCCTCGAGAAATTCAGAACTGCTTATCTGTGTACCAATATCTAATGGCTTAGAGGACTGACTGCTAATGGAGATTCTCCCTCAAAAATGGAAAATGCTGTCACTTTTGGACAAAAAGGATCTCTGTGCTACTTTGCTGTTGCCATGACGTCCCAAGGGACGTGGAGTGAAGCATTGGGTAAAACCAGACATGGAGGTGGTACAGCGACTGCCTGGCCTGGGCAGGAAACATCAACCACTCCTTCCTGGGTTGGGGAGGGTAACCGAGCAAATGTGCCCACAGCTGGAGAATCGTCCTGCCACCTGCATGCCCCAGGAAGGGTGGGGAGCTCGATGGGCGTATGGGCAGGCGGCCCCATCCCACTCCCAGTGCCCGTGTGTCACCATGATGGGCAGCTATGGCAGCCCCTGCCCAGAGGCTGGAATGGTGGGGCCAAACAAACATGTTGTTGGCCCACGTGGGCAGCCCTTGATCCGGGCTGCGTCCTCAGAGATTTTTCAATGATGCATCCTGGACCAGCTGTCTGTTTACCCTAGGGCAGTCATGGGCCAACATCTGGCACCACGGGACCACATGTGTGTGGGTGAGTCCCAGGCCACAGCAGGCCATCATCATGTTTGGTTTTACCCATAGTGAGAAAAGTCATGACTAGTTTGGATTTCCAGTTTCATGTTCTTAGGTTTCGGTGTGCCAGACAGTGTTGAAATTTGAAGTTAAGTGACAGGCAGAGGTGTTGAGGAATGTTGCCTTTAGTGGAATGTAGGATGGCGTCTTCAAATGGGTGTGGATAGAGTGTGGGGACCAGTGAGGTGAAAGAAACGTTTTTGTTGCATCAATGGTAGAAGCCTGGGGAGATCCTTCTGAAAGTGGCTCTGCACCTGGAGAAAGGTTTCAATGCGGTTCTGGAGACAGGTGAAGATTGGAAATGTTTCTCACTAGACTTCCATTGTTGCCTTCTCTTACATTTGGAGCATGTATTTCCACACAAACCCCCTTCAATCCCACCCTCTTTATTAGATAACACATCTGATTATCTTTAAAACAGCAACCAAAACAAGTGCTTGATTAAGTTACAATCCTGGGTGTTTGCTTGGGCGAAAAGAACTTCAGTGTTGCATTATTTTTATTGAAACTGAAATAACTGTAGTTTTAAAAAACAACAACATCATAATTAATTAGCATGGGGCACGGAGCAGGCAGAAGCAGTGCATTATCCTCTATGAAACAGACACTAAATTCCATCATCTGATGAGCAGTAATCGTGGTTGACAGTACCTGAAACATTTGGCAATTTCAGTCGCTTGCCTAATCTATTGTGATGGGACTTCAAATAAGAGAGCATCTCAGGAGCCCGAACAATAATAATGGTGAATGACTGCTTGCGCCAGCTAGTGAATAAAAGACTGTACATATGTCTAGGATGAGATTCCACTGAAAATGAAAACACTGGAGCTGTCATACTTTTTAATAATTTGTACCATAGATCCTCAACTGCTTTGGGGCATAAATGCTATAGAGAGAAAGTGTTGAGCAATTTGCTGTCAGTTCCTGAAATAAATTATCATTTAAATACCTCCTCTCTATAAAGGTTATTATCTTACTGGCTTGTTCTTAGAATTGGACTATCTGTGAGAAATCACAAAACATTAAGCTACTCTTTCATATGTTGAATATTAGTTACCGAGCAAATTGTTCTTGCAAGTGGTTTTACAATACTCTGCTGCAGCAAGACAATGGCAGGCATTAAATTCAGCGTTTGCAGTTAATAAATACTGCAGCATATTACAGATGTCATACAAAACTGAATAAGCCTAGCTGTGGTTTTTATGTTGTTTAGTGAACTATTTCAAGCTGCCTATGAAAGTCAGCTTCCCTGCAAAGCTGTTTTCCCTAAGCAGTGATTTCTCCATTCCCCCTTTAACTGGTTTATGAGCTTAAAGTTTAACCCCTTGGTGTTGGTAGATATAAAATCACGATTCTTGACTTTGGTGATATAGGGAATAAAAGAAAATAGCAAACAAGATGTAAATGGAAGTAAAGGTGAGAAATGCAATAAATTGGATAGATAATGATTTTAAGGGCCTCTGATTTTGCATCTGCAAGAAACTGCTCATGCACATCTTAGCATTTAGGTACCTAATGGATTTTTGGGTCCCATTAGATGACTATGGTCTATTAGTGCCACCCGCAAGTAAAACTGCAGGTGCAAAATGTGATGCCAAAAAAAAGTCAGGAACTCATTTTTTTAAATGCTGCTAAATTGATTTATTATTTTTTTTGAAAACTCAAAGTTCCCAAAACCTAGAAATGAAGGGAAATGAAAAAATTAAACTATATTTTAGCATTAAAGTTTTCAGTGATTTAACTTATTCTGGAGTGAAAACTCACCAATGCAAGTGAAATACAAACTTGTGTGCTCTTCCCACCTTGCTGGTTGGAAAAATAAATTAAGCTTTATAGGGAACCATCGTACATTAGGAGAAGCCTGTTTAAAGAGAGAAATAAAAAGACAGTTACCAGGGCACAGAAGAAGAAATCTGACAGAGAATGATTGCTCTATGCAGCATCGTCGAGTTCACATTAAGAGGAGAAAAGGTTGGGTTTGTTTGTTTCCGTTTGGCTTAGCTCAGATCTGTGAGTTGTGACACTGTGTGTTGGTTACTGTCTTGCTTTTCTGGTGTGCACGAAATATCTGATTAATTATATGATGCTAAATGCCTCAGTGGGCTTCTCTGCAGTAGAGCTGAGGCTAATTAAGATCATGTGAGGTTGAAATGATGACAGGGTTATGTGGAGAAAAGCCATTCTGAATTTGGGAGAGGGCTTGTCTGGAAAATCACCTTTTGTATTTCACACTGAGGATTATTTTTTCCTTACACTTGGGTGTCTGCTCCTCAAAACACTCTCCCAGCACAAAATCAATCAGAGCAGCCTGTACATCCCATGTTTGTTTCCAGCCTTTGGACCTCATTCTCTGCTGAGTTACACCAAGGTACACCCCGGCGTTCCTCCACCGAATTAGCAGTGTAAAGCTACTGTAAGTGGAAGGAGAATTGTGCTTATACATTTTTGATTTTCTTTAGCTTCATTTGAAAGCTGCATGCTCCTCTTGCACTTAATTATGCTGCTGGTATTGTCCTACTGAGGCTTTTGCTTAATTTGAATTTTTAATATGCTTCTTAACTGGTGTTTAAACATTATATTTTGCCATCGCCTCACTTGGTCTTTTCAATACAGTTTGTTCTCTGCCAGCAAAATGCACACACTTTTGACCTGAGCCATCTCCAGATTTGACATTTATGCATGCAAAAAAAGAGGATGTATTTATTTTTGGTTACGTGCAGATGGTGTGCTCAGAACTCACCATAAGCTTCTGGGGCATAAACAATTTATTTGTAGAATGCAAAATATTTGCATATTAATTTATGCATAGGAACTCTGTATACGTCCTATGTGTTATCTCTCTTTTTCCTTTGGATTTCACATTTTGGGATGTAGTCTCCCCTGTATGTTTTTTATAAATCGTGTAATGGAGCTCCAGTCCTGATTAGGGTGTCTGAACAGACACTGCTATAATACTCTCATAACAAAGTGCTGCTATTATAATTAATAATATGTCTGCTGCTCTGTCTAATCAGGAAATCATACATTTCTGTCTCCAACAAAACTACACCAGAATCTGAATTTCTCCTTCCTGCTGTTTAAGGTCTGGTCTGTGGAGCTATTAGTTTAATTGGGTATCTGTGGATGGATTGACACAGCAAACCTAAGGGCCAATCCAGGGAGGTGTATGCGCAGCACATGCAAACAATGGGTGCCCTAGTGAGCAATGAGTATTGCTTGGGTCAGGGCCATTAATTACTAACTATTGTCCCCTGTTCTTCTGAACTATTCCCTTATTTCTTTATTTTGATTTATAACTTTGCCAGTCTTGATAACTCAGGACAAGTAACAACACACATACATATAAAATAATAAATATGCAATATAAACATAATCCCATACAAACTTACTTCCTAAGGAATTATTCCCAAGCCTGCTAAACACCTCGCCAAGTAGGAAAGTCTTACATTGCTTCTGAAAAATGATCAGGCTCGGGCTTCAATGAACTTCAAGGTAAGGGAGTTTCAAGGCTGACCAGCCACCGAGACCACCTGTCCACATGGCTTTTCCATACAAACTTGGGGCACCTCAAGAAGTCATTCTTGGCCAACCTTAAGGACTGTTGCAGAAATGTGGGCAGAGGTATTCTTTCAGGTCTATAGGGCCCGAGGTACTATTTTCTTCAGTTGTATTTTTTTTTTAAAAATTAATTTATAAAACTTCTACCCCGCCCCTCCTGCACGCAGCTCGGGGCGGCTTCCAACAATCTTTAAAACAATGTAAAAACAATTTAAAACAACCATAAAACATTATACATAATTAATATACAGGGCAAAACAAAACACTAAAAATCCAAAAGTAGGTGGGGGAATTAAAACCCACCCTACTCACCCTCTCTCCCAAAGGCCTGGGCGAACAGCCAGGTCTTACAGTTTCGCCGGAATATTAATAGGCTAGGGGCCAGACGAGCTTCCTCCGGAAGGGAGTTCCACAGCCACGGCCCCACTACCGAGAATGCCCTCTCCATCGTGGCTCCCCGCTTAACACGGGGGACCTCCAGGAAGGCACCCCCGGTGGACCGCAGGAGCCGCTCTGGGGCACGAAGGGTGAAGTGGTCCCTAAGGTATGAGGGGCCGAGACCGTGTAGGGCTTTATAGATCATCACCAACACCTTGAACTTGGCTCAGCACGCTATCGGCAGCCAGTGCAGAGCTCGGAGCACAGGTGTAATATGCTCCCGGCGACCCGTCCCCGTAAGAAGACGAGCTGCCGCATTCTGCACCAGCTGCAGCCTCCGAACCAAGAACAAGGGAAGCCCCACGTAGAGCGCGTTACAGTAGTCGAGCCTCGAGGTGACGAAGGCATGGATGAGGGTGGCCAGGTCCGGGCCGGAGACAAACGGACACAGCCTACGTACTAGATATAGCTGGCAGAAGGCAGCCTTAGCGACTGCCTCCACCTGCCGCTCCAGACACAGATCCGCGTCCAATATCACCCCCAGACTCCGAACCTGCAGAGCTACAGGAGGGCGAACCCCCCCAACCAGGGGGGCCACCACCCCCTTCGCTGTATAAAGAGACCTTGGCTTTTCATGTGTTCCATCAAGAGGTCATCTAGTCCATCCCCTGCACGTAATTCATCTAGTCCATCCCCTGCACGTAATTGCACCTACACCATTATTGAGAAATGAGAACATAAGAATTTCTACGGTGGGCCAGACCAACGGTCCATTTAGCCAAGTATCCTGTTTCCAATTATGAGTCCTAGATAGTTCATTGGTAGGGTGACCATACTTCCCCTTGAAAAGAGAATGCTTATGAAAAATACATGTTGCAGGGCTGCATTTGGTTCAGTGCAGCCCTTCCCCTTGTTCCCTGCTATTTGTTCCCATGAACATGAGTTTGCAACAACTAAAACACGTGGCTAATTGCCGCTGAAAGGCCCATCCTCCATAAGTTGTTTATCCAACATAAGTTGTTAGGCTCCCTCCACGCCAAGATCATAAGCCCCTATCCGATTTTCAGGCTTTGACTGAACACAAAAGTGGCCCATGGAATGAAAAAGGTTCCCTCTCCCTACATTAGGAAGTAAAGCAAATTCGAGAATGATTCACTGACATTGATTCTCCTCACAAAACTACCATGCAGTCTGGGTTAGCAGTCTTTGGCAAGACATAAGTGGAAAATGTATTCCAAGAGAAGGTTGCAGAATCCAGCATTGGACCATGCTGCATTGCTAGAACCATGCAAGACTTGTGCCCACTTGGCAGCTGTGTTTGGCTCTAGCCAGCATTGATAGTTCCTTACTTCCATGTGAAGTGCTTTCATCTCTAAATTTTAGTAAGTAAAATAAGGTCCCCCATGCGCTCAGGAATGATCACTCTAAGGAACATCCTTACTCTTGCCTCCTAAAAAACTTGCATCAGTGCAATTGTTAATATTTTAATTATTATTTTATTTATTTATATAGTGCCAGTGGTGTACTTGGCACTTGTACAATCAGTAGTTATAGACAAGTCCCTACTCCAAAGGACTTGCAATCTAAGAGAGACAAGGAGGAGATGAGGGAGAGGTGAACATAGGAAGAGACAAGGATACATTTGTGCAGTTGAGAAAATGCTGGTGCATGTGCTTAACTTAGTTACCGGGAAAAGATTCTGAGGGAGGGATGAGGATGGAATTTTACTCATGACAAGCCTTTTGACTCAAGACCAGGAAAAGCCTGATGGAAGAGGTAGGTTTTCAGGAGGGATTTGAAAGTTGGCAGGAAGGGAACAGAACAAATTTATCCAGAGAGGGAATTCCAGGCATGGGGGGCAGCAAGAGAGAAGGGGTGAAGACATTTAAAGGAGCAGGGGAGTCGCAAGCAGGTAAAGGTGGGGGCAGAGGAGGAGCGAAGCTCCCAGGCAGGAATGTGGTGGGATACAAGAGCGGAGAGATATGGGGGAGCAAGGCCATAAAGAGCCTTGAAGGTGAAGACCAGGATCTTGTTCTGAATGCGTTCCCGTAGAGGGAGCCACTGTAGCGTGGAGAGGAGGGGCTGAATGTGGTCAAAGCAACAGGCAAGGTGGATGACTTTGGCTACAGAGCACTGAATGGAGATGATGTGGGTGAGATCAGAGCAGGGAAGACCAGGAAGGAGGAGGCTACAGTAGTCAAGGTGAGAAATTACTAGAGCATGGACTAGGGTTTTTGCAGTGGCAGTAGTAAGGCAAGGCTGGATTTTAGCAATATTATACGGGGCAAAGCAGCAGGATTTGGCAACAGCCTGGATCTGAGGCATAAAGGAGAGGGAGGAGTCAAAAATGAATCCCAGGCTATGCGCCTGAGGGACAGGCTGGATGGTGACACCCTCAGCGTGAAAACAGAGGGAAGTAGGAAGCAAATGTTTTGTGGGGAAGATGAGGAGTTCGGTCTTGGCTGTATTAAGCTTGAATTGGCAGCAAGACATCCAAGCAGAGATGTCAGAGAGACCATCAGTGATCCAAGACTGGATGGAGTGGAGCACAGGAGTGGAGAGACAGAGTTGCGTGTCATCAGCATAGAGGTGGTACTGGAAGCCATGAGATTCAATGAGTTTACCCAGAGAAAGAGTGTAAAAGGAGAAGAGAAGCGGGCCCAGGGCAGAGCCTTGGAGAACTCCCACAGAGAGGGGAAGCAACATAGAGCAGGTACCATCAAGAGAAACATTGAAGGAGCCATTTGAGAGATACAAAGAGAACCAGTCGAGAACAGAATCCCGGAGTTGTTGCAAGCTCCCTTGTCATTTCATCCACTGCCACTGTTACTTCTTTGTCCTTATGGCCTTATGTGGAAAAAGCATGTATGTGAGCCTCAATAGGATTAAAGAAGCCAACTTATTATTGTTGTGTTTTCCTATGTGAAACACAGGTCTATTTTCTTTTTTAAAATTTACATTATCTAAGCTTGAAAATATTCCGTTCGTTCATTCGTTCTTTCGTTCGTTCTTTCTTTCTTTCTTGTCATTCCTCCTCTTTCTTTCTTGTCATTCCTCCTCTTTCTTTCTTGTCATTCCTCCTCTAATGTGTAAGTCTGACACAATTTGTTTTCCTTACACTTTCATGATTCCTAAAGGATTAAGAATCTTTACATTGTCTTTTTGGTAAATAAATACCAGTTTGCAGGAGAAGAAGGATGGCACATAAGCTGTGTGTTTGGAAAGCGATAAAGCATCTGAGACTCTGTGACAGAGAAGAGTTACTGCTAACCTTGTCTGATTCTTTTGAGGTTTATGACTCTAATGCTGGAGTTATTTTGGACACAAGCCCGGAATATTGTGCGTGACAAATGAGCACTTTGTATCCCTAGCATTTTAGATGGTCGTTCTAAAGAGCATCCCATTCTCTCTCGTCATCTCCTTTTACACATAGTGCTTAAAAGAAGAAATCTTAGGGGTGGGGGGGGAGGCAGGGAATAATGAGGCCCGAAGAGCTGTGAGCAGAGATTGGATTTCACTACAGAGCTGAAATGGATATTAGCTTTATTATTAATAGATATTATTCACATTGGGTGTTTTCAAACGAGATGCTGCATGGCCACCCAGGAGCCACAGATCCAACGTGCAGAAGTGTGCTTTGGTGAGCCATAAAGCACCCACACATGGGCCATTCATGGAGCACTGTTGAGAAATCGGGAGTGCTCTGTGTGGGGCAGGCCAAATGGATACGTGGGTTATGGGTAGCCACAGAGTCCCTGCCCGTATGAACGATGACAGCAGCCACGCCAGCAGACAGGTCCCCTGCACAGAGGCACTGTGAGTGGGGGAAACGGCTTTTGCAAGTCACAAGAACTGGCTGGGAGCACTGGGGAGCTTGGGTTCCCAAGCGCTTCTACCTGGGACATGTCACTTGCAGTGGGCAGCCTAGCACACTTCTCCCTCCTCCACGGTCTATGACAGGGAGTGCGTGGGGACTTCCTCTGTGGCCACAGTAGCCATGCTGGGAGTCACCCATTAGAATCGCTCCCCACACACTCCACCTACATGGGTTCTCCGCAACAGAGCCAAGCTGTGGCCACGGACTCTCTCCACTCCCCATTGCCTTGTTCATTTAAAAACATTTTTGCGGAGACCTTCAAATACTGGAATCATATCCACAGCTAAAATACTCACATATCCATTTTTTCAGGTATTCCTTTTTGGTTTTCAGTTCAGTTGTTTTGGCCATTTAGTCATGTTGGTGTTTTGGTTACGTCGTTTTCAGGAACTGCCCATGCTCAATGGTGCTATGTGCTAATATTGCCAAACTCATGTAAGAGAAATGACCAAACAAATGAAATAACTGAAGCGGAAAAACCAAAACAAAATAAGCAAAACGGATACGGACAGAGAGTAAATGATTATCACTTATTACTTGAACCACCATTTTTGGTTCAGGTAGTTCCACCATTAGCCATTCCACCTTTGGCTGGCCATTCCACACATCTGGCCGTTCCATCTTTGGCTGGCCATTCCACACATCTGGCCGTTCCACCTTTGGCTGGCCATTCCACACATCTGGCCGTTCCACCTTTGGCTGGCCATTCCACACATCTGGCCGTTCCACCTTCATTTTTGGTTCTGGTAAAGCAAGGGCATATCCAACGGGTTTACCTGGGTTTTTTCGGCTCTAGATTTCAGCAGGGATGATCTGTAGATACAGATGCCAGGATGTCTGTAGGTTTAGAGAGCCACTTGCAACCTGTCTCCCACTATCTGCCCATCTCTCTTGCCTCCCCTCCCTTGTTCATCCTAGACTGTAAGCCCCTTGGAGCAGGGAAGTCTCATCAGTACTGTGCAGCACCAGATACATTGCGGGTACTGTATAAATAAATTAATTAATAATAATAATAATAATTAATGCCTGCCACCCACCTCCTCCACGCCTTCTCTAATATTAGCCATCTCACAGCTGAGATCACAGTATACGGAAATGCTCAATAATTATCTTGTAGCATGTCCCTCCCACCAAGCCTTGCTGGGTCAGTGTGTGTGTGCAGTGGTGTGTCTCCCTTCCCTGAGAAACTTCTGAGCTTGCACGGCAGTTGCCGTGCAGACACAGTTTAGCTGTACACTAGCATCAACGCATCCTAAGTTCGAGCTCGGCGGAGCAAAGGGGTTGCTACTGGCATTACTGCACTGCCTCCCTATAGCTTTCTGGGCCAATGTGGTCACTCCTGGAAGCCCTGATTCTCCAGGTTAGTCGCAGGATTCTTGGCTGACCCAAAGAAGTTGGGGTTTGCCCTGGATCTCAGAGGCTCTGAGTAAAATCGGGAAAGGGGGCAACTAGAGCTCAAGCGAGTACCCACAAAACCAGGTATACCCCTTGAATTTGTGGAATGTGTTTTGACAACAAAAAATTGGGTACTTTTTGGTCCCCCAAATAGTATTCAACAGGGTACCTGAATGATTGAAATACCATTTTTGTCCCAATTTTTTTAAATTTTGGTACTGGAATTTCAACTTCCAATCCCAGATTTTGAAAATATTTGGGCATATTTTGTGGGGGTTTGGGAGTAATTTTGGGTAGAAATGAGAAACCTGAAATTTTGGTTTCCAGGTACTCAAGCAGTATTCAGGTTCCAGTTTGGATACTCAAAATGGTACTCTTTCAGGTATTGCTTGCCGGTACCAAAACCAGGTCCCCCTTTTATCTCTAGTAATGCAACCCTTACTGTGCCTCCTGTCCCTGTCCAGCCTGACTGATGCTGATTGTCTCTTTCCACCATGCACACACTCTGTGTCAGTCGGGGTTAGGGTTGAAGGGAATCGATCCCCATGGAGGGGAGTGCAGTGCACTGACATCAGGCAGCTGGCCTAGCCTGGGTCAGGGGCTTCTGTGCACAGTGCAGTAGGGAGGTAGATGACCTGCAAAGGGGGGTGGGGGGAGCAGCAAAATATAGCTTAGCTTGCCGCACACCCACGTTCTTTACTCTGGCCCTTATTCCCATCTTATTGAGAATATATCTCCAAATGATCAATAACCTTTGCCCCTCTCAAATAGAGTTGCTGTCGCTGAGTCTCTGGCTTTTTGTGCATCATCTCCAGACCCTGAGTGATGCCCCTTTTTCCGCAGGTTATCTGGGGGCACTGCAAGAATTTGTTTTCAGAGGCATGGGGCCAAGTCAAAAAAGGGAGGTCAAGAAGCTCTCCTGCCCTTTCCGAAGTATCCCCGTCCCCTGTGGAGCACTGTGACATCACAATGGTTCAAAGGGGTTGGGCAGTATCAGCCTGCATTCCTGCCGTGGAAGGTAAATACTTGCAGGAGCGAGGCCTCTTAGTAATTTACACACCACAGAGAGGTATCAGACGCTCACTTCAAAACTCCTTGCACATGTCCAAGTAACCAAGGTACGCTCACTGTGCATGGCGCTTGCAGATTCTGCACAGGAGTGGCATATACCCCTGTTAACAGGACATTGCGCTGCATACAACCCACGCAGATCCTCGTGAGGATCACAGGGGGTGGGGGCAGGGTTGGGATTGTGGCCACTCTCAACATACTAACAATCCAGCCTCTTATAGGGTGATTTCAGATGTTACGTGGTCCCGAGTCACCACAGTGGATTCCCGGCGGGGGTGAACCAAACAACCACCCCCCATGGTCAAAAAAAAGCCCCGAACAGACATGACGGGACCGGGACCACAGCAGGGAATCGGTCCACCAGATCATGGCCCGGGGCAGCGCAACAGACGTTACACTGATCCCGGGCCAGGCCGTGGTCAAAGCACCCGGAAGGCGCCGGGGCGGCTCGTCCCGGCTGCTGCCGTGTGCCCTTTAAATCTCCCTCCCAGGCCTGTGTTGTTGCTCGTTGCCTGACAGCGACGCTGCATGCTTTGTCCCCGGCTGGGAATCATTTCCTTTGATTCCGGCCGGTGGTTGCCGTCCAGACATTAGTGTTTTTTTGGTTCCCATCGGGAATCTCTTTGACCACGCTTTCAGAGATGGTCCGGGGGGGAGCTCCATAAGCGTGGTTGATTTTGACCCCATGTGGGTAATGACTGTGGTGAACATCTGGCGGCCGCCGAACAGGCGTTCAGGGCGCTTTGGCCCCACCGCAGGATTGAGCGTGGTTCACTGTGGTTGACTGTGATCTCATAACGTCTGAAAATACCCATAGTCCTTGGGTTTGGATGGGGGCTTTCCCATCCCTAAAATGCCTTGGGCTCCCTTATCTAATTTCTCCCCACCCCCAAAAGGCAAAATGTTGTTCTGCACTTCTCACAGGGGCAACTGATCCAGCAGCAAGTGACATGCTTCTTGGAGTAAGTAGCTCTGCAACAATTTACTCTTAATGAGCAGAAGAGTTACTTAGTTCTGAGCAGCTGCCGAATTGTACCAGGTCTTTACACTTCTGTCAAATAACCATTGCCCTGCGACAGCTGTTTGATATTAGCATGGAGCAAGGTCAGGGACCCATGTTGATCCCATTTTCCCCATTGTCAGCTCCCAAACCAAGGGGAAGAGAGTCTAGCTCCAAGCTACTACACTCCACTATTTCCTAGTTTACTGAACGAACAGTTCTGCTGTTTGATGTTCCTGCCCGCATGGATCAGGGAATAATCTCAGCATGAACAGTTAAAACTAGCTTTTCATAACTGGCCCCCTCATTTATTTCCGCTGTGCGTGAAAGTCCTCTGTAACGTCTCCTGTTGACTCTTTAATCTGAACCACTTTGGGCACTCAGATTCCTGCAAAATCTCTTTCTGATTCTGAACCAAATTTCCTTGGGACCCTAAACTAGACAATGGCTACTGGCTACACTTAAGTGAGACCAAGAGCTTTAAATGGTGCTTTATCCTGCTATTACATGTTTATTATTATTTAAATGTATATCCCACCCTATCCCTAGGGCTCAGGATGGGTTACAAAATATGAAAATGTATCAAAGAGAGAGCTATAAATAAAACCATTTAACAATCCCACTCCCTATCCCCCAACCTCCGCAAGACTGCCAAATAAAACAGTGTTCCTCTACCCCTGGAAAAGACTCAGACTCAGCCTTTGGTGAACCTCCAGGGTAGGTTCCTTAACTGTGCAGCAGCTATCGAGAATGCCTCTCCGCAAGCCTTTTCTGCGTGGACACAATATCCTCTGATGGTATGTGCCAGGGGTTGCTCCTGGTTGAGTTCAGGGGCCTGGATGGAGCACAGGGTGTGATGGATTCACTGCAAGTCCTTGCAGGATCAGGACCAACAGGCAGAATAAGTCCCTGTAGGGATGCAGCCCTATGGGAGCGAGCCAAGCTCCAAGTGTCTGGCCATTTAAGTCGTCAAGTGGCTAGGAATCCAATTGAAGTCATCTGAGTGGTTCCAGCTGGGCACGGGGTTAGGCTAACTGGAAAACTCACCGAGAAACCACCAGGGAGAGGCTAGGGAAAGCCAGAGGGCTCTGCCTCAGGGATAGGAGTAGGGGCTTGCCTGGGAGGTCAAAAGAAGGGACTGGGGAGTTTTTCTAGTGGCCCTGCTGTACATGGGGCTACCTTGGCACCTGGCTGGCAAGGGAGCCCGGCTAGGGTTTCTCACAAGAGAGTGAATCCTGGGAAGAGGAGTTTGCCTGCAGGAGGGGTTTTTATCTCAGTAGGCACTGGGTAAGAGGAGTTGGCTGGCAGGGGCTGTGTCAGGCCAAGGGCCCTGCTTTCCCAGGGCCCTAACTCCTGAAGGTGAGAACCAAGAGGGGACGGTGAAGCAGGGGGTGAAGATGAAGCATAGCATATGAATGTGGCAGAATGACTTTGCCCAGTGGAAATAAAAGACACGTTGGTGAGAAAATGTCCTGTTTGGACTTGTTTTGGAATGAGTCCTGCAACAACTTAGGCTGGGTGTGGGACCAACCACTTACAAGCGCCTTTCAGAAAGGTGGGTCTCAGGCCATTTAGGGCTTTATAGATCAAAACCAGCACCCCCTTTTTGAAGAGCGAACATCCTGGCGATCACGTCAATCCTTTCTCCAGGATCAGGCAAACCAGTGAACTCTAGCCAGAGCTAGAGGGAGAAAGAACAACTTTTGAAAGTCATCCAGCAAGGATGTGTTCTGTTGGCATGGCTGAGACTCCCTTTCAGACAAAGGGCACCCAGAGTTCAGCTTGGAGCGTGACAGAGCCGCTTTGTGTGTCTCTGCACTGCTTACATAATGTGCCCATTATGGGTGTGCTTGGGTGCTAAAATACTCGGGCAAAGAGCCTGTCTATCCCAGAAGGCTTTTCAAATATGCCTAGTTTCTCGTAATGTTTTCCAATAGAGGGCTCAGGAACTGTTTGTTCACAATGGGTCTGCATCATTATTCTCCTGTAAGATCCTTGTGCTTCAGCCTTTGCGTGCAGAAGTGTAAGAGAGCCAGAACAGGAAGGTGAACATAAAAGAACCACAATGGATGTTTTTTACACAGACGCAGGGGTGCTCAATCCAGGCGCAAGTCCAGGGGTGCACCCCTGTGTCTGTCCACTTGCAGCTGCACCTGGGTCCTGCAGCCTGTGCTCTACCCGTACATCATCCCCTTCTCCCACACCATAGAGCTGCCGCCACTCTACGCCGCCGCCTACAGCTCTACAGGGTTGCCCGGGGCAACCCCTGGCCAGGAGCAGAGCTGCAGTGGCTGTCCACCGAGTAGACAGACTACAGCTCTGCCTCCGACCAGTACCCCAAGTTTGGGCGGCCTGCTGTACTGGCGGTACTCTGGGATGTTCTGGAGCACCGCTAGTGGGGCTGGAGCAGAGCCGGTGGCTCTGCCTGCACAACTGACCTTTACACGGACGGAGGCCCCAGCTGTGAGGCGGAACAGAGCTATGGGTGCTGTCATGTAAAGGCAGCCAGTGTCATTCCGGCTGATCCCAGTCTGGTACAACAGGATACTTTTTGTTCTCCTAGAGAAAGCTAAGGGGAAATGATGCAGTTTCCCTTTTTCTCTGATCCATGGGGAATCCCAGTGAAGCCCTAAAACTGTAGATTTCCACCAGCCTTCTAGCCCAACCCTCTGCCCTGAGACAAGAGACTCCAGGTGGGCAAATGGCAGCTTGGGAGCCGCATGTGCTGTAGCTCTTGCCAGAGGTTGCTGCCTAAGGATGTGTCCATGTGGCAGGGTCAGCCTTAGGATTTGTGGGGCCTGTGGCAAAATGAGCCTCCACGAGTCCACCCATTTAACAATTGGCGTTCTTGTGTTTGCTTACAAAACCATGAAAGTCTCATAAGTGTACACACACGGGCTTCCTCCCCACACTCACCCAGCCTCTCTCCCTTTCTCACACATAGCCCTCTGGCGGGGGGGGGGGATGCAAGGATTAGTGATTTACTGAAAGTGAGAGGAAGGGTGGGGCAGGACCTCATGGAACACAGCCTCCCGGGGGGCTGAGAGTCTGGGGTGGCAAGAGGGCCCCACAGAAATATCCAGTTCCAGGGCCTCAGGAGTGATGGGCCTGAAACTATCAGAACTGGGGGGCCCTTTGACCGCAGCTTGGAGCCTACTGGTCCTGCTTACGACTGACCCTGCCTTGTAACTCCCTCGGGTGCAAGAGAAGCATTCCCACTGCTGGAGCATCCTGGGGATCATGAGAGGAAGGGAAGCATGCCGTGTGCTGCTATTGCTGCTGCCTGAACCGGCCAGACCACCTGGGAGCCAGAGCTTTGATGGGGGAGAGGGTGAGTTGGGCGAAGCCACGCTGACCCATCCCCATGATCAGGTGAAGCTGTGATCAATGTAAAGAGTGTTGTGGCTCTCAACGATATGAAAATTTTGGTATGCAATTCCCTCCCCCGCCACCCTATACCTAAAGCATCCCTGTCCAGTCTTTCTTTGAAAACTTCTGGGGGTGGAAATTCCACAGCCTCTCTCGCTTGCTCCACTGCTGAACTGTTCTAACCATGAATGTTCCTAATATTTAACCTACACACCTACCGTCCTGCCATTTTAAAACCACTGCTTCTTGTCCTTTCTTCAGTGACAAGAACAGATGTTCTCCCATCTTTTTCTTTTTTATTGCAGCCTTTATAGAGGTGCAATTTCGCCTCTGTTAGTTTAAGGCAAGATGCAGTTTCAATGTAATCTCCGCCTATCTCTTAACACGGGAGGATTTCTTCACTGTAGTTCTGGCTTGCGACCGAAAATTGTTGCAGACGATTTCATTAGTTATTTTGGGTCCTTAGTAAAGTGATTGGAATAGAAGAGTAAAGCTGACATTCACGTATTCGCTCATGAATTTTGGAAAGTTACAGTGTTCTAAATAAAAAGTTAGAAAGAATAAACGACTGCTTTAAAATGAATGGAAGAAATCCTTAAGTTGCGCATCCGTATTGTAGCTCTCCTACCGTTATATATACAGTGGAAATCTTTTGCAGGCGATTGTTCTTGCGTTGGGGATCGTAACAAAAAGTAAATGCTATATACAGTTAAAGTTGTGGGTGGAAGGGATCGCTGGTAGTTTTGTGTAGAGAATGGTGATTTTAATAAAAAGTTCTTGTTGAAACAATGGCTCGTCGATAAGATTAGAAGAAATTGCTACGTTGCACATGCATATTGTAGCTCTCATAGCATTGTATATACAACCTAAATGTTTTGCAGGCGATTGTTCTTTTGTTTGGGATCTTAACAAAAAGTAAATGTTATACACAGTTAAAGTTGTGGGTGAAGCACATCTAGATGTGTATAAGAGACAGATTGGGCACTGGGGAATAGGAGGTTCAGGGGGAAAGGAGCAGTGGGGAAGGAGGATTGTACTCTGCTGAGAAGGGGGATCAGGGAAAAAGGAGCAGTAGGTGGGGAGCCCCTTGGACTTTGGGGGCTGTT
>QEPC01011901.1:5561705-5574341 GCA_003113815.1 Sphenodon punctatus | reverse complement strand
CCTCCCTCATCCATGCCTTTGTCACCTCGAGGCTAGACTACTGCAACGCGCTCTACGTGGGGCTTCCCTTGTTCCTGGTTCGGAGGCTGCAGCTAGTGCAGAATGCGGCGGCTCGTCTCCTTACGGGGACGGGCTGTCGGGAGCACATTACACCGGTGCTCCAGACTCTTCACTGGTTGCCAATAGCATGCCAAGCTAGGTTCAGGGTTCTGGTGTTGATCTATAAGGCCCTTCACGGTCTGGGCCCCTCGTACCTCAGGGACCACCTTGCCCTCCGCGCCCCAGAGCGGCTCCTGCGGTCGGCCGGGGGTGCCTTCCTGGAGGTTCCTCACGTAAAGTGGGGGGCCACAATGGAGAGGGCATTCTCGGTGGCCGGGTCACGCCTTTGGAACTCCCTTCCAGAGGAAGCTCGCCTGGCCCCAAGCCTGTTGTCATTCCGGCGGTGTTGTAAAACCTGGCTGTTCGCCCAGACCTTTGGGGTGGGGAGTGGGGTGGGTTAGGGTTGTGTTGGGTTTTTTTCTCCCCTACCCTGTTTACTGTTTTAATGCCCGGGGCCCTGTTTTAAACATTTAATGTGTTGATTGTTTTAAATTGTTTTATACTTATTTTTATGCACTTTTATTATTGTTGGAAGCCGCCCCGAGCTGTTCTCAGGAGGGACGGGGTAGAAATTACAGAAATAAATAAATAAATAAATAAAATTAAACCAATTATTTACTTATTATTCACATGCCTTAACAAGTGAATCAAGGTATTAATGTTTTTTACTCTGTATCTGAAATGTAAACGTTAATATTAGTGTGATATGTACTATGTATAGATTAACTTGTTAAGGCATGTGAATAATAAGTAATTAATTGATTTAATTTTAGAGCGTGTGAAGTGATGTAATATGCATTGTTACAACAGAATTGTCATGTTCTTTAAAGATGAGGGTGTAATAATTTTGAGGGGGAAGAATATACAAAGGGTGAAAAATAGTGATGCGATGTGGTGAAGTAATAAGTTGAAAGTATAGGACTTACATTATGGTGATATTATTAGATTGGACAAATGCAAAAATATTACAAATCATTAATTCGCCTTAACTATGAATTTAAAACCTTGTTTTTTAAATGTTGGAATTAAATATTGGAAACTGTCAACATATCCCAGTGTCATCCACCCTTCCTCAGTGGACTTCTGCTCCAGATCCTTGAACATCTTTGTTGGTCTCCTTTGAATCCTTTCAAGTGTTTAAAACCTTTCTTGAAATGCAGAGCCATGAATCAGTTTCACTGTTTGGCTGTATATGGTTTATTTCATCCTGCCCAAATTAATGTAAACTATGAGTTTATGATAATGAGGTAGGCAAAATCTTCCGGGAAATAGACTATGAATAGGGCACACAATCCTAAAACATTAAATGTACAGCTCAAGAGCCATAAAGGAAAAACACAGTCTTGGGGAGTCTAAAGTGAGGCACTGAATGCAGAACATTGTCTGCAGAGGTAGAGGATTCTGGTATGGTATTCTTCATGATATCACTCTAGAGTCAGAGAGTCTCGGTGTTTATAAACTGGCTCTCTCATTTCAACCCATGCCATTAAAATATTTATCAACTTCATGAATATGCATGTTTTGACTACTCTCTCAGAATAAGGTATAGCCCATTTAATTTTTATATTGTGCTTATGTAAATAATTTAAGTAAGGAAGATTATTGTTCTTCATTTTTGTTGTAGGGATATTAGCAGGGTTCAAAATAGCTAACTCCCCTACATCCCAAAGAAAGGAACTCAAAGTTAAACTTTCTCATTTAAATTGTAGGAAAGGCCTCCTAACCAACGAAACACTTGCTCTTTTCCTCTTGCTGACTTTGACGCTTTGGTTCAAATAGACCAGAGCTTCTCAATAAAACTGAATTGAGTGTCCACAAAAACAAGTATACCCGTCAAAGTTGTGGTAATTGACCCGACCCGGTAACATTGGGTACTAACTGGTACCCAACCCCTGTCCAATGGGTTGCCCGATGTACCAATTTACCATTTTGCATCCCAATTTTCTGACTTCTGGTACTGAATTTTTTTACTCCCCATCCCAATTCCTGTACCGATTTACTGACTGGTAAATGGGTAATTTGGTAATTATGATATCCGGTATTTTCAGGTAGTCAGCTGCCTGGCTTAGTACTTGGGTACTGACAGACTCCTTGAAAATGGAGAAATTACCCACACGTAGCAAATGTACTACCCATTTCAGCTCTCCAATCTTTATCATTCTGGGACCCCCTTTTCTATCTCTAAAATGTTCTTCCCCTCTGACACTTCCTGCTCTTACACTGTGGTCATCCTTCCTTGACACCTGTTTGCAGCTCTTATGTTATAACCATTTCATGGCATCCTGGAAAACTGCCAGGTTCAATGGCCACAGAATCGGCATCTGCAGAGCCTTGGTTGAGATGAACGTGTCAGTTTCCACCTTAGGCTGCCAGCCTCAGTTGGACTACTTTGGAGTTAGTGACCTGAGGACTGCAGCTGTAGAGATGTTATTTCAGGCTCTGCCACTGCCAGAGCCCAGATGCTGGGTGGACCAGTATGGGGCAGGGAAACCAGGTTAGGCATGAAAGGGGGCCCCTAGAGTGGGGTGGGGGGTGGCACTGCCCTGAGAAGAGGAGGGTGTGTGTGTGTGAGAGAGAGACAGACAGACAGACCCTGGAAAAGTCACTGCGGAGTATTTACAAGCATCTTTGAATACCTCTGCCCAGGTGAAGGGCAGGTCTATGAACATCTTTGGTCACTTGGAATGTTGGGAGGTATGAGGTTTATGAAGCGGCTGAAATGTATTAATTGCCCTCCACCTCCATCCATCCAAACCTACAGAACAGTATTCCAGTATTGAACAATGACTAAAGTGATAGGTGTTACTCAAACAATGTCGTAACAATAGGCTGAACCTGTAAATCACACGCATGGTACCCACCGAGGGAAAAGAGACACTCTCCCTAAAGATTTTTTAGGAGCTCCTATTTGAAGTTATGTGAAATGATAGTGGCTCCCAGGTGGACTAGCATTCAGAACAATGGTTATTCTCTTCTCAAATCCTTTCCCATGGAAATCTAAAAAAATCAATAATTTGAACCTTAATACAGCTGAGCATTCTAAACAGTCCTGCCATTAACATAAAGCCCATGGTTTATGGCCAGCCTCTAAGGGCAGAGGAACAGCACATCTCAAAATCTGTGTGATTGCTAATTGTAACAGCTGTAGAGATAATCTCACATCCTCACAAAACATTGCTAAGTTCCTTTTGTTCTCCTGCCATTAAAAATAATAGTGGCAGAGAGGAATTCTCAGGCTGTGCTGCATAAATGTATCTACAGTGTCGTATTCCATATATTAAGAAGAAAGATGAGAAATACAGCTTCATCTGCTCCATTCTATATCTCCAAGTGAAAGGCTTGTTAACAGTGGAATAGGCAGAACATGATCAATTCAGTTGTTCTTCATATTATTAATGGGCTTCATCCTGAAAGGTGCTAAGTACTCTGGCTGTGATGCAGCAAGATTTAAAACACAGACATCATTTTAATCAGTGGTGTAACAATCCAAACAGAGGGGAAATATTGTCACTAATGAAAAGAAACGTAAAGCTGAAACTAATAGTGGATTTTTTAAAAAATTGTGAATATTATTCACATTTTTGGAAAGTTATCCAAATAATAGCCCCAAACCAAGCTCTTTGTGCCAATTACATGCACACCATACTGCACACGGGACGTGCACACTGCACAGTACACATTCATTGTGTACTGTGCACACACATTGGGCTTGATCCCAAACCCAGCACGCGTGTGCATCTCCATGCAACCCGCACACCCATGCTGGTGGGACTATGGCTCATGTGCAAGCCACGGGTGCATGCGTATAAGCAGCGTGCGCTGGGGTTTGGGATCGAGTCCACTATGTGCATGTGTTATACATGACCTTGGGTCAGCCCTAATATCCGCAATCAAAATAGGCATTCACTAGAACTGAAAGGAGTATTGGCTAATATTCAATATTTGGCCAGTCAGATATCCTGGTATCTGGTTGGATACTGAATGGTATCTGGTTTGGTATCCACTGGCAATCAGGTTACTACATTACTGTTTGCTATTTTACAGCATTACCATTCACCAACAACCTTTTACTGCATTACTGTTTAATTAGTCCCTCTGTCTTGATTGTTCTGATTATGCAGTAACGTGATCATTCTATAAATGGTAATCAGTAAATGATAATATCCCGAATTCCAGTTAACCTCTGTGGTTACTGGATAGGTGCTAACTCCCCTTCACCTCAAAATGGCGGCGACGGGGCATTTGTTGCGTCCTTCCCCCCAACTGGGAGGAGATGCAGAGAGGCGGGAAATGTGCCACTGCGGGGAGGCTTGGTAGAAAGCCTCCCCGCTGAGTGAAGCTGGTTGCCTAGGCAACTGTCCTGGAAGTGAGGCGGCGCACGCGCGCCTCGTTGGACTGGGAGCCCGCCCCTGTTAGAAGGGGCGGTTCTTCTGTAGCCGTTACAAGCGGCATTCCAGATTTGGAGGCGGCAAGTCAGCCCCACCCTCCTCCCCTCTAGCACTGTGGATTTATTCTGGTTGCCAATAGTGGGACTGAGGAGGAATTTTGACGGGCAGCCCAGTTTGAAGGGACCGTGTATTTCGCCTCCTTAACAGTGTTCGAGTAGGTTTAATAGGTTAATTTGCATTAGGTAGTCTGGCTATGATAATTTAAGTGAAAGATTGAACCATACCATCAGGAGGATCGAATTAAGTTAATTTGAGAACAGGAATAAGATATGGCTTATTGGAATTGGTTGATTAACAAGAATTAACGGAGAGGTAGAGAATTGTAATTGTCGCATTCAGCAGGGGGGTCCGGTATGCCATCATAGGATTAATAGGTAAGGTAGTAAGATAATTATGAGTCATCTCCCTAAGAGATGGGGAAAGGACATACAGTGTAATGCAGGGCACAGCATGCACTGGGGTCACTTCCCTGGGAGGGAGGTCTTAGCAGGCTCTGTAAAGACATGCACTGTCTTTGGGCCTTGCGGGCACTTAACTCCTTACTTGGCCCACAGTTGGGCTAGGCACCCCCCTTCGGCCTCGTCCTGTCAAAGGAGGGGGTGTTTCTTGGTTATGGGACTGCCAATGGAGGGCACATCCAGGCAGGACCGTGTTAATAAATGTTAATAAGTTATATTAGAGTTGGCATACTGGACCGGAATTGCTTGAGGCAGTTTGCCCACCGATCATCAGTCCATTGAGATAAATAAATGAATGCGGCCAGATTTGAAACCAAATACTGTCTCTGTCTCTCTTTGGGGTGCGTCGACAAATAACCACCAAGCTGTCTGGAATACTGGATTGTCATGGCTGGGTCTTGAACCCTTGGCCCTGGGGGGCGGCGCTGTAGTGGCTTGTGTCACCTGAGACCCTGTTCCCCTTGTGTGCTGGGGCCTTGCTGCCCAACCCCTTCCAGCTCCCCTGTCGCCGGTTACCCCTTCCAGCTCCCCTGTCGTTGGTTATTCCCTCCAGTTCCCTGGTCGCTGGTTATTCCCTCCAGTTCCCTGCCACTGGCAATTCCTCCCAGCTTGCTGTCGTGGGCAACTCCCTCCCACTCTGGGCCACTGGCTCACCCCTCTAGCTCTCGGTCCCCCTTCAGCTCCCAGGTCTGTGGCCTCGATGATGAGCTGTATGCCTTCTTAGGTCAGCTTGCCTGGTTCCATGCTGAGTGTTCAGTCTCCCGGATACTGGAGAACAGCTGAGAGGTTTCAGTATTGATGCTGTGGAACATTCTCTACTCCATCCAGCCCTTCCCGCTGACCTGCTCTTCTCTTTCCCTCCTTTTCCCGACTCCTTGCCCCAGAGCCTGACTCCTGCCCTTCTCTTTCCCCCTTTTCCCCGGCTCCTTGCCCAGGAGCCTGACACGGATATTAGTGGATATTTTCTTTTTGTCGACGCACCCCCCCACTAATACGCAGAGACAGTGTTTGGTTTTAAAACTGGCCGCACTCGTTATTGATCATCATCATCATCTTTAGGCCGGTGGGTAATTGCCTAAGCAATTAGGGTTCAGTATGCTAGCTAACAAAAATATATTCACACGGGACTGGTCTGGACGTGCCTTCCAGTGTCAGTACCCCTTAACTTTGAACTTCACCCCTTCGACAGGTCCCTAGCCATGGCCGAAGGGGGCATGCCCAACTCAGGGCCAGAGTAAGGAGATCTTGTGCCTGCAAGGTTGAGGACTGTGCTAGTCCTTACTTACCACGCAACCACACCCCTCCCAGGGAATGTGACCCCAGTCATGCTGTGCCCTGCACTGCCTGGGTATCACCTCCCCATCTCTTAAGGAGATGACTCTATAACTTTCCTATAGACTTACCTACTTAACCTACTATCGCATACTGAACCCCTGCAGAGTGCAACAATATCTTACCCTTATAATAACTTCCAACATCCAATCAGATCAAATCATTTGAATCCTTAAATTCTTACGAATTGCCCTATTTATGTTCTTGCCAATTAGTATTTGTATATGATCCAATTGTATACCAAATTAAATGATTAATAAGCCAATTATTTATTCTTAATTCCTATTTAGCCTACTCTGCACTATGAAGGAAGCAAAAACAGCGAACCTTACTAATGAAGCTTGTTCGCTCAAATTCCTCCTTGGACCCATAGTGGGAACCGGAATTAACCCATAGTGCTAGAGGGGAGGTGGGTGGGGCTGACTGTTCAGCTTCTAGCCACAGAATGCTGCTTCTCTGCAGCAACAGGAAGCTCGCCCCTCCTAAAAGGGGCGTGCCTCCCAGCCCGTTCAGCACTGCTTTCGTGCTCTTTGGGTGGTTGCTAGGCAACCAATCTCCTCGTGGCCAGTCTTCTAAAAGATCTGCACCACAGCAGCCCTTCTTGTTCTCTGCCTAAGGGGGGCTACAAATTTCCCATCATCGCCATTTTGCGGCGAAGGGGACTACTATCCATTTCAACTCTAGTCTTCACATATCTGCTTATTCAGGCATTCCATTGCAGTTACCTTGGGTACTTAAGTACTTTATTGATTTTGGTTCGGGTCTTTGGTTATCTCAGTATTTCGGTGATTTCGTTTTGACTGCTGTGCATGTGCAATAGCGCTAAGAGTGCCAACACAAAGCAACCAAAATAACAAAACTTTAACACTCAAGGGCTAGAGAGATTTTAACTGACAAAAAACAAACTAATATTGGCTAGTATCTGTGCCAGTGGTTTCAGTCTGAGTAGTGCAAATTCAGTGGATTTATTTCCTTGCCAAATATTCATTTCCGAACTCCTCAAAGCATTGACCTCCTGGCCCTTGCCATCAAGTGCCATCACATGCCTAAGCTAAATCAAATGTGCCTCCCTGTACTAGGGTGCAGCTGTTCCCCATAAGTCAGTGGGTTAAAACTGTCAGGGCTGTGTCTGTCTCCTATTCCACTCTATCCCCGCTGTCTTCCCAGAGCCCTAACAAAAACACCTGTGACAGTGGCACATTTTGGCTCGCTCTGGCCCGGAACCCACTGTGTCTGTTTATGTTCCCCAAATGTTATCCCCAGGGCAGGTAGGTGGCTAGACCAGAGTACATCCTCAGAAAAACTCTGAGGACACAGCCTGGACTAAGGGTTGCCCCCACAAGCTAACATGGGCTAGCACATACATTCAGCCCCATCATACCCGCCTCAAGCAGGGGCTGCCATGGCTGTCCATCATGGCGGGGTGCTGGGAGCAGCGTGGGGGCGGGGCCAGCTGCCCGTGTGTTTGTTTAGCTCCCTACCTTACCCAGACCGTGCAGGCCGTGGGACGACTCCTTGGCCACAGGCATGTTTGTTCGGTACCAGCCAGGGGTCAGGCAGAAGTGTAGCCAAAGCAGAGCATAGCCAAGTCAGGTGGTCAGATAGCACAAACAGAAATGGACTGAAGATCTGGCAGCAGGCAACAGGAAGGAAGGAGATGAGGAAGCAGATAGGGAAGGTGTGGAGGAATAGGGAGGCTAACCGAGGGAGAGAGTTGGTAAGCTGTAGATCCGTTGTAGCCTTTGGTTTAAATAGGAGAAGAGGAGGAAGTGCTGGGCACTTCCTGTCCAGCCATGTGACTGCCAGCGCTGGCCCTGATTGGCCAAGGAGGTAGCTGACTCCGAAGCAACTGGGCCAGTCCTACCTGTGGTTTCATGCTGACTTGATCAGAGGATGCCTCCTCTGAGGGGGCAGGCATAACCTGTGGTTCTGTGCTGACTTGATGGGAGGATGCCTGCTCTGAGGGAGCAGGCACTACCTGTGGTTCTGTGCTGACCTGATCAGAGGATGCCTCCTCTGAGGGAGCAGGCACTACCTGTGGTTCTGTGCTGACCTGATCATAGGATGCTTCCTCTGAGGGAGCAGGCACTACCTGTGGTTCTGTGCTGACCTGATCATAGGATGCCTCCTCTGAGGGAGCAGGCACTACCTGTGGTTCTGTGCTGACCTGATCATAGGATGCCTCCTCTGAGGGAGCAGGCACTACCTGTGGTTCTGTGCTGACCTGATCAGAGGATGCCTCCTCTGAGGGGGCAGGTGCTTCCTGTGGGTCCATGCTGACTTGATCAGAATATACTCCCTCCAAGGGTGGTGGCGCTACCTGTGGTTCCATGCTGGTGTGGGGCTGGCAGCAGCAGGTGACTGTAGGCAGGAATATGTTGACTTTATTCATTTGTTTATTTGTTTATTTATTTATTTAAAAACTTGTATGCTGTATTACTGTAATTTGCATAATAATTCAATATGTGCTTTTCTCTGGGCGCTCCTCTTTGACTCAGACTCGTTAATTTTCATCAGTGGAGAGCTACAAGTTCCTGTGACATTTCAGTTATTTCCTAGTTTAAGTAAGGGAATGTGTTGGTTTATATTAGAGATCACAGGCATGCTACAGGTTTGCAAATGTAGACGTTCTAGTTAGGCCTCTGTGTGTGTAAGAGAGAGGGGGAGAGAAACAAAGAGAATGCCAAATTGGGGGGGGGGGGCACAAATATACCTCCCAACGGTCCTGGGCTCGCAAGCAGCTCAGAGAGGAGAGAGCATCCTTCCCCCTCCCTGCTTATGTTCTGGTACACCCCTTCCCCCTAGCCATTTCTAATGCAGTCCTGGGGCAGTGCCAGGATCCTGGGGTTCTGCACCCCCAGTGGACTCCACATTGCGTGAGCCTCTGCTGTGGATGGTCAGTGCAGAACCACCACAAAGCAGCTTTGCACTGACCAGAACTTCAAACCATGCTACCCTCTCACACGTTTGAGTGTTGTCTGTTAACACTCATAGCACCTGACTGGCTGTCCGCTAAGGGAGTGTTTAAACAAGCACACCAGATCCAGACATTCCTCGAATCCCAGCACTTTGGCCATTTTTAAATGAGCACGGCTGTGGGGTGGGTCTCTGTCCGCTGAGTGAGTGGGATAGCTGCGGAGCGCCCATGCACACGGAGTGAGTGGGGAGGGTTCAAATGGGCAGCTCCCTCGGTGGGTACCTTGGCAGCCTCCACACACTCTCCCTTCCACAGACCATGGGGGAAGGGGAAAGCATACCGGGTTGGCCTCTGATATCAACATGTCCCGGCCGAGTGCTGTGGAACCCGGGCTCCCCGGCCAGTTCCCTGTGCCTTGCAAAGGCTGTTTCCCCACCCACAGTGCCTCTGAACAGCAGACAGCTGACATGGCTGTTTGCCGTTGTTCGTACAGGCTGGGGATGCACGGAGCACTCCAGCTTTTTCACCCG
Organism: Sphenodon punctatus; assembly: GCA_003113815.1. Classification (NCBI taxonomy): domain Eukaryota; kingdom Metazoa; phylum Chordata; class Lepidosauria; order Sphenodontia; family Sphenodontidae; genus Sphenodon; species Sphenodon punctatus. The sequence goes on along the minus strand of QEPC01011901.1, from coordinate 5,564,557 downwards.
TGTTCTGTAAGTGGTCATGAGTGGGTGGTGCGTGGGTCATGGGAGTGCACCCCCAACACACACCACCTTCAAACAGGTACTCAGGTGGATGGACCTGCGTGGTAGTGCCTCATCCAAAATTGGGCTTTGTTTCATGCCAGGGTGCAGACCCAGCAATGTTTCTGGGAAACGCAGACCCAGCAACGTTTCTGGGAAACTAAATCTTGGCAGAAATCAACTCCAGGATAATTCACTTTCCATATACAAGGTGCCCAGCAGGGTATCTGAGCACCCCATCACATTTAATCCATCCCTGAGCGGGGTCCATACTTGGTAAAACCCGGTTGGGCAGCTTATACCAGATCCCCTGGTTCTCTGTGCTTCCAGGGGTCTAAGGTGGGGCTTCTGAGATAGGCTAGAGCCCTGGTGCCTTTTCTTTTACAAATTAAGTGCTTCTCTGAAGTGATTGATTCCCCTTTGCTTCTGTTCTGAGAAGTGTGAGAAGAAGTAATATCCGCCAAGGGTGCCCTCTTGCAACTTCCATCATTGGCCCGGGTCTAAAGAGCCACACATTCTCGGTGGCTGGTCCATGACTTTGGAATTCCCTTCCTTTGGGCCTGTTGAGTGCCTATAGTGAAAACTGAAACCAAAAGTATAAATCGAAATCAAAAGCAATCAGTCCTTTCATTTTGTCAACCCAGTTTCTCACATCCATGGCTCACAGTATTGTGGTGGCAGCACACATTTTTATTGGGGTCACGCCCACCATAGGGTTGGAAATCCCTCTTGGTTCACATAAACCCCCCAGTCAAACACGCACTTTTTGTGTGCCTCGCTAGCTGCTTCTGCATTACCATACAGTGAGGACTGAAAACATCCCCGCTTGCCAGGATGTTCTGTCCATCTCCGCTTGTCCAAACCTCGTATAAGTCAGGCAACAAGCTCTCCATCAGTCTAAGCCCTAGTCTGTGCATCTTTCAGAGGTGCAGTGCAAGACGTATTTATTCAGACTGGGGTAGATTCTGAGGTGGGGGGTTATATTAGTGGTTTATAGGTTTTATTTTGTATCTGATATTTTGATGAGCTATCCCGAACCTTCATGGATAGGGCAGGATAGAAATTGAAATAGATAAATAAAATAAGTAGAGGTTAATTGGCCCCCCCTTGCCCAGCATTCCCCCCCCCCCTTTGATTTCAGCACTTGCTCTGGACCGTGGGAGCAGATCCCATTGTCCCTGCTGTCTCTGTCCCCTGCCCCCCCCCCCAAATGAAGCAGGGGGGGGGAAAAACAAACAGCTACAGAGCACCAACAAGCTCGGGAAGGTGGTCAAACGAGGAAGCGCTGAGGGAGCTAGGGAAAGAGGGAGTAAAATAAGCACCGCAGAATTCCCCAGGTCTGTTCAGATGAGCATGTCCTCTAAAATAAGATGTTTTCTTCCTTCATCAAACCTGCTGCTTTGGTGGGTTAGTTAGTTACCCCTTTTATCCTGGCTTTAACCCCTCTTGTGTGAATCCGAGTGAAGATAAAGCGAGTTGGCAGGTTACTGGGTTACTACCTCATAAAACATGTTTGGGTCTGAAAGCCTCCCGCTGAGTTGGTTGCAAATTATTTCAGTCCCTAAGTGACTTACTCAATGTCACCTTGGAAATCTGTGACAGAGCCATTAATAAAATTCCAGATCTTCTGATTCCCTACTCTGTTGTTTTCAAACACCTTCTTCCCTGAAACTTTATTTTCTGTTCTCCTGATCTGGAAAACAAATGAGTCTTTCTGAAGAGACTTTTAATTGATTACTGAGCAGGCTTTGCATTCAGGGTAGATAATTAAGTTGTCTTTCCCAAAGAGTTTATATAGAGGAATCCATCAACTATGATTTCAACAATTCCTTGTTTCCTACCGGAGGATGGAGGCATATGCAGCTTCTGACTTTTAGATGAACTTGGTTCTTTCAAAAGCCAGACAATGGAATAAACTAGGGGGTATTTTCACCTGTTTAATTATCCGTGCCCTGTTTTCCGGGAAAGCGGTAATTCTCTCAGTGGAACATAAAGATGACTCAAATGTTTTATAGAAGAAAAAAAGAAACCATGGATGCAGACATGACAAACCTCAATCATCTGTGGGAGGAAACGATCTCATTTTGCATTAATTTTAAGGCAATTTGTAAAGCATTTTCCTCTCATGAAGATGAATTTTGCAATGTGTTTCAGTGAGACATTTAAAACCTTACTTATTCTTTCAAAAAAAAAAATAATATAGAGCAACTCATACTGATTCACAGCTTGACAGCCGAGTGAGTGTGCATTTTGGTAAATATGTAATATTGTATATTACAATAAATGCCACCATAAAACAATAAAGTACTAATCTCAGAATAGGCACTATGAAAATTTCCTTAATGTAGTATAAATAATTCTGTGACCATATCCTGGATGAGATCCACAGCTCCTCAGCGCAGTCTCTAAGTATCCTTTCAACAGTAGTGGGAGCAGTAGCATGTACCCTGTATACTAGTAGCCAGTGTAGCCTAGTGGTTAAGGTGTTGAACTTGGAGACTGGAGTTCAAGACGTGTCTTAGCTATGAATTCACTGGGTGGTCTTGGCCAAGTTGCTCTCTCTCAGCCTCAGTTCCCCAACTGTGAAATAGTAATGATCTGCTTCACAGGAGTTATTATTATTATTATTATTATTATTATTAACAAACATTTATATAGCGCCAGCAGTGTACCTGGCACTTTACAAAGTAACAAAATAGACAGGGTCCCTGCCCCTAGGGCTTACAATCTGAGAGACAGGAGCTGGGGGAGAGACATAGGAAGGGGAACAGAGGGAGAGACAAGGGGTCTAACATTCATGAAGATGCGAGGTCTCA
>QEPC01011901.1:5548167-5558557 GCA_003113815.1 Sphenodon punctatus | reverse complement strand
TGTCCCCTCCCTCACTCTCCCTCATTTCTCCTGCTCGCCTAACCGCCTTCGACCCTTCTCCCTCGCTGCCCCTCATGCCTGAAACTCCCTCCCTGCCCACATCCGCCTTGCCTGCTCCCTCCGCTCCTTCAAATCCCTCCTCAAAACCCACCTTTTCCTTGCTGCCTTTCCCAGTGCCTGCTAGTCTTTCCCCTTACTCTTACTGTCGGCCCTCCTCTGCTGACTGCTGCCACCAACCTCTCTGTAAACCAAGCCAAGCACATGCACCTGAGACTTTGCATCCGCTTGAATGTTTGTTTGTCTTCTCCCATGTCTCTCCCACTGTCCCCTCTCCCTGTCTCCCCCCCTTTGTCTTTTAGATTGTAAGCCACAGGCAGGGACCATGTCTAATTCTATGTTCTGTACAGCACCAGGTCACACGACTGGCGCTATATAAATGTTTATAATAATAATAATAATAATAATAATATAGATTAGAGCCCCCAGTCATCGTAGACAGTCAGGAGTTTGCCTGTTTGGCAGTTTGCCGTCTCTACACCATGAGAGGACACCCTTTCCATTGGTGTGCCATTCCTGAGGCTAGAGAAAACCAGCTCTGTTGTCAGATGATCCTATACGCAGGCAGTCTGTCTGAGTAAAAATAATGACGCCTTTTTGTTGTTGTTGTTGTTGGAGGGGGGGCAGTTGTACTTCATTTTGGTGGGTTTGAGCCCGAGGGAGGTGAGGTACTGCTGCTACGTTCAGCTTTCTCTAGCTAGCAGGGAGCATCAGCAAACAGGTAAAAGGAATACATCGAGAGCCAGAGTTCAGAAGCAGTAAAAAGGACTGTATCTAATGAAAACATAAACTCCAGCTCAGCTTGGATAGCCCCTGTGGGGTCATCTTGTATTAGCATCGTAAATTTGTGTTAAGCTACCAGCGTTTCCATGGCAAAATATTCACCAGTGAAGGTTAACAGAGTCCAAGTGATAGTTGTTAAGGATTCTTCGAAGCGTTGTGAAGGGATGTCACAAAATCTTTAATGTGTCTTTTGCCTTTGAGATATTGTCATCAATGCCACACTCCGCCCATGATAATATTGATAGGTGAGAGATTACTAGTGTAGTACGCACACTATCTGTGAGAATGTCACTGATACTCAGGCTGTGTTCGAGGCGTGAGTTTATTCTGTGTTTTTATAGAGTACATTCTGCAGACTGTCAGGCCGTATTTTTTTTCTCTCTCTCTCTCTCCATAACCCAGATGACACTCAAAGGAGCAATGTCTAACCTTATTTTTCCTTTTCCTTTTTTTTTTTCCCTTTTCCTTTTCCTGCCCAGTTTGAAAGTTGCTCACTCTGTGTTGCCTGGCAAGTGAGGGAGCTCCGTGCCTCTTAACAGAATCAGTCTAGCAATCTCCAAGGGCAAATTTAAATTACATTTACTTTCCTTTTTTAAACTCCCACGTGGAGCTCCCTTGAGTATTTAAATGAGGCTTCTTCCTAATTTGATCAGCAAGGACCCAAACATCACTGCTTTACCTCTCATTGTCTACAGGGCCTGGAGGACCATATGTTTGAAGGTGATTCCATCTCTTACTGCCTGCATCTATCGGAATGTCTTCTTTTAATTTGGCAACAGCCTAATACACTGGGTGAGGCAGCTTCCCTCTGTCTGACCTTGGGTGTTTTTAGACATGCCGTTACCATGGGTGGTCATGGTTTAACCCATGCGGCCACCTGTGTTGCTGTCACATCTGGTCCCACCCGCCAGATGTTTCCCCAGGCAGGATCAGAGGTTGACCATGGTAGGGTTTAGCCCCCGCTGTTACTTAGGCTCCCTGCCAAGTCACAGCACGGGCTAAACCCTGTGATGACCTGCTCTACATGACTACGGTCTGGGGCCAGAGCTTTTCCAGGCAGGTGCGACAGCCTCTGAGGCTGCCGCACCTGCCCGTCAGGGAGGTGGGCAAGCCGCACTCAGCAGCACAGGGGGCGGGTGTCTGCACGTCTCCTTCCCCTTCCTCCTCCCTGGCCTGGGCCGCTGGTACATCTTTTTGGCAACTGGGCCAGATCCTACCCGGGGTAGTTAAGGTATTTGAACAAAAATCCACCGAAGTCATGTTCATGTTTTCTGGAAAACAAGGAATTTGGACTCTCTTTTGCCATTGCAGTTGTGTTGCATCGTTCTTGCCTAGGGAAAATAAGAAATGACTATCAGTTGAGGAGTTCTGTTTTTCAAAGTAGACTAGAAGAATACTTTAACACCTTCTGACACTGAAGTGTGATGAATCTCATGTGCTCTTTCCTAACATCTTCCTGGAATCCATGTCCTATGCTGATTGCTTCAAAGGCATGTGCCACCGTCCTTTCCACGAAACAGCACCCAGACAGGGCCTTAAAGGTTTACGCTGGGTGACTCTACAAATAACACTTGCCACCATTCCAGCTGCCTAACTCAAGGGCAAGCATTACATTTGGTCACACAAACCCAAGAACAACCCACGGACTGAACACAAGTTTGTGAAGGTTTGTTACCCAGAATATATCTGGGCAATTCCTCAGCAGTCCCACAGGGCAGCCAAAAACACCCTATGGAATCAACATCTGTTCACCTGCTAGTCAGTTTCACAAGTGGGAGTGTCACCTTGCCGTGAGGAGCTTTGGCTTGTCAGTTTCACCAGCGGGGAGCTTTGCCTTTTCCATTTCACCGGTGGAACTTCAGGGCTTCACTTATTTATGCTGACACCTGATGGGCTCCCCCTGCTGGTCAGAGTCCATACAGTGGCAGCATATGGAGCAGCATAAACGTTGGTTCGTACTGCTCCACCAGATGATGTTGTAGTAAGTACCATGGGACTGATTTCCCTCTATTGCTAATGTAACATATAGGGTGGCTTTGCTTTTGGAAATATTGGCATTGTCTTTAGGCAGTTTCCCATGTGACAAAACGTACCCGATTTGCCTCCAGGAGGCAAATCAGGTGCAGGGTTTGTAATGTGGAAATGTTAACTCGCGGGGTTTGGGCAGCAATCCCATGGGAAAAGCAAGGTCGGCTTTACCAACTTTACACCAGCTCTGAATCCCCCACAGGATTGCCGCCAAAAAAACACGGGTTAACATTTCCACATTAGAAACCCCACAACTGATTTGCCTCCTGGTGATTTCCCCTGAGGCAAATCAGGTGCACTTTGTCACATGGGAAAGTGCCCTCAGAGTTTACAGTAACAGGCATTTGCTAAAGCAGCCTGAAGACTGAAATTTAAGGATGATGACAGTAAACTATTTTAAGTATAAATGCTGGTACATATTCCCAAGAGAGTATGCATTTAGGACCTAATACAGTAAGGTATCTAAACATCTGCCCAGTTTTAAGCAGATTAACTATCTCGCTGGCTGCTGTAGTAGGACTACTTGCATGTTTGAAGCTAGGCACATGCTCAAACTCTAATAGGTAATGAGGATGGCCAAAGTTCCCCTCCACAAGAACCATGTACCAAAGTCTACCGATGGCCCAAAGTCACAAGATACATATATGCGCATGCACACCCAAACAAGACTCTTGTGCTTTGTGATTAGCTGGTGGAACTGATGTTCTGCAGTCCTGTCTGCTGAGCTTCTGAGGATCAGCTGTGATTTAGAGTGTTTTCAGACGTTACGGGGCTGCTTGTCCCCGTACCGAAAACAACCAAATTATCCCCCGCCGGGATGACCCCGTCACACCCTAACAGACGTGCCGGGAGATCCCGGCGGGGAATCTGGGAGGGGGCGGGGCCGCGCAGCGCAACGTACGGCCGCACGGCCCCGCACGCTCCCCGCCGCCCACCCTCTGGGGAGATGGGCGGGCGGCAGGGCTAATGCGGCTGCAGCGTCTGGCCGAAATCGCCATGGCCCGAGATCCCGCCAGTGATCCCAGGCCGTGGCGCCCGACCAGACGTGATTTTTTTTTGTCCCCGCTGGGGATCACTTTCACCACGCTTCCCGGGAAAGTCCCCCGGGGAGCCCGGGAAGCGTGGTTGAAAATGACCCCGTGTGGGTATTGACCGTGGCGAACAACTGGCGGCCGCCAAACAGACGTTCGAGGCACAGTGACCACGGGTGGGTATTCACCGTGGTTCACTGTGATCTCGTAACGTCTGAAATCACCCTTGGTTGCTGAGACTTAGGTGCAATGAAGCAAGACAGAGGACCATTAAGGCAGTGCAGGACCTAGGACCAACTTTGGCCAAGAGCCACACTTGATCTTCCTGAGAGCCTCATGTGGCTCCCAAACCAGTTTGACCACCTCTGATATATGAGGAAAACCATATTTGTGACACCTGTATATGAACTGTCAGGGCCATAGGTAGGGAATCCATATTCATTGCATTTTCCCTATTGTTAATTATGGTCACTATGGGGACAATCCCAGGCCCCACAGACCAGCACGTGCAGTACACATGGAGTGCGCACAAGTCGCATGCATCCCCCAGCACAGGGTCCACACCCTGCACACAAACGGTGCAGGTTCCACACGGTTTGTGTTGGGATTGCGCCCATTGATGTGGCGTGATATGACTCAGTCTACATCCTTGTCAATGTCCTCCATGGTACAGGGATCCCCCAGAAGCCAGCAGAACAATAAATTATTCCTTTGTCTGTGTAGAGGCCTAACCCTGAGCCTCAGAGGCACAGCTGGGCAGGGCGTGGCCAAGCCAGCCCAGAAGTCAAAAGGCTCTGACTAGCTCAGTTGGGGTGGGAGGGGACTGCTTGGGAAGCAGGAGCCAAAGCTGGGCTCTGCATGAAGGAGCCCAAGAGAGCTGCCAAAGATACTTGATCCAGGGAAGCTCCAGAGGGCCAGCAGGATTGGTATCGTTATGGTCCTTGTCTATGCTGCCCTCAATCCATAGGAATAATTGCTACTGAACGTTACCAATAAAGTGCATAATTCTTGCAGTTTTAAATCTGATGTATTTAAGCACCGTATTTCAAGAATGATATTAACTTAGTTTAACTCAGCCCCCCAAAAAACGTCTTACCCTATTTGACCCACTACCTCCTTACATTAGATGTTAGCACAAGCCCCTTCACTTACCAAGGAGGCGCGGGAAACAAGCAGCTGGGCTGGCTGAGAGAGCCCTGTTAGCAGGCGCATAGCGTGGCGCGGGGCTTGGGGCTCCTCCCCTTTAGAAGGGAGGATCCCCTGCGTCGCGTGAGAGCGGCAGACGGGGCTAAGGGAGCAAAGAAGCAGCCACACCCACCCACCCGCGTAGTACAGAGGTTGGTAATGGTAGCCGTTAGAGGTGCCAAGGAAGAATTTTGATGGCTAGCCGCCTTTAAAGGGCCATTTTTTCGCTTCCTTCTCTGTAATACGCATAGGCATAAATAGGCGATATAATTGGAGTTATTTGGATTCAATAGAATTGGCAACAATTTGGATATGTTAATATAATAAAAATTAATCGAATGGATGATAAGCAAGTGAATTCGATGGTATTTGAAACAATTGGACTATAATCAAATGTCGCACAAAGCGGGGGTCCAGCAGGCTCGTTTAGGATAAATAGGTTAAGATAGCTAAAAGAGTCATCTCCATAAGAGATGGGGTGGTGATTTATTGTGTAATGACGGGCACAGCATGCACAGTAGTCATAACCCTGGGAGGGGTACTCCGCAGGATAAGCAGGGGCGGGCACAGCCTCCACATTCTGCGGGGTACTTACCGACTTACTCACGCTCACAGTGAGCACACCCCCTTTTGGCCAGTGCACTGTTGCAGTCAAAGGAGGGGACGGTTCGAGTTAATGTACTGATAATGGAAGGCGCTTCCATGCGGTACTCAGTTATAGTTTAAAAGTATCGTTAAATACTAGCATGCTGGACCCATGATTGCTGGATGCAATCCCCCACCGGCCTTTTTCGTTCGTTGGTTGAATAAATGTGCGGCCATGCTGTTTAAACCAATATTAAGTCTCTGCGTCTCTTTGGGGGGGTGCTATGACAAATCACTCTCCCAGAGGTTCACGTTGCTTAAAACATGTTTCTTCATCAAAAAACATGTTATTTGCTGTGAGGGCATTTCCCTTTTGCTTGTTTTTCCTGCTAAACTGAATTTGTAATTGTGAATTATTCCTCTGTTTGTAACTTTCAAAATTCCCTCTACCAGAAAAAAAAAATGCCTGCCTTCTTATTCTTAAAAAAATAAAATTGGTGTTTTTTTTATTCTCCTTGGCTACACAAACTCAAACTCTCATCCTTATCCTATTGGATAATTGCTCAGCAACAAGGATTACTTTATTGCTAAGTATTACAAGTACTATTAATCAGCCATCTTTCTCCATGAACTGACAATGGTAACCTCCAATTAGGTCACGTTTCTATTAAAGAAATTAAAATCTAATTATGGTCATTGTCTGTCTGTTAACAAGTGCTAACAATAATGATTGTGACAATCTTTTTGCAGAGATTCCTCAGCAAATACCCAAAACCTTCTTTATATTTCTTTTTCATGTGCAATTTCCTTCAATTTGTTAACCTATTTTCCCCCACATGTAACCAGCAAGCCCACGTATTTTTAATGACACTGTAATGACTGCCCTACAGGTACAAAGATTGTGGGCGGGGGAATTCTAAGCCTCTATGTCAGAGAAAAAGAGAGAGATTTCTGGGGAGGTACATTTGGGAGGAAAGCGGGGGGGACACGGGGGGACATGGATGCATAAGTTATTGTAGCCTCCAGGCAGTGGTAATTTATGCACTGACAGTCTGAGTTTCATGTTTTGCTATTTTTTTAATAAAAAAGGCATTACAAAGAGACTTCCTCTGATACATTAGTGTGTGTTTTCATTTGAGAGATGCTCTCCATCACAGACAGGATGAGCATAAGCACTTGAAAGTCATACCTCAGTAGCCAAGCCAGCACTCATCCTCTTTCAACAAAAGAATTAGCTAGGGAAAGGGGATATTTGTTTCTCTCTGCCCTCTCCATTTTCTAATAATGGGGAGGACGGAAGAATTCTCCAGTCTGGTTTTCTGTTCTCTTTTTTACGTTTTGAATATTTTTTGTGTATTTCATAAGCAAGATGATAGCCCACTGGAGTTTGGGTTCAGTCCATGCATCCCTTACTCACATATTTAGCGTGTAGAGCCTAATAAACCGGCAGTCCCCTGCGTGTATTTCTTTTGCGTGCAGGCAGCCTCCACTCCCAGGTGAGAATCCTAATCCATAGGCAGTAGGGATGGGCGAACAGAACGTAGTTCGGATGTTCGGTCGTTCGGTTCGAAACCCGAGTTCCGGTTTGATGGTTCGGTTCAGCCGCGTTCGGTTTGGCCGATCTTGGCCGAACATTTGAAAATACCGAAACAAAATCGAAACCGAAACCTAATTTTCGGCCCTGAAAAGACATTTTTCTTGCCCCCGAACTCATCTGAACTCACCCGAACATGACTGAACTGTTCAGTCGTTCGAGAGTTCAGTTTGGACGTCCGAACAGACTGAGTTCGGTCCGAACATCCGAACCGCGTTCGCCCATCCCTAATGGACAGACGTTCATCGTGCCGTGCTCTGCCCACCAGCACTGCCCCTTCCCCGTATCATCACCTTGTCATGACTCACAGCCACGAAGAACCATGGGAAGAAGAAGCCTCACCAGCTGTTTCTTTCTTCTGGGATATTATGACTCCAGGAGGCAGTCCCAGCACCTGCTATCTCCACCCACCCATAGAAGTTTATACCTGGATTTATTTATTTATGTATTTATTTATAATAGCATTTGTATGCCGCCCCTCCTGCTACAAGCATTTCGGGGTGGCTAACAACATTATATAACAATATAATAAAATTAATTAAAATCAACACTTCAGGATTAACCCCCCCCCAAAAAAAAAACAATACAGAAAGAGGGGAGGTCAGTGGTCATGCAGACCTCCAACAGGAGGGAGTTCCACAGCTGCGGTGCAGCCACCAAGAATGCCTTCCTCATGGTCGACACCCAGGAAACCCGGGGAACCTCAAGAAGGGTGTCCCCGGCCGGCCACAGAAGTCGATCCGGAATCTGGACGGTGAAGCGGTCCTGCAGGTAGGTGAAGCACAGGCCATTTAGGGCTTTAAAGGTCAACACCAACACTTTGAATTGGGCCCGGAAGACTATCAGCAGCCAGTGTAGAGAGGGGAGCACTGGAGTAATGTGCTCATGTTGGCTCGTCCCTTTCAGGAGATGAGCCGCATTCTGCACCAACTGCAGTCTCCGGACCATCACCAAGGGTAGCCCCATGTAAAGTGCGTTACAGTAGTCTAATCTCGAGGTAATAAAACCATGGATGATTGTGGCAAGGTCTGAATCCGAGACATATAGACTAAGCCAATGTACTAGGTGTACTTGGCGAAATGCACCCTTCGCCACAGCTGCCACCTGGACATCCAGGCAGAGCTATGGATCAAGGCGCACCCCCAGACTACGGATCTGGAATACCAGGGGAGGATGAACCCCATCAATGACAGGGGCCATCACTCCCCCGGCTTTCCCCACAACCATCACCTCCGTCTTGTCAGAATTTAACTTCAAGTGGTTCGCCCTCACCCAGTCCCCCACAGCTGACAAACACCAGGTAAGCACCGAGACTGCCAGACCTGGGTCTTATGAAAACGAGAGATACAGTTGGGTGTCATCAGCATATTGATGACACCTTATGCCAAACTCTCTAACAACCTCCACCAAAGGCTGCATATACACATTGAACAAGAGAAGGGACAAGATGGAACCCTGCGGGATTCCACGTGTGAGGCCCCAGGGAGAAGATGAATAATCAGACAGCACTACACGCTGGGTTCTCCCGGACAGGAAAGAGTGGAACCATTCAAGAACAGCCCCACTCATTCCTGCCCGGTCCAACAACCGAGTCACCAACAGCTCGTGTTCAACAGTATCAAATGCAGCCAAGAGATCTAACAAAATCAACAGGGTTGAATGACCTTGGTCCAACTCCCGGGAGAGGTTGTTGACCAAGGCCACAAGTGCAGTCTCCATGCAATAACCCGAATGGAAACCAGACTGCAAGGGATCAAGGAAGATGACCCGGTCCAAATGCTCCTGAAGCTGTCAAGCCACCACCCATTCAGTAACCTTCCATAAAAAAGGGAAGGTTAGTGACCGGCCAATAGCTGGCCAGGGTGTCAATGTCCAATGATGGCTTCTTGAGCAGGGACTGCACCACCGCCTCCTTGAGGTGATCCGGCACCTTGCCCTCCCTAAGGGAGGCATTGACTATCCCAGCCAGCAATGGCCCTAATGTCTCCCAGCTGGCCTTAACCAGCCAGGACGGTCTTGGATTTAATTCACAATAGGTGGCTCAAACAGTCCCAAGAGCATCACCCACATCTGAGGGCGATATATCTTGAAATTCGTTCCATAGAACAGGACAAGATTGGCTTCAACTGCCTCTGGCTCACCCACTGTTAAAAGTGCTGCGTCAAAGCCGTGGTGGATTTGAGTGATTTTTGTCAGCAAAAAAGTCCACAAACAAGTCACAGCAAGCATTCAATATCTCTGAATCCAGGCAGAGGGAGGCTGGGCTGACCAGCCCCCTCACCACCCAGAAGAGCTCAGCCGGACGGGACTTAACGGATGCAATGAGGGCAGCAAAGAAAACCTTCTTTGCTGCCTGCACCGCTATAACATAGGTACGTAACCAGATTGTATGTTGCAACTGGTCAATTTCAGTATGAGGGTGATGCCACCATTGCTCTAACCATCACTCTTCTCACTTCATCTGCCATAGCTCCTCCATATACCATGGGGACCTACGTTGTTGGCGATTGGGGAGTGGAGGCCTGGGAGCCACACGGTTGATGGCCTCCATCAGCATAAAATTCCACAAGACCACGAGGTCATCAAGTGAACACCCATCGACATTGGAGGAAATATCCCCTAAGGACTCAGACTCTGACCTCGCCACTGTCATCCATGCCTTCATCACCTTGAGGCTGAATTACTGCAACGCGCTCTATGTGGGGCTGCCCGAGAAGCTGGTTCGGAGGCTGCCGCTGGTGCGGAATGCTGTAGTCCGTCTCCTTACCGGGGCGGGCCGCAGGGAGCACATGACACCTGTGCTCCGGGCTCTGCACTGGCTGCCTATAAAGAACCGGGCTAGGTTCAAGGTGCTGGTTTTGACCTTTAAAGACCTTCAGGGCCTGGGCCCTGCTTTTCTGCAGGACCGCCTCACTCCCCATGTGCCCGTGCAACCCCTGAGATCGTCCATGGGAGCCTTTTTGCAGGTTCCCCGGGCGAAATGGGTGGCCACCGATGTTAGATCTTTTTCAGTGGCTGCTCCTGTGCTGTGGAACTCACTCCCGGGGGAGGCTCGGTTGGCCCCCACTCTCCTGTCATTTTGACATTTGTGTAAGACCTGGCTGTTCCGCCAGGCTTTTGGCGAGGG
>QEPC01011901.1:5308470-5530031 GCA_003113815.1 Sphenodon punctatus | reverse complement strand
TTATGTATACTATCTTAGGTAGGAATTTAGGATGTAAAGCAATATCTATTCAATCTTGGAAAATCTGCAAATATGGTTCTGAGATTATTATGACTGCTGTTTCATTAATTCTTCTTAATGAAGTTATTGCTAACACGAATACTGTCTTTAAACCCCCACCCCATAACCAGTTCATTTGTGCCCCCCCCCCCATATAATCAATTCATGCGGCCCCAGGGGTGCAAATGAACTGGTTATGGGTGGGGGGCAGCATGAATTGATTATATGGGGCGGGGGCACAGATTAACTGGTTATGGGGTGGGGGCAGCGTGAATTGATAATGGGCTGCCTGCATTTTGGGTGGTTTGTATGTTTGATAGCAGTGCCCCCAGGCCCGCTGGGCTGGGCGGCGCCCCTAGGCCCGCCGGCAGGACACAAAGAGGGGGGCCCATCTTGACTTCTTGGCCAGGGGCCCATTCCACCCTAGCTATGCCCCTGGCCACATGGGACCCACACAGCTCCTCTGCACAGGGGGTTTGGGATTGCGGCCATTGGTTGGAATTTTACACATACACAATTTTACCCCCTTTTTATTAGCTCAGTTACCAAGATGCGGGGCTTTAGTGGCCAGGGTGACACTTTAAATAGTTCATGTTATTAGCCAAATTTATGCAAGGACATTAGATACCCAAATTCAAATCTTTAAACACTAATTTTCAGATATATTGAAGAACTAGATTTGTGGGTGATCCAAACAGTACCTGTAACTGCTCAGAATCTTTGGAGGAAAACGATCAAGTCACAGAGACCACTAACTTGGGGCATTTCAAATTAGGCATTTTGCAGAATTGGGGTGTTTATGTGTTTGGTTTGCTAATAAAAGACAGCAGCCTGTTTTATTTCATGAAGGAACAGCTCCAAACGTCGCATACCCTCCCGAAGAGGAACTCTGGGAAGCCTGAAAGTCCACACGCACTTGTCAATAGAAGTTCGTCTAATAAAAGGTATTATCTAAGCCAGGGGTGGGGAACCTCAGGCCTGGGGGCCAAATGCGGCCCTCAGCAAGTTTTTATGTGGCCCCCTTTCCAGTGCCTGGATCTGGCTCCTGGATCCAGTCTCTAACCCCCAAGCACTGAAAAACTGAGCTCCGGATAATGGAGCAGAGAGGAGGGCCTGCACAGAAGGGATGGGGACAGATCCACAGCACAGAGCCATGATCTGGACCCTCCTTTTCTTGAATACACCCATTAAGTGCCCCCGTCCCCAACCACTATCTGGCCCTCGGAGCTCGTATTAATTTTCAGTGTGGCCCCCGGGACAGAAACGGTTCCACCCCTGATCTAAGCTAACAGCCTCTTTCCTCTGTAATAGACTCTTAGGTTCTGTAGGATGGCGGGGGAGGGGGTTGTTCACTAGCTGCAGAAGGAAAAGCAGTGTAATTACTCCAGGTCTTTGGAAACCCTTACCTCGGGCTCCTTTTAATGTACAGTACTTCCTAATTAGCTAAAACGAGTACCCACAAACACCAGTAAATCTGTCAAAATTGCGGTACTCAACCCGACCACATCAGGCACTAATCACTACTTGATTAGTGCCCAAAGAGCTCTGGAATGCCGTTTTTGTTCCATTTTTTTTTTACTACCAGTACGGATTTTCTGACTTACCATCCTGCTTCTTTTACCAATTTACCGGTCGTTACTTGTTGTGTATTGGGCCTACAGTTTGCTGTATACAGACCAGTGTCATGCGACAGGGGAAACTTCCTCTTCTGGGCTGAGGGCCTCCCATTTTCCCCTGCAAGCTCAGTGCTGGAAGCTGATGTTGCCTGTTGACCCTTCCTCTAGGCCTCTGTTGATGCCTACTGCATTCTCCTCCATTAATAAAGTTACCTTTGTTTGGTACACTCCTAGTGTGGCCTCTGCTCAGCAGTACTGAACACTAAATGAGTAGGTTGGCAAAAGTAATACCCAGTATTTTGGGGTAAGCAGGTGCCCGATTGGTACTTGGATAGCCCATCAGGGACCTGATAGCGCACCCAAAATTGTATTACCCGCGGGGTAACAATCGTGCTACCCATTTCAGCTCTGCTCCTAACCCTCATTCTAACTCCTCACCCCTATAGATCGTTCCTTTGTGCGTCTCCTTATACTGTCTAGTTATTCAGGATACTTCCTCTGACCTTGTAACCAAGCTAAGCATGTGCAACTGCAATTTCTCAGCTTCTTGAATGTATCCCTGCCCCTCCCTATGTTCCTCTCCTCCCCTCATCCATTCTAGAGAGTAAGCTCCTTGGAACAGGGACCTGTCTCTGTAATCAAGACTGTTCAATGCCTGGCACGTTGCTGGCACTAGATTTAAAATAATAATGACTAAATAATTAATAAAACAATCAGGGAAGTAATAGAACACAAGAACACCTCAGAACTAACCTAGGCTTTTAGCCTTAAACTCACCTTTGTGGCAAACGTTGGCTAACTGAGGCCGTTTTTAGATGAGCGCGGCGGCCCCCGTGCTTGTTTGCCAAAAGACCCGGCAGCCTGATTTACACGTGACGACGACGCCAAATACGCGCATGCGCGGGTGATGCGCATCCATTTCCAGCCGCGTCTGACCGGCCTCGATCGCCGACCCGGTCAGTTTGTGGCCAGAAATGGAACGCATCGCCTGCGTATTCGGCGGCGGCGTCACGTGTAAATCGGGCTGCCGGGTCTTTTGGCAAAAAAGTGCGGGCGCCGCCGCTCTTGTCTAAAAACGGCCTGAGACAAGAAGCTCTGTCCTCTCCAGCCCCCAAATTCTCCCCTTAATTAAAAGCATCCTAATTCTGTTACGTTGCCATCTCAAAGTCTCTCCCAATCAGGGCCTTTTAGGGGTTGAAATCAGAGAAATTGTTGCTAAGCCCAGACAGCTGTGTGACTGATTTACTTGTTTGTTAGCCAGTTTTGAGCAAACCAATAACTTTGCATTCATTAAAATCCCTTGATGCTTGTTCACACAAAATCAGATCAAATGACAGAAAAGCACGGCTGGACATAACTGGAAAATGTCCGTCAAGGTGCCTGGTACAATGGTCCCCAAGCCTTTTGCCTGTGCAACTTCATTTTTTGAATTAAGGCTACTTATAGAGTTGGAAAGGATCATAGAATGCAGTCCCCTGCTTAGATGTAGGATGACTACAGCTACAAGATCCTCAGCCAGCAACCATATACAGTAACAGAGATAGGGTGCAAATCAACTAAATATCAATTAGGGCTGAATGCGAATTCTTCCCCTGGTTCCAAGGCCATCAGACTGGGCATTTTGTTCGGTCTGAATGGAAATTGGACTGGACAATCAGTTGAGCTTGCAATAGGATATGTTATTTCCCCAAGCAGGATCCGCTGCCAACTTCTGAAACCACCCACGACCCTCATAGAAGCATATGGCATATGACAGTGGATGAACTTTGACCATGCTGAGGAATGGTCATCTTCCATACTTTAGAGCCTGGGGTGTGATAGTCCTGTAGGAACAGAAGATCAAATTGGTCATAGCTGCACTTTCAAGAACAGCAAAAATGCAATGGGCTTGCAAGCAACAAAGTGAATCTAGTGCAGAAATTCTCTTTGATTCCTAACATAGTAAAACAGGTAGCTGTATCATACTTGCAAAGGAACATAATATTTTGATGAAAAAAATAAGCATTTCCATCTCGCTGGGGCCGATCCCAAGCCCCACAAACCAGCACACATGGAGTGCATACATGTATGCGTGGGCAAGTTGCGTGTACCCCCAGCACAGGGCCTGCAGCCTACATGCAAACCACACAGATTCCATGCAGTTTGCGCACGCACTCCACGCAGGGTGTTTGGGATTGTGCCCATCGTCAATAATTGATAGAAATCTAGGAATCTGCCTTTGGTCTACTGGTTGTATATAATCTATTATTTAAGTTGTGATTCCTTTGTAAGCGGAGCAGGATGTGGTTGGTTACTGCTTGGAGGGAAGACATCTAAGGAATGCATAGGTGCCACAGGGAGAAATGTCAGAGATCTTATAGATGGCATGTTGAGCAGCGCTTGAATTGGGTGCGCAGAAGAGCTTGTGGCATAACAGTGCTTCTTGCTGCTGGCCATTGAAATGTGGAATGTCAAAAATAGGTGAATTGAAAATGAAAGGACTATGCATAAGGATCCATACATTATCATTTGATTTAGGACTCATTTAAATTTCCAATTCCCCCCTCCCCCAGAAAAAAAATTACCATTTGAATACTGCACTTTTTGGCGCTCTGAATAAATAAAATGAAATTGACTTACACGTTCAGACACACGACATATTCCAGCGGCGAAGGCAATTAAAATGCTGGTTACCAAAGGGTGAGATGCCTATAGAGAGAGACTCAGAAGGCTGGCAGCATTTGTTAATAAAAATTCACAAAGGCAAAGATTTATTTTGATTCTTTGTTTGCTCAGGTAGGTTGTGCTCGCTGCAAGACGTTTAGGTAAAGGTTAGAAAGAGGGGGGGGAAATTCTCTAACGTGGGTGGCTGAAGGTCAGAATGCAAGACTAGCCTTACCATAGTTGAGTCCAGTTCAACCAGCTGAACGTTTGACTTTGTAATTTCAGAACATTTATCTAAGACACGCTGAGTTAACATACTTTTATTTGCAATGAATATGTATTTCTATTCACAGCCTGATTACCATAATCTCCTGTGATTGTTTCTTCAAAGGAATAATATTTATCATTATTTAAACTCAAGAGTTTCTTGACTGATTTATTTTTTATAAAAGTGGCATTCACCACCATTCACTCTTGCTAAAAGAACGGATGCCTAACGCCACAAGGAATTAATTTTTGTTATCAATAAATGTAAGATTACGGCACGTATTGAAATGGCATTTTTAGTTCTTCAGATGAGAGAGCAGTGCTGTGAAGGGCCAAGTTTTGTCTGTCTCAAAAGTCTCCAGCTGTAGATAAGTGGATAAAGCTTTTTCCATTTCCCAGAGATGTGCTGTATTGAGGACGAAAGATTTTCATTTCCTTTGCCTGCTTAAAAAGAAATATGCTGGGATGCTATTTTATTCTCCTTTTCCATAAGGATAACTGAGCATTCCTTTAATTCTTAATGCTGCCTCCAATTGTGTCTTTTTACGTAAATTAACTAATATGTCTTTAAATCAAAATCTTGTTTTGTTTGGATGTTGGCTTAATGTGTCTACTTAATTAAATAAAATTACAGAGGAGAGGGTTTGGGTAAACTGTAATTCTTTTTGCTGCAAAATTTTTCTTATTGTTTCATAGTAAAATATAGTTTAAAAAATTTACTTAAAAAAATTACTAAGTAAGCAGTCAAGCGTGGGTAATAAAAAGAGAGCACACAGAGCAAGGAGTTGGGAGGTCCTGTGTTCAAATCCTGCTTCTGACGCAGATTCATCAGGTAGCCCTGGACGTGTCACTTCCCCTCTGGGGAAATGTTGAATATATTTATCTACATCTAGAAATATTATATGCAGCACTGAATGCTACACAACTACGTGTTATCCATAGTTGTGTGGGATATTTATGAACAAGATCTAAAGTGTCTCTTATGAAGTTCACTCTTTTGAATCTAAGCAGTAAGTTCCCGGAGTAACCGAGTGCTCGAAAGACCTTCATTCAGAACTGTTATTTATTAGGGCAGGACTGATAGGCCAGCTAGGGTCACCAGCCCTCCAGGATTGATCTGGAGTCTCCAGGTTTTCATGCATCATCTCTGGGTGATGGCCCCATTTCCCCTGTGTTATCCAATAGTCTAGGGATAGCCCAGGGAATTATTTTTCAGTGAGTGGGCAGGGCCAGGTCAAAAAGAGGGTGGGGCAAAGCTCTTTTCCAGCATGGCCAAGCCTGCTTCAGAGCATTGTGACATCAAAACATTCTGAAGGAGGCAAGGCAGCATCAGAAAATGGCGGGGCAGTCCCTCTAGCCTATCTCCTTTCTGATGTGGCCTTGTCTCTTTTGGAGGTTTGTGACATTCCAAAGGGGGTGGAGCCATGTTGGAGAGGGAAGAAAGATTCCATTTCCCCCAACCCCTTTGGAATATCACAAAGCTCCAAGAGAGACAAAAGCTGCTGACCCTTCAGGTCAAAGCTGCTGAGCAGGTGGCCACCCTAAGGGCAGATCCCTAGGGCACAAACCAGTCCAAAATAGGGCTGAAACTCTCTCTCTCTTCTAGATTCTTTTTTTAGCAAGAATCAACGATTGAGTAAGGCTCTGGTTCTCAACACTTTCTTAGTTGAGAATTTTTCTCGATTTGTCGTGATTTACTGTTTACTGTGTACCATATACCAATTTACCGTGTACCGCATTCATAATGGGCACGCACAAAATGGATGCCCTATTCCAAAATGGCGGCGATGTTGCCAGCACCATCTTGGAAGAGGGCTGTGCATGCACAGACCAGCTGCAGTGGCCATTTTGTGCACGTGCCTTACCAGGACAAACATGGTAAGCAGGACAAGGTAAATGGGTATACACAGTACACAGTTTTTTCGAGAAGATTCTTGCTGAAATCTCGAACCATTACCGAGATTGTCCTGAGCTCTCTGTAACAATTCTCAATTCTCTCAAGATTTTCACAAGAAACAAATAGATTCTCGTTTCAGCCGTGGTCCAGAAGCTCCTTAGACTCCAGGTCAGTTTTATGAGGTGCCCTGGGTCAATCAAGCTGGGTTTGTGCCCCCAGTGCAGCTCTGCCGCCTCACTGGCCATCTCTGCAACATCCTCACCCTCTAATTCCAGACGCCCTCAGCCCTGATTCCATCTTGCCAGAAGTTGGGAAAGGTTTCATTTGGGGGGCAAAGATGCAGGATCTTTCTACCCCAAGCACAGGAAGGTGAAGTTTGAGCACTTCATCTAACACGCCTGTGTAGGATTGCTTTCTTTCCCGTGGCTTGAAAATGAAGAGGCCAAGGCTGTTCCAGAAGGGGTCAGAGTAAAGGGGGTTTCCCATCCCTTTTTTGACACAGAAGGGTGGTAACCCAACCCCACACCTATGGCATGATACTGTAGTGCTAAAGCTAAGCAGTGCCCTTATGCCTCCAGTCCACAGAATCCCCTGAAGGTCCAGTGCTTCCTGGGAGCTCAGACTTTGTGCAGTGTCTTCTCTTCCGTGAGCCTGCTGCCACGCTGACTCAGTGACATTATCTACCATGGAGTGAGGGGGCTCAGTTGAGCCCAAGTCCCAGACTGTGGGAAAAGGTGGAGCAGGTGCCTTTGCAAGCAGTCTGAGTGCATCTAGGAAATGTTCAGAGTGGGTGGAGGAAAGAGCAGGGCAGCAATCATAGAATCTTAGAGTTGGAAACGGGCTGAGAAGTCATCGAGTCCAACCCCCCGTTCATGCAGGAAATGCACTCTCTCCGGTCACTTCCTTTCTCCTGTGCGCCCCCCCCCCGAATCCAGCTCCAGCTTGCAGCCTGGAGTGGGGGTTCGTCCTCCACCAAAGTAAGCCCTGCCCTCCACCCAAAAGACCCCACCCCCTGTCCCTCTCCTTGCAGTTTCCCCTAAGGAGGCTCATCCATGGGACATCAGCTACAGCCTCCTCAGACCTGTGCTAACTGGCATGGAGATTACAAGACACCCAGGGCCTGCCCATACTCTGAAACTCAAAGGTCTCAGAGTAGTCTTATCCCAAAGGTAAGCCGCACCTGAATCCTGTATGGGGTTGTACATGGGCAGGGAAGCAATTTGCACAATTCTTGCTTGTTCTCTCACACGGGGGCCAGGTGCAATCAAACTCTGAACAAATACCCTTGTACACCCACATTAGCAAAATGTCCCTCACTTCCTACTCCAGCTTCTCTGCTAGGTTTAGTTCCATGCTGATATTTCTCCTGCCCACTTTCTCCGAAGGATGCAGTCAGCCAGATTTATCCCTGGTGCAATTTGACTGGTGTCACTAGAGTTACACCCGGGGATGAATTTGGCTGTATGTGTCTGACATTTACCCTTCCTCTGAGCAGTCATTTTTCCTGGAATGCAGATCTCATCTGACTAGGTTATCTGCTAACCTGCTAATTACCAACTGCATGATTCCTAATTAGATCCCTTTTGCTTAGATAAATATGTAAACACAGGCAGACATGTAGTCATTAGCCTTTTCAGTTGAGCGCTAACCAGCTTGTAGATCTGCACCTCCTTTGGCTTTGCACATTGCAGGTTGATGGGTGTGTTGCAAGTTAAACCCACAAGACGCAGCTTTCAAGCAGAGCTTTCTTCTACATATTTTCCTTGGTTATTGTGGGCTGCATTTTGTTTCCATTGCATAAATGGCTGCACCTGCCTACATTATAGTCATTATAGACTTATCCAGTCTTAGAATCCAAAGCGGGGCAAAGCTGGCAAGAAACAATTCAATGCATTTTTCTTATTCCAGAAATCTGTCAGCAAATTACTAAGAAGCTCCCAAGCTTCTCCCAACCTTTCCGCCACCCTCATTCTCTCTCTTCTTCCAAAATACCATCCTGAGAATTCTTCCTGAGTTAGTTTCAAACAAGCAGTCCACAAGGATATAAATTTTCAAGGGCTCAGAGACCAAGACCAACACCAGATTTTTGGGGGAAAACCCTGCTCCCATTGATGATTGAAAATTAGAGTCCTATTTTCAAAAGTGCTGAGCACTGAGCTTTTCCCATTGTGTCTGGACTATGAACAGATTTTCAGCTGAGAGTGGGTATGTTCCTCCTTTCCCATCTTCCATCGTGAGCCCTAAGGTTGGCAGGGGCACCTTCTTGCAAGTTCCACCATTGTACCAAATCCATACGGTAAGGGCGCACAAAGAGGCGTATTTGGTGGCTGCTCCACAGCTCTAGGTCTCCCTTCTCCCAGAGGTTCCACCATAGCCCGAGTCAGAGTATCTTCTGGAGGGAATGGAAAAGTTTTATTTATTTGGCCAGACATTTGGTGGATGAGGATAGCGTATAGGGATTTGTTTTAATTGGAGTTCTATATCTTTTCATAGCTTATATTTTATTGGGTTTTTATTTCTGTATATTTTATATATTTCGTATATGTATAGTTATATTTTTCTACCCACCCTGAGCCTTTGGAGAAGTGGAAGACAGAAATGTCAATAAATAAACAAATAAATGCATGAGTAATTTTGAAAATTGTAGCCTTTTGAAAATGCACAAAATTCATGCTAGAGGACAAGTTGCTATCATGCTATGCAAGGTGCTATGGAGTAAACTTACTCCATTACAAATGTTTTGTGCAGACTCTTTACTCAATAGGAGACTGAAAGGACACGGTGCTCCCTTTTAAATCAGAGCAACTTGATGCACTTCACCTTCTGACACTCCTCAAAGTACATTATTACTGCTCTCTAGTAGGTCACTGTGGAGTAATTTCCCTTGTGGATGACCTGCTATAGGGCAAACCAATCCACCAATGCTCCGTGCCAACCAACCACCGTTAATCACCCCTCCATTGTCATAGTTCCCAACCCTCCATGGTTTTATTAAAGTTTCTGGAAATTAAGGATTGATCTCCAGGAGACTGCTGTGAGCAGCCAGGGAGAGAAAAAACAAAGAGAGTTCTCAGAATGAATTTTGAAAGATGGATCAGATTTATCTTATAATCAGCTTCTCATTTCTTTTATACCCTTATGAAGACTCTGGTCCAACATTATGGTGCATGCATAATCTGATACACTTGAACTTTGCTTTTCATTGGCAGCAAACTCTTTGTTTCATGGTAACAGGGTTTCAGAGTAGTTGAGTCTTTAAAAGCCTTTATTTTAAAAGGCTTAAAAGTCATGTGATGGAATCTCTGGGAATATTTTTTTTTTTAAATTTTATTTTAACAAATTTTGTTACCTTCTCCAACTAGAGGTGGCAACCCCATGCGGGGACATCCTTGCCTTCTCTGCTCGAAGCCCCGAGTAGGAAATGACAGGGCGGTCTGACGCTGTGGTGCTACTAGGGTCTGGAGGTGGTCCTATCCCTGGGCCATTTTGCCACCTCGCTGCTTCAGCCCTTCCTCTGTGAATAGCACAGTTTCTTATGCTCCTGCTGCCACAGCTGTAGGTAAGGTGTTCCTGGGGCCTATTCAGGTGAAAGTTCCAGTGAGGTATTGCCATTAGGATGTTAACAAATTGGATGAATACAGGTATTTCTCAAAGAAGCGTCCATTTTTCAAAATGGCTGCATTAAAGTGCTGTCTTGGCCGCCCCAGCAATACATTCCTGAGCATGGTGAGAAAATAGTTTTGGCCACACTTTAATAAGGTTGCATTTTATACATTGCATCTAAAAAGTTAATGAAGTATTATTAGTAAGTGTCGTCAGCATGTTGCAGACATAAATAATGCAACATGATTTGGCTATAAGCACATCGGCAGAAGGTGTGGTAGCTGGTTATAGACTGTGGTTATAAGCAACTGGTTGATCTGTTTGGACTCTATAACAAATAGTTAAGAAATCGATAGTAACCTTTCTACCCGTCATTTATTCATCTCTCATAAGCCATATGAAAAGTGTGATCGTGGTTGCCGCCAAGTCTGCTGATGTCAGCTGCCCTGAGCCTCAGGGAAGGGTGGGATAAAAATTTAAATAAATAAATCAACCAACCAACTGAAGTTTGGCTTAAATGACTGAAGAGTATGGAACATATAAAGAAGTCTGTGGTTCAGACACAGTAGCAAAAAGTTTGTGTTCCAGGTTCCATACCCTACGGAGGTAGGGAGCTGGGCCTATTGCACTACTAGGCTCTTCAGCATTTAGTAAGTTTCAGCTATAAACCCCACACTTCGGAGTGAGGGATTTGAGGCTTGTGGCTGCTATCTAGCCTAGTTATTTGGAATGTCTAAGAAGAAGCGGTTTGGTTCATGTTTATAAATGGCTTCCCTTCCCGCGCGCGAGAAGCTTTTCTCCATGCTTCCTAGTCCTGTGTCTCCCAGCCCTTTGCATCCTCTGACAGCAGCAGCATGTCCTTAACGCTACCTCTGTCAACTTTCTCATAGCATTAATATCAAGCGTCCTCCACATTGTTAGAGTACTGCGAGTCCCCTACAGCTCATATCCATTGGGCGGTACAGTGCTTCACCTTCTGACACTTCTCAAAGTACATTATTCCTTTCTTTGATTTCCTGTGCCATTTCTTCTGTCTTCCCTGGGTAGTGGTTTCCTGCTTGTTTGTCCTCAAACACTGCACACGTTCTGCATGCAAAGAGGCAAATGGTAAGTCTCCTGCGTTTACCAATTTCCAGTCTGCTGGTCAGGTCAGCATGCTGAGCTATGAATTACCATGTTCCATTGTAAACATTGAAATAACCCCTATTAATACCTCCCCATCATTTCCAGTGCCCAATGAGGGACAAGCCTCACATCCTTAGCCAATAAGCTCTGCCCCCTTCTGCATGCTTACACCACACACAACATTCCAGGGGCATAAAGAGGGGCAGACGCTCTCTTGCTTCTCATTCCACTAAGTTTCTTGTCATTCCATCATCTCCCCATTGTCCTCTCAAGGGCTCTTCCTGGGAGGCAAATGGGAAAGAGGAGCTAAAGGTTTGAATTCTGGGTTTTTTTAAATCTCTCTTCTGAAAGAGAGACTTTGGGTAAAACCAGATGTGACTTTGGCCCGTGAGCCACCGGCACATCTGTTTTGGGGCTGCCAGATGTTGGCATGTTTCTGCCCCAGGTCATTTTGGCAGCTAGCCCAGGCTGTGACTTTGGAAAATCTCTGAGGTCACAGCCTGAGCTACAACCCGCCCAACCAGTCTGTGCAGCTGCAGGACACCCGCCCTTGGCTGGAGGCCTCCTTCGCTGCCTGTCATGGTGGGGGGCCAGGCATTGGGAGCACAGCATTGGCGGGTCCAGCCAGCCGCACATTTGTTGTGTTCCTGGACTTATATTTGCCCTGACCCTTTCAGCCTGGCCCTTCCACTCTCTAGGTCAAAGCAGGAGAAATGGCAACCCTCCCCATGACAAACATGAGAACATGGACCAAATAGTGGATTTCTCCCATTGCTTTGGGAACAGAAGTAGCCAGTTTCTACATATTCCCAACAGGTTGGGCCACCGACCAAGTGTGCCAGCAGCCGAGCTACCGGGGAGGGTGGGGAGCCACATAAACATGTGGCTGGCCATCCTCGTGCCTATGCTGAGCCCAGTGCCCTGTCCCCTGCCATGACAGGCAGCCATGGCGGCCCAATCTGGGCCAGATCACCATAACCACTTTGACCTGATTGGGTGGACCTTTGCCCAGGCTGTAACCCTGGAGGTCTCCAGAATCACAGCCTGGGCTAGTCACCGACATGTGCGGCACCCAAAAACGTGCCGGTCAGGTCTGGACTAAAGTGTGACAGAGCGGACCAGAGCAGCCCGCCATCAAGTTTGTTAACACCCATTGTGGGCTAGATTCTAGTTTTACACTAGCACAGCTTCAAAGGATATTGAGCCAGTATAAAACTGGAGTGACACAAAATTAGAATTAGTATTAGAATTAGTATTCATCAAAACGTTCGGGTTGGGTCCCATGTCACAGAAATGTAGATTGAATGAGTTGCAACCGGCAGGGGAAAAAAAGAGTTCAGCTTCCCTTTTCACTTACACTTGTCCAAGGCAGCGAGTCTGAAATTCTGCGTGCGTAGCTGTGTTCCATCTGGAATAAATACAAACCAGATGGCTCTTGTATGTTTTCTGTCAGCTGACAATGCACATAAGCAGCTCACTTTCACCCTGCCTCACTGACACGGCTACTATGTGTGGGGTTGTGTGGCTGATGCAAAGAATGCAGTGAAATAATGCACCGATGGGGGGGAGGACCATAATAAACAAATGCAAAAGAAGAAGGCAGCGAGGGTTGCCGCCTTCCCAGAAGCATTGATCCAAAAAAAGGAGTGGGGCCATGCCAAAAGGAGCAGGGCATAGGGGACTGTCTTGTCCTTTTCTGTCATGGACACACCACCTTCAGAACACTGTGACATCACAACAGAACAAAGGGACACCCACCCCCCCATCTGATGTAGTCACACTCCCTTTAGAGTGTCATGATGTCATGGCTCTCCCCAGGATATGGAGCCCATAAGACAGGGGGAGAGAGAGCCTCTTCATTCGCTCCCTATTCTGATGTGACCCCACTCCCCATGAAAGAGATCCTAACAGTGCGCCCCCCACGAACGCATGGAAATAGGGATTTCACTCAGAGTCATCTCATGCAGAGTTTCTCATGCAGAAACTCTGGAACGGACCTGAAGGGATGGTAACCCTCAAAGCAACCCTAGGTGCTTCCCATAGTAGAGGCAGGTTTGACCCCAGAATTAGTGCTGAAATGAATATCTGCAGCCAATAACGTATTCATCAATTTCGCCTGATTCAAACTGCATCTGCCAAAATGGATAATAGCTGATATTCAGGTGTCTCTGTGCCACACCTCTTTTAGGTTTTTGGGTCATTGTTTTCGGTTATTTGGTTGTTTGGATATTTGGTTATTTCATTTCAGCTATTTGCACGGTCCGTTAGCCAAAAATGAAGCAAGCAAGCAAACGAATATCCAGATATCTAGACAATCAAATAACCAGAAAACCAAATAAAGAGATAATCTTTCCTGGTACCCCGTTCTACTACTGTCAGGGCTGAGTCATCTGGGATGTGAGCAGTCTCATAAGATCATGTCCCCAAGACAAAGTAGCAGGAAAAAAACAACCCAACACCTAATATGTGAATAACCATTTTGGTTATGGATATAATTTGGGTATACGGAAAGCTATCCTAAAGTACAAATAACATGTGTGAATTCAATACCCACTATTCGTTTCAACACTAACCATGATAGCTGAGCAAAATGTGCCATCCTGGAGTTATTGGAGCATTTCAGATGATCAGGTCAAAAATCACTGAAATAAGATTACTCTGTCATTTAATAATTTGATTTTATAAGTTTAAATAATTAGAAATGAAAGAGCACTGCAGGGCACTATTCATTTGGTAAGGCTCTCATTAGTGTCATATCGGCAGTGTTTGCTTGCTTCTTTCTCTTCTGTTAAAATGTGTAGTGCCCAATGCAGACCTGCCGTTCCTCCCTCCCCTCAGACCAGTTGAAATAACAACTATACTTAGAATGTGTGATTCATTATTGTACAGAGTTCTGCCATGATTAGTGTGGTTTGAGTACTGAACTAGAAAGAGGGGTTCAGGTTTCAGAAGGGAACTAGCTTTAGTCTGACACCAAGAGCTCAGGAACACAAGGCAAGGCCAGAGAACACACAAATGTGTGAGCCTCAGCATGGAATACTCTCCCCTTAGTATGCTTAATAAAGATCTCTCTCCCATTACTCTGCTAGCCTGCTCCACCGCTGTCAGGGCTGGGTTGTCTTGGATGTGGCGGTCACACAAAATCATGTTCCATGGCAAAGTAGCAGGATTAGGTGCAGGCAGGAGCAGAACAGGATTGGGTCCAGGAAGCAGATGGCTGGAAACAAGACAAGGAACAGGTGGACAGGGCAAGTTCACAGGAAAAGATCAGGACAGGCACGGGTCAGGTTCAGATTTTGGAACAAGCTGAGGTTCAGGCAACGACAGGAACAGACTTGGGTCAGGCATAGGTATAGACACAGGAAACAGGGAAGCAGCTCCTGAGCAGGCCTTATCCAGCTAGGTAGCCAGTCAGGAAAAGGTTAGAACAAAGGGCTTTCTAGGCAGATTCTGGGTCAAAGTCAGAGTAGCATTGGCATTGCAGAGCCAGCCACTGCCCTAGAGCCCTGGAGATGCTGGTTTGAGACCCCAGTTCCTTACGTTCACCGACTGCTGATAAAACAATGAGATGTCTGTTTTTTATACTGACTGGTCCATAAATTAGTTCTACATCCAGAAGCAGACTCCTAAAACATGGGACTTTGCCTGAGGTTTTCGTACACTGCGGATGCTATTCCTAAATTAAGCCATTAAAGATGATATTTATTTATTTGAATTTTTATGCCGCCCTTCCCTCATGGCCCAGGGCAGCTCACCATCCACAAAAACCATGAAAACTGGTAAAATTCATACAATAAAAAACATCCTCCTCCACAACCCCGCCCAGATCCCCAAACAAACCCCACTTATCCCTGCCTGCCAAATGCTTTTCTAAATCAAGAAGTTTTGCACCACCTCCAGAAGACAGCCAAGCAAACCTCCTGGGGAAGGGAGTTCCACTATATTGGGGCGGCAAGCGAGAACGTCCTGCGGCACACCCCCACCCCACGGACAAGGGTAACAGACAAAATGCGCAGGAGGGCGCCCCTGGCTGACCGTAGGGGCCATAAAGGGACATGGACGGTCTTTCAGATAGATGGGACCCAGACTGTTCAGGGCTTTAAAAGTCAAAACCAGCACCTTGAGTTGTGCCCGGAAAGCTATAGGCAGCCAGTGCAGACTTCAGAGCACCTGAGTAATGTGCTCCCGGCGACTCGTCCCTGAAAGGAGATGAGCTGCCACATTCTGCACCAGCTTAAAGGTGCAATCTTCAAATGGCTCATTGCAGAATAATAACTGGATTCAGTCGGGAGTGCTCTAGAGAATGTGATTTCAGGATTGCAGCCTGTGGGTGCTTTTATATTGTATACAAAAACATAACTCCCTGGGGGCAATCTGGTGGTAACCTGGTGCTGGGGCTGTATTGTGGTGGTTGTGATGTCTGAACTAAAACACTGCTTAGTCCAGAAATTTAGACGCAAGCTCCAGCCCAAGACTAAATGAATCGGGCCCAGACTGAGCCTAATCTCCTGAATCCTGGCCCAGTGTGTCCCAAGTGTCTCTTCCCCCAATGGAGTGCCATGACATCACTTCCCCATAAAGGAAGGAGCTATGTCAGAAAAGAAGCAGAGCTAAGGTGTTTCCCCACCCCACCCCAAAACCGTGATGACATAGCACTCCATAGAGGACAAGGGGAACAGAGTCTCCCACAGCTGGGGAGCCCAACCTGACCCAAATCCAAGAAGCTCAGTCCACCCTGGCCGGGGCCTTCTCGGACAGTCTCGTCAGGTAGGGTCGCACGCCTCTAGTCTGAATGGGTCTGCTGCATGGTAAAATGGTGTCACAGTGATAGAAAAGTTCTCTCCGAGTTATACAGCTGGGGGTAAAGCAGTTCAGATATCCCATTAAGCACCTTGTGACCAGAGCGGAAGTGGACAGGGAAAAACTATCCACGTTTAATATCCGGTATTTGAGACAGCTTGGCAGTTATCCAGTAATAATCTGGTAAGTGTGGAGGTTAATCGCCAAACCAGATTGTTGCAGGAGGGTGGTACCAGGTGGTTGAATGTTATGAGGATTAGGACCCCAAATCACCATTCAGATAGGGAATTATCATTTACAGTCTCTCTCAGTGCTGTCTGATGCTGGGTACGCAGCTCCACTGCCTCCCAAGTTCAGTGCACAGTCCCAAAGCCTTTTATACCAAGGCAGCCAGCCCCTGGTTGAACTTAATCCCTCCTACTCAGGTCACATGCTCTGACCTCTTTAGAGCTTTGCCTTTACATTGAGATCCCACCTTGTCTTAGTCTTGTGGATCAGGCAACTGAGTCAAGTACTTCTGATGTCCAGGGGGGTGGAGGGTTTCTCCCTCCTAGGCTTCTTGCCAGTCAGGCTTTCCAAGCTCCCAGGCATTCAGGCTGGAGCTCCTTCTCCTTCTGAGGCCAGAAACAGACTGACTCTTAGCATCCTGCTTCTGTTCTTATAACGCCAGAGTGGGTGTGGCCAAGCCTCTGGTACTTCCAGGCTTAATGAGCCAGGTGTGGCCACTCTACAATTAGGCTTTTCTGCTTCTTTCAGGCTGGCTCTGCCAAACCTTTTCGTTACCAGCATGCCTCTTGTTCATGCGCACTTTAACAGGCAGGCTACACTGTTTTAAGGGAGCAACAGCTCCTCTAGGTTTCAATCTGCCACACAGATATTACTGCACTTACCCATTTACCATTGCCCACTTCCTGCATTACTGCTTACCACATCATCACATAACCAGACCAGACCAGACCAGTCCAGAGGGAGTAAAAAAAACCAAAACAATCAAACTGTAATTAAAGAGTTATGGAGTCACGGTAATGAAGTCGACAGTAATCCAGTTAACCAGAAAACCCCCTGGCTGCTAAATTGGATACTATCAGTATCCGACCGGATATCAGATACTGCAGATACCACAGTATCTAGCCAAATACCAGTCGGTAGTGGTTATGCATTTCAGCCCTAATCATTGTAACCCCACATTCCATTATCACAAGTGGGTTTCTGAAACTGTTTTTGGACATCTGAGAGTACATTTGCCAAAAGAATAGGTGGCCTTGTGGGCACAGTTTGCACCTACTATTTTGCACCAGGACTCACTGGTGAGAGTACGGGCATGGGGTAAGGGGAGGGGGAGGATAAGAAGAGATGTAAATGAATGGGGGCTTTAATGTATGTTTTTTAATATGGGGTGTGAGAAAAGTAGGAGTTTGGGATATGGGAATGGATGGGTTGGGGCAGGACATGAAATCTCAGATCAACTTATCCTGATATTAAATTGCTCTTGCCCCACTACACCCCTGA
The DNA here is from genome assembly GCA_003113815.1 of Sphenodon punctatus. Lineage (NCBI taxonomy): Eukaryota > Metazoa > Chordata > Lepidosauria > Sphenodontia > Sphenodontidae > Sphenodon > Sphenodon punctatus. The sequence continues at coordinate 5,512,532 of QEPC01011901.1, read as the reverse complement.
ACCAGTCACTACCCTCAGTTTTCTGGGCGCGAATGACTCCCAGACGCCTGCAGATACGATGACCTGCCCGTGAGTGAAGGTGTTTTTAAACGAGATGCTACCCCTAATGTCCACTCAGCTGCCATGCATCTGACCACCTGTCTGAAGGTGGAGTGGGGGGATGGGTTCCCTGTGAGCCGCGGAGCAGCCACACATGGAGCACAGCCAGAAAATCGGAGTGCTCAGTGTGGGGCAAGCCAAGTAGCTCCGTGGCAATGGGCGGTCACACGTCACCTGTCCATATGAACAGGGGCAGCCACTATGCCAGCAGACAGGGCTGCTTCTCATAGGCACTGTGTGTGGGGAACACAGCCTTTGCACATCACAGGAACTGGCCTGGAGTGATGGGGAGTCTGGGTTCCCCACACCCATCTGCGTGTGTGGTTTGTGAATGTGTCTGTCAGTCTGTTGGGTTGCTCCCCATTCTCCCTCCTACAGCCTCCCACCCCCTGCCATGCCAGGTGCCTACCTGACTGGCACTGCATGTGCTGCTATTTTTTATCTGAATAATGGACTTCAAGGGGACAAATTCAATTTCTTATAAAATTGGGGCCCTTTATAAAATTGTTCTGTAGTTTGGCAGATATGAGAGGGAAGGTGTGGGATACATTTCTGCCAATTGTCTTGTAAACAGGATGGAGAATAAAAATGTTACAGCTGGAAATGCATTTTCAACTCAATGGTTTATAACATCAGGACCCTTTATCCAATCTTTCTGAACTTTGGTAAGTTTGGTAATCCCAGGGAGGGGCATAATCCTACCAGAATTCATGAAAATTGGATGGAAGATAAAGAAGTTGTAGCCAGGAAAGTGTATGCAACTTTTCTTAAAATCACAACATTAAATTGCTTATAAAATTAGTTCCCCTTATCTTATCTTTCCAATATTTGGTGCACATAGTGCCCTCCATTAGCGATAAAATGTCCCAAAGTTTAATCAGAATTGAGTAAGAAAACAAAAAGGTATAGCCAGAAATGTGTTTTTCAGTGTTTTCCCATTATTTCAAAAATGAAAATTCATTTTCATTTTTTTTCATTATTATTACAATATTATTCTTTTTTACAATAACAAAAAAGAAAATGAAAATTTCCATTTTTGTTATCATAATAACGAAAATGAATTGGACACCCCTAGTGCCTGCACTCTTCAACCATGGACCAAGATCTTAGGCTGTGTGTGCGTGGTTTGTTTCTTTTGTTTTATGGTCTCTTACAACCTGATTGCCAATGCAGATCAGATAGCTCGGAGCCAGAAACAGATACCACTTTGTACTCTCAGTTCAATTTCTGGGATAAACATGTTGTGCCTGTGTTTCCCTGCCTGAAAAACATACCCCTAAGAAGTTACTTTGAGCGAAAGAGAAAAGGGGCCTGAAAGTGGAATATTCTTTCATTTCTGATATAAAGCTGAAGTCTAGAATTACCCTCTCCTTTGCCTACTATGAGGGGTGATTAACATTAATTTATTTATTTATTTGTTTATTTATTTATTTGCACTAGCTTCTTCGGTGTCAATCATAAAAAGATTCTTGCTATGAATATATTCTTGCTATGAATATGAATATATTCTTGCTATGAGATATTCCACCGTGGCCCACTGGGCAGAATGGTGAAATTGTAGTGCATTCTCTGATATCATTTCCTATGACGTATTCAGTGGTCGTATCTGATGAGGAATACGTTCATTCATGTAAGGTAGAATTTCTTCTGGATGAACAAGCTGTTCAAGTGAAAGATTTTGAGGTGGGGCACAAGTCTCACGAGCTTTCGTAGAGGGATTACAGCAGGCAAAATGTCCTCTTTATCTGTGTCAGTGGTGTCAGCGTAGAGATGCCTATCTTAGAAGTGACAGTCTAAAAGAGTAGCAAAAACAGAGTCTCTACTTTCATATTGGTTGTGTTTGTCTTCTAGTGTAGCCAGAGAAAGCAGTGGGAAATGTAGGGTGTGTAGCCTGGATAGAGACTTTGGATATATTTTAAATGCAACAGCTGCTTCAGTGGCAGATAACCCATCCTTGGGTGTCTTTAGACATAATGTCAACGGGTATCTGAATGTGTGTTTTGCCCTTGATATGAACACTGGTTTTGCCCTGTATTCACCATGTGGAGCTGCTTAGACGCACAGCCCATCTTGGGGCAAATCGGTGTTTTGCTCACCACCCGATCTCAGCACGCAAGCACTGCCACCTCGTTCCCCGTGTTGTACCTGCTAACACACCACGTGATATCATTAGACACAACGTTGGCCACGTGTTCAGCCAGAACACACAAATTGTGCTTGTGATGCAATGGTGCTCACATCGCGTGTTCAATGGGTGGCCAAATTGGGGTTAGGATTGTTATGCTGCTTACACACAACGGCCAAACATGTGCTTAGAAGTTGTGACACCTGATCTTTGTTATGTCTAAAGATGGCCTTTGTTTGCCTTTTTTGAGCCCCAACTCAGCAAAGTATTTACTTTTAAGCACATACAAGGGACAAATTGGAGCCTGAGTACTAACGTTTCTTTTGTTCAAATTTTAAAAGAATATACATGAGAGGCCGTTTTCACACAGACACTCAAACACTGATAAAATGGGTGTTACATTTTATTATACATGTTGCAGGGCACCCATAGAGCATACCTGCAGCCCTGCAACATGTATAATAAAATGTAACACCCGTTTGATCAGTGTTCGAGTGTCTGTGTGAAAAGGGCCAGAGTCTCTTCTAGAGCTAAAACAAGTACCTCCCCAAATGAAAAATCTGAATCTTCTGAAACAAACCAATACAAACACTACCTGTCCGATCATCCCTTGACAACCTGTTTTCACAATTTTGGTGGATTACACTCGTTTTCATTGTTCCTGGTGAAAACTATCAGAAAACTGGAAACGGGCAAAATAAATGAAATAAACCAACTGAATAAACCAAACTAAACAAACCAAAATTACAAAAAAATCAGTTGCTCAAACACTTTACAAATGTTGTTTGGGTCCACTACAATCTACTCAAAATCGAAAGAAAAACCCGCAAGCAGTTGTTCTGCTGCTTATTTCACGTCCAATCTCTTCCCATGAAGCCTTTGTATGGGGACACAGTGAGATTGGGATGGGCCCTGGTGCAGAAGATGGAATGGGACCCCTCCACCCCTGGAAAACTCTGGACACCAGGGGAAAGAGGACAGCATCAGGCAATGCAGCTGTACCAGACTCCTAGGCCATGGTGCAGCTGCTCCAACTGTCCCCATTATAGCTTTGAAAAGCCATTTGTGTGATGACTCTTACCTGCGGGTTGAATGTAATGCAGTGTGTATGTTCACACAAATACCTAGTGAGTGGTAAATAAGGTATCCTACACTATTCAAAGCACTGTGGCATAATGTGTAGAATTTTACACCCTGGAGCTAAATTTCTATATGCTGCCCAGGGCTCAAATTATAAGGAAAAAGCTAGGGGGGCCCTCAATGGAATCATGCCCCGCCTGTAACCTTCTCAAGCTAGTAGCTAAGGTGTCACCACCATTTTGGAAAAGGGCAGCTGGTCTGCTCATGCACAAACTGGCCATCACACATGTGCAGAATGGCTACTCTTTTCCAAAATCGTGGTGACGCTGCCACCACCATTTTGGAAAAGGGCGCACATGTGCAGAATGGTCCAGTGGATATTTTGCGCATGCACAATTATATTTAATATTTGTATTTTATTTTAGGACCGTACTGAAACAGACTTGTAGTCGCACTGTTTCGGTTCGGTACGGATTAATCCGTAACAGCCCATTCCGTGTACTTACGGATTTAATTTGAATGTGAATTCCTGCCACTAGTAATAGCCGATATCAGTTTACGCTCCTTTCATTATCTTTCAGGGGTTTTTTTTGTTCATTTGTTTTGGTGGTTTGGTCACTTGGGTATTTCAGTTATATCATTATTATTGCACTATTAGCAATATATTATCACTATTGCATAGCTGCAATTGCCAAAAAGCCATATCCAAAACCCAAAATGACCGAACAACCAAAATAACTCAACCAAAAAACAAACAAACAAAAACAAAAAAACAAATATCCTGCAAAATGTACATGTAAGTAGTCATTTTAGTTTTGGATATTATTCAGTTACCTAAAAGACTACCCCAAAATGGAAATAATACCCATAAATAATAAAACCACTGTAGTCATAGCATTCAACCTCTTGCTCGGGGTCTCCCTAGAGCAGCTGCATGTTAGGAGTGAATGACAAGAGATGGATCATTCCACAATTTCCTTGTATCTTGTTCACATCCTCTAAAGCATCCGGTACTGACCACTGCTGGAAACAGCATACTGTGTGAGATGGACCATTGGTCTGGCCAGGTATAGATCTTCTTATCTCCTATTCAACCAGAGAGAGATATCAAGGTCTTTTGGGGCAGTATAAGGTTGGTTTATAGCATTCAACCATAGCATTACAGCAATGCAACATTATAGCATTGTTAGCTTATGTGGAAGAGCTGGATTGAAAGAAAATCAAATAGAGTCTTTACCCACTGTCTTGCTCACTGACCTGTGCTAAATTGGGAATGCTATTTGCCCCTTAGCTATGTGTGAGAAGAGGGGAAAGAGAGACAGAGACAGAGACAGACCCAGTGTACATTACCAAACAGCCACAAAACCAAAGCCAACCTGAAACTAGCGGTTTTCCTTCCAGTGCAGCAAACAAGAGAATTTGGCACCTGCCCCCTGCCAGCCTGAGTGTATAATTTTTTTTGTGAATGCTTCACACTAAAATAGATTTATCAGAGAGAACACTCATAATACTGGGTTGCTTGTGGATGTGCAAAGCCCTAGGAGCTTCATTTCACTCCCTCACTCCCCATCGACAACCACAGCTTTTACTGTGCTGCTTAGTGAAACAATCAAAAGTACAGCAGCAATAAAATCCCATCTCTCGCCCCCCCCCCCCCCCCCCCNCCCCCCCCCCCCCCCCCCGAATAGCCCTGCCACAGACACAGCAGTAGAGAACTATTGGAGTCTGTAACAGTTTCGTTCTACAAATATCGCGGAAGACACAGCAGTCACAGCAAGAAAGGATAAAGTGTTACTGTAGGGCAAGAAGACAGTAGGCACTGGCATAAAGGCCATTTTCAAATGGACCGCAGCGCCTCTGCGGTCCGTGGGGGATGGGTGGAGGCAGTAGCAGGTGGGCAATGCATGGGCGGCCTGTCCCACAGACACCCACCCATCTCCACACATGGAGCTTCCACTATTGGCGCTCATTGCTCCGTGGAGGTGGGTAGAGTGTGGGAGTGCACACGCACCCCTACCCACCTGCCGCAGTGATCCCACAGATGCCCCCACCCACCCGCCCACGTAGGGCCGGGGTGTGTGTGTGCGTCCATGTGAAAAGAATCAAAGACAGGGTGCAGGAGGGAAGCCTGGCCTTCTTTTCTGGGGAGAGTATCTCCTCTTGGACTCTACCCTGTGGGGCAGGCAGCAGTGATAAGGACTCTCTCTACCCCCAGGAAGAGGAACCCGCTTCTTCCTCTGTCTCCAGCAACATGGAACTGCCTTGGCCCCTATCTCCTGCAGACAGGGCCATCTCCAAGCGCACCTCCCCCAAATCCCCGTTTAGGAGGGGCAGTCCCTCTTTGGATTCAGAATCCCAATGTGTTTCAAGGGTCAGAGTTCCTCTTTCAGGACAGAGACAAAAGGACCAGAATTCAAGCTTTAGGCACCTCTTTCCGAGTTGGCTTTCAGGAAAGAGCACATGAGAGGACAGTGGGAAGATGGTGGAATGACATTCGCAGAAGAGTAGTACCTTTCCTGCTTCATGCACTTGGAACTTTGGCAGGTGCGTGTGCGTGTGCATCTAAGTGCATGAGTGCATGGAGCGTATTTACCAAGGGGTGGGGCTTATTGGCTATGGGGCGTGTGACTTGGCCCTCTTGAAATGTGGGAGGCAGGATTTTCTCTTCCTGAAACGGCAGCTGTTTCACACACACACACATGCAAAACTGAATTGAGAATTGCAGATGAAAGATTCCCTGACCTTGAGACAGTCAAAATATGACATGAGTAGAATTCCATCTGGAACCAGGAAGACAGTGTCATACTTTAGTTTTATTCTACTGCTAACATGAGCTCAGCAGTAATGCATCCACTTCTCAGTCTATCTGTTTTAAAGTGATTTCTTTAGAAATGTCTGTAAGGCTTTGTAAATATGCATAAAGATATAGACCAGTGGAAGATCTTGCAGCTTCTTAAATGAGATTACAATGTTCATGCACAATTCTCCTCTTTGTTCTTGCAAATATTTTTGAGGGGAAATTTAGGCAGGGTTTTTTGTGCGTTGCTTTGTTTTTATTTAGAGCAAAACCAAGATTCTTACTTGCACATTATTATAATTCTGCTTAAGGCTGCATGTACAGTTTCCCATTGCATGAGTGAAATAAAGCACCGTGTTGCACATATTCATTATAAGCAGAAATATTTTTATAAAAGCAAAATGTTATTTATAAAGCTTGTGTAAATTCCCATTAGCAGTATTTTTAGCTCCCATTTCAGAGTGGCTCATTTGTAAGCTGATGAGTCTCTGAGTCTTGTACCTGATCTTTCTCCTGCATGTAGTGGAATTATAATGCTGTCTCAGACATCACAGCAATCTTTGTAAAATATGATGTTAAGGAAGACTGAGTTCATTGTACTATACATATGTAAATGCCTCTCTTTCAATGGTCTCAGGGGAGAGGGGATGCCAGAAAGGATTCCCAAGCAGATCATGTATTAATTGCCACCACGAAGACAGTAAAGTGCACACATGCGAAAGCAATAATTATCAAGAAGCACTAGGTACCCAAAGTGGGAGCTTTGTGGAGGGAGGGATTAAACTGTACTAAAAATTACACAGAAACATTCTCAGCAACGATTAGCCTGCGTTCAGACTCCTGCAGAAGAGAAGAGAGAGATTTCACTCTTTGGTATGAAAGTTGCAATTCAAAGTAGCCCTGCTGCAGATTTGTGCAGATTGACATCTGTATAACAGAACAGAATCTGCCCCAATTTCTTTATTATTTAAAAGAGAGAGAGAGAGAGAAATACCCTTTCAATTCAGTGTCCCCTGTGTGGGTCGGAATAATGCCCAGTATAAAGCATCCTTACAATACACTGTCCCTGGGTCTTGGAAAGATTTTTGATCTGGGATGCAAGCAAGGCAGTTTGTCATGTCGCAGTAATACTTTTCCATGTTCAGAATTTAAATCCCCAAAGTACATGCCTAGTAAGGAGGGGACTATTTCGGGCTATGCATAGATAGGAGAATGAATTCTAAGCGTGTCATCTAGGACTATGGAAAAGGAACCCCAACCACCCAAGTGTAAATCAACTATCAAATTTAAAATAATCATGATAAATAATAAGTTTTACTTGGCCAGCTCCCCTCTGCCAAATAGCACTTGGAGTGCTTCACCATATTAGAAAAAAATGCAATCAGATACCATAAAACAACTTAAAATCCACATAAAATCCCAGAGGAGGGAAAAAATACATTAAAGGGGACCGGCTGTGGATCCTCTAAAAGCACCTGGAGAATAGAAAAGTCTTTGTGTGCTTTTTAGAGGTGAGGAGGGAGGAACTGAGATGAACATCTGGATTTTTTTTCTGTAGAAGCCGAGTCCAGTGGAAGTTTCCCATTCCAATCTGGAATAGGTTTCATTTGAACACAAATAGATACCCTCTGTCCGGTGAGCTACACTGCCTGGATGGGCCCTTTCGAAACAGGAAGCCATGAAACTGTCCTTGTGATCTCAAGGGCCTGAAAGAAAGAGGGTCAGTAAACGCAGACTCGATGGTGCAAGGGAAAGAATACCAATCAACGCCCCCGAGGCGCCCACACAGGCTTCCTTAGGGAAGGAGATGACTCTCCCCAGCTGCGCTACAATTAGCTCTCTGCATTTTGCTCAAGTTTTGTCTGTAGCCCAGTCACAGTTGTTCCCCAGAAATGAATTGCAGTTTGCAAGCATAAATTTCACACTGTGCGGCTCTTTGTTCATTTCATGCTGCTTCTCTGCTCTGTTGAGGCTGGTAAATGAGTCATATTACCTTAATGTGAGCTTTAAAAGTGTATTTAATGCTATTACATTCCACATTTTTAAAACGCTGCGTGAAATAAAAGTGAGTAATAGCAAAATGGGCTCCTGCGTTACACGCCTCTGATGATCAGCACAATAACTTAGTTGGCACGCTCTCGTATGCAGGGTTGGGCTCGGTGCCCATTAAGGGCCTGTTACCGCAGACTGCAGGCAAAATCTGTCATCTGCTTGAATAGGATGGGCCTTTTCCCCATAGGAGGCGGGCAGGATCACACCCTTTGTTAGCACAGACCAGTGGAACCATTTATGTACCAAGCTGGGGCAGTATAAAGAACTAGTGGGCCAGGTTCTTAGCTTACTTCCAGTGATGTATTTCCAGAGTTGTTCTGCTAAACATGGGGTGGGGAAGCTTTTCCTTCCCAAGGGCTGCTTTGAAAATAAGGGCTGCATCCAAGTTGGGAGCAGAGGTGCACTCGGGAAGAGGAGAGCCCAGATCAAGGAGATGTGCCATGGACCCGGCCTGTATCCTTGTGCGCAAAGCAACCCTCATCTCTGCTCCCTTGCCAGTGCTTGCGGGTAGGAACTGGATCCAGGGCCTGATCAAGGAATAGGAAAGGGTCCAAATAAAATTTAGCCTCGGGCCATATTTGGCCCGCAGGCCTGAGGGTTCACACCTCTGGGCTAAAGCCAATGGGATCATTCCAAGTGTTACGTAAACCAGAATCTGATTCTTATCGTAATGGGATTTTTAGGTTGAGCTGAAACAAATACCTGCACCAAGTACCAAATAATATGACGATGTTTCGGGATGTTTTATTTGAGAAGAAATGGGCATGAAGAACAATTTTCGTCACACTTTGTTTCTAGAAACAAATATCCCTTTTGGATAATTCAGTTTGGTTGTCTGGGTTATTTCACCACTGCAGTATTTCATTTTGGATATTTAGGTGATTTGCTTGTTTATTTTGGGCACTTCAGTTGCTTTGGAAAGGTTTTTTTAACACTAAATAACCCAACTATCTGAAACGAAGGACATATGAATTTTGCTTGGGTGGGCGAATAGAGTTCAGACATTCAGAGGGCTTTCCAGATATGCAGATAATATTCCCAAATACCAAACTGGCTGTTCATTTTAGCACTGAATTTAAGTCATGACATTTTTGCAGGGTAGAAGCTTGCACAGGCAGTAATATTTCAGCTGTTCCCAGACAGAAAGCCAGATCCCAGCCATCCCGTGCCCTACGGATCCCACGTGCTCACGCACGCACGTCGTTTCCACGCGGTACAAAGTGCCGGTAACGGCAGTACGCGCCGTCTCCACACGGTGCGCGCGTGCCATGCTTCGCATGGGATCGGCCCCACTGTGTTTTTATTTGAACATGTTCTCAAACATTTCTTTTTCTTTAATTTTAAAAATAATAATAAATAAAAGCACTGAATTTACTGTATCTTTATTCTTTTCTCGCTAGGATTTTCCATCCTTCAGGCAATTATGGAAGCTGCTGTACAGAACAACTGGCAAGTGACAGCCCGTTCTGTGGGAAGCATAAAGGACGTTCAGGAGTTTCGGAGAATCATTGAGGAAATGGACAGGCGACAGGAAAAGAGATACCTAATTGACTGTGAAGTGGAAAGGATAAACACCATTTTGGAGCAGGTACGGTTTGGATTGGCGCTCTGGGGGATGGATTTGATTAGCATAAAGTTGTGGAACTGTCTGTCTATAAAAAGAAATTCATTGAGGCCAATTCCATGCCCCGGACACACCATGCTCATGTGTGTGCAAAGGGCACGCAACTCCACAGGGATCCCAAGCAGATTCCACATGGATCCCGCTTGGGATTGCGGCCAGGAGCCATTACAAGATGAGCCTCAACAACTTACCTTTCTAAATTGCATATTAGCCTAAATGAAGACATGATCGGTATGGTGGGGTCTTTGACCAGTCCCATTTCTTTTAATAATGGAGTACAACCTTATAGCCAATCTAGCCATGAGTCCTACCTGAAGGCAGCGTATGTCAAAGTAAACCAGTAGAAAACGTTCTCTCATTATAACTGACCAAAAAAAAACAAACCCAAACAACTTAGGGCCATATCCCACAAAATGTCAGTCCTAGGAATAATAAGATTTTAGTTGAATAATCCTTTAAAGTAAGGGCCATTTGAGTGGGGAACCGCTGCAGGACTGGGTGCTGTTTGTAAAAAGACTTCACAGGGGGAAACTGATCCAGAGAATGCTACAGAGCAAAGATGATACAGGGTCTGGGAAGCCAGTCTTCTGAGGAAAGGTTGAAGGAACTTTGTACGTTTAGCCTAGCAAAGAGAAGATTAAGGAGAGACATGATAGTAGTCTTCAAAGGCTGCCATCAAGAAGATGGTATGGAGAGCTCTTCTCCATTTCGACAGAGCGCAGGACTCCATGACCCTCGCAGTCCCTTCCAACTCTGTAATTCTATGGAAAACAGCGACTCGTAGATCGAGCCAAGAAATGCCACATTTGGAAGTATTTGAGTGGGGGGACTCGGGTAATGGTTCAGTCTCTAATGTCCCTGGTAAGAGGGTGAGGAGAGACAGCCTCCCTTGCTATATTTCAGGCAGACTGGAAATATAGTGATCAGAGCCATAGGCACTACTGTGCACGGATGCAGATCTCCACCTGGATCGACAGGTGGAGGTGGTGGCGAAGGCTGCCTTCCGCCAGTTATATCTGGTGCGGAGGCTGCACCCGTATGTCTCCAGCCCAGACCTGGCCTCCCTTGTCCATGCCTTCATCACCTCGAGGCTGGACTACTGCAATGCGCTCTACGTTGGGCTGCCCTTGTTCCTGGTTCGGAGGCTGCAGCTAGTGCAGAATGCGGTGGCCCGGCTCCTGTTGGGGAGGGGTCGCCGGGATCATGTAACACCTGTGCTCCGGACTCTGCACTGGTTGCCAATAGCGAGCCAAGCCAGGTTCAAGGTATTGGTATTGATCTATAAGGCCCTTCACGGTCTGGGCCCCTCGTACTTCAGGGACCGCCTCACCCTCCGCGCCCCAGAGCGGCTCCTTCGGTCCGCCGGGGGTGCCTTCTTGGAGGTCCCCCGTGTTAAGCGGGGGGCCACAATTCTCGGTGACTGGGCTGCGACTTTGGAATTCCCTCCCGGAGGAAGCTCGCCTGGCCCCAAGCCTTTTAACGTTCCGGCGAGTTTGTAAAACCTGGCTGTTCGCCCAGGCCTTTGGGGAGGGTGGGTTAGGGGGGGTTTAATCTCCTTCTACACTTATTTATTGTTTTATTGTGTGCCTAACCCTGTTTTAATATTATGATGATTGTTTTACATTTTATATAATTGTATTTTTATGTTTTTAAATTGTTAGCCGCCCCGAGCTGTTTTCAGGAGGGATGGGATATAAATCGATAAAATAAATAATAAAAAAAAATATTTTGCATCCTCTTTAGAGGATGTCTTTCCTTGAAATCTGTACAAAAGATCCTTGGAACTGGGAATTTCAGTCCCTTTGGCATCCTAAATAAGGTCACTAGCATAACTGGTTTCGAAAACGATTGGATACATTCTTGGACCAGAAGTCCACAAATGACTATTGGTCAGGGGATAAGACCTTTGACTGCCAGGGTGGGGGCAGGGAGTAATGGGTCACTCCATTGCAGATTTTGGATGGGAAGGTTAGGGTTCCTCCATGTAAGAGACAGGGGGAACCCTAACCTCCCAGGGGTTGTTTTAATATGTGATTTATATCTTTGTTTTAGTGGGAAATGAGGTGGGAAGAGGGATGTTGGGGTAGGAGGAATGTTGGCACAATTCCTCTGTTAGAGGTGGGAAGTACCAGCTGGTGCAAGATCATGTGTAGTAAGGAGGGATTGTAAATTCTAATTGTTTTTATATTTAAATGTGTGTTCTGGAAATTAGTTGTGAAGGAAGGGTTGATTGGATAAGAATTAGGGGGGTTGGGACCTCTCTCGGGTGAGAGGCGCGGGTGTGGAAGTGGGTGGGTTGGGATCACGTACGGAGAACTGGCATTGGGAGGATATTTTATATTTGGCTAAACGGTTCCTTTTTATCATTCTGAGGTGCTCTGAGCCTATTTTGGGTAGACTGGCATGGAAATTCAAATTATGATTATTAATAATAATGATGACCCGTTGTGTGCTTCCCCGTAGCATCTGAAGCCGCCACTGTTGGAGACAGGATACTGGGCTGGATGGCCTATTGGTCTGACAACCAGTATGGCATCTCTTATGTTCTCATTGGAGATGTTCTCATTTGCACTCTGTTGATTCCCAAATGAGATTATATGAAACGATGCCACTGACCTACAGCCCCCCTTCAGTCAGGCAGCAGCACTGTCTATCTGTCTGAGGGAATATATAACATGTGCTCATAAGGGTTACAGCAGAAGCGTTGCTGTCTGTGCACATCAAGGAACAGAGATCCACTCGGCCGTTACTTGGGGCTGCGGCTGAATCCCACAGTCAAAACCTCTGCTACCTTGGAACCAAACCCAGGGAGCTTGCTCTGCTTGCTCTTAGATGCATGGGGATTCTCTTCATAATAAGGCTGTTAAAGCCTGTGATTAATGCCACTCTGTAAATCTAGCTGCAGCTTTATAGCCTGGGATAAATCAAAAGTAACATTTAAATTTCACAAAACATTTGCATATTCTTCTAGCGATTTTATATTGTTGGCTAATAGAAAACTAGTCTCACTCCCATAAACAAAACCAAAGGATTTCAGGAGACATGAATCAATTCAGACAGCATTCAATTCCAATCAAGCCCCAAGCTGAATCAGCCTGAGTAACTGGAATTATAGGGCCTGATCCCGCTGCCTTTTATATTAATGGGAGTTTTGCAAGAAACGGGAGCAACCCAGACTGAAAATTCATTTAATTAGCAAGACTAGGGCTGTTATATACAAGGTGAGGATTGGGCAATTTATCATGAATGTCCTGTATAGAATATCAATCCAATTCTGACTGAAGGTCCTCTGAGTGACTGGGAATGATGTTTGAGGTATTCTCTATGACAGCCTCAGAATGGATGGAAATTTGTCTGGACAGGACCAAACATGGGGATGTTACTTACTGGACTGAGTCCTGTCCCAAAGCATTACCCCACTGTAAAGCCCCAAGGGTCTTTGGGTCAGGGATGGATCCAGGCAAGTTCTGTTGGAAATGCAAGGACTGTGAGATCATTGCATCCATTTGCCCAATGCAGAGTTTACAGAGGAGTGTGAGTAGCTAATCATCAATAAGCAGGCAGGAAGCATACTTAAGCTTAAGTAGCTTTATTAGGAAATACATGTAGGATAGGAAAGGCCTACATCTATACTAAGTCCTAAGACTAGGTGTGTTCAGGAGGGAAGAAGGAAGCTCTCTGAGACACAAAGAGATGAGAAATCTCCTGGGGGAGGAGATTGACCAATCAGGTCCTGACAGGAGTAGGACAGATAGGATGGGGGAAGGGTTCCCTGATCTGTCTGTCTACTCCTGGTGTTTCTAGCAAACAAACAGGATGAGGTGCTTAGGGGGGATGCAACCAAAGGAATGTATTTCCAACAGGTTCAAACTAGGGCAAAAACGAGCAGGCCAGTATTCATTCTCGAGTATTTCCAAGTAGTCGATGATTGGGCTCGAGTTTCCGGCAGCCCCTCGGTAATGTGATGAATATGCGGTACATGGTACTCGGCATGTGGCACTACCGTGGTATTGTCCATTAGTTGTTTACCACAGCTGAGCCAATCACAGTGCGAGACAGCACATGCACCCCTTCCTCTACTCCTCCCCAACCCACAGTATAAAAGCAAAGCCTTAATTTTCCTTTTCTTCATGCATTGTAGGAGGTAAGCATTACTCGATCAAGTCATTACTGAGTACTGAATACTGTGTCCATTTCTCAGGTTCTCAGTACTTACTAGAACCAAGTCGAATACCGCAGTGCTCGGCTGAAACCAAGTAAAACCAAATACCGAGTTTCAGCCCTTGTTTAAACAGTGCAACTGCACAAGGCCCTATGTATGGGGGAACCAAAGTCCTGCAAATGAACTTGAGATGACAAGAATGTGAGAGACAAAGGCATAAAATACAGGCCCTTGAGCCCCAGCCTGTGGAAGACCCAGGGTGATTCCGGAGGGGGGCCCTCAACACTCATGGCCAATGGATAAACTAGAAACAACAGCATATAGGTCACATACAGATCCTGAAATGCAAGGAGCCGCAGTGCCTGAAGGGGAGGATATATTTAACTGCACTTCAAAAAATAATTACAGTAACACTTTCCTTTTTCTAATGGGTGAGTCAGCGTGTGCCTGTCAAACATTTCTGTATTAGAAGGGGGCAGGGCTTAATTTGTGGGAGGCAAGGGAGGTTGCCAGAACTCAACCCTGGAAACTAAATTAAACAAGGGCTGAGCCCTAGGGGGAAGTGTTCCCAGTAGGAGTGTGCACCCCTAAATATGAAAGACCAGGAAAAGGCAGATTTGGACCATTTCAAGGTTGGAAGTGAAAGCTAGAAAAAACCAGGATGTTTTATTTGGCTTTCATTAATGGTTCTCCTGCCCCACCCCCTGCACTGGAGAGTAATCAAAAGAACTCCTGTTTTATGTTCAGCTGTAGAGAGGCAGGATAGTCCAGTGGTTGGGTTGCTAGCTGGAAAATAGGCTTCTGGGGCAGGTTTGTGCCCTGGCAATTTTTTAAAATATAAATTAAGCAGTGGAAGGAGGACCACACCGCTATTTCACGAAGAGCCCCAACTTCCCTGAATCCAGCCCTGTTTTGGAGGGAAACCAACTGCTGAGTTATGTGCGCACAGACAGGGCTGTGTAACATGCACATGGATACCCATCTCTGGCGGCCCCTCACTACCAGTGGGATCTTGTCCGTCTGTACGCTGGACGTACACACCGTCAGGATATCGGGAGATGCTGTTGAAAGAAGCAGTGCTTCCCTTATATCACAGCAAGGATCAGGATACCCCTGTATCTGGTTTATCCTGGAAGACTGATTGGGCTGCATTGTAACAGGGACCTATCCTAGCATACAACTCCAAACAGAGTCATTAATCAGGTAGACGTTGACATCCAAACCCCCATTAACAGTTGTGGGGGCAAGGGAGCCAGCAGAATTACATTCCGGGGAGCAGGGTTCACCCATCTCTGTTCTGCGCAGGATGATGCCATGATGCTCAGAAGGGGTGGGGAAGGCAGGAACCAGAGGGTGTAACCATCCCCCTTTGTGCCCCATTTCTGGTGCCCATGTGTGGGGGTGACAGAAGGGACAGGGACATTGCATCGGAATGCTGGTCCTTGTAAGGGCTGCGCAGGGGAGGCGGAGGTTATGAATCTATACAGGGCAGTTTGGGAGTAGGAGTCTTCAGTTTCCAGGTCACTACTCGTATTCTAACTGAGCAGTGACCGCACATTCCCTTCACCCTTGCTGTATCACTGGTCCCAGCTGGCCCCAGAACTGGTCAGCCCTGTGTGATGCCTGGGGTTGCACAGGTACAAGGAAAGAAAGCATATCCCTTACTTCCTCATAGAAAACAGGCTAGCATTTGGCCCCTCCATTCTGTCATCTCTTTAGTGGGTGTTCCATTTAAGGAAACTTTGATAGCCAAAATGTTTGGGTTTTTTTAAGTTGTAGGGTGTGATCCTCTGACTGTTTAGCACCGGCGCTTAACCCTTAGCACTGACACAAGCCCCATTCAAGTCAATCCACCCAATCCCTGTGAATCCTGCGCACGCGCACACATGCGCATGGGATCTGCAGGGCTCTATTTGCCCGCAATAGGGATCTGTGTGGCTTGCATGTGGCTCCCCGCGCAGGCGCGCACAGCTCCATGGAGTTTGGGATCGGGCTTACCGAGAATTGTGCCAGCACTAAATGGATCGCATAGGAGGGCAATGGGTAAAAATGAAGGTGAAAGCCGCGGCACGTTTATGCACGGACCCTGCCTGCATGTGTGTGCAGGCGCCACCAGAGGTTTGACCTGGGGTATTCCCCGTTTTCCCCACCCCTGGGCTGTGCAGCCATCAGCCCGGCCAGGCACAGGTGTGTTTTGCGTTCCAGCTGATGTGAGACCCGTCTGTCCGGGCTGCCTGTCCGGGGTCAGCCTGGGATGTGGCAGCGCAGCGTCACTTGTGGCTTCACCCAATGTTAGTCTTTCATTTTCACCCAACTGTGTTGTATATAGTAAACAAAGGGTCTTATCACACGAAACGGGGCCCCATGCTGTTTCTCCATTGCCCCAGATGTACCTGCCTGTGCGAAAAGTGGCCGCCACCAGATGTTTGCCTTGGGTTGTGCCGTGGCAGCGCCGCATCATCCCGAGAAACGAGGAGCATGCCACATGGGTTAACCAGGTCCAAACCAGGGCTGTGGGCTCCCACAGGGTGCCGCCTGTGTGAAAGGTCCTCGGCAGCCTCACCCGCATACACGTCCACCATGGATTAAACTGCAGTTCCAGCAAGGATCAGGCCTTTGGAGGAAGCAGCTGCTGCTACCACCACCACCTGTCAGCTGTTGCAGCAGACCCCAGGGAGGTGTAGGAACAGCTGCGGCAGCTGAGGTAGCCCCGGAGAAGAGGAGGATTTGCCCTCCAAATCCAGCCCCAGCTCCTTGCACTGAACCCAGGGTGATTAGAGCAAATCCCGGGCTTGTGCCCTGGCTACGATCTTGTAGGGCTCCAGGAAGGAGAGGGTAATATCCTGGGGGAGTATCAGCTGCTCCTCCTTTCCAGGTTCCACTTCAACAGGTGAGTGGTGAGCAGGCAGGGAGCGCACCCCACAGTCAGCTCCAGCTGCTTCTTCAGGAGCAGCGTGCCAGGGTTCTGCCCATGTGATGGGATTCCCAAGCTGAAGTGGGACGAGGGGAAAGGGTGGCATCTACTTCCTCACCTGCAGGACCCACATGTGGATCTGCCCGTTTGAAGGGCTCCCTGCCCTGTTCCCACAGGTGACTGCTGCATGGGGCCCCACAGAGGAGCTCCGGCCTCCATGCCCATGTGAAAACACTCAAAGCCTTCATTTCCTCAGATGTTCTCATACGTGTTCTGTTCAAATACACGTGAACTGATCAGTGTGCATTTGGCCCACTCCTATGATGGAGCTGGACCTTCTGTTTTAACTTTGTGCCTTTATTTATTTATTCAAACATGTTTGCAAACACTATATATAGCTCACTGCTTTGCTGAATCTACAGTTTTAGCTCATGAAGGACCCTGTGAGGTCTGAAAGCTTGCAGTCCTCGGACCTCCACCAACTGTAGTTGCTCAAATAAAATATATCATTGTACTACCTTGTCTCTATTGCCCATAAAGATGGAGAACATTTGTTCATCCTTACCATTAAGAAGAGTACAAGAAGCAATACGTTTTAATAACAGAAGGGTAAGTTTACTCAGAGACTTGTGTTCACAACGTTTCCCATTGCTGTCAATGGGGAAAACTCATTGAACCGAGTACCTGGATTTAGGTTAAATATTAAGAAAAAGTTCCTTACTGTTAGAACCGTTCATCAGTGGAAAAAGTTGTCTAGAAAGTTTATGAATTTCTTTCACTGGGGATTTTCAAGGAAAGACTGGACAGGTATCTGTCAGGAATGCTAAAGATAGAGGGTATCCTGTCTCAGGGCAGTGGGTTTTATTTATTTAATTTTTATTTATTTAAAATTTATATCCCGCCCCTCCTGCCCTCAGGGCAGCCCGGGGCGGCAAACAACATTCAACATTTGTTATATTCATTGATTTATGCACTGTGGAAGGATTTAATCCGAAACGCGTTTGCCTTTTTTATGAGTCAAGTAGTGGCATTGACTGCTTTTTAGTAGTGCTTACATATGTGCCAATTGTTGGGGTTGTTGGAGTTGCAAACCACTGGCATTCTTGCACTTTTTATTGTATTGAAGATGTTTCTTTCGTGTATTATTATACAGTACACCTTATATATAAAAATGATTGTGTAGATTGCATATATTCTGCTGTCTTTTGTTGCATTCAAGTTGGACTGGATACCCCTTGAAGTCCCTTCCAACTCTTCAGTCCTACGATTCTCTGTGTGTAAATTTATTCACATGTATGTTTGCAGACTCATGAGCTAAAAATAGCTTTCGAATTCTAATGAAACAAAGGGTAAAAAGAAATGGGCTGGTGGTGTGGCAGCCGCCTGACCTGGGGCGGGAAACTGAAGCCGACAGAGATCAGGGAGAGGCACTGAACAAACATGCCCACAACCAGAGAGCTGTCCCGCCACCCATACAGCCCAAGTAGGGTCAGGAGATAAACAAACATGCGGGTGAGCAGCCCCGCCCTGCTCCTAGTGCTCCGCCTTCAGCCATGACAAGCAGCCATGGCAGCTGGCCTGCCCCGAGGTGGGTATGGCGGGGATGAACACATGTGCTAACCCGCATTGGCCTGCGTGGTCGCCTGCAGCCCAGGCTGCGTCCTTGGAGATTTTCCAAGGACACAACCTGGTCTGGCCACTCACCCACCCCGGGACAGTCCTGGTCTAACATCCTGCGGCGTGTAAACAAACATGTCGGTGGGTCAAAGCAGGCCACCATCACGTCTGTTTATACCCACAGTAGCCCATTAAAAAAAGAATCCATATTTTATGCTTTAAGAAGACTTTTTAACAAAACCAAGATCAGTATTCTGTACTAGGCAAAGAAGATGAAACTCAGTATCGCAATGCTTATTTATGGGAGACGACTCATTAACTTTAATAAGATTATTCAGAATAATGATTGCAGGAGTGGACCCCAAATAGGCACACATTGCTATCTCTAGATAGCAACCTCCAGAGAGATTTCTGGTCCCAAACTGGAGAACAGTGACATCCTTTGATGCAGGTGAAAGTCAGTATTGGTATGCCCTGTGGATCTACTGCAGAACAATTAGTTTTTCAGGCTTTCGCTTCTGTCTCTTCAGCTTAGTTCCTTATCTTCTCATAAAGTTAATAAAATCTTACAAAAATTCCAACAGTCTTTAGATCTCTCCAGTTGGGATACTCAAGGGGGATAGTAAGATGTCCTTCTTATAGACAACTGTGCTTTGCTGATAGTAGAGCACTGTGGGAAAGGATAGCTTTGGATTTGCATATTTATTTCAAATCGTTTTTCACATAAAGTGTAGAAAACTTACCCAGCCAAATATAAGCTGAACTAAAATATGAATAAACAACATTGTGGACTTCTGATATAAATTTTAGACACTTACGGCATTAATACTACTAAAAATGAATGAGTTCTAATTAGTGATGCATTTAGAATAGACTCTGGCCAAGATTTCCAGGTCAAGATTACCAATTAGGGGCACCTTAGTGGGACTTGATTTTCAGAAGACATTGAGCATCTACCCTCCGAGAAAACCTTTCACCTGTCTCAAGAAATTGAGTCACTACTCACTTTTCAAAATGGTTAGATGATCTTTGAGGTATTCATATAGGTTGGAATAGATGATTCCTTGAGGTACCCCCACACAACCCAATCCTGTGATTCTATTATTCTGTCCCTGAAGTATAGTTTAGTTAAGCAATGGCAATGTTATTTTTACAGATACCATGTAAGTATGATTAGATGTTTTCCTTAATGGACTCAATCCTGCATCTACGAGCCCCAGTGGAACTGCCCATTATGCCTCCTTAGTTGAAAAAGGTACATCAGATTTAATCTTCTAGCTGCCGCTAACTCCTACTGAGACCAAAACTCACTCTCTGCAAAATTAAGAAAATGCCCTCCCTTCTTTTTGCTTGATTCTAAAATATTCCCAAATTTCTTTACAGGTAGATATAAAATGATACTATTTTCATAAAAAGAAAGCATTCTCATTGTGGGAACAAATAGGCGTCTTTACAATCCTGCTGTATTCACAGACAAGTCTTCAGGTTCAGAAATATGCCTTTCCTGTTTTCAAGATAACAAAGTCGTATTTCAGGCAAGAGTGACTTTGTGTCCATTTAGAAGCAAATCCCCTGAGGGAAATGAGGAGGAAGAAGCTCATTCAGGATCAAGCTGGTGAAACATTACAAAAGGGTTGTTTATTCCAGAGACTATATGCTTTTATCAGGAGAAGGCTATCTCCAAACAAAATCATAAAGGTTAGGCTAGAAGGCAATCTCAGTATTGAGTGGAAGCATCTAGTGAACAAAACCAAAGTAATGCGACGGATAGAATATAATGCACAAATTTCTAAAATAATGGCCAAATTGCTAAAAAGCTTTCAAGTAAAGTGTCCCTAGGAATAAAAAAGGAAATATGATTGACTGAACTCTCTTTGGAGGAAACATATAACGTGATTTGACCTTTAAGTCTGAAATTTTGAGATTAAGAACGTTGCCTAAAGTTTTTCATGACTGCCGTCACTGTTCAGCCTTGCAGAAATATTCATGCCATGGTGGGGGTTTTAGGTTACAAAATAGACCACTTGAACGTTCAACATTTGCTCACGCAAATTTAATTATGATACGTTCCTATTAGCATAACCAGGTTCAAAAAAGGATTTGATAAGTTCCTCAAGGGTAGGTCCATAAAAGGCTATTAGGCAAGTTGATCAAAGGACAAGACTCTGACTGCTGGAGACTAGGAGGGAATAGTAGAAAACAGATTGCCATTATGACCTGCTGTGTACTTCCCTGAAGCAACTGAAGGTGCCAGTGCCAGAGAAGGAATGCTGCGCTAGATGAACCATTGGTATGTCCCAGCGTGACACTTCTCATGCTCTTACTACCCCTACAGAATTAATGAAGCAGATTCCTGTGGGAAAAATATTATGTCAGTCAGCACAGACTTTAAAGCCAGTGTCCTAAAGCATTTGCCGATGGGGTCAGAGTTAATGCTGCACAGGCCCCTGTAAGTCTGAAATTTCCTCATTTGCATTTGCTTGACTATAAAACCTACAAGCCATTCATTCGATGTAAGTTTTTCGTTTGTTTGTTTTTTGTCTGTATTTTTGAGACTCTTTTCAAAGGAAGAGAGAAATTTCTTCCCGTTCAGCTATAGCAACCCTCTGTCATGCATCAGCAACAGGATTTGAACTCTGAAATTTCAGCATTGTAGAAGAGTCCTGTGCCACTTGAAGTATTGGACAGATTGAGGCTGTTTTTAAACTATACATTTAGAACATTCTACGGGGTTTTATGTCATTCTGAAGGTGATTGTCTAGATAGTTGGAATGTTGTGACACTTCCAGCTTGCTTCCAGGTTTTAGTATGTTTTTGTAAAACACCTTATTCAAGGTTTTATCAAAACGTTTTAAATGAAGAACATTGTACAACAGTCATTTTTACCATCTGCACAGATAGAATGTTCTAATCCTTTAGACATCTGGGAACTTTCCTTTACATCCAGGGACTTGATTCTCTAATAGACCATCACATAAGTGGTCCCAAAGGCCTGTTTGCCCAGGCCTTTGGGAGGGAGGGGGGGGGTGATTTTTAATCCCCCACCTTATATATTTATTTATGACTGTACCATGCCCTGTTTTATTGATATATTTTATATTTGTTTTAAATGTTTTTATACTGTTTTATTGTTGTTAACCGCCCCGAGCTGCATGGCAGGATGGGGCGGTATAGAAATCTAGAAAATAAAATAAAAATAGAAATATATTTAGCCACAGAAACCAGACTGATTATGATGACGATATCATTCTGAAAAGTCAGGTAAAAACGAGTTCAGAATGGTATAGAGTGGTCATTTAAAAACAGCCTGAGACAGCTGAAGGCAGGAGAAGTCTGTTATACTAGCAGCTGCTGGACCCTGTTGGTCAACTTAGCACACCTTTCTCTTTCTCCACCCAACCAAGATCTGTGGGGAGTAAGCTCTGAACAGTTCCAGAAAAGGAGATGACTGCATGGACCATATCCTGGGTGCGGGGGAGCTCACCCTGAATTCCCCTTCCCAGCTGCTTTGGTATTTTCCAGATGTTCAGTATGTGCTCCTGCTGATTTGGCAGTGGTGTGATCCTAGAATGTTCAGTTACTATTCTGCAATGTTGCCAGGAATTTCCCAAGATTCCAAGTGAGAGGAGGGAAGAGGCGATCTGTAACAAACATCTAAGCAAATTCTGTACAGAACTTCATAGGACAAAGGAAAAGCAGTTCTTTTAATCTGAGTGCTTCCCAGCTAGCCGGTTTTAAAGGACTACGTCAAACAACAGAGGTGCGAGAGCTTCTAAAAAAGTTGCAAGAATCTGTTATGATTCAAGGGAATGTTGTGAAAACATTCCAAAAAGGATTGGATACGTTCTTAGAGCAGGTGTGGGGAACCTTTTCCCTCCCAGGGGCCACTTTGAAAAGCCACTTTGAAAAGCTGCACAAGCTCCAAGGCTCAGATAGATGCTGAGGTTGGGGGTGTTTAGGGGGTGCACTCAGGAAGGAGAGGATCCAGATCAAGGAGAGGATCCAGATCTGTGCCATGGATCTGCCCTTTATCCTTGTCTCCCTGCCCCCATTTCTGCTCCTTTACCCCGATCTCACCATTTCAGTGCTTGGGGGTAGGAACTGGATCCAGGGGTCAGATCGAGACACTGAAGGGGGAGCCACATTAAAAAAAAAATCCCAGGCCTGATGTTCCCCACCCACCCCATCTGACTGTTGGAAAGCAGAAAATGGATCATACCATTTTGACCTGTTGTGTACTTCTCTGACGCAACTGAAGCTGCCACTTTCCGAAGCAGGATGCAGGCTACATGGACCATTATTCTGACCCAGTACCTTACTTCATATGTTCTTATAATTGGATAAGGTTGGGCAAGCTACATAGAGAGAGGTCAGTGCCAGCTCACCCTTTAATACAAACAACAATGATAATGCTGAATTAATGATGCACTGGTTTAAACAAAAAAAATCATAGAAAGGAAAGACGAATACCCCAAATAGATTATTAACCTAGTGACCATGCTGCATGACATGCATGCTTTAGGATTTATTATAAGTCCCATTACAAGCCATAACTACTGAAATAATCTCCAGTGAGCAACAGAGGCAAGGAGAGAAACAATGCTAGGGATAAGGATCCACCCAGACATACTAGGGGGATGGGCGCTCTCTTTGGATTTTTTGCCCTGTTCCTCCCATCATGCCCTCCCTTCAGGTTTCTTTCTCTTCCCTCCAGTCGCAAAGCCCAGGCACACACACAGCGGAAGTCCCAAGGGCTCTGTGCCACAAATCACAGGGTAGGATTTCATCCTCTGTGCTGCGCTTCATTTGCCGGGGTGAAGGTTTCAGGATGAGGCCCTGAGGGACTATCTAATACATACAGACTCCTGGAACAATTTCACTCGGCGACTGACACAATTAATTCCCATGTTCCCGGTGAACTAGAAAACTTAAAATTTGGGACACTTTCTCATTATGGACCCTGGAGTACTGGAGAAACCCATTATTTCGCATTTGAATCGGAAGGTCATCTGAAGGTCATTAGTTCTTCTGTGGCTGTAACCGCTGTGGCCCACTTTGCCCCAATTTGATATTTATGAAAACGAAAATGACATTTAAATAACAAAAACAAAAACAACATGGGCCTCTGGTGCATACCTTTACATGTAACATGGCTTGTGTGCCAAAATGGGCCACAGCAGGTCTAAGCAGGCCACTGTCATGTCTGGTTTTACCCATAAAGGCACACTGAGTTGAAGAATTTCCTAGTAAGATATTAACTTCTTTCTAGAGGTGATCATGCAAGACATAAAACGTCCAATTCACTGGATTTCCCCAGTTCTATTAACTGGTTCTTTCTCAACAGAATCACTGAAGGTGAGCGAGCGTGCCTGTGAGCTACTGTCAAGAGCCATGTCTGCCCAAAGAACACCCTGCCATGGATGCCAGGAGTGAGGTTCAAGGGGGCGAGATTGCATCTTCCTGGCTCCTGCCTAGCCATGACCCTTCTGAATGTCATGATGTCCCCCAAAAGGGGCATGGTTATGTCAGAAAGGGGTTGGAATCCCTTCACCCCACCCCTTTCTGAGGTGACCACGCCCCCTTCCCAAACATCATGACGTCATGATAAATGTAATTCTACTAGCACCCTTTAAGGTCTACTCCCAACTACTGAAATCATAATGCACCACAGGGATAGCATCTGAGCTAGACTGAAGCAAATGTCCCCTTGGTGAATTGGGTGAATTCTTTGCACATCTAAAACATTTCATGCATTCATTTCTCCAGGATGAAATAAGGAGCTTGTAACTGCTAATGCATTTTACAAGCCCCCCTCTAAGATATCACAGAATTTCCCAGATACAGAATGACAAGAACTTAGCAATCAGAATGTTACACATGCAGCGGAGTGATTAAGATAATGTCACCAGAGAGCTAAACAAGTTGTTTTAGCAGTCCAGTAAAACCAGAGTGAAGTACTAACATGAGCATTATTGTTAATAATTCCTGGAGCTTCGCAAATGTGCCTGGTGCTGCCCAACAGAAAATCACAATGGATTCCCAACACCAAAGGTATTACAATCTGAAGTCACCATTAGGACAGTATTTTTAAAATATTCTTTATTATCAGCATTTAATAATATTTGCCGTTATTTATGATAATTTGCCAGTCACCAGTACACACAAAGACATGTTTATGCAAGGCATTTGATGCTTACCTTATATGTTTTGCATATTACTGCTATGGACTATTCATATATGAACATCCAAAGTTGACAATAAGTAAAAACAGAAGTGAAGGCTGCGTAGCGGCGGCCACCTCGGGTCGGGAAGCCGCAGCGGACACAATCAGGACCGGGTCGGGGAGCTGAACAGACATGCCCGTGAATGCCCCGCCTCCGTACTGCACCCAGTGCCCTGCCTCCTACCATGATGGGCAGCCATGCCAGTGACAGACAGCCATGGCGATTGGCCATGGCAGACCTGTCCCTGGCTATGTTGGCAGCCTTGGAACAGACATGATAGCCCGCTTCAGCCTGGTCAGGTGGGCCTTAGTATGAACTGCAACTTTGTGGGTTTCCCGAGATCAGATCCCAGACTAGCCACAAACACGGCGCGGGGCAATCCCAGGCCAACATCTGGCAGTGGCTGCACATACGTGCAGGTGAGGGCCGAGTCAAAGTGGGCCGCTGTCGCATCTGTTTTTACCCAATGGGTTTGAGAGTCACCCTTTTAATGGGTCGCGTATGTCTGACCCATAACCCATCAAGGTCGTGGCTACTCTGACAGTGATTGCTTCTGAAAATGTTCAAATGGGACACCTGCAAATAACAAACTCTTTTGAGCGGTAAAAAAATTGATCATCCACCGAAGAGCAGCTGGGCTAGGACTGAACATGTACCCAGTTGAAGTTTGCCTATAAGAATAATTGCTCATTAGGTAGAAGTAATCAGCCGTTAATTAATTCATTGATGTATTTATTTATGCTTATATCTCATCCTTCTCCAAAGGCTCAGTGTGGTTTAAAAAATAAGAAATGTAAAAAAAAAATAAGAAATGTAAAAAAAAATTATATGAAAATACTTTTTTTAAATCCCAAACCAGCCCCCTAGAAACTCTTCCACACTGCTATCCCCACCTGCCAAACACGTGGCCCAAAAAATGGGTCTTGCATTGCCTCTAGAAAATGCGGAGGTTCGGACTCTGACAAACCTCCAAGGGAAGAGAGCTCCACACAGCTGCGGCAGCAATGAGGAGCACCTTCCTCCGCGCCCTCAAGTTCTGATGACAGATGTCATATGCTCCAAAACGTTGAGTCTGCCCCCCTCTAAGAATGTCCAGCACAATGGGCTAAGCTGGATAACTGAGATTATCTTCTGGGTCATAGACATGGCCATGCAAGAGCCAGTGAAAGCTAGTGGGTAAAGGCAGACCAGGGTTCAACTCCCTTCTTGGCCCAGAACTCATTAGGGAGCCTGGATCAATTTATTTATTTACATTTATTTATTTGACATATTTCTACCCCGCTCTTCCCGCCATAGGCAGCCCAGAGCAGCGAACAACAGTAAAAGTATAAAATATAAAATACAAATATAATAAAACAATTTTAAAACATTTTAAGCATAAAAACAAAACAGGGGGGAAACCCAAACACCCACCCTTTACTCCTCTCCCTCGCCAAATGCCTGACGGAACAGCCAGGTCGTACAGCTCCTATGGAACGCCGGGAGGTCAGGGGCCAGACGGGCCCCCACCGGGAGGGAATACCAGAGGCGCGGTGCGGCCACCAAGAACACCCTGCTCTGTGTGGCCCCCCGGGAAACCCGGGAGACCTTCAACACGGCGCCCACGGACGACCGCAGGGGCCGATCCAGAACCCAGGGAGTGAGGCGGTCTCGCAGATAAGCAGGGCCCAGGCCGTGTAAAGCTTTATAGGTTAAAATCAACACTTTGAATCGGGCCCGGAAGACTATTGGCAGCCAGTGCAGAGATCAGAGCACTGGTGAAATGTGCTCCTGGCAGCTCAGCCCCACCAAGAGCCAGGCCGCCACATTCTGCACCAGCTGCAGCTTCCGAGCCATCACCATAGGTAGCCCCACGTAGAGCGCATTGCAGTAGTCTAACAGAGAGGTAATAAAAGCATGGATGATCGTGACCAGGTCCGGAATCAAAACCAGTGGCCGAAGCCACCGCACCAGATGTAACTGGCGGAAGGCACTCCTCGCCACAGCCTCCACCTGGAAATTCAGGCAGAGCTGCGCGTCGAGGAGCACCCCCAGGTTCCGCACCTGGGACGTCAGTGGAGGGGAGACTCCATCAATCAATGGGGCTGTCAACGCCGCTGACCTACCCACTAGCATCACCTCCATCTTGTCAAGATTCAGTCGCAGTCGGTTAGCCCTCATCCAGTCTCCCACAGCTGCCAAACACTGGGTAAGCACTGAGACAGCCGGGCCTGGGTCGGTCGAAAATGAGAGAGACAGTTGGGTGTCATTCACATACTGATGACATCAAGTCAGTTTCTCTCACAGTGTCCAGTTCTGGGCACTGAATTTTAAGAAAGACATTGACCAATTGTAACGGGTTCAGAGGAGAGTGACAAAGATGGTCAGGGGTCTGGAAAGTCCAGTCCTATGAGGAAAGGTTGAAGGAGCTGGGTATGTTTAGCCTGGGTAACAGAAGACTGAGGGCCAGACATGATAGCTGTCTTCAAATATCTGAAGGGCTGTCACATAGAAGATGGAGCAGACTTGTTCTCTGTTGCTCCTGAGGGCAGGACTAGAACCAGTGGGCTCAAATTACAAGAAAGCAGATTTCAGCTAAACATTAGGAAGAACTTCCTAACAGTAAGAGCTGTTTGACAGTGGAACAGACTGCTTAGGGTGGGGGGGCCTCTCCGCTGGAGGTTTTCAAACAGAGGCTGGACAGCCATCTGTCAGGGATGCCGTAGCTGTGAATTTCCTGCACTGAGCAGGGGGTTGGGTCATCTAGACCTCTGAGGTACCTCCCGATTCTATGATTCTGTTATTCATCATCAGTTTCCCCATCTGTAAAATAGGAATAATAATGACCTGCCTCACAGGGCTGTTGTGGGGGTGAGCTAAATAAAGATTGTAAAACACTCGGACTGCTTAAAGTGCTATATAAATCATTAGTGATAATTAATAATGTGGGTGATGAGGAGAGATGGTTTCATCCAACTTCACCTAGTAGCTATCTCAGTTACATCTTGATCTTCAAAAGAACTCTATTCCCATTTGTCCAGAACCTCTGAAAATTTGGCCATATGCGACACACTGGGATGTGCTGAGTTCCTAGGTCTTATTTTAAAAAAACAACAACAAAAAACCCTGACCCTTATTTTAGTGCTGTCATGGGAGCAAAGCGCTTTTGAAGATCTAGCTCTGGGTATTCCTAGGGCCCCGGTCTGTTCTCAGTTAGAGCCACTGTTGCTAGGAGCAAAATTAAATTACATTCGCTGTGAGGCAGCAGTATCTATCTGCTTTGAAGCTTATTTTTTAAACGTAGGTATCTGTAGGAACAGCTTTTTCATCTCTTATGCAACTAGCCATTTTTTATTTATTTTTTAATTTGTACATCCTGTTCAGTGGCAGAATTCGTCTCCTCATAGCTGGTAGCCATGTTCTGCTAGCAAATCCCTCTAGTACTGCTCTCTCCATGTACTGCTAGCAGGAGCCTGTAGTCACTACATTTTCCCAATTGGCAGCAATGGAAAGATACAGTGAACATAGGTCCCTGATGGCTAGCCATTATCCACTTCATACAAACCACCTCCAACATTGGTACTAATTAGGGGTGGGACACGGGGCCTAATTTCAGTTTCGATTTTATTTCGGTTTCAGATTCCTGAATTTCGGTAAGCATCTCAGTTTCAGTTCTCGGTTCTTTTTCCCATTGACTTTAATAGGAAAGAGAGCCAAGGATCGCCCGGCCAAAACTCAGGGATCCGGGACCAAAAACCCTGGTCCATCCCCACCACCCCACTCCTGTCCTCAGAGGGTGGGGGTGGGGATCCATTACCCCTAACACCCACTTCTGTTGGGGCTTGGCTGTACCCTCCCCACCCCATCCCCGGGCTCCTGTACTTACCGTTGCGGCATCACCATCTGGGTCCGGAGGATGAAGGTGACTCAGAGTGAGGAATGGCAGTTGACTGGGCTGTCAGCTCCGCTTGCATCAGACAGACCTCCTCTGCTGCTGGCTGGTGGTAGGACCTGTCTTCGCTGCAGGGCACCCAGGCTTTCTTTGCCGCCCTGCAGCAGAGAAGTCCTGGTGGCCTGGCAGCAGAGCCAGCTCCCACCAGCAGCAGAGAAGGCCCAGCCAACTGCCATTCCTTACTCTGTGTCACCCTCATCCTCCAGACCCGGACCGGCGGTACCATGATGCCCGGGGTGGGTACAGAGGCCCAGGGAGCAGGGGTGGAGGGTAAAGTTGGGGTGGTGGAGGTTTCCTCAGCTGACTGACTCTTCCCATTGAAGTCAATGGGAGGATTTACCATTAACGTCAATGGGAGGTTTTACCATTGAAGTCAATGGAAACATAAGAGCCAAAAATTGGGAATGGAGATGGGCCCAGTTTTCAGACCCTTCGGTTTTAACCGAAACAGCCATTTCTGACCTGTTTTGGTTAAAACAGAAACAGAAAGTTCCACCCCTAGTACTAATTGATATTCTTGTGGGAGCAGGAAAGCCAAAGGCTTAGTGGTCCTTAGAGGCTGAAATAAAGGTGATTAGGGCTAGCACTGAAGCAAATATTTGCTGCAAATATTGTAGTCCTCAAATTTGCTCACTTATAATTCGGGTCCAGTGAAACTGATTCTATTTGTGTCCATGTAACTCAGATATTCACTGTGGCTTTCTTGATAATTTCATTTTTTAAAATTTGTGGGCAGGGGGTTATGAATATCAGGTTATTTGGCTGAATATTCAATTGAATACCTGAATATTTGAACAAAAATGATTGGGAAAAAAGAAAAAGAGGGTATTTAACAAATATGAAAATATTCATTTTGGTGCAAATATCTGTATGGATATCAGAATGGTATACAAAATGCAAATAATATTTGCAAATACCAAACCTTCTATTCGTTCCAGCACAAGCTGGGGGTTGATGCTCTTAGTAGGACCATCGGTAAGAAGTTAATACTGTTGCTTCAACACTATTGCTTTATCTTCAGCTGAGATAAATGTGAAGTTCTGCATTTAGGAAAGAAAAAACAAATGCAAAATTCTAATATTGGGGATGCCTGGCTTGGCAGCAGCAGAGATAAGAAAAGATCTAGGGGTTTAGTTGATCGCAATCTATTTAGCACTGATCAGACCTCACCTGGAATATTGCATCCAGGGGGGGCGTAGCATCCATTGAGCAAACCCGGCATAAAGCCGGGGGCCGCTAGGTCCCAGGGGCCACTGCCTGGCCCTGCTGCGAGGGCAGCCTCACACCTAGGCTGGACTGGAGGAGACCTGGGTGCAGGGCACCCCCACATCATGGGGGAGTCCCCATCCCTCACCTGCCTTTGCCTGCTACCGACTGGGAGATAAAGCTGTTTGTAAACAAACTCTTCCCCATGTGAGTGATCAGAAGGTTGTTGCCTTGTAAAGAAGGTTCTTCAAGATGGTTCCTAACATTCTCACAACTGGGTTGTGCATGCTCACTCTGTTCAAATAACAGACCACGTGATGGTCTCGAGCTCCTCTAGTATAAAAAGTGCTCTCCCCCTCAGAATGACAGTTCCTTCCAACTCTTTCTAGGAATATAAGAAATGTCCATGTGGGGCTGAAAGGGTAGGTGTAGTGAGAATGTTAGGAGACATCTCGAAGAACCTTGTTTACATGGCAGCAACCTTCTGTTCTTCGAGTGGCTCCTCACAGGCCCTTTTTACATGGTGGGGGGGTCCGTGGGCATTCTGGTGCATGGAATGGGTGTGCACATGGCCGCACATGCATCCCCACTAACCCCCCACTCATCCGCACCAATGGAGCAACTGCCTTTTTCTCCAGTTGCTCCATGCATGAAGATGAGTGAGGAGGTGGGTGAGGATGCATGTTAGGCGGGCACGTGCACCCCTACTCACCACAGGCAACGCATTGTTCACACGGGGCTCCCCCACCCATGAACACGCAGAAATCTGCATGCTCATGACGGGGAGAGGCCAGTGTAAAAAGGGCCACATTCTCACAACTGTCTTATGTATACTGTCTTAGGTAGGAATTTAGGATGTAAAGCAATATCTATTCTATCTTGGAAAATCTGCAAATATGGTTCTGAGATTATTATGGCTGCTATTTCACAAACTCTTCTTAATGAAGCTATTACTAACAGGAAAACTGTCTTTAAACCCCCACCCCATAACTAGTTCATTTGTGCCCCCCATATGATCAATTCATGCTGCCCCCGGGGGTGCAAATGAACTGGTTATGGGTGGGGGGCAGCATGAATTGATTATATGGGGCAGGAACGCAAATGAACTGGTTATAGGGTGGAGGCAGCGTGAATTGATTATGGGAGCACAACTGAACTAGTAATATATATATATGTCTCTTTGCATGGCACAATGCGCTTAATAGGCTGGATGCATTTTGGGTGTCTTGTGTGTTTGATAGCAGTGCCCCAGGCCCGCCGAGCCGGGCGGCGCCCCTTGTCCTGCCAGCAGGACACAAAGAGGGGGGCCCATCTTGACTTCTTGGCCAGGGGCCCATTCCACCCTAGCTACGCCCCTGATTGTGTCCAGTTTTAGGTGCTGCATTTTAAGAAGGGCATTGATAAATTAGAGCAGGTTCAGAGGAAAACAACCAAGATTAAGGTCTGGAAAACAAATGTTATGAAGAAAGGTTGAAGGAACATGTATGTTTAGCTTAATGAAGAGAAAATTAAGGGGAGGCATGTTAGCAGTCTTCAAATATCCAAAAGAAGACGGCAAGGAACTGTTCTTTATTGTTACAGAGGGCGAGATTAGAAATAATAAGGTCAAATTACAGAAAGGCAGATTTCAGTTAAATATAAGGAAAAACTCCTAACAGTAAGAGCCGTACGGCAGTCTGTTGCCCAGGGAGGTCATAGGCTCTCCATTACCGGAGGCTTTCAAAAAGCAGTTGGACAGCCATCTATCAGGGATGTTGCAGCTGGCGCCATCCTGCATCCAAGCGACCCTGTATATTCCTTCCGTCTGTATGGCTGTTTTTAGACAGGACGCCCCCACATGGTTCCACCCATCCCCCGCGGACCCGAGCATTGGAGTTACAGCATTGGAAGCATAGAATCGTAGGCGGTTTTTACCGGTTGCTCTGTGTGGTGGCATGAATGGGCAATGCATGGGTGGTGGGCGCACACCAACCGCACGCCCATCCGCTGCCGTGTGACGCCCCCACCCCCCCGCAGTGAAAATGCACGGCAGCGCCCCACGGACCCGCCGCCCAAGTGGGATCCATCTAAAAATGGCCCATGATTCCATGCTTCCAGCACTGTAACTCTTCCGTGATTAAACATAAGACTTTGGTCTTATGGGCTCTCATGTTGGCAGCTTTCACACTAAACTTCTGCAATCCTTGAAAACCCATTAGCTATGGCAGCGAGAGCGCGAGAGCAAGCGCTGTAACTCACTTAAAAGTGAATCTCTTCAGTTTTATTTGTACCAACAGGTCAGTCCAAACCCATTGGGTGCAATACTAAGGGCCACTGACGCTGGCCCCACTGAACGTGGGCGCTCAGGCACGCCCGTGCAGCAAGCCATGTGGGGCAATGGTGCGCCCTCTCCACTGCGAGCCCCGCCCCCAAGCCCACAGGCATAGCTCCTCCTCCGTCCCCTGGGCAGCGGGGTGTGTGGGCTCGGGGGTCACAACGGAGGGGACGTGCCATTGAGCTGCACGGCTTGCTGAGCACCGGGTACATGCACATCTGAGCGCCGGCCATCCAGCTCTATAGTGCGCTTGCTGCCGGTGTACAGCGGCGGTAGGATTGCACCCATTGTCTCTAGCTGCTTTAGCAACCTCTTTTGCACTACTTGTGCCACAGCAAAGGTTTTCAGCTCCCTCACTCAGTACAACCACTTCTCTTTCCCTAGCCTTTCCCAACTGGCATTACATGAGAAACGGCTTGGCTCCCCTCCAAACATGTAACATTGTTCTTTCCTCTTCTCCAGATAAAGAACTATTCTTTTGTATCTTTGTATCTTTGCAGGCATTACCTTAATTTGTGCATCTGTCTCTCGCATTGAGTTCAGTGCTGGAAACTGTGCTCCCAACAAAAGTCACTCTTTAATTAGTTTCCAAGGCAACCCTGGTGGCGTTAACTCGGTTGATTCAGCTACAGGGAGTGGAGGTAGAAGGAGGCACAATATCAAGAATGAATAGAAACAGTATAATAGTCCTGTGAAAATGGATAACGTATAGCACCAGAGACAGTGTGATAGTTTATGAGGGGAGAAGGCCTGATTAAAAACCTCTCTACCCAGAGATTACAGCATGGCTGAACCATACTTGGTTTTTCCTTGTTGCCAAGGTGGGACTTGGGGCAAGAGACAGACAAGAAGCATCTGCCGAGGGACCCTAAGCACCTTTGGAAAGCTCCATGAGGATGATCACCGCCATCCCTGAGGGGTCCGCGGAGCGCTACTGCCACCACTGCACCTGAGGGTCATGGGGGCTCTGGTGGCATGAGGCCAGGGACGTAATTATTGGCACACGGGAAAGGGGATAATCCCATGCAACTTTTTTAAAAAGGGGAGATATGAATGACCGTATCCCCCACAAACTTCAACTTTCAAACGAAAGGTTTTTAGTAGGTCTCTCCTCAGGCAGGAGTCTGTGGTGGAAAATTAGCTAATGAGTTGATTGATTGATTGATTGATTGATTGATTGATTGATTGATTGATTGAAGTTAAGGGTTTTGGAGGCTGTTTCACTGTGACTTTAGAAAGGTGACGGCCCAGGGAAACATGCCCTCAGGCATAACTGCTGATATAGAAAATACGAGTTTTAACAACAGGACATTAAGGGTGAATCCCTCCACCTACTGAAGTCAAAGGCCCATTGATTTTAAAGGAGAGAGGTTTGCTCCCTGAGGCTTAAAGGCATCTCTCCCCTCCCCCACAACATTTAGCTGACAGTTATGCCAATACCAGGGACATGAGCCCTGTCTCCTTGAGTAAGGTCATCTCTGTGTTTCTGTTACACAAAGTGCCAGAGGTCTTGAGAAAAAAGGCACCTTTGCTGCTGCCCAAAGTATCTTCACATGTGCCGTGATATTGTTTCCGTGAACCAATATCAGAAGTTCAACTTTAACTGTCAGCTCTTTGAAGCAGGGATTTGTTGTCTCTATTTTGTGGTCTCTACAGTACAGGGGGCACTGTAGTCATTTATGTGATTGCACAATATAGGTAGTTTCTGGAGTGGAGATGCAGAACTTTAAACCTGATCCAAAACTGAGTGAGAGCCTTTCATACACCTCCGATGGGCTCTGAACAAGGTCATAAAGCAGCTTCCTATCACCCTACTGGATGTCAATAAAGTATATCTTTCATTTGGCCACCTTATAGGGTTGATTCACTTTGTACTGACCTTACCAGTAGGGTCATAGAAATAGGGCCACCACCGCCCACCAGAACGAAATCTAGAAGGACCGTGTTGGAAGGAGCATGGCAGTGGGACTATCATGCCCCTTTCTAATGTAATCCCGCCCCTTATGATGTGTCACGACATCACAATGCTCTTCTGGAGGCAATAGCTACATCGAAAAGGGGCAGGGTCAATGGGCTATCACACCCCATTTGATACAACCATGGACTTGTTGAGCATTATGACATCATGGCATTCCAGAGGGGCGGAGCTATGTCATGAAGAGGGCAGGAAAGTCCCTATGGCCTGCCCCCTGCTGGCCCAATCCTGGCCCTGGGAGCTCCGAGAGCCCAGAGACTCTGGTTCAAAACCCAGAGAGGTGGCAACTCTGTTTAGAAGCCCTGACTTCATCAGATCCGTGCCTTGTTTACGCTGGCATAAACGAGAAAAGTATCTGACCTGTAAATTGTTCCTACAGATGTCACCTTCTCACGCAAGCTCATCTCGCCATAGGATTTGTGATTAGTAGCTCACTCAGCAGCCAGCTTGCTTCACAAACTCTAAGAATGAAAATGGCATAACAATAAGAGCAAACTATGAGCTGCCTGGAAATTATAGACCCCGGTCCATTTATATTCATGACAGATTAGACTGGGATTTGTAAGCATGCAGTGTTTGCTGTTGGATTTGGCTACCTCCAATATAGAATGGGATGAGGAAAACATCAACAAGATGTATGATCCCATGCGTTGGGTTTTAAAAAAAATAATAATACCCCATATTCCTTATCTACTAGGAAAACACAGGTAAGAAGAAAAACACATAGTTAAACCAAGTCATGGCTGTCTCATTGTTACTGCCTCATGCAAGTAAAAACAGATACACTGCAGTACAGGAGTCTAATAAAAACGAATAAAGCCTTCATAATTTTGCCTGGTTAAGGTTTTATGCACAGTGGAATCCAGTTATATAGAGAAGCTGAATGCTGCAGAGCTTTATTTTTATTGAAGCAGAATGAACCTTTCAAGCTATTTCATTGCACTGAAATGAACAAATGGATATAATTTTAGTGATGGCACCCCTTCACTTGTGGTGAAGATCTTCGGATAAGGAAACCAACACTTTGCCTCTAATACGGTTGCGCTGTATTCTTTAAATTCCTAAGACTTTTTAGTCTTAGGAATTTAAAGAATACAGCGCAACCGTATTAGAGGCATATATAATAGATAGATAGATATAGATAGATAGATGGCTCAAGGTTCCCGTTTTTCAGGTTGCTTGAAGGCAGACTGATTGAATTCTCTCTTAGTAAAACCTCTTTTCGTGTGAGCCTGGGGACTGAGTTACTGCGACACTTCTGGGTTATGGCCAAATAACAGTTTGAAACGATCCTGACATGATTGCTGAATGCGGTAGTGCTTTATATAAGCTGAGCCCTGTTTCCTAGGTCCCTAGTTCAAATCCTAGAGTGTGTCTCTGAGAGAAAGTGGTTCTGTGTGATATGATGGTGGACTAGAAAACTCTTTGCATAGTTAGAGTTAAGTTACTGGGAACAGGATTATAAAATTCAGTCAGGTGAGAAGAAAAATAAGTAATTTTATTAGTTATAAGTAATAAGTAAGTAAAAAACCTTTACTAGTTATAAGTAATAAGTAAGTAAAAAAGAAGAAAAATAAGTAAAGTGCACAATTTTTGGATATTCTCATGTCTCTGAAAAGATGTGCTTGAAGTGCAATTGTGCACAAGGGGAATAAAGACAATTTAAATGTATTTACTTGAATTTTAAACCTACCCTTCCCCCAAAGGTTCAGGGTGGTAAACATAATAAAATATAAACAGACAGATATAAAATATTCACAAAATAATTTGTAAAAATATAAACTATATAAAATTCTCATTATTTACCAAACCCTGTCCCCACCTGCTAAAGGACTGGCTAACTAATTAGGTCCTACATTGCCTTAAAATGGTCAGGTGAACCCTCCAGGGAAAGGGAATGAATGACTCAGACTTGTAAGAGATGGAAGCAAAGTAATTCAGATAATATCTTTTGTCTGGTCAGGGATGAGAACGCTCACTGAGAGCATCTGGGAGTGAGGTTATTCCATTATGACCTGTTGTGCAATTCCCTGCAGCCAACTGAAGTTGGCCACTATCAAAGACAAGATGCTAGGTTCTGTGAATCACTGGTCTGATCAGTTCGGCACGTAGGTTCTTATTCGACCAACTTCTTTGGGCAAACTTTAGGGCCACCTGGGACATGCTTCTCCTTAAGTTCACACTGGTGTAGATCAGGAGTAATAGCTGCGATGCTAAACATTTTTTTCAAATGGAGATATGACTTAAAATCTATTAAAAGCTGAACTGCAGCTGCTCCTCAGACTCCCAGCAGCCAGGACCACAAACCACTGGCTCCACCAACTAATCACCAGCTAGTATTGCATATTTTTTATTATTTTTAATTATTTGTGTGTGTTAGTGTTTTATGGTTTTATTTGTAAGCTGACTCGAGTCGCTGCTAAGCGAGAGGGGGCAGGATAAAAGTACAATTAATTAATTAATTAATTAATTAATTAAATAAATAAATAATCAAGAGGACGGAGGGGGCCGTTTGTGTGTGCATGTATGTGTGCGTCTTGTGGCTCTTGGTATCCAAAGATTTTGGTCAGTGATCCTTGGGGTGGGCACTTTGGCCACCCCAGCCTATACCTAGAGACCAATGTTCTACCATGCCTGGTCACTCAGTAACCACTCTCAGTAACCACATCTAAAGGTGAAGTAAGCAGATGCACACTCACATGAGTGCCCGCAGCACTCACTCATGACCACTCACAGAGCACTGCCAAAAAATCCAGAGTGCCCCATGCAGGACAAGCCAAAAAGGTGCATGGCAATGGGTGCCCACGCATCCCCTGCCCATAGGAACTGGGGCAGCCACCCATTCCCTGCTCAGAGGCACGGTGAATGGAGGGGCTTGGCCTTTGCTAGTCATAGGAACTGGCCGCAAGCACTGGGGAGCCTGGTTCCCCCCCCCAGCACTCACAGCCGGGACATGTCCGTATCAATGGCCAGCCCAGCATGCATCCCCCACACCCTCATGGTCTGTGGCAGGGGAGTTCAAGGTGGCGGTTGCCAAGGTAGCCACACTGGGAGCCGCCCATTAGAATCCCTCCCCACTCACTCTACCCACGTGGCTGCTCCGCAGCTGTGCCACTTGACAACCGCCGAACCCACCCCCCATCCCACGTCCCATCCCGTCCTTGTTTGAAAGCACCCAGAGTTTCAACCACGGCTAGATTTTGTGGGCTTCTGAAATGTCTACTTGACCATACTTCCTGTTAACTAATCAAATATCAAAACTGCAGTGGGAGACCCTAATATAAGGTCTATGGAATTATTTCTTTCCAAGAAATTCTTATTACATAAATTCACCAAGTTTAATTTGGGCCCATATTTCTATCCATACAAGTTCTTCTAAGATATCTAAAACAAATTCTTTCAGTCTCTTTTAATAGGCCTCTTATCCAAAATCCAGTCTAGTAAACTGCAGAAGGGGCACCAGACAAATAAGTTGCCTCTACAGCATGCTGCTTTTCAGGCAAATTTAAGTGCAACACCCCCCCACCCCCCCATTCTTTCTATCCACATCATTATACCCAGTGTTGCTGATAGGTGCTGAGAAAGAGAACAGGAGGGAGGAAGTGGCTTAAAAACAAAATTGCCTGAGTCGCGTAACAGATTGGATTGGATTTCATGCACTGTGTGCTCGCTAGCAAGGAGAGGCCCTCGTATTTATTGCAATAAGCCAATTCTTGAACATGCTAATGGCACACAGAGCTACAGTACTGCAGTATGGCACTTATAGTTCAGACTAAGGCTGCTTCCCCAAGTGCTGATTTTCACGTGAGATTCAGTCTCAGGTGAAAATATTATTTACGTGAATTTTCTGGTGGGCCCACATTATCTTTTATCTGGGGCATGGATCTGTTATTGACAATAATGGATTCCTGTCCACATTACCCTGTTCCTCCCATCGGGCTGGGCCGGGTGGGCGAGGGTGCCAGGAAAAGCCTCCCCCAGCCCAGTAAATCTCCCCACCCTTCCCCCAGTCCAGTAACTTCCCCCACCCTCCCCCAGCCCAGTGACTCATTTGGTGGTGGCAGCGGCGGCAGCTGCAGCAGCAGGGATTTCTCTAGCCGCCTCTCCATAGCTTCCTCTGGCAGCTTCCAACCCCTCCCAGCGGGGCCTTCCAGGGCAGCCCCGGCTGAATGATGTCTTCAATCCGTGGCTGCCCTGGAAGGCCCCATCAGGAAAAAATAAAAGCAGACAGAAGAAGCTATGGAGAGGTGGCTGGAGGAATCCCTGCTGCCGCTGCCGCAGCCACCAACTGAGTTACTGCAAAGGGGAATTTTACCATAAGTTTATCTGACGGTGAGATTCCCCTGCACACGTTAAAATTACACGTGAATTTAAACTCACATGAGTGACAGGGCTGGATTTTCAGCCCTGTCATCCAGGATGAAATTCATGTATAATTTGATCCTGTATGAGAAAGGGGGTTTAGATAGGAACTAACATGAGATTGGGTAACGTGGGCAAGCTGTAGCCCAGCAGGTTGCTACAGTTATTATTATTATTATTAACAAACATTTATATAGCGCCAGCAGTGTACCTGGCACTTTACAAAGTAATAAAATAGACAAGGTCCCTGCCCCTAGGGCTTACAATCTGAGAGACAGGAGCTGGGGGAGAGACTTAGGAAGGGGAACAGAGGCAGAGGGAGAGACAAGGGGTCTAACATTCATGAAGATGCGAGGTCTCAAGTGCACGTACTTGGCTTGGTTATGATGAGAATGACAGCAGGCAGGTCCATGTGGCAAGGATAAGGGTAAACAGATCTTAGGTATAGGAATAGTGGCTCAGCAGGATAAAGAGTCAGACAGAGCAGAGCGAAAGAGGTGAGTTTTAAGGAGAGATTTGAAGGTATGAAGGGAGGGGGCAAGGCGGATGTGGACAGGGAGGGAGTTCCAGGCATGGGGGGCAGCA
Organism: Sphenodon punctatus; assembly: GCA_003113815.1. NCBI lineage: Eukaryota > Metazoa > Chordata > Lepidosauria > Sphenodontia > Sphenodontidae > Sphenodon > Sphenodon punctatus. Next base: position 5,473,465 of record QEPC01011901.1, on the reverse strand, counting down.
AGTGAGAAGGGACGAAGGCGCTTACGGGAGCAGGGAAGGCGTGGAAGGGTGAGAGAAGGGACAGAGGAGGAGCGAAGTGCACGGGCTGGAGTACAGAGGGCGATAAGTGCAGAGAGGTAGGGGGGAGCAAGGTTGTGAAGAGCTTTATAGGTGAAAACTAGGAGCTTGTGCAGGATTCGTTCAGGAAGGGGAAGCCAGTGAAGCGAAGAGAGGAGGGGCTGCACATGGTCGAAGCGACTGGCGAGGTAGATGACCCTGGCAGCAGAGTTTTGGACAGAGATGAGGGGAGAAAGGTGAGACCGGGGAAGGCCAGTGAGAAGGAGGTTACAGTAATCGAGGCGAGAGATGACCAGAGCATGAACAAGAGTTTTGGCAGACGAGACAGAGAGAAAAGGGCGAATCTTAGCAATGTTATGGAGGGAGAAGCGACAGGATTTAGCAACAGAGTCAATGTAGGGTTTAAAAGAAAAGGCTGAGTCAAAGATGAAGCCTAGGCTACGGGCTTGGGGGACAGGCAGGATGGTGACTCCATCAATAGTTATTGACAGTGAGGAAGGAGAGGAAGGATGAGGGGGGAAGATAAGGAGTTCAGTTTTAGCCATGTTGAGTTTGAGTTGACGTTGAGACATCCAGGTAGAGATGTCAGAGAGACAGTTGATGAGACGAGCTTGAACAGAGGGAGAGAGAGAAGGAGTAGAGAGATAGAGTTGAGTGTCATCAGCATAGAGGTGGTATTGGAAGCCATGAGAGGCAATGAGTTTGCCTAAGGATGAGGTATAGATCGAGAAGAGGAGAGGGCCAAGAACAGAGCCTTGAGGAACACCAACTGAGAGGGGGAAAGAGGAGGAGGTGGAGTTGGAGAGAGACACATTAAAGGAGCGGTCAGAGAGGTAGGAGGAGAACCAGTTATGGACAGAGCCACAAAAGCCAAGGGACAGTCTGCTATAGTGGCTGGGTTTTGACCAAGTAAATGTCCTGTGGTTCTCCAAAGCAGAGCACCCATATGGAACAGGATTCCCATTCCAGAAGTTACCAATGTCAAAAGAAAAGGAGTCGGGACCACAACAAAAAAGAAATTTAGAGTGGGAGCGGGATTTGCGCCAGAGGCGTTCAGCAGCCCGGGTGCAGGAGCAGAGGTAGCGGATAGTTGGGGTGAGCCAGGGACGGGGGTTTGGGGGTCGAACAGCGCAGTAGGAGAGGGGGGGAAGAGAGTCGAGGGTCGTGGCGAGAGAAGCATTAAGAGAAGAGATGGCGGCGTCAGGGGAGGAGGAGGAGAAGACAGGAGGGGGGAGAGGGGAAAAGCAAAATCTAAAGGAGTAATAGCCTGTAGATCACAGAAGGGGCGTGGAGCTGGGGAAGAAGATGGGGGTTGGTGGGAGAGGTTGAAGGAAGCGAGGTGATGGTCGGACATGGGACAAAGGTCAAAGGAGAGGTCAGCAACAGGACAGTTTCTGGAGAAGATGCGGTCGAGAGAGTGGGTGTCAGTGTGGGACTCAGTCCAGAGGCGGAGATCAAAGGAGGAGATAGATGGCTGGGAAGGTGCATCAACATGGATGTTGAAGTCACCAAGAATGAGAACGGGGGTATCATCAGAGAGGAAGAAGGTGAGCCAGGATTCAAAGTCTGGGAGAAAAGAGGATAGTGGGCCAGGGGGGCGGTAAATGACAGCGACCCAGAGGCGAAGGGGGGAGTAGAGATGCACAGAGTGAGCCTCAAAGGAAGAGAAGGAGAGGGAGGGGGAGGGGAAAGGGGCTGGAATCGACACGGGTTGGCAAGGAGAAGGCCCACTGGTGAGAGAATGAAGGCCTCCCAAGGAGAGGGTGGCAGAGGTGACAGAGTCAGTGGGAGGGATCCAGGTTTCTCTCTAGTTTATCCTTGCTGAATCCTAGTAAGGAACTGTTGTTTCAAGTGTTCTAATAAATTCCTGCCTGTGATCTTGCTTTGAGTAAAATGGATTTGAGCGATGCAGGGTAGCTTTTTTTTTTTTAAATTGATTTTGGCCTCAAGGTCTTTGTACTCAAGGACATGGCCTGTGGAGGTAAATGCAGTGTTGAGAGATATAACTCTATTTTAATTTTCTGCTCCCATCTGTCTAAACTAGAGCTGAAAACAGGCACTTAATTTTGTACCCGTGGGTGATATCGGCATTTTGGGGTACCACATCAGGTATCCAGCAGGTTACCTGAGTACTAATTGGGTACCTGGAAACCCCAAAAGTCGGTATCTTTTGGTACTGATTTTTCAATTTTCCAGTTACTGATCGGGTATATCAGGTTGGAAAACTGGGATGGAAATTTTAAAAAGTGGGTCCAGAAGTCAATTTTCTGGGACAGAAAATCAACAAATAGATGTCAGAATTCAATAAATTGGGTTTTTAAAAGGAAAAAAAATGGTAACAAAAGTAGAGATTCCAGGACATTGGGCACCGTAATCCATTCACAATCAGGTGCCGATCAGCACCCAGTGTTGCCAGGTCAATTTGGGTACCAGAAATTCATTGAGTACCACATCAGGTACCCAGCGGGTTACCTGGGTACCAATCGGGTACCTGGAAACCCCCAAAGTTGGTAACTTCTGGTACCAATTTTTTGATTTTCTAATTACTGATCGGTATATCGGGTTGGCAAACTTGGATGGAATTTTTTTTAAAATGGGACTGGAAGTTGACTTTCCAGTACAGAAGTCGATACATGGATTAAAAAAGGGGCGGGGGATCGGTAATGAAAGTAGACATTCACATTGGGTACCGGAATCGGTTCACAATCAGGTGCCAATCAGTACCAAGTGTTATCGAGTTGACTTGGGTATCAGAAACTCGCTGGGTATGCCAGGTTTTGTGAGTACTCATTTCAGCTCTAGTCCAAACAAAGAAAAGATTTTGATTTAAGAAAAGGTTATTTAATGAATTTTGCTTGGCTTGAAGATCAAATAAACAGTTATGATTATGAATGTCAGTCACTATGGGTTGTAAATCTTTCCATCTCAGTGGCCTCAATCTCAGACCCCGTTTGCGTGGGATCCACATGGGATCCGCGCAGCACAGTGTCTCTCCTACAGACTTGTGCATGGACTGCGTGCACGTTCGGGGATTCCACACGGGTTCCGCAGGCCATGGGATTGGCCCCAGTGTCCTGGGGGTCCTGACAATCTAGCAGGAGCGTGTCTCATTTCACAAAGAGAGTGCAGTCAGTTTAGCTAACTTCCTTATGCTGTTAGCTTTCAACAAGAAGGCAGCAGGAAAGATTTTGTAAGAATGTTTTAAAGCTCACAGAAAAAACAACCTTTCTAAAAGAACTCATATTAAATTGAAAGAAAGTGGCGGTAGGGGGAATAATTCTATGCTCTCAAAACCAATGTCGTGCATAATGATTTCTTAGTAATGCGCTCCAAGGCTAACCTTCTATAAATACTAAACCAGATGGTGAAAAAAAAAACTTCCTTTGTTTAGGAGGTTAAGTTAAATGAGCAGACAACTCATTTAAAGGAAAAGAAAAATATTAATAGGAAGAAAATCACCACTTCTGCTCGCTTCTCATATTCACATAAAAAGCTTGCATTTAAATAGCCATAACCTTTTTTGGAGTTGATGCAACAAAAAAGTGTGCTTTGTTGATTTCTTTTTTTTTTTTTTTAAAGTGTAAAAAAACCACTAAAATTTTGAAATCAGTAAGAACAAAATTCTGCTTTGTGATTTATTTATTGGATTTCTTTATCCTTCCACAAAGGCTCAGGGTGGTTCAAGAGATGAAATGTCTATAATATATATCCCAGTTAAAGCACTCCCTAACTCTGGACCCACCTACTAAAAGCCTGGCCAAATAAATAGGTCTTGCATTGTCTCTGGAAAATACTCTGGCTCCGTGAATCTCCATGGGAAGGGAATTTCAGAGCCGGAGGGCAGGCACCAAAAATGGCTTTCTACACACGTTTGTTGTAGAGCGGGGGCGGAGAACCTTTTTGAGGCCGGGGGCCGCATTGTCAGTCCCTGAACGTGCTGGAGGCCACACAGCGAAATAAATTAAAATCAATTTTTAAAAATAATTAAAATCAATTAAAAAATAATGTAAAGCAATTTAACAATTACAATCAATTAAAACAATTTTAAGCAATATTCACACACAGAGAGAATATTCACACACACACTCAAAATCCTCAGACACACAGACAGAATATTCAAACAAACATATACACACACACACACACAATATTCACACACACACACACACACACACACACACTGCTCTCCCCCTCCCTCTCCCCTGACTGCTAGCGGAGCATCTCTACTTATTTGTCACTGCCCTTTTCTCCTGCCCGCCCCCCAGCCAGAGTTCCAGCAGCAGCAGGCAGCACTGACCCCTGTGTTTGAGTTCCGCAGCTCGGACATGGGGGCAGGGACCCCGCAGAGGGAGCACAGCAACTCCCGAGATGAGTGCTGCCCCGGATTGGAGTTGCGTGGAAGCCTCCTCCACCGGCACGGCTTGCCTCGGGGGCCTGGCAGGGAGGCCTGCAGTATGGGCAGCCAGGAGGGAGCCATTGGGGATGGGGTATAGATGCATGGACACACATGAGTTTGTGATTATTGTTTGTGTCCTGCAAAGCCCCGCTCGGGCCACAGCGAACCAGGCGATGGACCTCACACAATGGGGAAGGGCTTGGAAGTTGGCGGGCCACGGGAAAAAGCCCTGCGGGCCGGAAGTGGCCCGTGGGCCAGAGGTTCCCCACCCCTGTTGTAGGGACTTCAGATGTGTTTGTAACCAGATATGTATCTATGTAGATAGAGTTAAACACAGAGAGTAAAAGAGAGAACACACCAGTATGGCTCAATGGACAGCATGTTTAGCATGCTGGTGTCAGCTGGGATCAAGACCAGAGGTCAGGTCCACCAGAAGTGTCAAAAGAGAGCAGACCTGAGTCAGGAACCAGGAAACCAAAGTCAGGTCAGAAGGAGTCAAGAATCACAGTTCAGGTAGCCCAAGGTGAGCAAGAGGCCAGAAATTAGAGCCAAGTTAGGATCCAGGAGTAAGAAACCAGAAAGCCAGAGCCAAGTCAAGAACCAGGGAATCTGCCAGAGCAGGGATGGAGACAGGAAGACACAGGAATGGAGCAGTACTGTGGCCATGTGGAAGCAAGGAAGGAATTATACAAAAACAAGGCAGGCTCTAGGGGCACACTCAGAGTCCAAGATGACAAGCTAGGTAATCAGAAAATTGAGGAAACACTCTGCCAGGGCCTTTTATAGGGATGGGCGAACAGAACGTGGTTCAGACATTCGGTCGTTCGGTTCGAAACCCAAATTCAGGTTTGATGGTTCGGTTCAGCCGAGTTCGGTTTGGCTGAACTTGGCTGAACATTCAAAAATAGCGCTATGAATACGAAACCGAATTTTAGGCCCTGAAAAGACATTTTCCCCGCCCCCGAACTCATCCGAACACGACCAAACTGTTCGGTCATTTGAGAGTTCGGTTCAGACTTTTGGTTCGGACGTCCGAACAGACCGAGTTCGGTCCAAACTCCAAACATCCAAACCACGTTCACCCATCCCTAGCCTTTTATAGCCAGAGAGAGACAGCCCACTGGCAGTGACCAATAACTTGTTATTTGCCTCCAGCCAATCAGAGGCGAGTAACACCTAAGGTTCTAGCATTTAGAAGTGGGCAAGTAGCTAGAGTATCTGCCTAAAATCCAGAGAACCTGGGTTCAGTCCTTCCTCTGACATGCTGTTCTCATGGCTGGACTTCCAACTGGGAACCGTGATTCAGTGGGCGGCCTTGGCCAAGCCCTGTTGTCCCACCCTGCCAAGTGGTTGAACACTTGGCTATCTTAGACCACTGAAACCAGATGACAGTCTTCTTTTGTTAGCCCAGTGTTGCCATTGGGCTAACAAAGGATGTTTTTACACGAGACACCACCATGCATGGACACCCACTTTCCACGCGGGGTTGTGCTCATGTAAATATTGTGCATGGGGGTTCGCACTCCCATGACCCACGCACCGCCCACCCTGTCCAAGCACAGGACACTCAGAAAATCCAGAGTAGCCCAATGCGGGTACAGGGAGGACGTTGCATGGATGGAGAAGCTGTGCGTGGGGCCACTCACGTGAAGCACCCCACCCCCATGCACAACGCCCCACGCCCCATGTGGCAAACACGGATCCCCTCCTGCCCACAGTGGCTCTCACGTAAAACCACCCAAACTAGGCTTGTGTCCAGAGAGGGTGTAAGATGCTGTCCCCTTTAGTAGTGTGGTGGTGCCAGATCACCCATAGGTTCATGAGCTACTTAGTCTACAGGGCTAATAAACCCAGGTTTTTGTTTTTTTACCTCAGAAGGTAGAGGTACCTCAGAAGGTACCTCAGGCAGATAGAGTGATCGGTCCCCAGTTCACTCCTCATTGCTGACAACTACCCAGGGGTGTCAGGTTACATGTGTAAACACTGGATAAATTATATCCTTCAAAATCATGCTTAATATAAGCTCAAGCCAGTGCCCATTGAAATGAATGAAAATACGCTGATGTCAGCTTCCATGAACACTGGATTGTGTCCTGCATGAGCTCTCATCCTTCAGAGGGGTAGGTTACTAGATCCATCTGATCCCCTGTGTGTAACATTGTACCCCATTGTAGACGTTTGACCTGACCTAAGGAAAGTATTTTATGTCCAGAACTAAATGGAGGGCCGCCTTTACCACAGGACAACCTGAGGCAATTACCACAGGCCTCATTATTTTCTTCGGGGGCCCCACAGTGGCCCCCATTTTCACCAGGGCAAGGTTCAGGGGCCCCACTACCTCCCAGAAGGGCCCCAAACACAACCACCTGTAGGGTCCCAAGGAAGGGTGCCCCACATTTCACCTGGGCCCTGCAAATTCCAAAGCTGGAATTCTTCATATGAAGAAGTTCTTCATAAGATATGAGGTTGGGGGTAAACAAGCAGCAGAAGGGGGTGAGTCAAAATATCAAGTCACGTGAAAACAAGTACACAGGTTTTCCAGACTCATCTTTTACTGAATGACCATCCCAGACCTAGCAATCAAGGACGCCATGTGGGTTGGTAACGTTCCCTAGAGGGATGAATTATATTCCTCTACATCTGTAGTTATTATTTTTGTATGTGACAAATAATATAGGCTTAGAATCTTTGTTTAAATATTTAATGCAGTCCTCATGTAATATTTAACCCAAGTGTTATATAGTAATAGCAAATAAGAAAAAATGACTAATATTTGGTTGTATCATAGTCCCCTGGAGACTAGATTCTGATCCCAGAGACACTGGTGTAAACTGCCTTCACTGGTTTCCCACCAGTTGTTACTGGGATTGTCTAGCTGCCACACTCCCTCCTCCTACATGAGAAAACATAATGCATTAGAGAAGCCACTTCTATGAGGTGTGGTGAGGTTTCAGTATATTTGTGGCAAAATCACTCAGGAAGAACAAATGTTTTGTGGTGGTTGTTTTGGTCCTAAATAAGAGCAACACGTTTTGGATTGTGACACATCACTGGTAGCGCTCGCATGCCCACAAAATGCTGCAACCCTACAGCTGTGATCCACAAATCTCTTACTTGGGGTTAATTCCTGCAACAGTAAGCTTTGATGTGGAGTAAGTGGTTTATGGATTATGGCCAAAGTCCTTGGCAACAATGGCCGTGTTTCCAAGCCCTGTGGATCCCCTGTGCACGCATGAGCATGGTTTCCATGGGGCTCAATGTGCCCGCAATGAGAATTGGTGCCATTTGCACTCGCCTGTGCGTGCATGCGTCTCTGCACGGGACCCATGGGGCTTGTGATCAGCCCCACCAAACATAATATGACAGATAATAATCCAACACACGACATACCTGATATATGTATTGCTGACTATTGAATTTACATCATATATGATAGTCAATTATCATGATATTTTTTTTGCCTTGGCAGGCATGGTACAGTATGGAGCAATAATTCAGAACACTTAATGAGCAGTTGATCTTGCTAAAGAAACACATTTGGGTTTCAGATAATGGGTGGAAGATGATTATTGCTGTTTCAAGCACTCAAGTGAAATGACTCCATTGAGGTAACAAAAAAGTGCATTTAGTGCTTGGTATAAATAAGCAACAATCTTGAGTTAAATAATAAAACCATTTTTACCTCAAGGAAATAAGCTTCCTGTTCTTAAGAACATCGTGTACTTTATACACCTTTTCTTCCTTCTTTTCCTTGCCAACTAGAGACATTTGATGCCAAGAGGTGACCTATATGAAATAAATTTAGTAACATATTAAATGAAGATTATGTCTTGGATGTCATGTCTTGCTCTCTGAGATTGTGTACCCTTTGTGTGACAATGAGGGAGAAGATAAATAGGTATTTGTGCTGGCATTCTAGATGCTACCAAAGCTGAAAGAACTTAAATGAACGTCAGCACCTTGGAGAACTCTTACAAAGTGGCAATTGCAAATATGGAAAGCTGGATACGGATTGTTTCTGTCACCTCATGTATGAAACTCAGGTAGCTTACAGGACAGATGCCACTCAGAAATAAATAGGAAAACTAAACCCGCTGGGATTTGACTTTGACTTTGACCATGTTCCAACAAGAAACAGAAGTAACTACTTCAATTTAATTAAATCGAAGTAACTACTCCACTTTGGTACCATTCACATTGCAGCTACAAATGTAGTTACTTCACAATCTCTCCCTAAGGGTCATGCTATCTTTCTCTCTTTACTGCAAAGTAAAGCCCTCACACTACAGTTATTTCCAAGTAAAAAGCGAAGGGGAGTATGTATTCGTTTTTCAGGAGTCCATATTTCTCTTTCTGCTCTTGAATAACTTCAGTTTAGAGCTCCCGATATGTGAACAATTCAGGAGTAAAAGTGATTTAAGGGTTAATACTGCAAAGTAGCTGTTTATCAGTACATGACTTTAGATGCCCCGATTGCTACTCATGTACTTAAAGTTAAAAGTGTGTGTAAGTGTTTGCAGCTTTAGCACCCAAACTAGTAAACTAAATTAGTAAAATAGTCTTTCCCTTAACTAGATACTCCCAAAAGACTCAGCTGGCAGGTTAAAACATGTGTTTCCCATGGCAGGCTAAGCCTTGTTTCCCATGGCTAACAGATGCCAGTACTCAGAGTATCAGGAAGAAGAAGGAGAGAAGAATTCGTTCACTCATTCATGAGATATAGTATTCGCAGCTTGGGCAAGGTAAACTGGGAGATTGGGGGGAGGGAGGCTAAAAATCACCCTGTCACAGGGGCAAGGAGGCATGCCATGATATCACCTCTGTGCTAGTACTTAGGCAAATAATCTATTGGGGAGGACATTAGACATATGTCCAACGTCCATCATGCTCCTGAATTGTTCCAACCATTGTTCCAACCAAGTATGAATTGTTCCAACCAAGTATGAAAGTATGAAAAATAACTAGGAGAGGAGAAGGGTAATTAGAACGGTTCATGGGCTAAACTGCCTCATTGTTCTCAGCTCCTGTAGAACTGGGAAGACGATACCTTACAATAGATCAGTCTCTAGCTGTCGTTCCATTTAAGTGGCATATTTCTGAGTTGTCACTTATAAAAACCAGAGGGAAAATCGTTAGGCTTTCTTTTGTAGCCACATTGCCTTTTATCTTCAGTATTTTATCTGATGGAAAGATATAATCGTTTCATAAATATCTGTATTGTGACCTTTAGAGCAGGCAGCCTAACAAAAAAAAAAAACAACCAGCAGGCCTGACACCCATGGGACCTGATTTTCATTTTTCTCTCTCTTTCTTAAAAGTAAAGGGATACAAATAATTATGTTAAACCTATTGAAATAGTGGGATTATAATGGACTCAGATAACCAGAATGGAAGCCCAGGGTAAAAAGATGTGTGGGCAGCATGGCAGCTCTCCGACCTGGTGCGAGAAACATCGATGGCCACTTCCCAGGTCAGCGGGCAGCACTAAACAAATGTGCCGGCCACCGGGAGAGCCTTCCCGCTGCCTGCATTACCCAAGAGGGGAGTTGCAACAGACCTGCAGGCAGGCAGCCGGCCCTGCTACCAGTGCCCTGCCATGACGGGCAGCCATGGCAACAGCAGCCGGGATAGATAGTGGTGCTGAACAGACGCATTGGCCTTCATGGGCGACCCTTGGCCCAGAATGAATGCCTGGGATCTTTGGGAGGACTCATTCCAGGCCAGCCGCCTACCCACCTCGCCGGCATTCTGTGCCAACATCTGGCAGTGTGGGACCACACTTGTGGTGAATCCCGGGCCACATCTGTTTTTACCCACAGACTCTAACCGACCTACCCAGACAGGGCATATTGCTACTTTTACCTTTCACCATATAAAGCAGCATATGTTTTCCTCTGCGCAATGATAAAAGATTGTCGTCTTACTAACACCATCCTAGAAAACATGCTAAGATTCTTATCCGAGTCTTCAGGCTTCTTTTGTTTTGCTAAGTGACATTTTTTTCCAGTTAGTGAATTTAGAGCTCATCAAATTAAACTGGCAGACATTTTTAGTTGACAAAGAACTGTTTCAGTTAATTTGAAAGAAATATCCATGGCAAATACTGTATCTAATTAATTCAACTTGATTTTGATTTGCTGAAGTAGATAATTGGTGCCACTTTGATGACTTTGGATATTTCCTTTTATTTTGGTATATTTTGATTATTTCGGTATTATGTGCACAGTAGCCAAAACAAGGTAACTGAAATGTTGGAAGAACCAAACTAGCCAGACCAAAATAACCAAAATTAATGAAGTTTTGGAACCAAAATAACCAGATAAGTGGATATATGTCCCAGCCGTGGATATTGTCTGGCTATTGGGAGGGTAATGCAAACATACCGATAATATCTGCAAAAACAAAATCTAGTTTTCACTTCAGCTCTAGTTAAAATATTACTTGTCCAACCCAGCGCAACCTTCCCCTTTCTTCTTTATCTCCATATTTCAATCTGGTCCCAGCTGGGCCACCTCTCAGGAGGAAGGGAAAACTCTTTTTGTCCATGGCTGCTGCTGGGAAAACTTCAGAGTTGCCTGAGTAGATTTTACTGCGTGATTGTTAAACTTGGAACAATTCTAGGATTCCTTCAGAACCAGTAACCAATACTTTTCCTCTTCGCTCATCGCTCTTCTGAATTAAAACAAAACAGTGACGGTTAGCTTTTCAAAAATACCTAAAGTAACACCAGTCGGTCTCCTCACTTACCCATCTCTCCCTATTCGCTTCACCACTACCGCCATCAATCATTATCATATTTATTTATTTATTTATTTAGTGCTAGCAGTGTACCTAGCGCTGTACAATCAATAATTATAGACACATCCCTACCCCCAGGGGTCTTACAATCTAATAGACAAGAGAGGGGGAGACGAAGGGAGACATCACACACTTCTTCATTTGCTGCTGGCTGATTTGGATTCTTCTCCCTGTCCCCTAAGTCCTCCTTTCTTCCTCCATCCTCCTGCTATTTTTCCAACCTCAACCCCACCATATTCCCACAAGGACACCTTCCATTTTCTCACTACACCCATTCCCCTCCAGGACCCTGTCACAGCAGCTGTCAACTTCTGTTCCGTCTGTTCTACTACTCCCTAATCCTTCTTCATCAGGTTTCCAGTTGGTGCCATCTTCTCCCTTTGCCCAATGCCATGAGAGACAGTTAACATTAGACTGCTGCTCACTACCCTCCCAGCTCTATGAGCCTCATTGATTGCAGATGAGGAAGGAGGAAAGATAAAGATAATCACTGGCCCCCCTCAGAATCTGGCCCTTGTTCTTCCAGTTCAGCATGTTTCAGAGTGAGCCCTGATGTGCAACACTCAACTCTGTGTGTATACGTGTCTCAGATCTAGGGCTCCTGCTTACTACCATCTCTACAGGGAAGATAATTGTGCAAAGTGGTTTTGCTACAACTGCACTGTCTATCCCTTTGTGTTTGGAGAGGGGGCTTGATGCCATCTGAAAAAAAGACAGCTGCCTGGAAAAATGAAAGTTAGGGTTTGATGATGGTGACTTTTTTCTTTGTAGCCCATACTAGTCTCTCAAACAGGACTGATTTGTGCAGCCGCTGTATCAAAAGAACACGTTCTTTGTATCATTGTTGCTAGAGATACATCAAATGGCTCTGTAGCAGTTCCACACAGAACTGTGGCAGTGGGGATTTATCTCATCTATGAATTCTAGCCTTTCAAAATGGCCATCAGAATGGTAAGCTTGGGCAGAAATGTATTTATTATTAATGATTATAGCAACAACGGTGTGCCTGGTACCGAACAGTCATGATTAGAGACAGATCCACATGCCCTGAGCGGCTAGTATGAACAAGGGAGGGGAGGAAAAGGATCCACCCATAAAGTTGAGAAGTTGCAGTTTCATGTGCGTGGCTTAGTTACAAGGGAAGAAGGGAATTGTAGAGGATAATACAGTATAAGGCGATGTACAAATGAGCAGTCTTTAGGGGTGAGGAGCTAGGGGGGCCCAACAGGTTTTTAGGAGGGATTTAAAGTGGTGGTGGGGGAGCAGGGCATTGTGTACTCAGAGAGGGAGTTGCATATGTACTTGGGGAGGGAACAGCATAGAAGTTCAATGTGTAGCCTCTGAGGGAGGTTGTTAGAGAGTTTGGTGTAAGGTGTCATCAATATGCTGATGACACCCAACTATATCTTTCATTTTCATCAGACCCAGGTCCGACAGTCTCAGTGCTTACCCGGTGTTTGTCAGCTGTGGGGGACTGATGGGGTCCATCCTCCCCTGGTATCCCAGGTCCGTAGTCTGGGGGTGCTCCTTGATCCACAGCTCCACCTGGATGTCCAGGTGTCAGCTGTGGTGAAGGTGCATTTTGCCAATTACAGCTGGTACGTCGGCTTAGGCCATATGTTTCAAACTCGGACCTGGCCACAATCATCTATGCTTTTATTACCTCGAGATTAGACTACTGTAACATGCTCTACTTGGGGCTACTCTTGGTGACTGTCCGGAGACTGCAGCTGGTGCAGAATGCGGCAGCTCGTCTCCCGAAGGGGACGGGCTGACACAAGCACATTACTACAGTGCTTCACTCTCTGCACTGGCTGCCGATAATCTTCCAGTCCCAATTCAAGGTGTTGGTGTTGATCTTTAAAGCCCTAAATGGCCTGGGCCCCACCTACCTGCAGGACCGCCTCACCCTCCAGATTCTGGATCAACCACTATGGTTGGCCGGGGGCGCCCTCCTTGAGATCCCCCAGGTTTCCCGGGTGTCGACCATGAGGAGGGCGTTCTTGGTGGCTGCACCACGGCTGTGGAACTCCCGTTGGAGATCCGCCTGGCCGCTGACCTCCCCTCTTTCTGTAAAAAGTTTAAGACCTAGCTGTTCTGCCGGGCTTTTGCTGAGGGAGATGGGATGGGTGGGTTGGGTTAGGGTGGGGTTTTAATTCTGGGAAGTGTTGATTTAAATGAAGTTTATTATATGTTTTTAAATGTTGTTAGCTGCCCCGAGATGCTTGTAGCAGGAGGAGGCAGCATACAAATGCAACTATAAATAAATAAATAAATAAGAAGGAGTGCAGATGGTTTAGGGAGCAGGAGATGTATTTTCCCACTCAACTGATTGAATGACAGTTGATAACAAATTGATACCTTATGCACCACATGCAAGGGAGCAAGTAAAATTTGCAAGACTGATGCGATCACTCAGAACTAGTGCGGAATCCCAAACTCCACCCACAATAGATCATTTCTTCCGGTTATATTTTTTTCTAAATTCATTTCGATCGTGACATTTTTAGATTTTGTGCTCACTCCATAGTTGTGTAATATTTAAGGGTTAATTTGTTAAACCCTAGGTTACAATATATTTTTATCTAACAAATATCAATTGGGAGGATCAGAATTCTGAATCATTCATGATCATTTCTAACCAAATTTTCTCACACACACTCTTGCTTCTTTGTTCAGTATAAAACTGGCTCAGCTGTTCCACAGTATTAAGTCTCAGAAGTGAAACTTCCCAAATACATGTAGTTCAGTAAAATCCCTGTCCTGTAATCCTGGTATTCTGTTCACCCTGTTCAATATTCCACATTCTGTTTAAGCTCTGCAATATACAAGCAGTTGATGAGATTTATTTGTTATATTCTTGCTTTCCTTCATCACAAAAAACAACCCCAAAACCCCTTATCTATTCTTTCACTCCCCTAAGATGAGTATTGATGTGGTTGAGTGGTTGTGCTATTCTTATCTGCATCTCTCCACTCTCCATTCAAATGGCTGTAATTTTGTGGGGAGTTGAGGTAGCAGCAAGTTAGAGGGGGAGAGTTTGCTTCTATAGCTTTCGGGGAGCAACATGCTGTATTTCAAAATAGATTTTAAGATTTAATTAAATAATTATAATCAATCACGTCTGGATAGGTCTGCATATCAATATTGTTGGGCTTCTGTTTCTTGTAAACACAAGCAGTTTGGGTCCTCGTGGCCTACTTTTCGGCCAGTAGAAAGATTTCTTGGGTATCCAAAATCAAGAATAGTTTCCAAAGGTCATATTGTGACCTTGGAAACAAGCATGGGCTCCCACTTAAGTTAATGGGAACCTGTGCTTGTTTCCAAGGTTAGAACATGACCTTTAATTTGTAACGGTGGTCTTGCGTCATTACAGTAAACAGGTTGCTTTTAATTTACAGTATGGGTGATGTGATGTAATCCTCTGGCTCAATACTAGCCCTTAGCACTGGTGTAATCTAATTCCCATTAACCTGAATTTCGGAATTCATGTTGATTTTAAAGGACAGCACTGCTATTAAACAGTCAAAGGATTGCATTTTTAAAGTAAAATCCTCTGCCTCCAGTCTTTTAAATACAAATTCCCTCCTTTATTGTAATATTCAAATATGGAGAGATTTGGTATGGAAATAGCATGCACGCCAGATGGATCTAAGGGGAGCACATACATTTCCATGGAAAACAAATGTGAATGTATAAAAGCAGATGCTTTTCTACCAACAGAGTGTACATAGAGTTCTCAGGAGGACCCGTGCAGCAATTTATTTTCAGATTGCTAGAAGTATGCAAATTCCTCAGAATTAAATTTGAATTTAAAGGAAATAGCATCTATTAAGGCCAAGGCAGCCCAAAGAGGCAATTGGGAACTTAATAATCTAATCAAGTATTGTAACAGGCCCAACGGTATGTCTAAAACCATCAACTGAAATGTCAGATGAACTTATCAAGGAGATAAGTGGCATTTTTGGAAAGTTCTTCTAGTGCCTGGCATCTGTGTTAGTTCTCTAGCATCAATGGGAAGCCAGAGGATTTGGATAATGTCACATACTAAATTGTTCTGCTTAACAGCAGGAAGGTGACAAATTCACATCTGACAGAAGGATTTTTTTCTCATGAGGTGTAATTAGACAGTGGAACTCATTGCAACTCGATGTCACTGAGACCAAGAATTAAACAAGTATTCAAAGCGTGACTGAGCATTTATATGTATAGATGGATATCCCAAGTCTTAATATTTCATTCTAGCTAACTTCATGTTATAGGACTTAATCTAATTATCATAGATTAGGGTTTAGGAAGAAACCTTCATGGTGGAGAAGTGTCAGGTAGGAGAGATGGGGGAGCAGGCAGATTATCCCATATCAGCCTGCATGAAACTCTTGATCCTTTTTCAGAAGTATCTCTTGTTAGCCGTTGCCTAAGAAAGATGGCAGCTCTAGGTGGGCCAGAGTCTTGTTCAATGGGGTAATTCCAACGTTGTTTCGTTTAAATATTCTCACTTTTTATATACTCCCACAGCGGCAGTGAAACTACGTGTGAGTGACAAAGTTCAGCAGACCTTTATTTAGGGTGAAAACAGACAGAACACTACCTCCACTTTACCACCGCTTTAACATTTCTTATGCATGTTGCGGGGCTGCATAGGGCTCTTGACCAATACAGCCCTGCAACATGCTTAAGAAATGTTAAAGTGGTGTTAGCGTTATGTCTTTTTTCACCCTTGCATGACAAAAGGTGAAATCCTCCATCCGTTAAAGCCAATGGCTTGGCCCTGTAGACTTTGGAGGTAGAAGTTTGTGGCTTAAATACGAACTTAGAAGTTTAGGGGTGTTTTTAAACGAGCAAGACTTGAGGAGGGGTCCGTGACCATTGAGTGGCACAGCCACAGAGCGATTCTAATGGGTGGCTCCCAGGGTGCCCGCCAAACCCACTCAGGCAGCCGCCATGCACTCCTGCCACCAAGGACTGGCCCTGCAAACAAGTCTCACAGGCAGCCGTTCCCCCTCCCACCCACCCGGCAACAACCCCGGCCCCAAGACCCACCCAGTTGCCCTCCCTCTACCATGACACACAGTCCGGGATGCCATGGAAAGAGCTGCAGTAACCACTAACCCATTCCTGCCCATGATCTCAGGAGCCAGTGCAGCTGCTGGCAGTCCTGATCCCTGAACAACAATGGAGGCGCATACTGAGTGGGACACACAGGACGCTGCTGTCCAAGCTGCTGTCCTCCATGGTGTTGGGTCTTCTCTCCTGCATTGCAAGAAGAGTTTGTTGTGCTTCAAGCCAACATGGTGGTGTATTTTGTGTGCGTGCCCTTAAGAGCTCTTGTCCTGCCCACAGCACTACCCAGGGAAAGCCACAGGGCCGCAGACCTGTCTGCTAGTGTGGGTGGGTGCCCCAGTTCATATGGGCAGGGGATGCATGGGCGCAGGTCCCCCACACACATACACTTTTTTTTTTGCTTCCCCCGCACAGGGCACTCCGGATTTTTTGGCAGTGCCTCGTGCATGGCCATGAATTGGTGCCGCGTGGGTCACAGGAACGCGCATCCCCCCACACCACCTTCAAATAGGCATGCGGGTGAGTGGTTAATTCGTGGCCATGCATGGAAGCATCTCTGCTTCTTTGTTGCCATCATAGCATCTGCGGAGTCATGTCCAGCTGAGCTTTTCCAGGTGGTGAGAGAACTGATCAGTCCGGCCTGTCTCCACCTGGAACTAGAATTTTCTAGTCCTCGATGTGACACATTTATTGACTATTTCGTGGATAAAATCACCCGCATTCATCATGCTGCACTTGATATGGTGGGTGAGCCAGAGGTAATGGATGCCCCGGTTTGTCCGGTTTTGTGGGATCAGTTCCAGTCGATGTTGCCCGCTGACGTGGGAGATGTGCTTGAGGCTGTAAGAGTCACGACTTGTGAACTGGATCCTTGCCTGTCCTGGTTGGTTAAGGCCAGCAGGGAGATGTTGGGGCCATTGCTGGCTGGGGTGGTCAGTGCCTCCCTTCGGGAGGGTGGAATCCGTGAGTGCCTCAAGGAGGCCGTAGTGTGACCTTTGCTCAAAAAGCCATCACTTGACGTTGACTCCCTGGCCAGCTACCAACCTGTCTCTAACCTTCCCTTTTTAGGGAAGGTGAAAGGGTGGTGGCTCAGCAGCTTCAGGGGCATCTGGACTGGGTCAATTTTCTGGATCCCTCTCAGTCTGGCTTCTGTCTGGGATATGGTACTGAGACTGCACTTGTGGCCTTGGCCGATGACCTGCATCGTGAATTAGATCAGGGCCGTTTGACCCTTTTGATTTTTATTTATTTATTTATTTATTTCTTCAAACTTATATCCCGCCCCCTCCTGCAATGCAGCTCGGGATTTTGGATTTTGCAGCTCGGGATTATAGGATTTTGCTATATCTGTCTGCTGCTTTTGACACGGTTGACCACGAGATGTTGGTGACCCACTTATGGGATGGTGCTGGGGTGAGCGGAACTGTTCTTTAATGGTTCCGTTCTTTCCTGGCTGGTAGAGCTCAGCGGGTGGTGCTGGGGAAGTGGGACTGTTCTCTGTTCTCCCAGGATATCATGCGTGGTGTTCCGCAAGGATCTATTCTGTCCCCTCTCCTGTTCAACGTGTACATGCAGCCTTTGGGTGAGGTCATGAGAGAGGGTTTGGTGTTCGGTGTCATCAATATGCTGATGACACCCAACTTTACCTCTTGTTTTCAGCTGACCCAGGTCCGGCAGTCTCATTGCTTACTTGATGTTTGACGGCTGTGGGGTACTGGATGAGGGTGAGCAATCTGAAGCTGAATCCTGACATGAAGGAGGTGATGTTGGTGGGAGGGGTGAGGGGTTGGAGGCCCCTATCATTGATGTGGTCCATCCCTCCTTGGTTCCTCAGGTCCATAGTCTGGGGTGCTTCTCGATTCACAGCTCCGCCTGGATGCCTAGGTGGTGACTGTGGCGAAGAGTGCTTTCGGCCAGTTACATCTGGGACAGCAGCTTCGGCTGTATATCTCGGACTCCGACCTTGCCACCATCATCCATGCCTTCATCACGTCTAGACACTACTGTAACGTGCTCTACGTGGGGCTACCCTTGGTGACGGTTCGGAGACTTCAGCTGGTGCAGAATGCGGCAGCCCGTCTCCTTACGGGGACTGGTCGCCATGAGCATATAACACCGGTGCTCT
Source organism: Sphenodon punctatus (assembly GCA_003113815.1). Lineage (NCBI taxonomy): Eukaryota > Metazoa > Chordata > Lepidosauria > Sphenodontia > Sphenodontidae > Sphenodon > Sphenodon punctatus. The sequence goes on along the minus strand of QEPC01011901.1, from coordinate 5,455,025 downwards.
GCTCGCTGCACTGGCTGCCTATAGTCTTCCGGCGCTCCAATTCAAGGTGTTGGTTCTTACCTATAAAGCCCTATATGGTCTGGGTCCCACTTACCTGCAGGACCGCCTCACTCCTCAGGTCCTAGAGTGACCCCTGCGGTCGACAAGGAGCATCCTTCTCAAGGTCCCCCATGTTTCTCAGGTAGTGATGTTGGAGAGCGCATTCTCAGTGTCAGTGCCACGGCGTGGAACTCCCTTCCAACAGAGATTCGCTTGTCCCCCAGATCTCCCTTCCTTTCGATGTCCGTGTAAGACCTGGCTGTTTCATCAGGCATTTGGTGGGGGAGACGGGTAGTGAGTGGGATGGGTTGGAGGGGAGGGAGGGATGGTTCTTAACTCGAAGACTGTTGTATGGAGTATGGATTTCTATTGCATTGTTTGTATTTTATTGTATGGCTTTTATGGTTTGTAGATTCTAATTTGTAAGCTGCCCCGAGCTACCAATGGCAGGAGGGGATGGGATATTAAGTAAAGAGCCCCTCAAGGGCCATTTGGCCCTGGGCCCTGGGTGACAACTCCCCCCTTCTCCCCTGTAGGAGGAGAGGAGGTGGGGCCAGGGCTCCCCGGAGCAACTTCTAGGACTGAGGGAGAGGGGGGGAAGTGGCTTTCTGCCCAGCAGCACCACAGCCTGTGCCAAAGGGCCCTTAGGCAAGGCCCTTAGTGGGATAGGGGAGACGGGGGGGGGGATTTTTTGGTGGGGGTGTAGAGTATGTTTATGGGGTTGTGGTTTTAGGGAGTTAGGGGTGAGAGAGGGGGTGGAGGATTGTGGCGGGTGAGAGGGACTGTCTTGTCTCCAGTGAGAGAGGGGTACGAGAAAGAATTGGGTTAGGGGGATGGGGGCTTCTGCTTGGTGAGAGGGGGGGTTGCCCCCGGGGGATAGGGTAATGTATCCCCTCGTGAGAGGGGGAGAATGCAAAGGTGGGGGAGGGGTTGCCTGGCAGGCCATTCTGGGGGAGGAAGGTCCGGGGGGAGTTTCACTATAGAGGTCATGACAGGCTGGGGGATATATGGTCCGAGGGGGAGGCCAGTTTGATCAGTGAGAGGGGGCAGGTGTCCCACTCTCTCACCCCCTGGTGGGAGGTGTGGTAGTCGAGAGTGAGAGGGCCCCTGGCCCTTTTCTGATGCTATTGAACATGAGGTCGGTTGTAAACAAATCATCTATGGTTCGGGAGTTATCCTGGACCAGGCGGCCGACCTTGTGTATCTCATGGACACCTGGCTGGACACTGAGTCAGGGCCTATTTTGGCTGACTTTGTTCCAGTTGGGTACTCCATGCAGCATCAGCCACGGCTGGAGGGATGGGGAAGCGATGGTCCATTAGGCAATATCTGGTGCAGAATCCACCAGGTATAGAGTGCCTTCATCTGGTGTTTGATTTGGTCAAACACCAGAGGTGTCCTTTTGGAGGTCCCTCTTGTTCAGCAGAGGGCCACATTGGAGAGGGTGTTCTCGGTTGCTGCACCTTGTTTGTGGAACTTCCTCCCAGTGGAAGCCCACCGGGCTCCGGATCTCCCTTCCTTCAGGTGTCAATGTAAAACCTGGTTGTTCCTAGGCTTTTGGTGGGGGAGATGGGTAGTGGGAGGATTGAGGTTGGATTGGGAGGTTATGACCCTTGTGAAGTTTTGTTTTAATTGCTTTTAATATTTATATTTATTTTATACCCTGTATTGTATGCCGCCCCAGGCTACCTAGGCAGGAGGGGGCAGGATACTGAATTTTTAAAATAAATAAAAACAACTGAAGTTTAGACCCTCAAGTTTGTAATCTCTTGGCCAGAGTTTGTATCCCAGGAAAGTCTGTCTGTCTAAACATTGGCCTTCCATGGCATCCTGCGGGGTGGACTGGAGCCTGTATTTCAAGACTCTTGAAATCAGCTGATGGATTATGTTGGGTTTCCCTTCTGCGCTCTGCAAACTAAGAGAAAAATAAATAAGAGGGAGCTAATTGAGGAAAGGGTTTTACTTGTTTGCTTAGCAGATATAATTGGGCTGATGACCAAAATTAAAAGACCTGGCAGGGGAGATGCTGTGATCGCACAGGTGGTTAGCCCTGGATTGGATTTATCCATTAAATCTGAGCTCTCCAGCTACGTCTTTTGTAGTAACTTGACTTTATGCTCATTCTTTCCGCCGGGAAAATAAAGAAGCTTAGGCGGCAAAATGCAGACAATGTAGCCTCCTGCACCGTGTCCTGCTGCTCTGCCCACAAGCTCTCTGGGGCCTTATTTAGCTTCTTCAGTCTTCTCTTAATTTTCCCAGCCTTTGCTTTCTTCACTGACAGTCACTGAAGGCCAGGAGATAGGTGGCTGGCTTACTCATCTTGCTTTACCAGACTCTAGATTCCAATCCTCATACGTAAACACAGGGCAGTTGCTATGTATTTTTTTTGTTTGTTTATTTGTTAACATTTATATCCCATCCCTTCCTCGAAGGCTCAGGGCAGCTTACAATTTTTAAAATATAAAATACAATATAAAAACATTTAAAATACAATCCCCCCCAAAACCCAACCCACTCCCAACCTCCAACAACCTCCCAACTAATCACCCTCCCTATCTCCCAGCCCATCCTCCCCCTTAGAATCCTCCCCCCCCCGCCCATTCAGTCCCCGCTGTCAAAAGCCCGACAGAACAAGATGGGTCTCACATTGCCTTTGGAAGGCCACCAGGTTTGAACACAGGTGGACCTCCTGAGGGTTATAGTTCCGTAACAGGGGTGTGACAGCTGAGAATGCCCTCCTCATAGTCGAGACCCGGCAAAAAAACGGAATCTCCAAGAAGGCTCCCCCAACTGATCGCAGAGGTCGTGACGGGACATGAGGAGCCAGGCGATCCCTTAGATAGATGGGATATTTGGAGTTGCTGTCTGGCAGCCCAGCACATATGGAGTTGCTATCAAATGATGTTGCTATCAAATGAATACATCTGTTCCAGGCTGCCAGCAGAAGCTTGCTTTTATTTGAAGTTGATTTAGCCACAGGGAGGGCAAATATGGATGTTTTTGCTATTTACTCACAAAAGTAAGTTAGCTGAAAAAATGAACCACCAGGATCTGTGCGTGGGCAGCAGACGTTCAAACATTTGATGACAGATATTGTTCCCGTTTCTTCTGGAAAGAAATAATGAGAATAATTGTAATGAAATAAAATCTGCTAAAATCATGGAGAGGAGAAAAGAATGTGGCTCCCTCCCACCCCTAAATAACACTTACCTATGAGAATTTACATTTTTCCCCCTTTGGGAGATGAAATAATCCATTTCGAGGATGGTGATTCATAAATAACTGCTAGCGGAAAAAAATACGTTTAATTTTAGATTGGCAATGTGCTTAACTTTGTGTCTATGCCAACATCAAACCTGTGGGGGCTGCTGATCCAATCCTGCTTTCCTTACTCCGGTAGTTCCCAATGGAAATTTAGGGCTGTTGCCCTACAGGGATGCTTAGTGCCCACAAATCTACTGTAGCAACACCTTAGCTTGACCTCTAAGTCAAGGTCTTTCCAGAAGTTCCGCACACCAGTCTCTCGGCATCTGCCAAGAATTCCAGTCTTTCCTCCCCATTTAGCTAAGCGTGAAGTGGAGATTGGAGATGGTAATGCATAAGACTGACTCAGAGAGGCTGAAGTATTGTTCCAGGTATATAGATTAGTCACAAACGCTGTCTTATGGTACAGCCTTCACCCACTGAAGTCAATGAGAGTTTTGCCATTGATTTTCAATGGGATCAGGATTGTGCTAACAATGGGTGTTAACAGACGTCCCCATGTGATGTCCATCCCACCCGGAGGTGGGAAGGGCATCCCCCATCCAGGTACGCTCCAGCCACAGGCCTTCCCTGAACGACATGCAGGAAATGACATGCGGACGCTCAACCGTGTTCCCGGAAGTCACCTTGTCCCTGCCCTGACGAACAGCCATGACTCCCTATTACAGGCAGCCATCCTCACTGCCATGACAACCGACACAGGCAGGAGCCGGGCCATGAACACAAGTTCCTGCCTGGCTTACCTGCTTTGCCCCAGCCAGGTAGGAGCCAGGCGCAGTCTTTGGACCCACATTTCCTGCCCGGTTCCTACCCGGATGTGGTTTGAACTGGGCCCACATCTGGCAGGCACAGAACAAGTATTGTGACAGTCCATTGGCCCAGTCAAGGCAAATCGGGCCTAGCTGGACCAGTGTGCTCTCTGTTTTCACCCAATGTTTTACCCCCATGTGATCCATATGTGGGCTCTGTCCATTTTCCAGCAAAGACAATAAGATTTTCCCATTAAGCTGAATGGGAACGTGGCAGGTGATTCCAAAAGGCTATTTGTTTTGGTTGTGCCTGTTGAAAATCATTTCCTTTCACTGAGTTATCAATGTTATTTCTTCTCCATGCAGGTTGTCATCCTTGGGAAACATTCCAGAGGTTATCACTACATGCTTGCTAACCTGGTAAGAGCTTTCTCCTAAGCTAAGTTATAAGGGTTCATATAGGTAATATATTCTATTCAGGTTATGTCAGTTTTAATCAGACAGCAAGGAAATGCATGAAAGAGTACAGAATGTGCTTCTTGGATTTTGAGAAATGACTTCAGTAAATACTAGAACCGGTATGTAATAGTCATTTACACTCAATTACACAGTCTTTGTTTTATCTGAGAAGCTCGGATCCTCTATTAATTCAAAAATAATAATTCAGTTATATGTTTTGGAGTCATTCAGACCCTCTTAAATAATATGCTTGATAATCCCAATCTGCGGCATAACCGATTTTAAATTTAAGCACAGTATAAAAATAATTACATTTTATTATGCAAGTGCTTTGAGGAGCCAAATTACAACTGTAATCCTATTTAGTAGAGCGGCCAGAGTATCTAACCACTCATTTGTGCTGCATAGGGAAAACCTTGGGTACAAATATGGGTGTATCCATTAACCAAGCAAAATACAGTATGTTTCGGTCTACATGAAAAATACAATTTTCCATGTTCTATAGCTGACTTCTCAAGTGTTTCTGACAATAGTTCTGGTGAGAAAACCAAACCTCTACACTCTGCAAACTATGTTTATAATGGAATTGATCCTGTAGGAAGAGTAATTTTTAGAATCTGTATCTGCCGTGTAGGGAAAGTGTTCTTTAAAAGTCATATCATACTTGCAAATCAGTAATCCTACTTAGGAGAAGGTCTTCTATAATCTGTTTTGTTTTTATTGTAAAATTGTATTAAGGATGAATTTTTAAATACCATTATTTTTAGTAAGAATTGTGGATGGCTTTAAAAATGTGCCATTCTCATTGAAAATTCATTCCTGCTCCTATGGACGACAGCGTGCTCTGTACATCAAAATCAGAGGGAAGCCAATGTATGCCTTTACTCTTTGGAGTAACTTGAGCCATAAAGGTGAAAGGCCTCTTTGCATCCTGTCTCTCCCATTCCACCTTGAATGCCGGTAAAGTGTAGCCCAAAACATTGTATCAAATGAGAATGTGGGAGAGTGTTTTATCCTCTGCCCCAGCCAGACCTATAAGGCTGGTGGGCTCGATTCCAAACCCTGCGGATCCTGTGCAGAGCCACACGCGCAGCAGCACACGAACTGTGCCAATCCTCATTGCGGGCAGATTGTGCCCCACGGAAACCACCCACGGGATCCGCAGAGGCATGGGATCACGGTCAGTGAGTCTCCAACATTTGGGGTTCATTCCTCTCCCTTTCTCTTGTTTATGGTACAAGCGCCCTTACCCCGCTACTACACACATGTACATAAACCTTGTTCCCTCTCTTCCTCTCACCCTTACCATCCTAACCTTTCCCCCATCTCTGTCCTGCTTGACCTCTCCCTCTTACTGTCCCACTATTCAAGAAATCCCTCCTTAGTTCATAGTGGAGCTAAGGATTTGGCAGCTTTGTGGTTCCTTGAATACCTGCTGTGCCTCTATTTTGAGATGCCTTATATTAGACTTTTATGGGTAAAGTTGCATAACCTTTATGTACAGAGAGTAGATCTCTTAATCTCACCCTTCCTTATTCCAGACATGTCTTCTATCCCTCTCAACTCAAGCACACTGTGTCACTGTTGCAGTAGACACCCCTTGTTGAGATAGCTCTCTAATCCAGACAAGAGCATGTTCCCAATGAGGGGCTTCTTTGAAATTTTGGATCAGATGGAGAGATGACCATTTGCCACTCTGGAACACACCAGGTCTCCATTGCAAAGTTCTTGTCCACAAACTCTGTATTTACAAGAGACTGCCCTTTGGGAAGAATGGATGAGATTTCCAAAACATCAGATTCTCTTAGGAGCACAGCTTCCCTTGACTAAATTACTTTTGCAAATTATTATTATTATTATAAGCATTATATAGCGCCAGCGATGTACCTGGTGGTTTACAAAGACTAAGATAGACACGGTCCCTGCCCGAGAGCTTACAATCTAAAGACAGGGGGAGGGGAAACAGGGAAGGGGAAACAGAGGGAGAGACAAGGGATGCGACATTCATGAGGATGTGGGAACTCAGGTACACGTTCTTGGCTTGGTTACAGTAAATTGGGAGTTTACAGATAACAGGTGGGGGATAATCCTGGGTGGGGATGGATAGAAGGAGTTAGGAAGGGCAGAGCGGAAGAGGTCGGTTTTGAGGAGTGACTTGAAGGTGTGGAGGGTGGGGGCAAGGCGGACGAGGGCAAGAAGGGAGTTCCAGGCGTGCGGGGCAGCGAGGGAGAAGAGACAAAGGCGGTTGGGGGAGCAGGGGAGGCGTGGAAGGGTGAGGGAGGGGATGGAAGAGGAGCGGAGTGCTCGAGCAGGGGTTCGGAGGGAGTTTACTAGCAACAGTTTAATTTGTGGTAATCTTCTCTTGTTTCAAGCATGACAAGGGCTTTATTTTTATAAAATAAATAAATGTTTGGTTTTATAATGGCAACCAAAGGAAGGCATTGATGACAATGATTCTTGCTCTCTACACATGTGTCCTTCCAGGGTTTTACAGACATTATGCTGGAGAGAGTAATGCATGGAGGTGCCAACGTAACTGGATTCCAGATTGTTAATAATGAAAACCCAATGGTTCAACAGTTCTTACAGCGCTTGGTTAGACTGGATGAAAGGGAATTCCCAGAAGCCAAGAACTCTCCATTAAAGGTAAACGTTTGTTGTTCACAGTAGCCTTTTATATTATATTTAGCATAGCAATAATCAGATTTGCTTTATAAGTATATATATATACATATACATATAAATATATAGAGAGAGATTTATATGTGTGTTTTTCACTGCTCAAAATGGGTGCTTTTAAACAGACAACACCCACGGCTCTGCTCCACCTCACACCCAGGCAGTCCATCCATCTAAAGGCAGGCCGCTGGATGAGTAGGCAGAGCTTCAGAACATCCCAGAGCACTGTCAGCAGAATGGGACGCTCAACGTTTTAGCACCGGCCAGAGACAGAACTGCAATCCATCTACCCGCAGATTGCTGCTGCAGCTCCACTCCCAGCCAGGGGTTGCCCCGGGAAACACCATAGAGCTGCGGGCAGCAGCCTAGAGTGGAAGGCGATGCACCGGCAGTTCTAATATGTGAGGGACGGGGCGCTGCACAGGTGGACTGCAGGCCATTTCCGCTACCGGGTCCATATAAATATGAAGATCTGACCATTTTTTTTGCAACTTCCGGTCGCAGAAAACTACTTGAATCTTTCTTCTCAAAACACTTATTTATGGGTTTTCCATCCCAACAAATGAACTTTCCTGTCTCAGAAAGTCAACCTCTGGACCCAGGAAACTACTTCCAGTCACTTTCATGCCAAATCTTCGTTTTTCTAACTCAGTATACCAATTGGTATACCTATTGGGAATTAGAAAATCACTACCTAATTGCCTGATATTTCGGGTATTTGGGTACCCAATCGGTACCTGGGTAACCCGTTGGGTACTGAATGTGGTACCTGAAAATGCCGGTATTACTCACGGGTACTACATTTAGTGCCTGTTTCAGCTGTAGGCCTGAACCTGCAGTTATTCCACACACAAAATTCCCATTAACCTCGGTTAGAGATGTGCATAAACCAAAACCTCTGAAATGAGAATCACTTTATTACTGGGGCAAATTCAGATTTGGACTCAAACAATGTTCTGGTTCCATCTCTAACTACCGTGAGAAATCCACCTGAAGAATAAGGCCTGACAGGGCTTGTGATGCGGCTGCTAACTTCTCACAGATATGGGGCATGTGTAGCCAACTGCTCCTGTAAGGAAATACTCTGCTACACCTTCAGTGGTAACTCCCTACAAATGCCTGGCTTCATGTGCTTTCCTGAGACACTGTACAATTTGTGCACAGGCTAGGATGAGCAGGAGCTAGTTCCTACACCATCCACACGCCTTCAGTTCTGTATCCCACATGGAGACAGCTGTGTTTCCAAGGGAATAAATAATTACAAAGCCTGCCCCCTATTTGCATTATAGAAAAGAATATTTCACATGCCTCCTTCATAGCTTTATCACTACTCTAAGCAAACACATAACCCGTGTGCTGACAACACCCAGTGACAGTAACATGAACCCGCTGACGGCTTGGAATGGCCTCTCTCTGCCACAGCCCTATACCTTCCAGCCGTCCCTATTTAGGAAGGACAGTCCCCCTTTGGGTGTTGAATCCCACTGTCTCTTTTTCAGAAAGAGATACAGACAGACTCTGTAATTCAGGACTCAAGCACCTCTTTCCTGGTTGTCTCCCAAGAAAAGCCCTTGAGAGGGCAATGGGGAGAGGATGGAATAACCAAAAACTATGTGGAATGAGAAGCAGGAGGGAGTCTGCCCCTCTATATGTTCTTAGAATACTGAGAGGTGTGTACGTGCATGCAAGTGCATGAGGGGGTGGAACTTATGCTAAGGGATTGGGGCTTTTTGGTCAAGAGGGTGGGGCTTGACTCTTTTTGGCCACTGGAAATGTTGGAAGGTATGCAGCCCTGCTGTAGACACATTGCAGATTTCCTCTTTCCTTCTCTGTTCCCAAAGGCATCTCCCATCCATAACTTCCCTAGCTTCTTCTGTAAACACCCCCTGCAGGTCCTGCACATGTTCCCCCGCCCACACACACACACCCTTGCTCTCCATAGGAGTTGGTTTTTACATAGGGAGCCCCAAATGAATAGCTACTCAGGCTGTCCCAGATTTGCATGAACTGGTCTTGACGTGATGGAGCTCACCAAGGGTGGTGGTTACATTTCAAAGTCTCCACCATTGGGCTTTCTTCTTCCGGTGTAAAATGGGGCAACAACATTCACTTACTTACCCTGCAGTGAATCAGCAAAGTTTCATTAGTTAACGTTGGAGAAAACCTTCCCCATGAAAAGTTCTGCATATAGGGTAGAACATTAGCATCCTCCTTCTCCCTTTCTACCTTCTCGCTGCTCCCACTCATCTAGCTGAACTGAAGCAAGGACCCCTGGCAGCGTTACACTCAGAGGGGAGGTGGCACTTCACCCCACTCTTTTCTGGCATGACCATGCTCCTTTTCCAAGCATTATGATGTCATAACATTCGGAAGGGGAGGTGGGGCAACTGTACCCCCTCGCCCCCGTCTACGAGTGCCCATGAGCTAAGTAAGTTCTCTAGAACAACGTTAGAAGTTGTAGGTGCCAGCCTTGAACATTGGCTGTGGTGCAAGGGGGGTGCCGTGTGGGCAGACCATGGACCAGGGCAGCTGCCAGATCTGTGTAACATGGACCCAGACAGGGCTACAAGTAGGCAGATGGAGGGGTGCAACCTCCGGAGCAGCTCTGGGGCAGGCTGCCTCCGCATCTGTCTGTTTACACTAGGGCTGCTCCAAGTAATAAAAAAATAATAATCTTGCGAGTATTCTCTGAGGAGCGGCCCGAATGTTCAGGCCACTCCTCGGTCCCTCGGGAAATACTCGGCCGAGTTCCAAGGTGGGGGGGGAGGGGGGCAGGGTTGAGGGTAATTAACAGGGAGTGGGAGGCCTAGCAAGGGGGATCAGGGGTGGGGTGGGTGCTTAGGAGAAGCGGGGGACCTAGCCAGGGAGGTCGGGTGGTTTACTTTCCTTCCAGAGGGGTCCTGCACTGATGTGTGGCCTCTTCCCAGCTGGTAAGTTTGAAAATAAAAAAAACCACTGAGCATGCTCAGAAGAATCTGAATGGCCCTTTCTGAGCATGCTCATCCCTTTTCAAAGATGATGCTGGCGTGATGATGGTGCCAGTGCCATCTTTCAAAAAGGGCTGAGCATGCTCAGAAAGGGCCATTCAGGCCCTTCTAACCATGCTCAGTGGGGTGTGTGTGTTATTTTCAAACTTACCAGCGGGGAAGAGGCCATGCATCAGTGCGGAACCCCTCCAGAAGGTACACATACCACCCTGACACCCCTGCTAGACCCCCTGCTCCCCCTAAGCACCCCACCTCTGACCCCCCCACTAGACCCCCTGCTCCCCCGCCCCCACTGGCCTATTTCCTCCACGGCCAGTGGGGGCCAGGGAAGAGGGATCAGGGGCCTAGTACTGCCTCCAGCCCCCTTCCCTGAATTCAAGCAAGCATTTTCCAAGTTCCAAAGTTTCGGGGGCCCTTCCTTGAAACTTCGGAACTTGGAAAATCGAGTCAAATGCTCCGGTCCTCTGTGTTTTCCAAGGAAAACCGAGGACCACGTTTCAGCACTAGTTTACACCCATTATGGACAAATTACTGCCTTGCTGGCTTTAATGTTTGTAAATGAAATGTATTCTCCAGCGAAGGGCGACACAGAATTATGTTCCCTGCCTCTGTCTGATGTGACCATGCCCCTTCTGCAACCTTCGTGATGTCACAGTGCTTGGAAGGGGCAGGGCCAGGGCGGAGCCAGGGGTGTGCAACCACTTCCTCTCCCAGCACTCATGGCTCCAGCCTGCTTCCTTTGAAAGTCTGATATTCGTTGGTCATTTCACTTCAAGTGCTCTTCAGAGCTGACAGAGAAACCACCTCGTTGGCTATTCTGCATGGCCGTTACTTGCTCATGAGCTTATCCCAAACCCACAGCGTTGCTAATAATCAGAACCCCATGAAATCTCTAAAGCTGCAATCATATATACTTTTGCTGAATTTGTCCCTTGGCTAAACTCTTTCAGAAATTCCCTATGGCAGCGCGGAATGACAGCCTGAGTGATTACATCATTCTGAGCTAACCAATAAGATATTGACACTGTCAGCTGCCAGCCATGTCACCTTGGGGCTTTCTGTCACAGCTACCAAAAAGAAACAGGCCACAACCTCCTGCTAGAAAGGGGGGGGGGGGGGACACCTCCAAATAGCTCGCAGATGCACTGACAGGTCCCTGTGATATTTTGTGGTTATTTTTAAGGTACAAGATAGACAAAACTGGAATTGCATGCTAGGAAATACATTTGCATTTTTAAATTTGCATAATGTATAATATTTGGTTAATTTTCCTACTTTATTCCACAGTCTACTCACGAAATGTGGATTTTTCTACTTAGAGAATTTGGGTTTCTTAGTTGCAAAATTTGGGGGCGGGGCAGGTGTGGGAGAACGGCAGAATACAAAGTCCTTGACAATAATACCCTTCCCATAAAAGGGACTGGGGAGAATGTTAATTAGGATCCCACGAAACCTAGGGGCCAGCACCTGCAGCCTGGGCTTCTAGAGTTCCCAGAAGGTTCAGGCATAAAGATAAGTATGCCAGATTTAAGGACACTTAAATATATGGCATTACTCAAGGAATATTTTAACCCAGTTAAAAGCCATTTAATTTTTAGGGGGAAAAGTTATTCTCCATCCTTTAAAATAATCTTAAGCATCCGGTAGCATGCAGAGATTACATTACCTTTGTACAAATGTACCACTCCTTATATAAACTTGCACAGTATTTCTCAATCAGACAAAAAGCGTACTTAAAAATTGATGTACAGTATTTTTGATTAGGAAATAAAATTGCCTAGAGATTAGAGCCATGATGTTTAATTTATTCCATATTTTATCAGCCTTTCCCCCCTCTCTTTCTCTCCTTAGTATGCTCATGCATTTGTAAGTAGAATTCGAATAAAGTAGAAAATGAGATAGCTTTCCCGGCCTGGCTGGAAAAGAACTGAATTAAGGTTACTGACAATTGAGGCAGTCTAGTGAAAAAAATTATCGCCATGTAGGCTTTATGTAGTGCTAGATTGGACAGCTATTACAAGTTTAGGGGTTTTTTTTCCCTACACAAAACCAAATATCTATTAGAAATATGATCTGATTCCATATTGTTGTGGGGAGGAATGTCGTGTGATATTTGTTAATTTATTTTTAAAAGAGAGACAGAGCAAGAGACCGTTGATTTGCCAGAATCCAGTGGTGGAGTTACCATCATCATGGTCTGCCAACGGGGGGCCTGTCTGACTCAGCATATGGGGGGCAATGTCCCTAAACCTCTCTGTTCCCATGGCGACACACAGGTGGGGCCTGCAGTGCCAGTGAGAGGCAGTGGCTGAAGAGTCATGACTGACACCCCAGCAAATGAAGCAGTGACGTAGCAAGGCTGCGGTGGGCCCAGAGAGCGGCAAAAACCCCACAAGGAAGCAAGTTTTAAGAGTGGACAAGGCAGGGCCAGCATTCTACCTCCACCCACTCTCAAAACTTCCTCCTTGGCAGGGCCCGTTGCCCGTAGCCTGAGCGCCACCACAAAATGTTCAAAGTGGGCGGTTGGCAGAGCGTTGACCCTGCTCCTCCCTTGCGCACTCTGAAAACTTCCTAGTAGTGTACAAACCCCCTGCAAGAGCCCCCTTAGAGTCCAGGGTCTGGGTCCAGCTGAGCCCGTTTGCTTCATTGTAGCTACGTGCCTGCCGTTAAGTCTAATTTATTTTATTTATTTTTTATTTATTTTATTACACTTATATGCCACCCCCTCGTGCTGATGGCATCTTGGGGCGGCTTCCAACAAATATAAAAACAATCTAAAACAACATAAAACCACATTAAAATCTTTAAAAATCCAATATTATTATTTAACAAATTTAAAACACCTCCCATACAACAATTTAACCCACCCTCCCCTCCCCACCTCCAAAGGCCTGGGAGAACAGCCATGTCTTACAGGCCCGACAGAAGGCCAACAGACTTGGGGCCAGCCGTGCTTCCTCTGGGAGGGAGTTCCATAGCCATGGTCCAGCCACCGAGAATGCCCTCTCCATTGTAGCCCCCCACTTTATGCGGGGGACCTCCAGGAAGGTGCCCCCGGTGGACCAAAGGGGCCGTCCTGAGTCGCGGAGGGCAAGGCGGTCCCTGAGATATCCAGGTCCAAAACCGTACAGGACCATATAGATCAAAGTCAGCACCTTAAATCTGGCTTGGTACATTACAGGCAGCCAGTGCAGTGCACGGAGCACCGGTGTTACGTGCTCTTGTCAGCCAGTCCCTGTTAAGAGACGGGCTGCCGCATTCTGCACTAGCTGCAACCTCCGGGCCAGCATCAAGGGAAGCCCCACGTAGAGCGCGTTACAGCAGTCCAGCCTCGAGGTGATGAAGGCATGGATCAAGATGGCCAGGTTGGTTCTGGAGATGTACGGGCGCAGCCCCCGTACCAGATACAGGTGGTGGAAAGCTACCTTTGCCACCACATCCACCTGCTGATCTAGGCGGAGGCCTGCATCCAATAACACTCTAGTCACCTGCCTTCCTGTATCCCACAGCCCCTCAGTAAACCAAGAGGCCCTGTAGTGTCGAGACAGGGGCAGGGGATGTCTCGGAGCCACCCTGTCAATAGCCTCCCCAAGCAAGATGTTCCAAGCCTGGACGAGTTCATCCACAGAGCGGCTGACAGGATCCAGGGTTAATCCCCCAGGGCCTCCTGGAACTGCTGAGGTTCCATCAGCCTCCAAGGGAGGACCATCCTAACTGGTACCTTCCCCTTCTGGGGGTGACGCACTGAGAGACTGGTCTGAAGGAGGTAATGATCCGTCCATGACAAGGGCATAGCTGACACATCCCCCACTACCAGAACACCAGGTCACGGGTATGTCCCCCCACATGGGTCGGGCAGCTGACAACCTGGGACAAATCCATGGTTGCCATGGCGGCCATGAATTCTCGCTCTGCCCCCACAAGGCCTGTGTCGGTATGGGCATTGAAGTCCCCCAGGACCAAGTTCCTAGAGGAGCCCAATGCCACCACCGAGACCAGCTCCGCTAGAGCGGAGAGGGATGCTGCTGGGCAGGAAGGGGCCCAGTACACCAGCAGTATCCCCAAATTGCCCCCAGCCAAATCAAACACCACATGGAGGGCCTTGATCCCAGGAATATCTGGAACTGGATACCTCCTAACTGACCACGTCTCTTTAAAAATCACAGCTACACCACCACCCCGGACTCCGGTGCAAGGCTGATACTGCACGGCATACCCGGTTAGAACGAGATCAGACAAAATTGGCCCCACCTTCTCGTCCAGCCAGGCCTCCGTTATACATGCAAGGTCCGCCACCCCATCCAGGATCAAATCCCGGATTATTCGGGCCTTATTAACTATGGATCTCGTATTCAACAGCATCAGTCCCCCACCGAGGGACCCTGGACCCAAATCCCCTATCCTCTCAGGTGGTTGACAGGTTCTCTGAAGTTCCACAAGAACCCTAATGCCCCTGGGCACCCGAGCCCTCTGCCCCCATCGACCATACTGTCCACGACCCAAGACGACCCCGATGGCCATCTCCTCCCCCCCCCATCCACACTATCCTGATCCCCTCCCATTGGCTGCTCCCCCAGAGGTTCCCACCGAGACTCCCCCCACCTCCAACCCCAAATTTCCCACCCTCCCATCCCCCAACCCACCCCCCATCTGGCCGGCCACCCTGCTGCCACCAGGGACCGATACCAGACACCCTATTCCCTCTCCACCTGACCTCCCCCTGCCACTGGGTGTCGGGTAGATTCCCTGGAACTCCCCCTCTCATCAGGAGTTCCCTTGAGCCATGCCCCCCCATCTCACCGGGGGGCAAGGCCCCTCCCACCCCACCCACCCCTCCCTTGCAAACCCTTCCCCTCCCCATCCCATTTCCACCTCCTCCCCACTCCCGCACCTCCTGGGATTCCTCCTCTCACTAAGAATCCCCTCCCCGGGACTCCCCCTCTCACAGGGAGTCCCCCCACCCCTCCCCAGGTGTCACCTCCCCACCTCTCACCAGGGGGGTTGTCCCTATCCACCCTAACCCACTCCCCATGCCCCCCACCCTTAAGCCACACCCACCGCATCCCCCCCCAAACCCCTTAAAACCACAAGTTAAAAACAGGATAAAAGGTGCCCACCCCTAATCCCCCCAGTCCTGCTAAGGGCCACACGCTGACTGCAATAAAATAGTGGTATCAGCGAACAATGGGTCCAACGGTGGGTCCAGCAACAGCAGTGGCAGCAGTGATATTGGCAGGGCAGCAGCAGCAACAGCAAAGGTTCTGTCTCCGATTCTGTCTCCACTTTTGTTTAATGTGTATATGCAGCCCCTGGGGGAGATCGTGAGAGGGTTCAGGGTGCGATGTCACCAATATGCTGATGATACTCAGCTGTCCCTCTCATTTTTGACTGACACAGGTCCCACTGTCTCGTTGCTTTCCCAGTGTTTGGAGGCTGTGGTGGATTGGATGCGGCAGAACAGACTGAAGCTCAATCCTGATAAGATGGAGATGATGGTGGTGGGTAGGGCGAGGGAGGTGCCAACCCCTCTGGTGGGGGTGGGGGGTCCTGTCCTCCCATAGTCCAGCAGGTCCGGAGTCTGGGGGTGGTTTTGGATCCGGGCCTCCATCTGGATCGGCAGGTGGAGGCAGTGGCTAAAGCCGCCTTTTGCCAGCTGTATCTAGTGCGGCGGCTGCGCCCATCCATCTCCAGGCTCGACCTGGTCACTCTCATTCACGCCTTCATCACCTTGAGGCTAGACTACTGCAACACGCTATACATGGGGCTTCCCTTGATTCTGGTTCAGAGACTGCAGCTGGTGCAGAATGCAGCGGCCCGTCTCCTTACAGGGACGAGGCAATGGGAGCATATTACACCTGTGTTCCACGCTCTGCACTGGCTGCCTATAGCGTACTGAGCCAGGTTCAAGGTGCTGGTGTATAAATCCCTATACGGTCTGGGCCCCTCATACCTTGGGGACCGCCTCGCCTTCTGCACCCCAGGGCGGCCCCTGCGGTCTGCCAGGGGCACTTTCCTGGAGGTCCCCTGTGTTAAACGGGGGGCCACGATGGAGAGGGCGTTCTCAGTGGCCGGGCCGCAGCTTTGGAACTCCCTCCCGGAAGAAGCTCACCTGGCCCTGGGTCTGATGGCTTTTCGCCAAGCCTGTAAGATCTGGGTGTTCACCCAGGCCTTTGGAGGGGAGGGGGGAATTTTGGGATGGGGGTGGGTAGTTTAAATTATTTATACTGTTGACATTTCATTTATTTTAGTATTGCTTTATCTGCTGTGAGCCGCCCCGGGATGCCATAGGCATGAGGGGCGACCAATAAATACAAATAAATAAATAAATAAATACATAAATAAAGATGGGCCGCACGATAATTGATGTGGTGTCTGTCGAGCAGAGGGGTCCACGGTTGCCCCGGCCCAGCCAACGGCCGACAGCCCCAATCCCCACAGCAACAGATACTGCTTGTAATGAGTAGCAGTAACAGCAGAAAGGTGGAGAGAGATGTCCTAGCAACTTCAGTGAGATGACTCTAAACAGTTTGAGGACAGCAGCCAGAATAGGCATAGCGGGGATGGGGAAACTTTTTTCACCCTAGGAGCCATTTTGAAAATGAGTGCAAGTTCCAAGGCCCACACAGAGGTTGGGTGGAGGTGCTTAAGAGGTGTACTTGGGAAGAAGAAGACCCAGATCATAGATGTGGTGTGCATGTCCTCATCTCTACACCCTTACCCTGAGCTCAGACTTCAGTGCTTGGGAGGAGGAACTTAATCCAGGGGCCAGATCCAGAAGCTGGAAAGCGGCCATATAAGGAGCTGCCTAACCGAGTCAGACCAATGGTCCATCATAGCCCAGTATTGTCACAACATGACACGGCAGCAGGATTTCAAATCTGGCTCTTCAGACAGAGGCCTCACTCAGGCATGCTACCTGAGATCCTCACGCCAGGCATTGAATCTGGGACCTTATACATGCAAAGCATGCACACTACCACCTGAGCCACAGCCCACCTCTGGGCCTCAGTTTCCCCACTCCTGAGGTATAGGGTCCAACTAAGCAGCGACTTCAAAATCAGACCCACAATTTTTTTATAAGCCCGAATGCTTCTGACTATAATGGTAATCTATGTATTGAGAATGAATACTAATAACGTGTGCAAAATGGAGCCACATGCCTGAGAGCCCAGGAAGGGGAGGGGATCCTAAAACCCACCGCCGTGTGCTCAGAATCTGGGCGCATCTGTAGCGGAGAGATGTTTTTCCATGATACCGTGACTGAGAAATAAATATTGCTGTCAGGTAGAAATGCCATTTGGAGACCTTTGTTTGCAAATGGGAGTGTTATCAGATTTATAACCTCAATAGCTATTGTAATTTGGTACGACATGGGAAAGAAGCGAGGGATATATATTTTTTCCTAAGAAACATAAACTGATTTATTGTGAACCACCCATCTAGCTAATAAGAAACAGGGTCCAGACAGAGGTGATTAAATGCTTCCTTTAATTCAACTCCAGGCTTTCTGTCTTAACTCTCTCATATAAGGAAAAGAAAATTGCAAGCAAAACACACAAGCATGTTGTTCAGCTGCTGTTTATAGCATTGTTTTGGCTTCACATTTGCCTTGGGGAGGATCTGTAGAGAGAGACCTGGTCTGGAAATGCTACTGCCATCCAATTAAACCTAGACAAAACCTTGCGTAACAGTGACAAAATTATTTAAATTTGTTGCTCAGAGGATATGCCATCGACAAGCAACATTTGACATCTGAGGGAGTGGGGTACGGTTAGGGCGAGTGCCCTCGAAGTGTTTTAACGAGGAGGAAGAGCGGACCTGATAGACCCAAGGCAATTTGAAGCGCGCAGGTTTGTCACAGTGTTTATTTCCCTCCATTTCAGTACACGTCTGCGCTGACCCACGATGCAATCCTTGTCATAGCAGAAGCTTTTCGCTACCTCAGAAGACAGCGCGTTGATGTCTCCCGGAGAGGTAGTGCTGGAGATTGCCTAGCGAACCCTGCTGTGCCCTGGAGCCAAGGAATCGATATTGAAAGAGCATTGAAAATGGTAAGGACAGAAATGCCTCACCTACTGAATGTGTATATTTAATATTTTAAAAATATTTTGCTTCAGGAGATGGTGTGGACCAACAGTTAAAGCACAGGCCTTGACTATGGGAGTGCTGGGCTTGAATCCACAGACTGTCGGGTGACTTTGGGCAAACCACCATGTTTCGGTCTCAGTTCCCCATCTCTAAAATGGGAATAATGTTAAGTCAGCCATGATCCGCCTCGCATGGATGTTACGAGGATTGACAAAATAAAAAGGATTGTCTGTAATGGTAATGATAAGTTTTGTGTTTTGAATGAAAAACAAAATTCCACATCACTTGAGCTGTGGCATTTGAGAACCTTTTGAACGTTGGCTCCAAAATCTACATGTGCAACTTGTTCTGTCCGTCAGCTCCACAGGCGTAGGCCCTTAGCATTGAAATTCACAAATCCAATATACAAGCTGTGCCAATAAAAAGACTACTAAAAAAGATCGGAGGAGACCCACCCCCTTGTGAGAAGGGGGATGGTCTGGGGGAATGGGTAAGTGGAGAGTCCTCTGGGTAATGGTGCCTTTGGTATGTGGGGATTTTATGAGGATTTATGGTGACATATAGTTTTTATACGATAATTTTTTTAAATATGTTGTAAGCGGCACTGAGTCCCTCGGGGAAAGGGCAGCATATAAATGTGAATAAATAAATAAGATTAGATTAGATTAAAAAATATTTCATCCCAATAAAAGGGGCAGTGGTGATGTGGTCACACACTGCTACACAGTATGTGCCATGTCTCCCGTCTACTGCTGAAGCAGATAGCTCATTTGCTACCTGTGGATAATACCTGCAATTTTGAGGACCATTCCAGGTTCCCAACAGGCTTCCCAAGTACCCATGGGGCACTTGATTGTCTGAAAATACCACATATTGCCATTACCAAGTTAACCATTTTACTGATTGGAGCCATTCACTAAAAGAGTAACTTGGCAAAGAAATCAGGACAGGAAGTCAAAAAAATTGGTACCAGAAGTCAGAAAATCAG
The DNA here is from genome assembly GCA_003113815.1 of Sphenodon punctatus. Classification (NCBI taxonomy): domain Eukaryota; kingdom Metazoa; phylum Chordata; class Lepidosauria; order Sphenodontia; family Sphenodontidae; genus Sphenodon; species Sphenodon punctatus. Next base: position 5,435,772 of record QEPC01011901.1, on the reverse strand, counting down.
GACTGGAAGTCGGTAATTTGGCACAAAAAATGGGTTTCCGGTACAACTAGCCCATTGGGAACTAACTGAGTACTGTTTAGTTCCTGATGTTACTGGGTTGGGTCGAGTAACCCCTTTCTGATGCGTATCCCAGTTTTTGCAGGTTCTCGTTTTAGCGCTGCTCCCCTCATCTTTGCCTCAAAATCACCAACTGGGCACCCGTGGTAATGGGTCCCAGGCACTTAGCTACCTGCAATGGCTGCCCAACTCTTCCTGGGTCCCGCTTGCAAACTGGCATCTCTGCAAATTAATATATGTCAACAGCTGTGCTCATATATTCTGAAGTTGAGGCACTATGAAACTAACCTCCAGAATAAATTACCAGTCTGCTGGCTTGGGTGGCCACCCCAGTTCATACAGGCAGGGGACCCATTGCCACACACTTTTTTGGCTCCTCCCACATGGTGCTCTCCAGATTTTTTGGCAGTGCACCATGAGTGGGTGCTGAGTGGCTCACGGGAGTGCACCTCCCCACACAACAACACCTTCAGATGGGCGATCAGATGAGTGGCTCCTGGGTGGCCACGTGTGGTAGCATCTCGTTTAAAAACACACTAGGGGGCGGGTCGTTTATTTTAACGTATGCAAAACCCACAGGGACATGCAGGGCAGAGGTGAACATGTCTGTGTGCTTCAACTTTGACCGAAGGTGGCTACTTTTAGAGAAAAGATGTTGGGCTGGATGGACCATTGTTCCTGACCCTGTCCAGCACTTCTTACGCAATACCCTCCAGCCACAAATCAATTTGTATTCTTTCTAAAAATTTCCCAAGCCAAGTGAGCATCCATGCTAACAGCGCTGATTCAGATGCATTTCAAGATGCCTGGAAAGATCTCTCATGAGTTTGGCTTGTCAGGATATTTGCGCTCAAGAGTTCTTCAGCTATTGGCACCATATCCCTGCTCTAAATCCTAACATACCTTTAATTCCACCTTTTCCCTACCTCTTTGGTCCATAGTTACTGTGTTTCACCTGGTACTTGTCAAATCTCTTCAGGTTTAAGTTCCCTTTATTCATTGGTCTCATACCAATTTCCATAAAAGCGAATGGAGACGGGAAGTGTTATGAAAACACTCCAGATTGAAGAGGCTTATTCTGATCCCTCTTTGTCCAATGTAAATCAGAATGAACTCTCCTGAAGTCAGAGGAGTTAATGCTGGCCTAAAACTGTCATTAGTGAGATCACATTTCAAGCCTATGTTCTATTATATGACTTCCGCAATCCTACTTCACATACTTAGTTTAATTATGGCTTTTTCACCTTTGCCAAGCTGAAATGATTAAATCTAAAGGGTTATTCCCAGTCTCTCTTTCACAGAGCAAGAGATATGGTTCAATTTCTCATTGGCAGAACTCTTCTAATGTCACTATGTCAGTTCCTTAACAAACTCATGTAGCTGCGCACTTGTGAAGAGAAGTTAATTAAATTCAACCTTCACAACAGTTACAGGATTTGTATTGTCAGTTAGAACTTAGCTATAAATGAAACATAAAACTCCTTGAAATGAGATTCAAAGTATTCACATCAACAAAGTTTAAACGGTAACAGAAACAGTGACACAAGATGTACTCTGTGTGATGGCATCAGGAGGAGAGGACGAAGCCTAAAGTTGCAGCTTTAACAAAAGCAAAGATTCTTATCACATGCAAGGACATAATGATGCCAAATGCAGGTTCAGATTAGTTCTATAAGGGATTCATTCAGAACATCATATATACCTGTGCGTACCTCATATCAAACTTCTTCACCCAAGATCATCACATGATCTGGCAGCCTGCCAATCATTATGGTACATACATGAAGGTACATTTGTCCTAATTGTGACATGGTAACAGGAGAGTTCCTTGTAGGACTAGACCCAAGGGAGAGGAATAAGTACTTGTAAGGAGCCATTTTTCCTCTGGGGAGCTAGGCAGCATAAAGGCAGGCCTCTAAGAACCGCATGTTCTGACATCAAGTCGGTCTGTGGAAGAGAAGGAACTCTTTCTTATTCTCCAGCAGACGGGGAACTGGCCAGAGTGCTGATTCCAGGAGAGAGAGCAAGATGTGAAAGCTGTGAGGGGTGGGGTGGGGTGAGCTGAGAATAAAGAAATGTTGAAACAATAGTGGGGCGAGGGGTGGAATTTATCTGTGGTTAATTTCCGGTATTCCAGATAGCTTGGCGGTTATTTGGCAATGATCCAGTAACTGGAGAGGTTCACTACCAAACCAGGATACCAGATATTAATGCTTAACGCATTGCTGCTTATTGCCTTACTGCATAACCAGACCAGTCCAGACATAAGCGAGGAAGTAAAAAATAAATAAATAAGTCAAACCGTAATTAAATGGTAATGAAGTAAATGGTAATTGGGATAAACAGTAATGTGGTAAATAGTTAACTTGATAACCGCCTGATACAAAACCAGAGGCCAGTCAGTATCCAATCAGATAGCAGATAGCATGGATACCGCAGTGCCCAGCAGGATACTGTGTAGTAGGGATGGACGCCCGGAGGGAATTTCGAATCCATATTATGGATCCGGATCTTTATTATGAATTCAACTGTGAATCTGAATTACGTATCTGTAATTAAATCTATTTTAAAAAGAAAAATAAATAAAAATAACCGCGCATGTGCAAATGGCTCCCGGACCGTTGTGCATTTGCATGGCGTTTTCCAAAATGGTGGTTGCAGCATTGCTGCTATTTTGGAAAAGGGCAGCCGGTCTGACCATGTGCAAAATGGCCACTGCGCCTTATGCAGACTGGCTGCCCCTTTCCAAAATGGCGGTGACACTGCTGCCACCATTTTTTTAAAAATCAACATGCGCGGAATGGCCCAGTGACCATTTTGTGCGTGCAGTTTTTTTTTAAATGTACATTGAACCGCAATGGGGTGTGTTATGGTTTGGTAGGATTGATACGGATCAATACGTCATTGACAGTTATGAGCAGTTATGGATTAATACAAATATGTGATGCCCAGCCCTATTGTATAGGAACAGCTACTCATTTCAGCTCTAGTTTAGTGAGTAGTTCCTGCCTGACTCAAGTGATTTCAGGCTGGATTGGACAGGAAATGGCTGCTCCCTGATATTTTATTTTTTAGACGAGGGGTGGAGGACCTCAGGTCTGGAAGGGAGCCAAATAGTTTTTATTTGACCCCTTCCCAGTGTCTGGATCTGGCTCCTGTTTCTACCTCCAAGCTTAGGGCACAGGAGTAGAGATGAGGGCATGAACGCAAGGATAGGGGACAGATCCATGGCACAGCTCTATGATCTAAACCCTCGTTTTCCTGAGTGCACCCCCTAAATCATCTCCTGTCCCCAAGTTCTGTGCAGCCCTTGGAGATTGTACTAATTTTCAAAGTAGCCCCAGGAAGAGAAAAGGTTCCCTGTACCTGGTTTAGATAATGACCTTCCACAGACTTCCTTGGCTTAAGGAAAGTTATTCCTACCCACCTTGATGATAAAGCACCTTAGTAGAGGAAAGTTCTTCACCATCCTGATACCCTATAAATAACGAGCAACATCACTTCAGGCCTCATGCCAAGCTGTGATTTGTGATTGCTTCCCTGACAAAAAGCTGATGGGTATTACAGGAATCTGCCTCTCCTTGTATTCTTGAAAAGCCAGGCAGGTCTGTATTTGTTCTTGCGTACCTGAACCTGAAAGATCTGATACGTAGGAAGCAACTGGCCAGGAAGGGATCTCGATTGTTATAAATAACAACTAATTATACACTCTAGATGACCTAAGGAAGTCCAAGAAGATATCATTTGTATCTCCTTTCAGCTGCCTCAAATCCTAATTACCTTAATTTAGGCTTACCTCCTCTTGCCAGAAGATGACTCCCACTCCTTCTACATCACTTCTGTAGGCCTGTATCCACAAGCATTTTAACAGTCTTTATCTACAGAGTTGATCGGATTAACTCCATGGTAAAGTCTTCTCTTTTTTTCTATTTGTGGAAATGCTTTTCTCTGCAGTAGTTTTCAGATCACTGTGGAATTTCCAACACCCCATTGTACTAGAAGTTAAAATTCCTCTTCAAGTTAACTATGGAGCTATTATTCATCTATACACTTGCCTTGGGGTAATGTCACGCCAAAGGAAGACAAATCCCATCATGCCCCATCCCATCCCGTCAGGAAGATACTCTTATGCTACTACAAGGGGGAAATCACTACTGTTCATTAGGGGTGTTGAGAAGGCACCTCTTTTTTGGTTTTGTATGTATTTATTTATTTATTTATTTATTTGTAAAAAGCAATGCTTTCAGGGGTTTTTGTAAAGGACTCTACTGTTTTTGTTTATTTTTTCATTTTATTAAAAATATATATTTTTAAAAAATCACTGGACATGGGCAAAATGCCCACCGGAGCCGTTCTGCGCATGCAGTTATTTTTATTTTTAAATTATTTTTAATAAAATAAAACAAAAAAATAAACATGAAAATGAATGAAATCAAACAAATGTCATTTTCTTTTTCATTACCTTAGTTACAAAAACAAATGGGGCACAATTAATAAAATGATAGGAAATTGCACCCCCCCTACTGTTCCTGCAGTTAATTTCTCGGCAGATAACTATTTCTGTACATGAGACTTGGGTCTGGCCCTTGGAATATTTTGGGCTAACCCAGCCATTTACTGGGTTATGCAGCTCACCACGATAAGATTATTTGCATCATTTTCAAACCATCCCCAATGGATCGGTGACGAGCCTTGAACCTCCCAAGTGTGAGAGTAATTCTCAGCCTCCCTTAGTGATTGCTCCATTGCCCGGCTCCTCTGACTGCTATCAAATCTCCCTAATATTTAACATAAATTATCCCTCCTGAAGTTTCACTCGGTTACTCTTCTGTCTTAACTGACAGCTTGTCAGCACTGATAAGTGAAGGACTGAAGTATCTCATTCTTTCATACTAGGGAAACATGAAAGACAGATCATTTTCTTTTTTTTAAATTTTACTTTGAAACCAAAGTACCTCACACCTTCCCACAAAATAATTGATGTGTGTTGGCAATGATAACAACTGGCATTGGTTTTGCATCTGCTGTCCAGGCAGATCCAACATTTGTTTCAAGCTGTGGATACAACACAGTCATGCCTAACACTAAAAAGAGCCAGTATGGTGTAGTGGTTAAGAGCACAGTACTTGGTCTAGGACGGTAGGGGGAGGCCCCAGTTCAAGATTCATCTTTGCCATGAACTCACTGGGTGGCCATGCGCCAGTCACACATCTCTCAGCCTAACCTACCTCACAGGGTTGTTGGGAGAATTAAGAGTTGAGTTAATTAGTTAATGTTACAGTTAGTAAAAAAATTTAAAAATGTAAGCCTAAGGGATAAGGTGTCATAAAAATCTAACTAAATCAATAACTCCGGTGAGTAAAAGGATTAGGATTTCAGCTGAGGGAATCTCTGGCCTGCTGGCTACTTCCAACCACATTCCCTCTGAAATCTGGCCCACCGCAGCTCCTCCATGGCTGCCATTGATGTGGCCAGTATTGTGCTGCCCAGGCTCCTGAAACAACAGGCAGGGGAGGAGGTCTAGAGCTGAAAGACATACACACAAAAGTGGGTATACCCATTAAAATTGCAGTACTCAGCCCAACCTGGTACCCAACCAGTGTCCAACAGGAAGCCTAATTTATTGTTTTTCTCATTTCTGGTACAGATTTTCTGACTTCCAATACATTTTTTTGACTTACCATCCCAATTCCCGTACCGAGTTAGGTAACAGTAATGTTTTCAGGGAATCGGGTGCCCAGTTGGTGCTTGGTTGCCACCTATGTCTATTTTTCCAGGCCACGTATGATAAAGAGATGCTGTTATTGGTTGGTTTTGTATGTGCTGGTCTAGACACAAGGTGTTTTCTGACGGACGCAGGGCTGCGGACCCCCAGGAGCCGCTGTGGGATTCATGCCCGCTTCCGCCCACTCCCAGCCCTGCCTAGGTTAGGATCAGCTGGACCTAGTGAGTTTCCCACCCCATGGCCCACCCACGCAGCGCCCCAAACACACACCATAGAGTTCTAGGCAATCACCTGCAACTCTATGGTATTTATTGCCCAGGGTAACAGCCAGCTGGTAGTGAAGCAGCAGCATGTGTCCGCACAACAAATAGACAGCTCCTCCACTTAAGGCCAGTGCTCCAGATTTGTCCTTTAGAGGGACGGGCCACACGGGAGTGAAGTGGTCTGGCGCGCCCAGCATCAGGACAGCTTGTCCATCTAAAAACACCCACAGTGAGTTACTTTGCAAGTTGCCCTGCAATAATCCCTGTAGGATGAGTGGATCAGGGTCCTAACCCTGGCATACGAAGGTGCGTTTTTCAACACCTGGAAGACCTGTGTTGCAGTTAAGTTGGTGCATGGACTTTCTCTTGGCCCTCTTCATGGAACTGAATTTCACCCAATAAAAATAAAGGCAGCAGGATAAAGGTAGCAAACCTTTCCCAGTATATAAGGGGTGGGGGACCTTGTCCCTCCTATGGGCCATTATGAAAATGAGTGCAAACTCTGGGGATCAGATAGGAGTTGGGGACAGATGTGCTTATGGTCTTTGCTCAGTATAGGGGAAGGAAAGGGAGAGTCCAGATCCTGGACCGCTGCCAGGGGGCCATCCCGTCCTTGGTTGCATGCCCTCATCCCTGCTCCCTTTCCCAGAGCTTTCTCTTTCAGTGAATTGAGGTAGGACTGTATCGATAGGCACTGGGAAAGGGATCAAATAAAAACATCTGTAGGCTGTATTTGGCCCACAGCCTGGAGGTTCCCCACATCTGCTGACTATAATACAGTATGGAGTCCACCTTGTCCGCCATTACAGTGCAGCCCGCTCAGTACAAAGGAACAGCACGTGGGATAAGAAATGAAGAGCAACAATATGCACAGTTGAAACATGGAGAGCTGGGTAATTTTTAGCTTGAAGAATATAATTGGCCATACTGAAATGAAGGGTCGAATTCAAGCTTCATGTGCATGCACCATGCCCAATGGCATGCACGCACAATGCACATGCATGCACAATGCGCATGCATGCACAATGCGCATGCATGCTGCACAGTGTCTGTGCCCAACGTGCAAGCATGCATTCATGGACTGCGCATGCTTCACACTCTGTGCACATGCACCTGTGCGCGCAGTGCATGCACAAAAGTGGATCAGCCCTTAAGACTGGACAGCGATAGAAGTGAAAATAATCCAGAGAGAGTAAATTCCTTCAGGGCATGGAAGAGGATCATTTGGAAAAAAAAAAAAACACCTTTCTCTTTACACATTCTACAATTTACATTGTTTTAAGGTGCAAGTACAAGGAATGACTGGAAACATCCAATTTGACACCTACGGACGTAGAACAAATTACACAATTGATGTATATGAAATGAAAGCGGGTGGATCACGGAAGGTAAGTTATCTTTGCATAAATCTGTCTTTTCTTTCCACCTATTTTTAAAAAAATGTTCCAAAACATTTTGGGGGGTGGGGGGTGGGATGTCATAGAGAGTCTTATGGTAAACACTAACAGTGCATTTATTTCCCCTTTTCACTAATTCTATAGGAATAAAGTGCCATCCCTCTCTGGCCCCTTCTGGGCTCCCTTCACCGGCTTCTCTTTTTCCACATCAGCTTCAATCTCAGTATGTCAGTGGGATTTTTCAGATACAAAAGGGACCATATCTCTTGCCTTGATTGCCCTGTTGTTATGAAATTTGGGGTCTTTCTATTTAGACTTTCTGCCACGTCACCAAATGTGACTGGAATTGGCTTGAGGGATTCAAAGGAAGTGACGCACACACACACACACAGAGATCTGAAACAAGTAGCATATTTACTACCCACAGGTAATATCCCCAGTTTTGCGTAGTCTGTCAGGTGTCCGATCAGTACCCAGTCAGGTAGTCTGTCACGTACCCAAGTACCAAGTCGGGCACTGGATTAACCCCAAATATCGAGTGCTACCACTACTGAGTTGCCAATTTACTGTTTTACCAATCTTGTAAATGGTAAATCGCTACCAGAACTCAGAAAAAAATCAGGATGGGAAGCCACGAAAATATTGCTAGAAGCAAAAAAAAACATACCAGAAGTTGAAAAATTGGGACGGAAAATGGTGAATTGCTAACTCAGGTAGCCCATTGGGCACTAATAGGTACTAATTAGGTACTTATTAATATCTGATGTTAATGGGTTGAGTTGAATACTGCAAGGATGTTAACATACGTGTAACCACTGCCACAGCTACACGCCTGGGGGTGGACTGGCCAGGTGAGGGGACAGAACCAAACGTTCCCCCAGCCTAACCCAGCCGGGGAGGGGCAAGCAGTGCGCAGCTGGCTGGCTCTGTCCCCGTGCTGCAGCCACAGCCCCACCCCCTGCCAAGATGGGCAGCCATGACTGGCTGCCATGACGACACCCCATGCTGGGCCAAGTGCATGCAAAAACAAACACACCCGTCTGGTTCGCCTGCCTGAGCGGCTCATGGGGCTGGACCGTGAGTCGGCTCATTCCAGGTCTACGTTTCTGGCCCAGCCGCCAATCCCACCAGGATTTGAACTGAACCCACATCTGGCAGGCCTGGAACAGGATTCAGGGGTGGCCCAGGTGGGAGAGTGGGCAAACCAGGTCAGCAGTGTGTATCTTAACACGCTCTGTTTTCATGGGTACCCATTTCAGCTCTCACATGCACAATGTGGTGTAGTGATTAAGAGCCCAGTACTTGGATCAGGAGCTCAGGAGAGGACTTCGGTTCAAGCCTCACCGTAGCGTTGAACTCACTGGGTGACCTTGAGCCAGTCACAGATCTCTCAGCCTAACCTACCTCACAGAGTTGTGGTGAGGATTAAGAGTTGTATTAATTAACTAGTTAATGTTACAGCCCAAGGGATAGGGTGGGGTAAAAAAAAAATCATAAGAACGTGGGTATTTTCAGATGTTACGAGATCACAGTGAACCACGGTCAATACCCACATGGGGCCAAAGCGCCCTGCACGTCTGTTCGACAGCCGCCAGATGTTCGCCACGCTGAATACCCACATGGGGTCAATTTCAACCACGCTTCCTGGGCTACCGGCACGAAAATCAGCTGAAGCGTGGTGAAAGTGATTCCAGGCGGGCATCAAAAAAAAGTAACGTCTGGTCGGCTATCACGGCCCGGAATCCCCGGCAGGATTCCGGGCCATGGTGAACTCAGCCAGACGCTGCGGCGGCATTGGCCTCGCCACCCGCCCGTCTCCTCGGAGGGCGGGGGGCGAGGCAGCGTGGAGGGGGCGGGGCCATGCGGCCGCACGTTGCGCCGTGTGGCCCCGCCCCCTCCCTGATTCCCCGCCGGGATCCCCGGCACGTCTGTTTGCCGTGCCTGGGTGATCCCGGCAGGGAATCTCTGGGAAACACCCCATAAGAAGTGCCATACTGGGTCAGATCAATAGTTCACCTAGCCCAGCATCCTGTCTCTGACAGTGGCCAGTCACGATGGCTTGGGAGAAGCACCCAACAGGTCACAATGGGGGATCCATTCCCTGTTGTTTTCCCCCAGCTCCCGTCATGTTCCCTGATCCTGTCTGGCTAATCAAAATAAATAAAATTCATACACCCATCCCCAGCATGATTGTGTACACTTCCTGTCTCTAGGAAATCAGGCCTAAAAATGACAGTTCGAACTCAAGCATAATTTTTGCACCCCAAATTCTTTGTACAAAATGTAACTCGCTTAACACTCCCTTCTTTTGCAGGCTGGTTATTGGAATGAATACGAACGATTTGTTCCTGCAGTTGACCCAACTGTCTTGAATGACACTTCATCTGTCGAGAACAGGACCATAGTTGTCACTACCATCCTTGTAAGTTATATACTAAACAGCTTGTGTTTAGGTTATATGATGGCAGGAATATGATGCACAATGGCAAAGGCTGTGTCACTTCAAATAACCGAGAAGTTCATTGGAATCCAAAGAGGCCTTGAGAGCCTAATCCAGCAAACACTTACTCTGAACTTCTCGATTACTTGGAACTTCTCCAATGAGTAAAAGTTGCTCATTTATGTAAGTAATTATTGCCGTTTTTACACGGACACCCCCACCCCCCTCCCGTTGCTTGGTGTTCGGGCGGGTGTGCAATCAGTGGGGCAGTCCGTGTAAATGGCCGCTGCCTGCCGGTAGGTGGGGGGATGGGTGTGCACTCATGTAAACACCACGGGTGGTGGGTGTTTGTGTGTGGGCGCTCCCGCTGCACATCCACCAACACCTGCCGCCCTCCCACGGAGCCCTCCGACAGAACAGAGGATGCTCCGTGGGTGGAGATGCGTGTTGGAAGGTGTAGGTATGTGTGTGTCCGTGTAAATGGGCACACACCCACCTACACCTGCCGCACTGACACACCCACCTCCCCACCCACCCCCAGTCCGTGTAAAAACGGCCTACATGATTCAGCCCTTATTGCTGTCCGAGATCTTGCAAATCTCATTCAGGCAAAACTCCTATTGATTGAGGAAGGATAAATAGTGAATTGGAAATGGCCTAACAATAAAGGTATCAGATACTCACACCATTTAGGAGGAGTAACACAAGTATTATATCTTTTAGCTAATGTTATTCTTATCAGTTCTTAAGCCTACTCTTCCTGTGTTCTGTTATGTGACTTTTTGCCTGTAAAAATCAGGCTGAGCAAGTTTCATGAAGTTTGCTAAGTAGATCATATTTTTTTACTGTAGGCGGCTAACGCATACTCAGCTGTACACTCTGCACCAGTGAAGTCAATGGGAATGGTTTTGCCATTAACTTCAGTGGGGTCAGGATCCAGACCATAACAGAAAGTCTTATCAGCAATGTGTGTAATTACTGCAGTATTAATCTGTATTTATCTCACATCCCTGTTAGTCCACGTAGGATCAATCCTACAAGCATGCACTCACCTCTACTCATGTGAGTAGCCCCACTGATTTCAATGGGAATACTCAGGTGATTAAATAATTCATGTGTATAAGTATTTGTAGTCTCAGCCCATTTAGGTTTCAGTCCTAGCAAGGAGCACAGCCCAGGATCTTTTTTTAAAAAAAAAAAAGGTGTCTGATTGTATGCATACGGCACTGACCTCTTATCTCCTGTCCCTGTCAAGCATGGGAATGTGGAGGTTGCAGGGAAATTTCCCTACACTTCAGCATGGGGTAGCTACTGAACATTCTCTGGCTGCTAGGTTGCCAGATGATCCTTATTTTAAGGAAGTGTCCCTTACTTCAGAATCCACTTCAGAATCCCAAAGCCCTATAGAACATAATGGACAGATGTTCCTTATTCTAAACACCACAGCCCCATGGAACACAATAGACGTCCCTTATTTTAGTTTCCCTCAGCTCCATAGTGTTCATTATTTTGAAATGTCATTCAAGGCAACCCTACTGGCTTTCCATGTGAGGATGCAGAGGAGATTGCAGGCAGCAGGGCTGCACCCCATGGTCAGGGACTGGGGCCAAGGGAGAGCTAGCTACTGTGTGTGGGCTCCCATTCGTAGCGCAGGGCCCTGTGTCCTCCCCTCCACTGGATTTAAGGCTCTTTTTCTCTTCTAAAAATGATCACGTTAAACAAATTCCTTACCACCTTTGTTAAACAAATACAAAGGCAAATTCCTTGCATTTGTATCTTATGTGAAGCTGAATTAGAAACTATTCCAATGAATGTACAAAAGCCGCTTGGGAAATATTGTAGATATTTGCAGGCAATGTATTACAGTGCCAATAACCGCTCTTGCTGTCCATGTTATAAAGCCATGTATGTGTGTTTCACTCATAGACCTTTGATCTTTGCTTTTGTTTCAAAGGAATCGCCATATGTAATGCTTAAGAAAAACCATGAACAACTAGAAGGGAATGACAGATATGAAGGCTATTGTGTAGACTTAGCTTATGAAATAGCAAAACATGTTGGAATAAAATACAAACTGTCAATTGTTGCTGATGGGAAGTATGGCGCTAGGGACCCTGAGTCTAAGATATGGAATGGCATGGTGGGTGAACTGGTCTATGGGGTAAGTCTCCCTTAACATTCATTTTAATGCTGTTGGGTTTTATAAAAAAAAAATATGCGTAATGTTAAAATGCTGCTAAATAAAGGATCTTGGTTTAAAGTCATTTAAAAATCTCAACATATTTCTTTTAAGTCCAGTTTTATTCCATTCTTATTATTTATTTTATTTGTTTAGTGTAAATGAATCGCACACTCACTATAATTACACGTAAATATCCAGGACTGGCAGTTGATTCAGGTGGTTCTTAAAGAAGGAACCTAATTTTTCAGCGTTTATGTGTCCGTTGAGCAGTAAAACAAACAGGTAAGAACAATGGTATATGATGGGGATTGGAGACAGGGGTAGCAAAACCTTTACATCTCGATACATTTTAAACCAGAAAACTGGTTTTGAAGAAAAATCTTTTTTCTTCATATTTCTTTTTTTTTTTTTTCCATTTTTCATTTACTTTGTTGGGAGTATGCCTAATTAGGTACCGAGTCGAAACTAGGATGTGTCCCTTAAAAGCAAACACAGCTCAGACTTTCCTGCTCACTTTTTTCCCAGTCACCTCAAAGTGAACGTGTGTCTTTGCACAGTATGTTATAAAGACCAGCTAATACTGGAAGTGATTTTCACTGATTAATCAACATGAGATGTCACAAGCGCCAAATAATTCAAAAAGAATATTAGGATTATACAACTTTAAAGTTAGAAAGCATTCAAGGTCATCCAGTCCAATCCCCCATTAGCATTCTTACTACTGAGTTTGTAATGTCCAAATCCCTGATATGTCAGAGTGCAGAATTTGGACCCAGGTACAGTGGAATCTGCTTAAGTCAAATTTTTCCAGTCATGTAAAAAATAACTTCTCAGAAATTCTACACAAGCATATCTTGATGAAATGGACCTGGATCTCCATCTCCAGTCCATTTCCTTCACCTCAGAGTAGAGTTATGTGTGTGCAAACCTGTTCTGAATCTGGGAGTTCAGACTTTGGGAGTCTTGGGCGAACTGAAGACAGGGAAAAGCTCACTCCCCTTTACAGCTTATTTGACACTCAAAGAGAGAGAGAGAGAGAGCACTCTGCCTGGCTATTAGTGCGAGTCTGCATGTTTGGAGAGGTGGAAATGGAAAGAACTGGTGTTCCCTAAAACCCATCTCCAGCCTGCCTGATGTGAAGACTTGCCCGGACAGGGTATACCGTAGTATTTTAACCACATGCTGCCAAGAAATTATGAATACACTCACGGTTCCTGGTAATTTTTGCTGGGAGAGTACAGTTTATACACCTTAAAAATTTAAGTTCTTCTTCGAGGATCTTCGCGATTTGCTTCTTGCTCTGCAGGGGCATTGGGAGGTTTTGGTGTCAGCAGTTTCCAGGCAGAATACCTGGAAAAATCTAGAACATTATGAGGGCTCTGACCCTCCATCCCCCCTCCCGTCCTGTCAAAAGCACGGGCCCATGATTGCGTGAGAACAGAATTCCATAAATAGGGGGAGGAGCCCTCACCACCTCAGTTCCTTCCAACCACGTCACATTGGGAAGATATTCAGCACTTCCAGCGTTGCCTGTCAGTAAAAGAAAAAGAAAAAAGAAAGAAAATTATTTCATATCTAGAACTTACAACTTCTGAGTGCCAGTTCCCTTAGTCCCGGGCTTGTCCCCCGGGCTCTGCCCAATTCTCACTCGGGTGCGACAGACTATGCCAAAGCAAGCGGGGTTTAAAAGTTGCTGCTCCTGTCCAACAACGCTCTCCATTAGTGATCAGCATTCTGAATGCTTAGCCTGCCTGGGAGAAACCCATATTACACGTATGTGTAAGGCCTGTGCTGCCCTATCCACCAGGTCAAGAAGGGTCAGAGCTCTCAGGCTTCAGGACATTTTGACAAAGAAGGCACTGCAAGGTGGTGAAGAGGGGCCTCTCTGGCTCCTCACTGGGCACTCTAACTCACCGATTATGGATCTGGATCTGGCTTCCATTAATGTGGCCAGGGCTTCCAAAGTCCCGGCGGAAGTACCGCCGGTTCCCACCAGTACCACCAGTGCCGATATGAGGCCTAGCAATCCTCAGCCTTCTATAGGACTGGAGGATCCTGTACTGTTGGTTTCCAGGGGCACATCCCGCTCTAAGGCGAGTAAGAGTGACTCTCGCCCCAAGGAACACACCTCTAAACGCTCAGTGGAGGAGAAAAAGAAGAAGGCAAAGAGGACTGATGCAGAGGGTTCCCTACACCGTCTAGAGGTAGAAACTATTCTCTCAGAGACTCGACAAACCCCACCTCCTCTGGTGCCAACTGAATCCGTAGCGGTTCCAACAGTTCAGGTGACTAATCTAACATCAACCATACCCGCTTCAGGGCCACAGGAGTTGCTGGAGCCACAACATCCCCAGAGGGGTCATCACCGGGACTCACACTCTCGCTCTCACCACAATGAGAACCACTGGTACCGACAAACTAGATCCAGGTCCTAGATATATGCCCCTGCAACAGCTCCAGGACAGACGTAGCCGGCATAGAGACAAGTCTCCATCTAGACACAGCCCTCCAGTACCACAGGGATTGAAGAACACTCTCTCCCTGTTCCTGCTGCTCGCCTTCCCAGTATGAGGGTTCACGGTACCGTCAGTACCACGACTACGCCAGGGGACATCTGTACCGATTCCGTGCACGTAGATCTCCCCACCATATCCTTCTAAGGCAGACTTTGATACCATGCAGTTCTTCAATCTTCTCGTTAATATGGGTACCACTGCAAAATATGTCCCTCCTGTCCCCCCTCATGTGTCACCGACTGCTACAGTTTCGGTACCTCCTCAAGCTACACCAGCAGTGCCAGACCCTTTATCGGTAAAGGACATAAGGGCACTGTCCCTTTCCAGACCACATTTAGCAGGTCCACCTGCCTTTCAGCCACATACAGTGGCACCGCTCAATCCACCTTCTCCCTTGGTACAGAATACCAGGGTACCCACCTTCTCTATGCCAAACTTAGCAATTCCACCTCCTCCAGTCGTCGGTACCAGACCAGCGCAACCCTTGGGGACCAACTTCTTGAACTCCCTTATTGGGAACCCTCTTCCTGACCAACCGACTTCTACCCAGGCGGCACCAATCTTGGAAGCCTCCACAGGAAGGTCTGCATCCCCTTCATCTTTTTCCTCTTCACCTTTACAGGAAGAGGAGGAAACTATTTCACCCTCTCCACCAGACACTGTGTCAGAGCCTAATTTGGTTTTGCCAACTGAGGACACGAAAGCTTTTCAGGCCATGTTAAAGAGACTGGTCTCAGCCTTTCCTAAACTTCCCACTACGGTGGTCAGGAAAACACAATTGGGACCAGTTTTTGGTATCTTAGGCAGTGAAGAGTCAGGGCACATTATGTTCCCTATGGAACCATCCACCTCTGTATGGGCTAGACCATTGTCTGCAGTTCCCACAAATAAACTTGCAGACTCCCTTTATGCCAACTGTGTTACTGGTGAGTAACCTCTATTTATCAGGGTTCCAAATTCTACTTCTGCAGGTCAAGCATTAGTACATCCCCATAAACCTGGGCCTGGGAAAAACAAATGAATTTGACTTATCCAGAAATTCAAGTTATGCACGTTCTACCAACATGGATTCCATTGTTGTTTCTAAATTCCATTGTGCATCAGATTTACTGAGGGAGTTCATGTAAATTAGAGGCAGCTGTTCCCTGACAACATCAATAAGGCAGACCCAGGACGCTGCAGGGGAAGGGAATTAGTGCAAAGGTGGAAGAGGAAGTGAAGGAGTCTGCAAGGACGAGTCCCAGTTCTTTGCTTTGCTCAGAATACGAAATGTTGGGCTCCATCTGGCTGTTACTTCATTGGCAGCAAGGTTCTAGTTTTTAAAGACTCTCACTGAGGAGTGCTAGGATTTCTGCTTCCTGGCTAGGAATGTTCTCTCAGGTTAAGTAACAGTCAAGCCACAAAAAGTAAGTTTAGTTTAATCTATATTTTACTATTGCTAGGGGGCCATAGACTAAGTTCAAGTGGGCAAGACAGGACTTTTTCGGGGCAGGTTTCCCAGACACTCTGTCAGAGTTCTCAGTGGATGAAGTTTGGTTTAGGAAACTTAAGTCCTTTCCTGCTTTCTCTGTTAGAGGCAGGCAGTGCAGCGGCATTGAGGCCTAGACGTCTGCAGGGCCCACACTCCCTGGTGTAGTTACACCCCTGCTACTACTTGCTCACTCACTCCCCATTTCTTCACCTCACTCACTCACATTACCCTTCTCCCGTTACTAAACTGTGCCACGTGCACCTGCAACTTCTTGGATGGATTCCTGTCTCTCTCTCTGTTCCACTCCTGTTTGTCTCCCCTTCCTTGTCTCTCAAATTGTAAGCGCACTGGGGCAGGGACCTGTCTATAACTGTTGATTGTAAAGCACCAGGTACATGGCTTGTACTATATAAATACATAATAATAATAATAATAATAATAATAAATTAATAAATACTGGGAGGGGGGTATTCTATCTTCTGCACCAGGGCCCATTCCAACTTAGCCACACCTCTGTGTATATACCAGTTCAGTATGAATTTACGTTGTATAGGCTGCTAGATATTCCTTCTTTCTCCATAAATCCCCTTTGGAAAAGGTGGAAGAAAAACTTAATTCCCTGGTGTTTTGCAATGCATTTTCCCTGCTTGAGGCACAATGTGTCCATACCTAGTGCCAGAGCAGTGCACCCGCAGTAAAGGCAGGTTCTGTAGCCCTACACATCCATGAGTTATGCCTGTCTTATAGAAGATCATACCATACCTCCCAACAGTCCTTACATAGGAGGGACAGTCCCTCTTTGGCTGTTTTTAGACAAGACACGCCCACGGAGGTCCATCCATTCAAGCACCCATCTGAAGGCCGGGGGGGGGGGGTCCCATGACCCAAGCACCGCCCACTCAATCCCACACATGGAGCATTGGGGGGAAATCCAGGATGCTCCGTGCAGGGGCAGGCTAGACTGTGCATGGGTAGGGGGCCGGGGTGCATGCCCCTCCCTGGCCCGTTTGATTCCCCCACACACACACACTCACCAGACATGTGTGGACATTCCGCACAGCACACACAGCCCCACCTCCAAGCTGTGCCCATGTAAAAATGGCCGTTGGGTGCCAAATTTCATTGACCTTTTTTTAGGGGGTCAAAGTCCCCTTTTTAGGAGACAGAGACAAAAAGACCGGTGTTCATGCATCAGGCACCTCTTTGCTGATTACTTCCCAGGAAAATCACTTGAAAGGACAATGGGGAGATGATGGGATGACAAGAAAGTAAGTGGAATGGTAAGCAAGAGAGTGTCTCTCCCTCTTTGTGCACTTGGAATGTTGGGAGAGTATATTCATTCATTCATTCATTCATTCACATTTTTATCCTGCACTTCCCTTAAGGGTCAGAGCAGGCTACAATATGTAAAAACATATCAAAAATACATAAACTAAATATTAAAATAAAATCAAGTAAAACCCCCTAACCCCAAAACCCCCCAACTCCTTCCCCCACCTGCCAATGCCTGACCAAACAAAACCGTCCTACGTTGCCTCCAGAGAATGAGCAGGTTTGAGCGTAGACGAACCTCCAGTGCTAGGAAGTTCCATACTTGTGGGGCAGCCACGAAGAACCCCTCTCTGCTGCCCTTGTTGTGTGAACTTGATGAGCAAATGGTACCTGCAAGAAGACACTCCTGGCTGACCTTGGGGTCCACGGTGGGACATAAGGGGAGAGGTAGTCTTTCAGATATTTGGGGCCCAGGCTATTTTGGGTTTTATAGGTCAAAACCAGCACCTTGAATTATCCCCAGAAAGTCAGTGCAGACTTTGGAGCATTGGTATGGAATTCTGAAATGATGGCTTGCTTAGCATAATCCTGTAGAAACTTAGCTTTGTAGAAGGATTTTGTATTCGTCTGTTTCATCTTTGCTTTTTGAGTCCTTCTAAAGCTTCTGTCGAGTTTGGTTTGAACACAGGCATGCTTCATTAAAATACACTGCTGGAAATGGAAAATTACTATTTTGTACATTGATTCCACTTCGGAATATTCTGTTTTTAAAGGTCACAGAGAAACTTACTTCAGTAGAATCCATCACGTAACACTGGATATTTTTGCTAAAAAAAATATTAAGCATGATGAACTTAAAAGTGATTCTGTCCCCTTGAAGCTGTTTATAGATGCTGTTTTTTCCCCAATAAATTATCCACCTGGTAATTTAGCACACTCAAATGCATTTTGAGCCAATCTCATTCAGCTTTTGTGTCTTTTATGTCCTTGAAACTGTGATATTGTGGAGTGAAATTTCTTAGCAGGAAAGCAGTTGAGTAGTTAGAGAAATGGACTGTAAATCGGCAATCAGGGCTACCAGACTATCCTAGCTATTCCACTGGGTAAAAACACATGCCACCATCATGACCCAGCCTAGAGCGCAAATCCACAGCGGACGTGGTCCAGGCCACGTCAGGGCACAGAACACAAGTGCCCACAGCTGGGTTGCAATCCCACTGCCTGCGTGGCCCAGAAGAGGCTGCAACAGATGTATGGGCGGGCAGCCCCATCCCAGTGCCACTCCCAGAGCCCCACCGCCCGCCATGATGGCCAGCCATGGTGGCCGGTGACAACCAGACATTGTGGCTGACCATGGCGGACCCCAATCCAGGCCAGATCATGGCGGGCCAAAACATACATGATAGCCTGATGTGGCCTGCTTTGGCCCAATCAGGCAGGCCTTAGCCCCGGTTTTGACTTTGGGGGTTTCCTGAGGTCAGAGCCCAGGTTAGCCACTGACAAGGCCCAGGGAAATTCTGGACCAACATCTGGCGATGCCTGCACATACGTGGAGGTGAGGTCCAGGTCAGATTGTGCCAGAGCAGGCCACTGTGGTCCACTGTCCCATCTGTTTTTACCCATTGACTTACTATGCCACCTTGTACAAGTCACCTAACCTCTCGGTGCCTTACATCAGTGTAATAAAAACATAAGAGTAATATTACTAGTCTCACAGAGCAAGGATTAGAAAAACACCTTAATCACCTCTGATGAAGATGTCCTAGTTCAATATAAGTTATTACTTTGCAAGGTGATCATAAACATCTCAGCTTCTCTTGTTGTTTTGAGAAATTTGCACAGTGTTACCACTAGTCAGCTCAACTGACATGCAAATCCACCCACAGATAGCCAATAAGGTATAGGTATTTGTTTTTTTAAAAATTCAGTCTATTCCCAAAAAGAGACTAAGGAAAGAGGGAAAACAAAATTCCTTAAACTAGACCCATACCGGATTGTCTCATTGAAGCCAGGAGAGTGTTGTAGGCCGATAACCGGGGATCTTTGTTCATTGTGTTTTTCCCACTGGCAGCAATGGAGGAAATGCAGTGAACATGGGTCCCTGTCCATAGCTGAGAAGGAGTATAGAGGAAACACTGCTCCCCCCATAAAAATTTGGCCCTCTGTACGGTCTGATGCCCCTAGGCTGAAAAGGGGAGGGAGGGGAGATCTTTTTTCAGAAGCACTCACCCAAGCTGGCATATAGTCTTACATGGGTTTTATTCAAAGTCCATACATAGTTTCCCCCAGCATTCCATGCCTAACCCCCTCAGCCTTCAGGACCCTGGAGAGCTCACTGGCTGGGTTATTCCTTCAGGGAGCTCCTCACTCTCAGGCAGCTCCCTCCAGACTGACTTCCCTCTTCCATCATCCCCTGTTATATACACCAAAGGGGAGGAGCTTCAGGGATGATCAGACCAGGCTTCAAGGGGCCCAGCTCTGGTTCATCACACCCTCCCCTTGGTAGAAACCTTTGGATGGTTAAATATTTGTTATCTTATTTTTTCTTACTTAAGGAAAAGAGAGGTTTTTTAAAAAGCTTCTGACTGAGAATGCATGTGCCCACCTTGTCTCTCCACCCTCCAACCCCTCCCACTCGATCACCCTGTGCCAGAATCCTGGCTACAGGTATGGAGTGGGAATGGATCTGCACTGCTCTTCTGGAGGGGGCCACATTCTGGCTTTGATCCATGATCCTTTCCAGCCAGGAAAGGAGAGCAGTGGGCATGGAAAGCAGGGATCATAGCCAGGGAAGAAGCCTTGCTTTCCATTGGACCCCCCTTTTCCAATGGAGCCAGTGCTAGCACACCCCTTTCACTTGACAGCTGGTTGGGAGAGGGGAGTGCAGATTGCACCCCAAGAGCTCCCCTCTCCTGGTCAGTTGTCAGCTGAGAGGGGCGCACTAGCCACACGTCTTTGGTGCAGTACCAGGGGCTGTGGGGGAACCTAACAAACAAAGGCCTGGTCCCACAGGTGCCTGTTGCCTTAGTTTGGGCTGGGTTAACCTGCACAGCATGCTCCCCTTTCCCAGGGCAGCCCCAGAGCAAACACCTGGCAGCCACCATTCCGACAAGCAGGTAAATTCAGGGTAAAGGGAAGCTAATGGGAAACAATGTCTCATCTGTTAACACCCTATGTTTCAGAACCCAACGAGGGGCTGTCGCTTCTAAGTAGGGCATGTTGAGAAGCATACTGTTTGGTAAATGATATCTATTTATGGTCAAACCTCAGTTATATTTCTATCCCACAAACTTAACTTAAAGAGCAGGTGCAGAAGTTTAACTGAAGAGCCAGTTTCACATTGTTAACAACCTCTGATGAGCCAGTATTTTATCCTGTGCAGCAGAACCGTAGAGCGTGTAGGCTGGGAGCAGTCCGCCAGGATGTGTGTAATCAGAGGAGCTAGCCCCATCATGCAGATTTTCACAGCCTGCCTTGATTATCTGCAACTTTCAGATGTCTTCCTGAAAGTCACTCACTTTCTTTTACCTTCTTTAGCAATTTTGTATATGTGTGTTTCCTCCTCTTCGTATGGGAGGACACCAATGTTATTAACGTATACTTTAAAAAAAAATTGTTTTGGTAAATGTGATAGCAAGTTTGCTGAACACATAATAAACTACTACTACCTTCTTTAGAAAAGGGGATCCCTAAAGTCCTTTGCAGGAGTGTCGATAATGAATGTATGTCAGGCATTTTCACAAAAAGTGCTGTTAAATAGCTAATTACCAGAAACATGACTGTCATTAGCATGATGACTTTCCCTTCTTTGAAGAACTTAAATGTCTACTACGAAACTGAAAACAAAAGTGTGTTTTCCTTCACATGCCCCATGACAGTTGCCTGTAAAAACAAATGTTATGTTTGGTTCGTTGTATGAATGAGGAGGAGATTAATTTTTCAGTGGCTTTATTCATATGTATGGAAATGACTCAAGTGGGAATAAAGAAGTCAGGTTTGTTTTGGAAGAGTTATCCAACAGCTGGATTGAGCTGCTGCATAATGCAGCATTTCAAGTTGCATTTGTCCAAACCACTAACCACTGCACACCTGTATGGCAGGTTGGACAAGAGACTGTCTTATGCTACTAGCCTGACAGATTTTTTAGTACCAGCATTAACTTTTGGAGAGAGAAAATGAAAATCCTCTTTATACTAGTAACTTCTCTGTGTCCATCCTCTTCTCCCATAATTTCACCCCATTTTAGCCCACATTCCAGCAAACAGTAGAAGTAACTACTTTGATGTAATTACATCTAAGTAGCTGCTCCACTTTGGTGCCATTCACACTACAGCTGCAAACAGGAGTAGATACTTCCCCAATCTCCTTCCAAATCTCCTAATGAGACTGAACAGCTGGTTGGAGACCCATCCTGAGCTTTCTCAGCCTTTCTCCTTCTGTTACCCTTTCCTTTTCTAGGAGAGTTAAACTGTTCATCCAGAACCTCCAATATTCTGAGCAGTCAAAGAGGGACAAACTGCAAGCCCCAGTAAGCTCTACCCCCTCAGCAAATAAGTTCACACACTTACACACACCTCTCACCATTCCAAGTGCCCTCCTGCTCCTCGTTCCACTTAGTTTCTTGTTATTCCATCATCTCCCCATTGTCCTTTCAAGGGCTTTTCCTGGGAGGAAACCAGGAACGAGGTGCTTGAGGCTTGAATCCCAGTCTGTTGGGGTGAAATCAAATGAGACGTCAGCCTCACTGGAGTCCATGTTTGGTTTGTGCAGCCCCCACTCACGTGTTTGTTGTGGCCAACCTAATAAATGAGCAGCCCCCAGTGTGTATTTCATGTATTTGTGGCAGCCTCCACTCAGCGCCGTGCGAGAGCAAAGGGGGGGGAGAGGACGTTGTCGTGCCTCCAACACTCTAGGCTCCAGCGGCAGGTGGTGGGCAGGGGCAGCACCAGTTTCCTGCAACCCCTGCCTCAATCTCCCTCTCTCTGGCTGGGGCGCACTGTGATCTCCCTCTTCCCAGCCCAGGGCCTGCTTGTAATGTCCCTTACCCCGGCTGCCATGCTGTGTTCTCCCTCTATGGTGCTGGGAGACCTGGATGCGGGTGAGGTTATGAGTGAGCCTAATTAATGAGACGTGGCCACGTGGGCGGCCATTAGGCTGGATTTGCCCGCATGGTAGGCCCATGATGTCCCTGGACCCCACCATGAGTAGCAGGTGGGTGGTGACCACATAGTGGCCACATGGCGGACACCGAATAAACAGGCATGTGGAAACGCTCCTGGCGAGGACTAATGTGGGCTATCGTCTTGTTTGATTTCACCCTTTGTATCCCTCTCTACTGAAAGAGGGACAGAAGGAATCAGCACTCAAAGCAGGACTATCCCTCCTAAATAGGTACTGTTGTGAGGTATGGAAAAGAGTGGGGAGATTATTAAACAAACCCTTAAAGAGGGACTCTCCCTCCTATATAGAGACCGTAAAGAGGTATGCCCTCATCTGATATTTAAATCTGATGTAATATACAGAGAAAAATACCAGGACAACTGCTCTCATTCAAAGAACCTTTCACTAAAGATATTTCTTCTGTTTCTGTAGATTAGCAGCAGCAGCATAGCCTGCACAGTAGATGCTCTGTTCAGGGCCTTATAGCTATCGGCCATGGACGCCTAGACAATGGGTCTTCTCCCTTATGTAGGGTAAGCTTTTTCTGCAGGCTTTTGTTTCTGCTCTCCCTTTCTAAAGTTTCTGCTCTTCTTTCTTTACTGCTCAGCTGGGGAAATCCACCCCTGCCGGGGCCTGATCTGGATTTCACATCAGTGAAGCTAATTGACATCAGGTATAACACATTTCTTAATTACGAGGATGAACACTTCACTAGATTAAAATAACACACACACACACATCCTACAACCGCCATAAAATCTCTCTTGTTGAAGGCTTTCAAGGGTGGAAATGCTGTAAAGGGGAGGCAAAGGAAATCCAGGAATAGGTAGCATTGGGGATTTGAAAATGCCCGTGTATACTTCAGTATTTTAACAGACTAAACAACAGATAACTTTGCACACTCTTTGCAGAGAGGTTGTGTGCACCCTTGAAGAGCAGAGTTTGGGTTTAGGATTGTAACATAATACTATTTTGCTCAATATGGGTAGAGTCATTTGTGCTTAAAAATCTAAATGCCTTCAAGTTTAATCTAGTGAAGTGTTCATGCCTCGTAATGCCTTCAAGAGTGACAATAATGTGTCAGCAGATGTAATGGAGGATGGAGGAAATTTAAGACTCATTCATACGACACTCTTTTAGAGTGTAGAGTAGCACAAACCCACAGTCTGAGTGTTGTGTGAAAACCTTTTCACTCCTGCGCTCTTTGATGAAACCTTGTTCAGGTCCCTCAACTGATACAAAGGATAGGCTTGAAATGCAAGGAAAGCTGTTTTAATGCACTAATAACCTTAGTGCCATACTGGGTCAAACCAATGGTCTGTTGAGCCCAGTACCTTTCTCCAACAGCGGCCAATCTCAGTCGCTTGGAAGAAGTACCCAACAGATTCATAATGGGGCAATCCATTCCCTGTTGTTCACTCCAAGCTCCCAACAACAAGAGGTTAATTTCCCCAAACCTACCCGGCTAATACTTGTCCCACCCTTTTTTAAACCCAGCTATACTCCTGACCTTGACCACATCGTCTGGCAACAAATTCCACAACTTAATTGTGTGCTGAGTGAAAAAATAAAATCTGCTACTCAGTTTCATGGAGTTCTAGTACTATTTGACAGGGTAGATAATAATTCCCTGTTAACTTGTTCCACCCCACTCATGATTTTATAAACTTCTATCCTATCCCCTCTCAGACGTCTCTTCTCCAAGCTGAAGAGCTCTATCCTATCTTAACCTCTCTTCGTAGGGGAGCTGTTCCATACCCCTTATCATTTTTGTTTCCCTTCTCTCTACATTTTGTATTTCTACTATACCTTTTTTGAGATGGGGTGACCAGAACTGCACACGATATACAAGGTGCAGTCGCATTATGGATTTATATAGTGGCATTATTTATTGCCTATTCTTTTATGAATAATTGCTAACATTCTGTTTACCTTTTTGTCCACCGCTGCACACTGAGCTAAGGATTTCAGAGTATTGCCCACAGTGACTCCAAGGTCCTTTTCCTGAGTGGTAACTCCTGATTTAGAACCCAGCATTGTGTACATGTAATTTGGATTGTTTTTCCCTACGTGCATCACTTTGCACTTGTCCGCATTCAGTTTCACCTGCCATTTAGATGCCCAGTCACCCAGTCTCGCAAGATCCTCCTGCAATTCTTCACGGTCTGCTCATTTATTAGCTTGTTTACACACTCAACAAATTCCAATAGATAAGTGAGGCACAACTTTCCTTTGCTAAATCCATGTTGACTCTTCCCCATCAAGCCATGTTTATCAATTCTGTTCTTAATAATCATTTTCACCATTTTGCCCACCACTGACATCAAATTCACTAGTCTGTAGTTCCCAGAATTGCCTCTGGAGCCCTTTTTATATATTAGCATTAAATATCAGCGTTACATTTGCTTCCCTCAAGTCCTTGGGTACAGTGGCAGATTTTAGCGACAGGTTGCAAATTACCAGTAGTTGATTTCCAGCTTCATGTTTGAGTTCCTTCAGAACATTGCTACCGGACAAGGAAAACACATATTAAGAAACAAAGTGAATCTGCTAGGGGGAAGGATATTTTATTGTGGAACATTTTTCTCTGTCCCGCGTGAAGCTCAGCAGCTCCTGCACTACCGGTGGGTCTTCCCTTTCAGTAAAAGGTAACCATTCAAAATTTTCCTGCTGGCATCTTTATTCTATTGGGTGCCAGGATGCAAATAAGATAGTGGCAAAGGATGATATTTTTGAAAGCACCAAAGTGTCTTACACTATGTTCCATTGGAAGGCATACTATGTAAAAATCCTACATTCCAAAATATCCTCTATACAGTACAGAGCAGCGCATCAGTCATATCCTGAAATAAAGTACCTACTCTTGGATATGTATCAGTGGGTAAAAACAGACGTGATGATGACCCACTGTGGCCCAGACCCACTGCACATCTGTTTAGGTGCCACCAGATGTTAGCCCAGGACCGCCCCGGGGCGGTTAGGTGACTAGCCTCGGCTGCGTCCTCAGAAAATCTCTGAGAAGACAGCCCAGGCTAAGGGCTTCCAACACAGGCTAGCACATTTGTTATGCCCTGCCATATCCTCCTCAGGACAGGGGCCGCCATGGCTGTCCATCATGGCGGGGTCAGGCCACTGGGAGCAAGGTGTGGGATTCCTGCATGTTTTTTTTTAAACTCCTGGTCCAACCCAGGCCGTGTGGTCAGCAGGATGGCTCTCCAGCCACGGGCACATTTATTTGCTGTCCCTCCCTGACGCAGGCCGTGTAGGCTGCGGTTTACCAGGCTGAACCAGAGAGCCACTGCGTTGCCCACACGTCTGTTTTTACCCTATGACAATCCTGGGGCATCACCAACAGGAAATTAACTGGGGCCCTCTGGATCTTAAAACATCAGCCTCTGGCAGTTGACCTAAACCATTTGTCTCCTGCAACACAAGGTAGTAGCAGGCTCATGAAGATCTGTGTGGCCTCATACCACCACTAGGGGGAGACAAAGCATCACAACCTCTGTATGGTCAATGGAAGACAGAACACCACAACCTTTCCATCAGCTACTGATACATTAAAAATCTTTGTTCTTATACATCCAACGTAAGAAAACTTTTTCAAACTTAATTTTGTGATTACTCAACACCAATTTCCAATTAACTAGAGTTAATTGCTCAACCCAGCAGCTGATCCCTATATGCCAACATACTTGTTGTTCATTCTCTTCACGTTTGCTATTTGCCACATGTCCGACACTAAGCACAATATGATTTACTAGCCAGTTGCCTACCAAGGAAATCAGTGCTGGAACCATAAAGTTCTTGTACTAGATTTGTAGCTGAGTACTTTGTATTTCCTTATAATGCAAGAACTGTGGGATGCCCAATGAAATTAAGAGACAGAAGATTTAAAGCGAACACATGGAAATACTTTTCACCCAACACATCACTGATTTGTGGAACTCAATTGCCATTGTACATTGTGAAGGCAAATTGCATAATTGGGCTCAAGGAAGCATTAGATAAATTCATGGACGATGGGGCAACAAATGGCTACTAGGCATGATGGCAGTGGTCAGGCAATGCATCCTAATGCTGAGGGTCTTTCTGAGTTGCTGATTGCCAGAAATCTGGAGTGTGTAACAGGATAGTTTCCCCTAGAAATTCGCCTCCTCCCAAACGTCCGATACTGGCCAGCGTCAGAGACAAGATACTGGGCTGGGTGAACCATTTATCTCATCTAGCATGGCAGCTGTTAATTTCCTAAAACCCCAAAGATTCACCATTATATATGTGAACCATATATTTTTTTACAAGTATAATGTGTACTTGTAAATCCTATGTATACTGCAGGAAATAAATATTTTTCTCCCAGATTAAATTTAAGCCACCACAAAAAGGTGCAGTGGGTGGGAGGAAAATGAAAAGGTAATCATTTATGATACCTAGCATGCATGAAAGCCTAAACTAGTATCTGAACAGGGCCATACATATCTGAACAGAGCCATAAGAATATACATGAAGGGCTGGATTTTCAAAGGGCTCTCAGTGCATTTTTCCAAATAGGTGCACAAAGGGAATAATTGCACAAGGGGATCATGTCTGGAGCATGTTTACCCTAGTAATGTTTGGTTTTGTGTGTGCAGACAAATATATGTGCAAATCTTGGAGATTTCAATAAGAGGATCTGATCCTGGGAGTCCTTATTTTGGCAAAACTCCCACTAACATCAGGGGGTTTGGGGTTTCATTTAATAAAAAATTGCATGAAATAGTCAACAATCTTGATTGGGCTGTCATCCTCAAGTCAAACTCCCAAGTTCTCTCAGCTGGCAGGTATACCCCACAGTAGTGGCATTTTAAAGCCCCTTTTCTTTCTCTTCTTATCAAACATCCAAATTAAATCCCTCTCTAGTAGCAGCAGTCAATTCAAATGAAAATGGTGGCCACCCCTACCAGATTTTAATGTAGGCAAGGTTCTCTTCTTTGATGGCCCAGATTTTAATCAGACTCTGTAGTGTGAACTCCTTATCCCAGCTTGTACTAAAGGATTTTTTTTCATTGGGAAAAGTATTATTTCACAGCCTGCAAGAGATCTGTGACCATAATGGCACACAATGCTTTAACTAACCGTTAAATGAACTTTACATGCGCCTTGGGGTTTTTCTGTTTTTGTTGTGGTCCTTCAGAAGGATATAACCAGTGCGATTTCATTGATCCATTCCTAATGTCAATGCCTATAGCTGGGCGATGTTTAAAATGAAACAAATGATAACTTTGTAAAATGCATAGCTGGCTTCTTATGCTAAATAAAGGATACACTGCAAAAATGTTAGTCGTTTGATTTTGAATAGGGCCTAACCCAGCCTTCTTTCTGCACCTGCATTTTCAGGCATGCACTTAGCTGCAGTTACAAATCCCCCCGTTCATTTAGGGAAGCGTCTGATTGTCTTTGCAGGCCCATATAGTAGTGATTCTCTTTCAGCAGCCTATTTGAGCCTGTGCCTAACTTTCATCATGCAGGCAGTTCCAGGGAACCGAAATTTCCCGCTGAAATGAATGTTTCATGTATATAAATACACTTTGCAAAGGGAAAACATATCAAGAGGAGATGGCAATGGTGGAAAAACCCATAATTTCACTGTTGGGTTAGTCAGAAATTCAATGTGAACACAATAAAATAACAATTTTATTAATGATAATGTGAAAATAAAAAGTTGCCAAATAACTTGCCAAACTGATTGCAAATTAATACTCCATGGCACTCCTAGTAAAATCCATAAAGTTCTCTCTTTGAAACTGTTACAATATCACATCGTGTTATTTTCAAGCATTCCATCACCTGCTACTAAAATGCAGCCACCTCTGAGTGTAAATTGAGAGTTTCTGAACACAGCACACAAGATTAGGTTTATTACTACACAAAGGACCAACACAAGGCCTAAAAGACTCATCAGAAATTCAGAAATCTAATTTTTTGTCCATGTTCTTATTTTAGCCCTATTCATAGTGATGAATATCAGTGCTTAGAAGTTTAGCATTTAAAATCATGAAATTGGGAAATGTGCCAGTAGTAGCAAAAAGAGTACTTTAATCGTAACCCCCTAAAGTAGTGACAGAGTTCTCATTCACACCTTTTCCTTTAAATAATGTCTCCATTGTGTTGCTTTGTTTTGCTTTGTGTTTTGCTGATGTCAGATCTCATTTTGATTTTGGCATGGGCCAAAATTAGAATTATGGTTCCATTTCCAATGCGTTTGCCTTTTCATTTTAGAACTAAAATTTTAACAGAAAATTCAAGTCTGTTTTCAAATTCAAAATTTTATTGTCAATAATGAGGGTTTGATTTCTTTCACAAATCATAGGATCTTGTTTGCTCCTCTCTAATTCTGACCATCACCAGATGAAGTTCAATCTGTTTAGAAAATGTAACAAAATACCTTTGTATTGTATTGTAACCTTTGTATTGCAATGTAACAAAATATAACTTTCGGCACCAATCCAACTAACCCTTGTCTGGCCCAGTGACTTTGAAGGCTCAAAATCTTTGAAGAGCCAGCGATCCAGCTTGAAGCCTAGGAGATATGGATTCAGTTCCTTGTTATGCTACAAACTCCCTCTGCTACCTTGACCAAATCACTTTCTCTCTGTAGCAGTTCCATATATATCTAAAAGGAGGATCAAAGCACTTCCCTCCTCAAAGGAATACTGTGAGGATAAATACATTAGAGGTTGTAAGGTGCTCAGATACTACTAAAATGGTGGGGGAGCAGATCAATAACTCTACAGGGAGAAATATGAGTGTCTAATGCTGGCATGACTGAACCTTTGCATATAGATTTTTAGAGTGTGGTTGCTATGGTGATCCCAAGTATGAAAGAATCAAGAGAGAAGAACTCAAATTTGACTAACTTCCTCATTCCTGCCTAAGGAACAGTTCTGTAAGGCTCAAAAGCCTGCACACACTCAGTAACAAAAGTCAGAGCAATAAAAAGTATCAGCTTCATTGGGTGAAAATAAACAACAGAGTAGCCCCCATTAGCCCAGGAGGCCCCTGTGATGGCAGCTCCCATGTCTGGATTACCGGGGGGGTTGGGGGCGCTGCTCGTGTGAATGGCCCTCCCTGCCAACCCAAGGAGTGGCGTCTGAAATGGCCCTCTCCAAAGTGGGCTAGGGAGCTAACTCACCCCATCTCATTTGTTTTCACCCATTGTCTCTTGGCCTATGGATGATATAGGCCATTTGCCTGCCTATTTCTTCTTCCTTGCAACATCTCTCTGAAGGTGAGTTGTCCTGCTAGCTTAAGCAAGAGCATTTGTTAAATCTTATAAACTACAGTGAAAACCCATGATGTATCCTCCTTCCTAGTCATGTCATAGTTATCATCCGCAATGCTATCTTAAGCATCAGCCAACATAAAACTTTGAGATAAGGCGAGGTCTAAATCTAAAATAGAATAAAAATATGAATTAATTAATTAAATATTGCAGACATCAGCTTAAACTAAACATTAGCAGGAGTAGTAATTAATAGTAATTTCATAGCATCCCTTTCCCCGTTCCAAATGGCACTCAGAGTGCATCATATAAAATTAAACAGAACACTATAAAATCCATTTAAAACCAATTTAAAAGTGAGAGATAAAGAGGGAGGCCAGACTGCATTAAGGGGAACCTGCAGTGGATGCTCAAAGCACCTGGAGAATAAATAACTCTTCAGGTGCTTTTTAAAGGTGAGGATGAAGGAACTGAGATGAACCTCTGGGGAAGCGAGATTCATACTGAGGGGCCCGCCGCAGCAAAGTCCCAGTCACCCGCTGACTTACGGTGCAATGGAGGATGGCTTCAGAGCACGGATATCCAGCAAGTCGAGGCTCCAGGAGCAGAGCTTGAATAGATCCAGGGCCTATAATGTTCAGGGCCCTGAGAACCAGCAGCGCAACCTTAAATTCAATTGAATAATTCTTTTGAAATCGGTGGGTTTAGGCCAGCAATTAATTTAGTTGTTTTTAAACACAGAACACCACTGTTTTATTTTTGCATTAGCAAAAACCAAACCTCAAACAACAGCATTAATAAAAATATCCCAAAAGGCAGGGCTGCGGCACAGTAGGCCAACATTGTAAAGAATGGCTTTCAATGGATTCAGAAGGACTGTTCTGCACTATCATTAACTAGAAATATAGTTTAGAAATTCTGGCCTCTTGTTTGGAAGAGCGTTGACAAAACCCTGCTGCTGGTTTCGTTTTGGGAGAGCCTCGCTGTGACGCTTTGGTTATTAAAGCAGCTCCATTCATTCCTTGTGCTGAGTGGGCACTTTCCATCATGCTTATAAGCAAGGACCCAGGTTCATTGTGTTTCCCCCATTGGTGGCAATAGGGGAAACACCGTGAACGCAGGTTCCTGCTTATCAGACAGGCCCTATTTTGTGGGTAAGCAAAGCGAAGAACTGAATTCTTTTTGTTTTATACCCATTAGGAAAGAGTCTCAGCTGGTAAAAGTTTGGCATAGATTTCTTGACATCAGTGGATCAGTTCTGATGTACACACTTGAGAGTCTGATCTTTGTTGTGAGGAGAGTGCACTGCAAAACGTTCACAGTGTGTTTTCTACCGTGACAGCTCCTGCCACTGCTATGGACTGCTCTGGGCGGTGGCGGGAGCCGTCACTCCAGCCAGGAATGGGCCTGGCTACCAGACAGACGTGACTGGCTCCGGCCCCACCCCCAGAGTGCACAGAGAAACCCACTCCCCCCAACTGATGGGCGGCCATGGCACCCAGCCCCCGCCGCAACTCTGGATCCTGCTAAGTAAAGCAGGCTATCAGATGTGATAGCCTGCTTTATTCCAGGTCCAAACGCCGTTTCCCAACCGTAGTGGGGGCTAGCCTGGGCTGTGACTTGTGGATTTCCCTGAGCCACGGCCCAGGCTAGCCCCACCACGGTCGGGAGCCAGACCGTGGCAACATCTGGCAGCCACTTTCTAAAGTGACAATGGCACCGAGTTTAACCCACGCTAAAGCAGGTTAACCATGCGACTGTCACATTAGAAAACACCCACAGAATCGTAAGCTTGGAAGACACCTCAAGGATCATCAGGGGTGAGGAACCTCCCGCCCATGGTCCATTTCCAGCCCACCTTCCCCCTTCCATCTGGCCCATCATGGCTTCCCCTGTTTCTTCTTGAATGTGGCCTCCTTTCCTTCTTTGCCTGACCTGCAGAGACGCACTCTGCAAGGAGCACAGGGGTTACAGGCATCCAGGACGTAGGCAAATGACTCGGTTTGAGGTCCAGGGTCAAGATTGGGGTCAGGAGACAAGATTGGGGGCAGGAAAAGGGGATAGAGGAGGCAAGCAGGGATGAGATCAGGTCAAAGTGCAGGGCAGAACAGGGACCCAGTCAGTGAAGATTCAGAGCCAGGAGCAACTCAGAGTGAGGAGGAAAGTAGAGGATGGGAGCGTAGAGTTCAGAGGCAAGAAGGGCACGTGCAGAACAGGAAATGACTAGTGAGGTCAGGTTGAATGATCCACTCAGCTTCTTGATGCTAGCCTTATAGGCTGCCTGACAGACAACCAGGAATCTGGGAGGCACGGCAAGAGCTGGAGATAGACAGGAAGAGGAATGTGGCCAGCTCAAAGCAGAGGCCATTTGGAGGGGAGTGGCTGGGCCTGAGAGGGTGAAGCAGCAGTGCAGACCCAGCCACTGGCCTGAAAACCCCAAGGGTGTGAATTCAAGGCCTTGTGCTACCATACGCCCATGTGGGAAGCAGTGAAGATCACTCTAGCAGTCCGTACCTTCCTCACAGAGCCCCCTGGCAGACCCTGTATCCGTTCCCCAACCCGCACAGAGCATTTCAGTGGTCCCTTTCTAACTTCCTTATCGATTTTCTAATGTTCCTAGATAGAGTACTGCAATACGTGTGCCACTTGCAACCAAGTTTTGTCCTCTGTTTTTTTTATCATTCTTTATGAGGGCTATAATGTCACTGTTTGGTGCGATGCTGTAGAATGCCGGTGTGCTGTGACTGTCATGTAACTAACTCCAATACATTCTCTCTTTTCAGAGAGCCGATATAGCTGTTGCTCCACTTACCATAACGCTGGTCCGAGAAGAGGTCATAGACTTTTCAAAGCCTTTTATGAGCCTGGGCATCTCCATCATGATCAAGAAGCCTCAGAAATCTAAACCAGGCGTGTTTTCCTTTCTGGATCCTTTGGCCTATGAAATTTGGATGTGTATAGTCTTTGCTTACATTGGAGTCAGCGTAGTTCTTTTCTTAGTCAGCCGATTCAGCCCTTATGAATGGCATTTGGAAGACAACAATTAAGAACCGCGTGACCCTCAGAACCCTCCTGACCCACCAAATGAGTTTGGAATATTTAACAGCCTTTGGTTTTCCCTGGGTGCCTTTATGCAGCAAGGATGCGATATTTCTCCAAGGTTTGTTTCATATCCACTCCATCACCTTTTTGCATTTTATGGTCATGCACTGATGCCATGGTGCATATATGTTACTTTCTCAACCTTTTTTTTCAATTCCAAAATTTCTTTTTAACATTCCATCCAATGCTAAGCTTCCCTCATCAAGCCACTACGCTTGCCAACATTCACCAAATAAGTGTGTGAACGGCATTGCCTTGAATGCCATTCATGCATTTCTGCCAAAAACTTATATACACCATGTTGAGACTGTAAAATGCATAGGGTTCTTACATTTTTTGCAATGCTTGGAGGGCTACCGTGTTTTTGCTGCATATCTCATTTTACGGTCATCTGCTTGGTGCATATAACGTATTTATGCTGCTTTGCAAAATAAGAACTGATTGCTTCAAAAGCACATGCAACAGCATTTTAAAACGCCCCCATGCCAGTCATTGCTTACGCTGACCTTTCGATTTTCCTTTGGTCCTTGTTTTTCTATTTTTGTTCCCTTTGCATCATCATTTCATTTGTTATACTAATTTGTTAACTATCCCATTTCATGTTTATTTCTCCGTATGTGCCCCTTTTAAGAGATGTTGTGAACAGTACTGTATGTGCATCATTATGTAAATCTCGTCTCCTTGTGCCCATAATCAACGCGGACTTATCATAAGCGTTGCCAGTTTTAATATAATTACTTTTTTATTCATGAAAACAGTCTTTTGGAATAAGCCATTAGTAAAGCATATTGGATGTTTGTTCTAAGACGCAGTGCTGTAGCATTTTATTGGTCTTTTAAGGACCATCCTACAAAGCTGGACAGTTATGGTGTTCTCTCTGATTGGACAATGAATACTTCAAAATATTTTTAATAACATAGTAAAAATCTTTATATACATTGTTAAAGCACACTGGCGACACATATGTTATAAGCAGTAAATATATACACTGTAGGTTTATAGGCAGTAATGGATCTTATATGGTATTACCTAGAATGATATTTTTAAATTCAGCGTCTAGCAACTCTAATATAAACCATATGCACTCTTCTAATTAACAGACTTATAAATATGCACGTTACCTTCGAGAACTCCATGTTTCTACATAAGCACTTGCATTCATTACAAATATATTCACTCTCCATATGTTCTTAGGCCCTCAGTACCAAAGGGTTTGAAAAAAATGATCAGACTTCCATAGTCTTTGCAATAATAGAAGACAAATTTTAAAACTTCCAGTCTCTACAGTAATAATTTGCAAATTTTTGCTTGTCTGACCCCATTGTGAGACTTAAGTATAATTGCATGACACCAGGCAACAGAAAGACAAGCGTATGAAATATCAGAGCAATGACCCCCATCCACAGATGGTGTGAACCCCCTCAGTGTCAATCTTTGCTTGACAGTAGTAAAGAACGTATATTCCAGTATGGATCCTGATGCGCTACACTCAGATCACCTCTTGATTAGAGTGGAAGTTTGGGACGTACACAGAGTGCTACGTTGGTCCCAGTATTTTGGAGAGTTAGTCATTTGTGGTGAAGCCCAATTCCTAAACTGCCCCACCAGTATAAGCCACATTTGAGTGGATCAGAGTCTTAGTAGTGAAAACAGAGAAATCATTTGTAGTAACAACCATTTTTTTTTAAAGACTGTTTGTTGCCATCAATAGGCAAAAATCAATCTATGCACATTAAAGACATTGGGTAAAAACAGACGTGACTGGCCGAATTGACCTGCTGTAGTCTAGAACCCACCTGCACATGTGTGCCGGCACCACCAGATCCTGCTGTAGTCTAGGACCCACCTGCACATGTGTGCCTGCACCACCAGATGTTGGTCCAGGATTGCCCCAGACTGTGTTGGCCACTAACCCGGGCTGTGACATCGGCAAATATCTGAGGTCACAGCCTGGACTATGGCCCAACTGGGCCAAAGCGGCCCACAGCAGGCTAACGTGTCTGTTCCCACACTGCATACCTGGGGCCGCCATGGCTGTGCCTCATTGGCTACAATGGCTGTCCGTCATGGCAGGGGGTGAGGCACTGGGAGCAGGGCATTGGCAGAGCCAGCCACCCATGTTTGTTGTGTTCCCGGCCCTACCCAGCCCGTGAGGGCGGCGGGCCGTGGAACAGCCTAACCTGGGGCGGCTTGGGGAGCAATCCCACTGGCCAGCCACACATCTGTTTTTACCCATTCTGGTAAATATGTCCATACATTAATTTTACCAATGGATAAATGGGTAAATGTGACAGTGTGATTTCTTACTTTGTAACCGTAGCCTTGTAGCCTATCCCTCACGTGTCCCCAATCTGTGGTTTAGTACCCAAATCTGCATAATGAAACTGTGCGTCTCTGCTTGCTGCTAGAGCTAATGAGTACAGATACCATTTAAATTGCTGTTGACCATGTGTCCACTCAATTGAAAGGACCGGGAAATAAGCATGGACCATCACATGGAAAGCTGCAGGCATTATGCTGTTTCCACTAGACCAGTTTATCGAC
This sequence comes from Sphenodon punctatus, assembly GCA_003113815.1. Taxonomy (NCBI): domain Eukaryota; kingdom Metazoa; phylum Chordata; class Lepidosauria; order Sphenodontia; family Sphenodontidae; genus Sphenodon; species Sphenodon punctatus. Next base: position 5,400,382 of record QEPC01011901.1, on the reverse strand, counting down.
AGTAAATAGCCAGGCATAGGATTTTTGTTAGGCCTCTTTAATATGTTCAGCCATCTATATTTTGCATAATGAAAGCAACATATTCTGTTTCTATCAATACTTCAATTATAGGTGCCATGGAAATACCCCAAGATAGACAGATGGAATTCAATATATACATATCAAACCTTCAATAGCTGTCACTATTAATGCATTTGACTTTGTTTGAAGACATTGTTCAGCTATCTGGTATTCTGTAATGATAATAGTTTGGCTAGAGAAAGAAAGAAAGAAATGCTTAGTTCTGTTGTTTTAAATCCCAGAAACACTGGTGCATTGAATGCTGTGACAGTTGTAGCAGGGGTGGGAAACCTCGAGCCCAGGAGCCAAATATGGCCCATGGCTAGTTTTCATCTGGCCCCTGGATCCAGTTCCTGCCCCCAAGCACCGAAAGACTGAACACAGGGTAACAGAGCAGAGATGAGGGCAGGCACACAAGGATAGTTGACAGATTCATGACCTGAACCCTCCTCTTCCTGAGCTTCCTTAAGCACCTCCCATCCCTATTTCTGGGCAGCCCTCTGAGCTTGTGCTAATTTTCAATGTGACCCCTGGAAGGGAGAAGGTTCCCCGCCCCTGGTTTAGTGTGTAGGGCAGGATGACACTCCCCAAGCATCCAATTTTGACTCCCGCCTACCTTTCTAAGGAATATAACTCATTCCATCAGTATGTTGACTTATGTGCAACGCTCCACACTATATTACTGCCAGTAAAAGGGCCTTCATTTCTCCATCATGAGGTTTTCGTAAACTTCTTGCATGAGACTATGCGGCGCTTTTAGAAAGGTGCCGACAAGCAATTCGGGAGTGATCACATTTCTGCTTCCTAATAAAGGCCCTTTCAGCTGCCTTTATGTGGAATTAGTGTGACACATAATGGCTAGTTAGATATAGAATGGGTGAGTACTCGGCATGGATATTCCAGAGGATATATCCCTATATACTCTCCTTTTTGTGTTTAATAGGAGTAACCTAGCCTGAATCTGTTAACAGCCAGAGCACACCCTTCAGTGGAATCATTATTATTATTATTATTAGCAAGCATTTATATAGCACAAGCAATGTACCTGGTGCTTTACAAAGTAATTGAATAGACACGATCCTAGAGCTTCATTTGTTCCTGTTTTGTTCTTCTATCAAAGACCACCGTGTTTCCAGTCTGGTTGGATAAAGTGTTGAGAATTCACTCCTCATGGATCCAGCGTAGATTGCCTAGCTCTCTTTTGATGGAGAAAACACACCACAAACGAAAAGCAGGATGCAACAGTTGAATCTGTAACTTGTTTGGGGGAAACATAGCTTTCTTACAGACTCTGTGAGTCAGCGTGTCTTCATTCTGCTCTGGCTTCATGCAGAAAAATGGAGGACAGGATAATCAGTGGCTGACGTAGAAGCTTTTTTTTTATTGAAACCATTCCATGAAAGCACTGGGGTTCTAGGGCTTTTTCTCACAGAGTAAGAATCCCGTTGATTCCAAATAAATTATACACAGTGGAAGTTACTGCATCGTGTTGGTGTGAGGCTTGTGTAGCATCGAATCAAGCAAACACGAGTTCCTGCCCCCTGTCTGCCCATGTCCCTTCTAGGCCCATTTTAAGGGCCAAGCACTTAACACGTGGGTATTATAATGTTGATATAATACCTATGTGTTTCTGGCAGGGTGAAACAGTGCTTGGGCGAGCAGAGCCCTCTTCTTCTTACCAGGGCCTTCCTGGAGCCCCTGAAAATGCCTTGATGAAATCAGCTTCACCCCGCCACAGCCTGGGAGGGTCTGGCAAGGTGAACCGGGACTCTGGTCAACCAATAGCTGGTACATTTGGATACAATAAGGTTGTAGCCATGGCTTGGCTTTCCCCTGTAGCTGCCCCCCTATTTTGTAACACTGTCTGACACCCACTGAGATCTTGTGGTGGAGAACAGCGACCGTATGGTGAAGCAAGATTCTCTCTTGATTCCCATCAGGTGTGGTTGGGCCCCATCTACTCTGGGCCTAGTTACACAGAGTATGCTTGTCAATGGACTTGCAGGGCTTAGCTTGTAGTTTGCTGCATAGCCGGTGACATGTGTCTTGGAAAGGCAATGGGCTTAGGAGATTGAAATTCTGCTCACCAGGAATTCACTCATTCCCATTCAGAACTGTTAGCAGCTATACTTATAAATCATCTCTTTGTCCTAAAAGAACAGTTATTCAAAACCTATTTGTCCAGAGAGAATAATTCATGTCGGCAATGATATCATTTAGCTGACAGGTGGAATCCAGGCTGCTTGGAGATAAGCCTAAGAACTGGACTGTATCTGTATGCTATTGTTCTGCAAAGTGATTGTGACTTTTGCATAACAATGTTTGTTTTTCTGTTGTTGCTAACTTGCTTTCATTTCCATGCTTCCTCGCAAATGTCCTCTCAAGGTATGCATACTTCCTCTTTACTTGCTTTTAGGACAAATAGTAGCCCCACTCCTCAATTGCTGGGTCTCTGTACTGATGTCTTTGTGCATTAGCTAACACTAAGTATTTCATTTTAAAATGGTGCGCTTTGCCAGTTTGTTGAGAAGATCCACATTTTAGAAACAAATTACTTCTACAAACAGCAGAATTGTTTTGGGGAGATCAAATAAAACCCTTTTCAAAAGCTACACTGTGCTCCTTCTACAGGGAATGCCTTCCCAAGACAATCAACACTTGTTAGTAACTTGACGTATGCTTGGGGAGAATTACAGGCAAGGGGTTATATGGCTAAAATAACTTTGCAGTTGGCAGGAAATGACAAAATATGGGGTGAGGCAGTTAAAACAGTATATGGGTTACTCATTAACGGTAATTTGGTTTTGCAGTTAGCCAGTAATGATATTAGCCAGTATTTCAGATAGTTGGTTAACTGCGGTGGTAAACAGATAGCAGTTAACGTAATGGCTATCCAGAAGTGCAGTTGGTTTCAGGATTGGCTATCAGTATCAGTTCTAATGTGCTGTAGTTGTCGTCAGTGGGGCCGTGTCCAGACCTGGCTTCACCGCTAGGAAGAGGTAGGTGGTTGGGGAATGTAAGTGGTGTCCAAAAATGCCCTCTCTTACATTTGCTGCCTCCTGGGTTTCTAGTAGACGGCCTCCCTTCTTAATCAGCCAGTCACGGTGTTTGAATGTCAACAAGTTGGGAAATTAATAGTGAAACTTACTAATCAGTTCAGTTGACAATTCATCAGTTCTTGACGATTTCCGATCTTGAGAGGGAAGGTGCACTGGTTCTTCCCCACTCTGCAGATAAGCAGAGCAGGGCTCCCTGCTCTTCAGCTGAGGAGTGGGGAATCCAGAGCTCCCTGTTTGCCAGACTTGAAGTGTAGGGAAGGAGCATTTAACTCTACCACCTCTTCCCCGTCAAGCACTGCAAGCACAGAGCGCTCCTGGCATTTTGCCTCTTGACAGCCAATTGTGTAAATATCTCTGCCCTGCTTACGTCAATATCCACAAGACAAGGAGAATACACTGCCTTATTGATGATAAAATTATCCGATTTCTTTTACATTTTTAATAAATTAATGGTGGGGTAGGGGGAATTAGGTGCCAAGAGCTTGGCTTTTCTCCATGCTGCTTCTGCAGTGGGCTGAGAGGGTAATGTTTTAGGCCTAAACTGCCAAGTAGGAATATGCAGGGTTCAGAACCGTGGTTTTTAAACATGCAAATTCTAATTCACATAAGATGCATGCAGGCTTCCTCATCTCAATGCATACTTACATACGTGACAGGCCTGACATCATCCTGCCCGGGGTGGGGAGGGCTACCCCCCGCTGCCGCCGGGTCAGCTCCGGGGGTGGAAACAGACATCCCCATGGCCTGCCCTGCTGGCGGGAGGGACAGTAAGCATTGCACAGCTGGCTAGCTCCACCCCCATGCTGCGGCCAGTACCCCGCCCTCCACCATGACAGGCAGCCATGGCTGCCAATAATGGGCCCCCAACGCTGGGCCCCGCAGACGTGCCCACCTCGTTCTCCCAGCTGAGCAGCTCATGGGGCCAGACTGTGGGCCCACTTCATTCCAGGACCACATTTCCGGCCCAGCTGCCACCCCCACCAGGGTTTGAACCGGACCCACATCTGGTGGGCCCAGATCAAACGTGCAGGGAATGACGCTGACCCAGTTGGGCCCAAGCTGTCTAGCTGGGCCAGTGTCATATTTGTTAGCACCCAATGTAGAGGATTTAGCCTCTCTAATCTCCATTGGGCTAGAACAAGAAACCCTGTTGGCATTTGGGGGGGCCGGGGGTGAGGGGTTTAAATTTAAATTTGAATGAATGTTACATTTCTGTTCACTAGTTGCTTAACTGAACATTGTTTGTAAAGGCTGTTCCATCAAGATGTATCTTAGTTGTTGCTTTTTTTCTCCCTGTCAGCCAAGCCCCAGAGAGACAGATGCTAGTTCTACAGCAGGATAAACTAATCAAGGGGGGAAACCAGTCTCTGCTACAGAAGCCAAAAAAAAAATCTCACTAGCAAGGAACTTGGGAACTGCCTTGTGGGGGCAGAGCTCATGTGGGTTCTCTGTGGGGGAAGATGGATAGTCTCCAGGCTTTGGATTGAATCAGCCGCCATTACAGCATTTTTATTAATTGCATGTGACTTTTTGGCCCTTTTCCCATCCCCAAACTGCTACAGAACATTTTGTGGCATTTTCCCGCCAGTGTTCTACTTTCATAGATGAACTGCTGTACTGGGAGACTTATTTTTGGCCCCTCTGGTCCTCATTGGGTAAAAATAGAAATGCGGGTGACGTGGCGGCTCCCTGACCCAGGACGAGAAACAGCAGCCAACACAGCTTGGGGTGGGGAGGAGCACCAAACAAACGTGCCCCTGGCCGGAGAGCCGTCCTACTGCCCGCACGTCCTGGGAAGTGTGGGGAGCTCAGCAAACAGGTGCCCCCCACACCATGCAAACGGCCATGGTTCTTGGCCATGGCGGCCCCTGCCCTGAGGTGGGTATGGTGGGGCTGAACACACGTTAGCCTGCATTGGCGGCCCTCATTCTGGGCTGCGTACTTGGGAGATTTTTGCGGACACAGCCCAGGCTAGCTGCCCATCCACCTTGGTGCAGTCCCGGGCTAACATCTGCTGGCACATAAAGAGATGTCCCAGTGAGTCGCAGGCCACATTGTGCCAAAGCGGGCCACCATCACATGCATTTTTACCCAAAGTCTCCCATCTCTATAATATTATGGGACTGGAAGAGACCTTGAGAGCTAAGTCCAGCCCCCTACATTCAAGGCAGATTAGCAAGATCGATATCGAAGTGTTCATCCAGCTTCCTCTTAAAAAATCTCCATGAAGCTGATTCCACAACTTCCTGGGTAACTTCTGAAATGGAAGTCTGTCGTGCTATACCTCCTTTAAAATTCATAACCTGACAAACAACAGCGGCTTTCATTTTTCCTCATAGATAAATTTTTAAATTACCGTTCTCTAGACCAGGGATAAGCAAAGATCCCATCCCAAAAAGCCGTGCACTAGAATCTTTATATGGCCAAGAGCCACAAGGCACAAGCACAGGCTTCTCCCAGGCTGTGTCATTGGCCGGGGAGCTGGTGCTCTCCAGTCCTGGCTGCTGAGATTCTGAGCAGCCGCTGTGAGTCAGACGCTGGCACTTGGGGTCCATGAAGTAAGATGCAGGAGCTCTTAGGCAGCATGGCACCCAGGACCAACCCTGGCCAAGAGCTTCACCTCAGTTACCCAAGAGTCACATCTGGCTCCCAAGCCCCTGGTCTCGAAGACCGCGTGAGACGCATCCTTGTGAATAGTTTAAGCACATGTATGTACTCCTCATCAGGCAGAGCACTCAAGTGGGCTTTGAGGAGACAGTATAGCCTAGTAGATCCTGTCTTGCCCATGAAATCCTTCAGTGCCCATCGGCAGCCCACTTTCTTCCAGTCTCCATTTCACATTTGTAAAATGGGAATAATAATGATCTACCTTGCAGGATATGAATTGTAAAGTGCTTTGAACACTGAAAGTACTCGTATAAACTATAACGAATGGAATTCTCTGGGGCTTGTTTCTTGAAGCCCACATCCAACATATTTAGGCTATGGGCCTCATCAAACAAACATTTAAAGCCATTTCCCCCAATATGTGGGGGGTTTTTTAAAAAAAAAAATGAAAAATTGGCACCCACCTTTATTTGTTCACACAGAGAGGCACATTTACGTCCTGTGAAGATTTATGCAAACTCTTTTTAGAAACTAGTACTGAGTCCTGTGCTTATTTTTACTCATTGTGAGTGAGCTTGCTGAAATCTACTCTAAATTTGTCTTTGCATGATCAAGGCCTTGGAGGCAAATCCAAAGCACTGAATTCATTTTTCAGTCAGACAAACACTTTTTAAAAAAAAATATTTATTTATATTTCATTGGGTTATGAAGTACAGACAAAGAAAAAGAAAGACCTCTGCCTACACTATGAACTTACACTTCATACCCTTATGAGAACATTAGTAATGGTTCCTTAGACATTCATTTTACAGATGCAAAACCCTTCAATATGGTTCTTTGTGTGCCCACATGACTGTACATGGCAGCTCTGCAGGCATATTTAGGAAGTAGTAGTAATAAAAACAAAATTAGCTTCTCTTCTGGAAGGGAATGGGGGGGAGAGCGGATTTAAAGCAATTTAGACCATGTCTGTTTGTTTTTGTCTTTTTCACAGATCTCTCTCAGGGCGAATCGTCGGAGGAGTCTGGTGGTTCTTCACTCTGATCATTATCTCTTCCTACACTGCTAATCTTGCTGCCTTCCTGACGGTGGAAAGGATGGTGTCTCCCATCGAAAGCGCGGAGGACCTGGCGAAGCAAACGGAGATAGCCTATGGAACCTTGGATTCCGGCTCAACCAAAGAATTCTTTAGAGTAAGTGGAACAGGCCAAAGCCATTTGCTCACAGATTTTCAAAACATGAAAGGCCTCACAACGTAGGGCCATGTCCCGCAAGCGCCAACTCGCAGGTTTAACGTTGCTCCTCTTAGTAGTTGCTTTGAAGTCTGCAGGAAGCATCAAATCCTTAATTACAGCCCCATGCATGAAGCCCATTCGTTATTGTGGTGGTTCACCTCCCAAAATCCTGTTTTACATGAAGAGCTCTGAGTAATTGAAATTCAGTAAATACATTTGGCAACATGATATTTAGAATGTAATTCCCTTGGAGCATCTGCCATGTCTTCCAGCATCCACTGTGCAGGGGCCAAGCACATTAAAATAAATAATAAGCAATAACTGAAGCTTCCAATTTTAGCATGTATTCGGCTAAATTAAGTAGAGCAGAGGTATGCTTGGGAGGTTTTTCATGGGATGAAATGCATGCTGGGAATACGGTAAAGAAAAGGATTTGAATGCTTATTATTAATTATTAATATTATTATTACATTTTCATTTTTGAATAGCATGTAATGACCAAAAGCTATGGATAGTGGTGTGGTGGCTGCAAAACTATTTTAGGACTTTTCCATGGAAACTACAAACCAAGGGTTAAGATCATTAGTTGATTTACACCAACTAAAAGTGATCTACGTACTATGTAGTAAAAATGCCATATATCCGTGCTGCAGTGGGAATTGCTTACTGTGTTCGCTACTGCCCAGGATGCGACGGTTCTGGGAGATACAAGCTGCTCATCCAAACCGGGGCATAGCTAAGCTAGGCTGGACCAGGCCCTGGTGCAGAAGGGGGAAAGGGGCTCCTGATCCTTCTCTCGGCAGCAGGAGATAGAGCTTCCCCAGGAAGCTGATGTTTCCAGTTCAGCTACACCACCTGTCCTATTAGAGTTGCACCCTTGCATCCAAGCCTTTACTCAAGCAAGCCTGCTGAAGTGTCCAACGGCTTGCAGCCTTGCACCTTGAGGCTACAGGTATGGATGGCCTTACCACAGGGTGATCCAGAGCGACCGCACTGGGCTCCGCTCTTCTGGGGTCCCTGCAGTGCAGTGGCTCCCAATTCCACCAGGAATGAGTACGGGAGCCACACTCTCTCCCAGCAGGGCCCCAAACATGACCACTTCTAAGGCCCCATAGAGGGTGCCCCCAAGGGGAAACTGGTGGGGTCACCAGGGCCCCACATTTTAGCTTTGCCCTGCACCCCCACAAATTCTAAAGCTGGCTCTGGCTAGACCAGTGCTCTAAGTTCCTTCAGCGTAGAGGAGTGACAGTATTCCTTGGCTGGTAGCACTTGGCTTGAAGAGTTTGCCTGTCTTAACATTACTAGGATTTGCCCCATGTGTCTGTTGCTTAGTATTCTGAATGGCCAGGAATAAAGTGAGAAAACTTTTGGAAGGAGAGAGACTTCAGTCCCATTACCCTTACACATCCAGATTTGGATCAGAAGCGTAAAAGTAATTTGATTCAAAAATACCAAATACCTGAAAGAAAGGAATGCATGGTGTGATGCGGAATATGCCAATTGTGGATATTCATTTGGCTCTTCAGAGTGCCATCTAGCAATCTGAATCATATTTGTAAATAAAGAACCTGATGTTCACCTCAGCCGTAATAAGAACTAGATAAATTATTCAGAGATAAATGAGAAATGCATTTATTGCATGGCTCTATTGTTGATTATAGGGGTGGGGAACCTCAGGCCCAGGGGCCAAATGCAGCTTGTGGCTGTTTTCCAGTTCCTGCATCTGGCCTCTGGGTCCAGTTCCTGCCTCCAAGTACTGAAAACCTGAGCTCAGGGGGGTGGGAGCAGAGATGAGATCATGCACACGAGGAAGGGGGGCAGATCGGTTATCTGGGACCCTCATCTTCCAGAGCACGCCCCTTAAACAACCCAGAGTGGAAACAGACATGACGGCCATGCAACAAAGCCGGGGCAGACATGGTCCAGAGTCCAGACAAGGCCAGGCCATACAAAAAACGCGCTCGCCGCCAGGGAGGGTGGGCAGGGAGATGCGCGAACATGTGGCCTGCTCTGCCCCGTGCTGCGCCCAGCACCCTGCACCATCATGACCAGCCATGGCAGATCTGAACTGCGCTGTGTGTGCTGGGCCACAGTAAACATGATCGCCCGCTGTGGCCCGATCAACTGGGCCTTAGTCCAGGCTGTGTCCCGGACATAGTCTGGGAGTGAGAGTCCAGGCTAGCTGCCGACACGGCCCAGGGCAATCTCCAACCAACATCTGGCAGTGCCTGCACATTTGTGCAGGTGAGGTCCGGTGCAAAGTGGGTCAAAGCAGGCCCCAGCAGCCTAGTTTTACGCCCAGTCCCTAACTTCTGTGCAGCCCTTAGCACTTGTACTGATATTCAAAGTGTCTCCTGGGAAGGTAGCGGTTCCCCACCGCTGGTTTTACTGTCTAGATGACATTTTTATGTGACATATGTCCACACAAACACATGCATCCCACAGGGTGTGTAAGTGTGTACACATCCATAAGCACACTAATTGACACTAAAAATTGTCAACTTACCAACTGTGGTATCTTGAGATAGTGCAGTTGCCTCCTATTTGCTATACTTATTTTAAAAAGGGCATTTTGATATTATCACTGGTACATGGTTTGATAAATGCTGACCTTTTTAACAGTGACATGAGTATGTAAAATTATGCATGCGTTGTGTTTAATCACAGCATTTTCAGACGTACGCATGCCAGCCATACTGCTGGTTGTGGCAGAAAAGCTCATTGTTATGCGAAATCAGTGGCATGGCCTTGCTTTTTCTAGGGGAAAATTCTTCCTCTGAATTGCTTGCATCCAGAAATACAGAACAAAACTCAATTGTTTGGAGCTGTTTCTTCATTTTCTCACTATTCAAATAGAAGGGGGAAATCAAAGGAAGGGATGGGGTGGCTGCAGAAGAGTACAATGACCAGCAAATGGCTGAATGCTTGATTGTATGGTTAGTAGTCTAGGGATGTGCTGCAATTCTCTCCTCAAGCAAGGGCAAATTTGAGTCTAAATGATCTGGGAAGGGGTCATCATGGAGGAAGATAAAGTAGAAGCGAAAAAGAGCATCTTGGGAGCAAACATGAAATCCTGTTCTACAAACCAAACAACGGGGAGTTTGGTTGGGAGAGATGTCGGACCCTCCCAGCTCTGCCGACACAAACGCCATCAGCACTGAGCAGAGTTTGGTTGTGTTCTACACTCTTGAAAAGCTCTGCATTGTTTCAGTTACACTAATGGCAAGATGCTAACTGAGTTGAATGGGACGATGTAGCATGGAATTGTTGTCACGAGAGTCTTGTTTAAAACTGGAAAAGTGGATGCCTTAAGTTAAGGCTTAACTGAAACGTGTATCGTTGTACGATGCATATTAGTTGCTGATCACAAGAGCTAAAATAAAATCTCAAGCAAGTTTGAAATTCCAGAGGATCCTTTGAAGGGTATATTTGCTTTCTGGTGACGGCCTTGTCTCCTCGAGCACTTTATAGGATTTCCCCACTGTTGCTCCAGCGCTGCTTGGAGTCATAGCAGCTAGCCTACGGGAAACGGCTCTGCAGGCCTTCTCTTACAATGCAGATTATGCCATCATTGGAAAGAAGTGCTAAAATTTGTGATTGTAGGATGCAGTCTTAGGCCTTGAACCTCAGACCACTTATTCCAAATTAGACCTGCTTAAATCAGTGGGATTACGTTGCAGTCAAAAAGTTTGAGAATTGTAGCCATATCCACACATAATGCTTGCCACTTTTTCAGCTGCCTAACAGAGGGGCAAGCATTATGTTTAGTCACACAAACCCTGAAACAATCTGTGGAGTGAGCACAAATTTGCATAGGTTCTTTACTCCTCATCAAGGTAACTCCTCATCAGACTTATAGAACTGCTGAAAACAGGCCAGGGAATCAATGTCTGTTCAGCAGCCAGGCTTTGTGCTTGTTGGTTTCATCAGCAAGGAGCTTTGCCTTTTCAGTTTCACCAGTAGGGAGCTTTGCCTTGCAGGAGAGAGTTTTGCCTTGTCCATTTCATCAGCAGGGTATTAGGGCTTCACTTTTTTATGCGTCCACCTGATGGGATCCCCGTCTTGGTCCAAGGCTATAGGGTGAAGGCATAAACAATATCCGGATCACGTTTCAGTAAGTACCATGTTTCCCATGGTTAAGTTAATATGTAGAACCACCCATAGACAGTCTGATTTCATGCCATTGAAGTCTTTGGCAAATTGGGTTCAATCCTAGCTCCATGTAAGACAATGACTGAACTCCCACTGACTTCACTAAGGTCCTGCTTGTGTTCATTGACTCTAGTAGTGCAGAATCAGAGAGGAGAGGGCTAACCAATCTTCCAGCACGAAGGGTTTGATCCTGCAAAATGTTGAGCACTCTAGGCTGATCCAGCCAGGCACTAATGTAAGTTTAAGCAACTGGGTAGTTTCATCCGAATAAATGGAAGGAGTTAAGCATGTGTGTGAGTGTTGTCTTGGATCAGGCCCTGAAACAGAAGAGAAATAATCTTCTGTAGACCCACTGTTGAAATGTGTACATAACAAGCATTTGAAATGTTTATCAGAAGACTGTTCTCAAATTTCTATTTTAGTGGGCTTTATTGGTTTGTAAATGGAGTCAAGCTGGCAGGAGTGGAAACAAAGGGTGGGACTCTGGGGAAAATTTCCGTTTCTTTCAGTTCTCATGTGTTTCATTTCTTGTTCTGGATTCGGTTTATCTCAGTCCAGAGGGCGTTCTCGGTGGCCGGGCTGCGCCTTTGGAACTCCCTCCCGGTGAAGCTCACCAGGCCCCGAGCCTGTTAACATTCCGGCGGGTTTGTAAAACCTGGCTGTTCGCCCAGGCCTTTGGGGAGGGGGGGGTAGTGGGTTTTTATCCTCCTACCCTTCTCTATTATTCTTTATTATTTTTGTCCGTTCCCTGTTTCTATTTGTAAGATTTTTTTTTATGACTGTTTTTAAATATTTTAAAGGTTGTTTTATTGGAAATTTGTTCGCCGCCCCGAGCTGCTTGCAGGAGGGGCGGGGTATAAATGTATTAAAATAAATAAAATAAATAAATAAAAGTTTCAGATTTTTTTGCATGCATGTTCCCCCATTGAAGTCAATGGGGACAAACCGCAATATTCAAAATCTGAAACAAAAATCAACACAAAAGGCCGAAACGACCGAAATCGAAAAAAACCCAAAATGTTGGCTTAATCCAAAATGGCCACTTTGGGGGGTCATTCTGGTTCTATCCGAAATCAAAATTCCCATCCTGTCAGGTCCAGGCTTGAACCTGCGACCCTAACCTTGGCAGTTGGAGAAGCTCCCCCAGCGCCATATGGTAGCCAGGTTTGCTTATAACCTTCCCTCTTTATGCCTGGTGCTTTGCCTTGCTTGGCTCCTCCCCCCTGGATCCCTCATTGGCTCCCAGCAGGATAAAAGACATGATGGGAGTCATTGCAAATTGTGGGACATCAGCTCTTGTCGGTGATCCTGCTGGCACACTATTTGTTTCTAACAATCTTGTCACTTGGTCTAACTGCTCTTTGCCTGCTTCTTGTCTATTTCCCTCTGCTGCTGTTCCCCCTTTCCCCCCTTGGTAGCCCTGGTTAGCTTGCCCCTTGATTCTGTCCACCTGTTGTGCATTCACAGTTTCTTAGCTTGCTTTACACCTATTGTGGGGGTTGCCTTACTGTGGTCTTGTTCTGGTATAGGGTTCCCTCCCCTTCCTCTCTAGGTCTATACGCCTCTCTTTGGTATTCTGTTCCCTTTGTCTTGTTTTCTGCTGGTTGTTGGTTATAGGTTGTTTCTATGAGCCCAGCTATGCTGTTGACCCTTGGAGACTTCTGTATTCCTCTCTCAATTCCTGAGCCCTTGTTGGGTATATAGTGTTCGTGTCCCCAGTCCTTGTGTAGTCAGGTGTAGGCAATCACGTGAGTCCTTGTCTAGCGATGTTTCCCATCCCTGTGTTCTGTGTCCCTTGTTCCCCTGTGACTCAGGTTAGTGCCTTCCTTGTCCCTCTTTCATATTGTGTCCTTTCCCTGATAGTGTGGTTGTGTTTCTGGTCTCCCTAGTCCTAGTACATTCACCCCTTGCTCTTGTTTACCCTTGGTGTCTTATCCTGTTCTCCTGTAGCTCTTGTATTACTAGACTCTCTCTCCCTGCTCTTCCCCTACCACTGTTGTTTTAGTAGTTGCCTTCTGTGCTGCCTCTACTCTCCCCGGTCCTTAATGCGTGTCCCAGTTGTGCACCCTCTATACAGCTCGGCACCCCATTCCTGATACTGTCTTGTATCTCATCCTTCTTGATCCTCCTCCTCTGGTCCCTGCTCTCATTACTGCTCTGGTGTCGTGTTCCCTTCCCTCCGAGCTCTAGTCTGGTTCCCACTGCCTTATTTCTCAATCCCTTCTTTGTAGTTTGTCCACAATCTGTTCTGGTCCTCTCTCGTGTCGTCTGCTCTGGTCTCTGGCTGGCCGTGCCTGATAATTCTGAGCCCAATAAGGAGCTATTGGTTGTCCCCTAGGGGTGTTTGCCAGCATAACATCCTGAAGGCTATTGTTAATCTGGTGCCAGGTTGCCATAGGCTCTTCCCTGTCTGTGTCCTAATTCTGTTTCTCTTGCTACACTATTCCTTCTCATTGTAGCCCTCCTGGTCATTATCCTCCTTGAACCCCATCCCCTGACAACTCCCTCTCATTGTAGCCCCTCCTGGTTGCCCCGAGCTATCTGTCTAGTGCCCCCTCCTGGTTATTGTCCTCCCTGCACCCTGTCCCCGACACATCCCTACTGAAAGCAAAGAGTATTTTTTTATTCCTAGAACAGATTCAATCTTTATTACCTCTAGACTAGACTACTGTAACACACTCTACATGGGGCTGCCCTTGGGGACGGTCCGGAGGTTGCAGCGGATGCAGAATGCGGCGGCCCATCTCCAACAGGGACGGGTCAATGCGAGCACATTACACCTGTGCTCTGTTCTCTGCACTGGCTGCCTATTGTCTTCTGGGCCCAATTCAAGGTGCTGGTAATGACCTTTAAAGCCCTAAACGGCCTGGGCCCTGCCTACCTGCGGGACCACCTCAGGCCCCGGGTCATATCGCAGCCCCTGCGGTCGGCCGGGGATGCCCAACTCAAAGTCCCATAGGTTTCCTGGGTGGTGATGATGGGGAGGACGTTCTTGGTGGCCGCACCTAGTCTGTGGAACTCCCTCCCGACAGAGGCCCACCTGGCCCCGGACCTCCTCTCTTTCCAAAGACAGTGTAAGACCTGGCTGTTCTGCTGGACCTTTGGAGAGGGAGATGGGTAGAGTTGGGGGGGGACGGTGTTCTTTTGGCCTTTGACTATGTTTTTAGTATTTTTAATGAATTTTATATTGTTTTATATTGCTTTATATGATGGTGCTTTATTGTTATGGTCTGTCTACTGTAAGCCATCCCAAGCTGCTCTGTGAGCAGTAGAGTGCAGGGTAAAAGACCAAGGAAATAAATAAACAAATAAACATAAGCATAAGCAAGCGTGGCATGTCCCGTATCTCAGCTGCCTTCCAGGGCAAGTGGTGTCCATGTCCTTCCAGTATTTGGCCTCTTTGCGGAGTCTGTCAACAAGTTTTGCCAATTAGTATTGCTTTTCCTGGTGTGTTTTGCAATGTGGACACCTAGGCCCTAGGAACTAGACTGACACCAGCATCTCATTTCACATGAGCAGATGGTGACTTTCAGCCACTTCACACCTGTGCAGGTTTCAGTCTGTGACCTATTTTATAGCATTGGCTCTTTCTCCAACTTCTGCAAATTCTTCCAAATAGGCAGGATCCAAATTTTGTAGGTCAAACATTCCCTTCTCAATGTGTATTCTGAACAGTGTTGATCTTTATTTTGTATTGAGTTTATTTGGCACTAGCTACTGCCATGGCCACAAGTATAATTACATTGATTACATTGATAAAGAAAAACACAAACACAAACATATTTCCTGGCCTCAGCCGTTAATGATAACATTCAGATTTACATGTCATCCACCTTTATCTTTGTCTTTAAATCTTTGGAGGATGTACAATAAGTATAGCATACCAGATGCAAAACACAATGGATGCAAATTTAATAAAACAATAGGCTGTAGCCAATTAGTATCAAGGTGTAGGGGGCCAAAGGCAAAAAAACCTTCACAAATAAATTCAGCGCTTTCTGTATTAATAAGCCCAGCCAGCAAGGCTGTACAACATGTCCAGAGAGTTGGATCTCAGACAAGTTAGCAAGAGTTGCTCAGGAGAGGAGTATAATCGATTTGAAATCCAGGGGGCCAAATACAAGGCTCTCCAATGTGCAGTGAGAGAACAGACAAACATCGCATGAGGTAGATCCTCTATATGGCCCAAATTACAGGGACAGATCCTATCTCTAAAAGGAGTGCCATTCCTCCTACCAAGGAGAACCTTGGTAGGAAGGAGATCGAATCGTAGTAGGGTCAGGGCCCTCCGGAGCTTGGAGTTCACAATAAGCTCCAAATACAGCTCACGCTTGGGGATCAGCTTGAACAGCCTATAGACAGGAGCACTCTTTAATACCTGGCCAGCTCCCATATCTGCCTGCACAGCTTGGTCTATCAGCTGCTTGCGAATAATTCTTCTCCTCTCAGCGGTCGATATCCCATCCAACATCTCAGAAGACAACCCCAAGGAGCTCAAACAATCCGAGACCCTGACCAGCCATAACCCTGGGGCAACCAAGAGCACGCCTCCTCAAGGCATAAGCGGGGCAAACGATCCTCAGCCATGGCCTTGATCTTAAGCCAGTAGCATAAGAGTCGAAAGAGCAGTTCAATGCGCAGTGGAGATAGTCCCGTCTCCAGTCGTAATAGGCAGGCCGGTGTACTCTGTGGGACCCCCAGAAGTGCTCGAAGTAGAAAATTCTGGAGGGATTCCAAAGCATCAGATGCATAAGGGGCCCATACCTCAGCCCCGAACAGTGTACCAACTTTATATATTAAGTCGAAAAGTTTCAAGGCTGAGGATAAGGACCTTCCTCTAAAACGCCGCCAAAATCTCAGGAGGCCCAAAACCGCCTGCTTCAACTTGAGCCTTACTGCTTTGACATGGGTCTGCCATGATGCAGACCCATTTACAAGCAGACCCAAATACCTATATGATTGTACCTGCTCCAGCCTTACTCCATCGAGTAACCATTTATGATTGTTAGAGCAGTGTCCCACTACCACCTCTTTGGTCTTATCATAATTTATAGATAGCTGAGAGCTTTGACAAAAGCGACTCACCTCGGCAAGCATCCTCCTATTTATCCCCAAAGCTGAGGGGGAAAGGAGCACCATGTCGTCTGCAAACAGCAAGATAAGGACAGATCTACCTCCAACCCTAACTGGGAGGAGGAAATCCGCTTTAAGCAAGGCCACAGTCCCATTAATAAAAAAATTAAAAAGAAAGGGGACCAAGACACAGCCCTGCTTGACTCCGTTAGTAACGGGAATTGGGGACAGAATATGGCCGCTCCTTCCTACTCTAACTCTAGGAGAGGTCTGGGAGTACAGGGCATGAGTCAAGTAGATCAATCTCTGGTCCGTATTTGTTCGATATAATTTGTCCCACAAGTTATTCCTGTTGACCAGATCAAAAGCGGACCGGAGGTCCAAAAAGGTCATAAACAATCTTCCCTTTCTAATTTTAACATATTTCTCAACTAAATGCCATAAAGTAAAAGAATGATCCACTGTCGAATGGCCAAGTCGGAATCCAGCCTGTTCCTCGGGAAAAAAATCAGCCACCCCCGCCCAGTCCTATAATTTGGACAGTAGGAAACGCGCATAGATCTTGGCAACCACACAGAGTAGGCTAATGGGGCGATAATTTTGGGGTTGCTTCCTGTCTCCTTTTTTATGGATGGGCACAACTATACTGATGTTCCACCCTGCTGGGATCATCCCACAGTTGTTTATAATAGTAAATAGCTTGGCAAGGATAGGTGCCCACCATCCCAAGTTACTCTTAAATAAATCTGCTGGGATACCATCAATCCCAGGAGCTCTTCTAGATTTGACCGTGACCAATACAGATTTCACGGTTTCTGGATCCACTGGAAGCCAAAAAGGAAAAGTTGCCAGTATTTCCCGATTAAGGACAGTGGTATCTGGCATACTAGTAAAGATTCCCTTGAAGAGAAGCTGTCAAGCTCCCCTATCTGGAAGACCCTGTGTTGAAGGGGATCTACTTCCTTCTTTGACCAGGGCCCAGAAACCAGCCTGATCACTTTCTCGAACCGCAGTAGTCAGAGCCTCCCACGTCTTTGACCGGAAGGCCTCCTTCTTTTCTTTGAGTAATTTTTTATAGCTGCTTTTCACCTTGGTATAATGAGAGGCTGCTGCCACGGTAGGATCTGCCTTGAAAATTCTGGCACTGCGCCTAAGATTAGCCCTATGCCTTAGGCACTCCTTATCAAACCATCTGGGCTGAGAAGCAAAAACTGGAGCGCATGTAGATACAAAATTATTCCCAGTCAGATGTTCCCCAACCTGTTCCAAAAGAGCTGCAAAAAGCTCATAAATCCATTCTGGGGTCACCTGCTGGGGATCTAGCAGGCAGTGCTTCAATTGTGTAAAAATAGCCCGACTATAAAGCCGCGCACATTTCCCATCCATCGTGTCTGGCCATCGAAGCCGTGGAGCTGAATCAAGGGCTCCTACCTTTAAAATTTATAACATTTTAACAACAGACCATACTTCCCTTTGAAATAACTGTGGGGTTGCTGTCTACAGATACTCATTACCCCAGAACATTGAGCAACCAATATTACTTGTTTCTGGCTACTCACATTTCGCCCTTTGCAATAATTAGCTTATGAGGGCCTTTTTAAAATGGCAATCAATAGATTGCATTAATTCTCATCATGCTTTCAAAAAGGACATTCATCCATGCCAAAAGGGAATGGAGCTTCTCCCTGGAGATTTTTTTAACATAAAGACTATATATTAAAGGCTCTAAAACATTTTTCTCACTTTGCTGACAAAATCAGATTAGGCTGGAAACCTTTTACTAAAATCTAACATAGTGCCTCGATGGGTTTTATATGTTGGAGCCTTCTTGGAACATTCAATTAAAGTTTCTACCAATATGATCAGTACATCAAATCAATCTGGTGCAATTTAACCCACTCTCCATATTAGAAAACCCCAAATGCCACACTCTTAATTGCTTTCCGAATGCCCCTATATATATATATGTATATATATAGAAACATATATCCAAGATGAGTAACCTTTACAACCAATTAGTGATACCTATTTTAATCGGGTTGTATTTAAACTCTAGGAGAGTACAACTGAATGTTTCGAGGCCTTTACAACTGTAAATCTCTTCCTGATTTCTGAGGGCTTCTTTTAATTGATCACAGATAGTAGCACTGCAGAGGGACAGAGGAAAAATGTTTGTGGGTCCATTTCTGGGGAAAAATCATGTAACGATTATTTTTTTATGAATAAGCGGATGACAGATACATTGACCCTACAGAATGTTTCATTGAAAATATTTGAAATCCCATAAGGGGGTCATCATTGTTGATTTAGTTCAAATCTGTGCTTTACAGCATGAAATACTGCTGTGCGTGACATTTAGAAAGATCTTATCTTGCTGCTTCTCTTTTTTTTTTTTTTTAACGGAAACTGAAGGCATCTCATAATCATGCCATTGAAACTATGTTACAGTAACATTTAAAGGGAAGTCGATGGTTCAAAGTAGCGGTGGTGGGTTACGGAACCTTTTCTTTCTAGGCTACTTGTTTGAAAGCAATTAAGGACACTAATTAGAAAACAATTGTTACCAGCTGTTGACTACTTGTCGCCATATGTGAAATGGCTGGAAGGTTGGGGTCCAGTCCCTACAGGAAATCAGCAAAACACCTATCACAAATGACAGAGATTATCCAAAGACAAGCTAAGGATAGAGATGAAGGTAGACATGAAGGGAGAGCTATCCTTGCCCAAGGTTAGTCCTAAAGGACTGCCTCAAAGAAATAAGGAACTGCTCTTTATTTGCCACAGAGGGCAGAACTAGAAGTAATGGGCTCAAGTTACAGGAAAGTAGATTTTGGTTAAATATCAGGAAAATATTCCTAACAGCAAGAGTTTTTTGGCAACAGAATGAGTTGCCTAGGGAGGACACAGGCCTTCTAGCACCAGAGCTTTTCAAAAAGAGGCTGGATAAGCATCTGTTGAGGATGTTGTAGCTAATGCTATAGTCATTCTGCATCAAAGCAGGGAGTTGGATTAGATGACCCCCAAGTTCCCTTCCAACTCTGTGATTCCTTATTGGTAGCTGCACAGGCAGCTGATACTGGGGATAAAGAGAGAGCTTTGCAATCAGACAGTTCTTCAAGCCCACACAGTGATCCCATCCTTTTGCCCCCGAGGATGGGATGTGCAATGTTGCTTTCAATAGAGGCTCTCTGCTCCTCCTCAAGGATCAGTGGCATGGCACTGTGAATAAGTCCTTTCAAGCCTAGGCTTATGGCAAACCAGCATCCTGCCACTTGTCAACTCAGGGCCAATCGAAGGGTTGATTAGCTGATTGAGACAGCAGTTGCCAAGATGGTTCTAGTCAGCTCAAGGGGCCAGGAGTGGCCCAGGTCCAGGGATTAGATCGATGCTGGGCACGTAGAAAGAGGGAAGCCAAATTGATCCAGACCACAAAAGAGGGAGCAAGATGGAAAGAGCTCCAGCAAGATCCAGCTGCACGGAGGCAGGGAATCCTAGTGCCCCTGTTGTGGAAGGCGCATGAAAGCAAGTCCTTCAGGAAAGGGCGGCAGGGGCTTGGTAACCTGGGCTATGGAGAAGACTTGGGGATCAGATGGGCTCACTGAATGCAGCCCTGGTGTAGTCCTGGGTGGTTAGGAAGGCAGGGCCTCTTTATCCAGCCCTTGGAACAGCAGATGGGGCATGTCCACCAGATTAAGCCAATATTAGGGCATGTTTGTGCCTGGGGAGTATAGCTGCCCTAGTACAACCCAGAATCTTGCCCAATATTTTCCTGTGGCTACAAGGAGAGCAAAACAACTGGTGACTATTCGAAAAAGCAAGCGGATTGTTACGAAGCACCAAATCCTGCCCTGACATGCGCGAGAGAAGGGGCAGGTCTCCGTTCGCACCGGCTCTTTTCCCGTCGGCCCGCTCCTCAGTGCTGCCGCATCTTCCCTCGCCCCCCCACTGCCGCCGCCGCAGGTGAGAACACAGCCTATTTCACAGCAGTGGCTACCAAATGGTGGGCCACAAAGCCATGATAAGTGAGCTTCAGTGGGTCCGTGGAACCACCCCCAGCTACAACACAGCCTGATGCCAGCAGGGATGGAAGTCTTGTGAATCCTCAGCCAGCCATATTGGATGGGTGCATGATGTTTTGCAAGAAATGTTAAGAATTGACCACCATCTGTTAGTCCAAAAAGACTGCCAAACCCTGGTTAGCAGAGTGCCCCTAAGCAGGACAGCTCTCAGACGGGATGCAAAGCAGGGAAAGAGAAGCCACTTTAATTCCCTTTCATTCACACCACACCTTGCAAATTCTCCGGTCCCTTAAGTGCCGGGGTTGTCTTGCCTTGTAGCAATGCATTCAGACAGCTGCCAGTTCCCCTGGATTTTGCTGCCCCTTCCTCCTCTCTACTTTGCTGTAGTTTGGTGGCAATAGGGAAAATGCAGTGAACAGAGGTCCCTGCCTCTATGGCCGTTTTCACACAGACACTCGAACACTGATAAAATGGGTGTTACATTTTACTATACATGTTCCAGGGCACCCATAGCGCACACCTGCAGCCCTGCAACATGTGTACTAAAATGTAACACCCATTTTATTTGTGTTCAGTGTCTGTGTGAAAAGGGCCTGTTTAACGCTGACAACCATCAAGCACTCCCTTATGAGGAGGGCGCCCACTCCACCACTTTGTACTGGACCCCAAGCTCTCTGGGTCCAGCACTGCTGCTCATATAGACCCTTTTCTAATGGGCCGCGGTGGGTGGGGGAATGGGTGCACACACCCATCTCCACCCACCTCCACGCACAGAACAACCAGCATTGGATGCCGTTGCTCTTTGCGTCGGTGATTGGTGGAGATGGGAGGAGCATGCACGCCCACCCATCGCAGACACCGTTCCTACGGCTGCCCATCCATCCTGTGGCGGCATTCGCATGGGTGCCCCGCCACCACCACACACATGTGACAAGGGCCATAGAATCAGATTTGATCCAATGAAATATTCATTTTTAATTTCTCAGCACAAGGCAGTTCTTTCTGCTGTTGAGGAGTGGCTTCCTTTCTCTGGAAAGGACTGAGTTCAAAATCAAACAAGAGAAGCAGATTGGGTGCCCAAATACTAACAGGCAGTTTAGAGAGACAGGAGCAAAGCGAGTGCTGTTTAGTATTTACCTTTCAGAGGAATGGTTTTGTACAAAGCACATTCATTAAATGTTCCGCTCAGGTCTTTACATGATGGCCTGAGAAGGAAAATGCATCCTTATGGAAATTAAAATTAGCAGGCCATTCATTATCCACTCACTGGAAAGGATGCTGTTTGATATGACACCCTGGGTTAATCAGAATGGGCCGTTTAATAAAGGCCGAGAACAAGTAAGGTTTCAAGTGAAATCTTATACTGATTAGGTCTGAGGAGCAAACGTTTGCTTAAGATTCCCTTGATTATAAACGCTACAGGAGTAGATTTCTGTCCGCTCTCTTTGACTGTGTAAATGGGGTTTTCCATCCACATGTATGCACCCATAACTTCATCATGTCAACACACTGTTATAGAGATGTTTGATTGCCAAGCATACTAATGGCGTGGGTAACTTATTGCACTAGGTCTGTGATAATAGACAGCAAGTAAGCCTGTGGTGGAATTAGGCAGCATCAGCTAATGATGGGTTAACTTCCTAGCTAAGGATACACCGCCAAAGCAAAGCAGCAAGTGCATCAGGGGGGAAAATCACTTGCTGTTTGTATCTTCTACTTTTTGGAGAACAGCTACACGATAATGCTAATGACATTGCCCAAGACAGCAACAACTCTGTTTTTTCAAGTTACCGTACTGCTTTATGTAACTCGGACGTGTCACATTAATATGCGGTTGTTAGAGATCCATTTAGAATACATGGGTGCTGAAAAATTACCCACAGTGCAGCTAGTTTTTAAACTTCTGCGTAATTAGAAATTACATGAAGGTTTAGAGACTGTAATGATGTGAATATGAAACATCCTCTTTTGCGATCCGCTGGGACTTATCCATCATTGCCTCGATATTGGTTTGTACTGACTGGGGCTGCAAAACTCATGACTAGGTCTGACAGCATTCACGTATTGTGCTGAAATCTCTGTACTGTGTACAATCATTACAGACCTGAGTAGCTGGACTGGGAGCTGGGCAGATGTCCAGAGGAACAAAAAGGAGAAATCTTCTTTGCTGTGGAGCTATTAGCCTAGGCTTGAAGTACCCAGAAAGGCCTTTCTGTTCCATTCCACTTCCCCACCAGAAGGCTTCTAGCAGCTAACCATCACCTCATCTCCTGTCTACTTCTGCATAGCTCTGGCTCTTCGCTTCTCTTGAACACAGCTCTCCCCAACCAGTCTTTCCTTGCACGAAAGTCCCACATTGGTTCTGATGCGAAAAGAACTGTGATAATTGTTGGTTTGGTCATAGGTAGATGAGCCTCCTATTTAAGGGCGGGGCTAACTTTGTGCCAAACTTAAGAGGATGAAGAATAGGTGCTCTTTCCCTTATTCCATACTTGAATACCAAGAGTATAATCTCTTGAAAATGCTTGTCTGCATGGGAAAGTGAATTCATATTACCTAAAGATGCTAATTTTGTTCAGATTAAGACCTCGTGGATGGAATAAGTGTGGTTTAATGTGATTGGGAACCAGGTTCAGATTATCTGTAATAAACTCAAAATAAAGAGAATGTCGACATAGGATTGTAAGAGGGATTAACCAGTCCAGAGGGTGATGGACCTCTATTCTGGCAAGGCCTAACCATCCAAGAGAGAGTAGAAATGCTTTCCTATTGGATATGAATAGCCAAGAGCTTGTCCTGTTGGTGAAACAGGAGAAGTCTGAAATCCCAGGCTGTCTCTTGATAAAAGGAGTCATTTTAATTTTGAGTTCAATATCAGATGAATGAATGTTAGCAATAAAGTGCAAGGAGATAAATACAGGCTTATCCTGAAGTTAAATATTGTGCGGGGAAAGGAAAATTCTTTAAAAGATTATTTATGATCTATTATTTAGACCATTATTGGCATGTCAATGAAGTGAAGTCTAGTTACAGCTTGAACGGCTTTTTGTCGCTTTCTATGAATTATTTGTTTGTCTGTTAATATGAATTGCACTGACTTGAGAAAATAAGATGTGCCCATTAAAGAGCAGCTATGGCACATTATCTATTTCTTGTCCAGGCTCATATTTTCAAGATGATCAGGCATGGCGTGTATAAAAACATTACATGGAAAAAAATAAACTAGTAATGAAAAGCTCCTTTTCTTGCTGAGATAGTGAAGCTATTCTCTGTAGCAGAGCTTTGCTGTTGGTTATTTCTAGAGCTGAAATGGGTAGTGGGTTCATTATCCGTGGGTATGATTTGCATTTGTGGGTACCCAAATGATATCTGTGCCCAAAAAAACCTCCCTCCCTCCAGTTTTTCCATTCAGTCGTTTCAGTTGTTCGGTCATTTTGGTAATATTTATTATTAATTATTGTTGTTGTTGTTGTTGTTATTATTATAGATTTCTATCCTGCCTTTTCCCTGAAGGATGCAAGGCGACTTTCAATGTGTTAAGAAAAAACCCCAAAATATCATAATATAACTGCCATTTTTAGTTCAGATATGTTCAACAGGGTTACACATTTTTGGGGGGGGTTCTTGTTCCAGCTCTAGTTATTCCTATGAAACAGAGCTGAAAGTGATTAAAAGGGCTTGCTTACTGGAAGAGACTGTGACACTCTGCTGGCCTTGTCACTTCCCAAACTGTTGTGCTGATGTAAGCACCATTCATTTCAATTACCAGTGCAGCACTTTGAGAATTGGCGACTTAGTTGGCATATACAACGCACTGATGTCATAATAAAAATAATGGTGTTTCCTTTTCGTCCAAATGATACAGTATAGGCGCAACATAGATCTGCATGGGCACAGTACAGTTCATTAAATCTAATTAGTCAAATGTAAATATTCGAATTCACTCTTCCAGAATTCACTCTTTTCTTGTGGCGGCTGATGGAGCCAGTAAACTGACTAGTCACGTGGATGCTAGTGTTAGAAGCATAGGTAGGAGTCTAAAGATGAGATACCATAGGGTCCTGAGCACTAAGCCTGGTCCAGTGAAGCACATAAGCATGTGTTTAAAATTAAGCATGGGAGCCATCCCATCAAGGTCAATGGAAATTACCACTATGTGCTGTGGATTGACAGTGCAGTGCAGGACCTGCACTCTTCTGTTCTGTCTGTGATTCAAAGGAGACATTAAAATAAGATCTTCTCTGCATCTCTCTGGTGGGATGGACCTATGAGAATAAATGACCTTGAGACTCTTCCAAAAAGAGCAGATGCTGAACCCTTAAGGCCCATAGGCTTCTGTGACCTATTTATGAGACTATAACGGCTGCTCCGATATCAATGCAAGAGTAATATCGTATTTAATGTGCTTCCCTGGTGTGCTTAGCTGAGATAACCAATCTCTTTAGAGGCCAGTATCAGTATTTCTGTTCTGCAGACAGGTAAATCAAAGTACGAAGAGGTTCATTGGCTTACTGGAGACCACATAGAAAAGTTTGGGACAAAGACGACTAATTGGAGTTTGGGATTAAATCCTCCCTTCACTGCCATTGACTTCATCCGAGCCAAGATTTTATCCACAGCCAACAGAATAGGTATCACAACATTGACCATCTCCCTTGTATGGATGAAATCACCAGTGCCACAATTTTGACATTTAGCAACGGCCTTTCCTACGCTTCCCTCTGGTAGCCCTGGGCGTTGGGTGGGGGGGCAGTGACCAGATCATGCTGCACTCTCACTGTCCTCAGCAGGGCATAATCAACTTTTAGTGATTAGTTTAGTGTATCTCCTGAGCTCTCTAGTGTGCCCAAGGTGGGTGGGTGGGGGGCAGGGTGGGAGGCAGTTTAGTACTGGACCAAAGAGCTGCAACTGGATTTCTTTTGGCTGCATACATCTGCACCCAGCAGACTCAGCTAAAACTGGTAGCGACTACATATCTACTACATATGTCTCTATGTAGTAGAGACATATCTGGTGTTGCGTACCTACCAACATTTTGAGTGGGCAAAGACAGACAAGCCTCACCCTCTCAGCCAGTAGGCTATGCCCCATGGCAAATAAGCTCCACCCACTCATGCACTTACATACATGTACACACATACACACCTCCCAATAGTCCAAGTTCATAAAGAGAGGCAGATATGCTCCTGTTTACCATTCCATCTTCTCCCCATTGGCCTCTCAAGGGCTTTGCTAGGTGACAACTAGGAAAGAGGTGCCTGAGGCCTGATTTCTGGTCCTTTTATCTCTTCCTCCTGAAATAGGGACTTTGGCCTCCTGTAGAAGGGACGTTAGGATTCAGCACCCCAAGAAGGGACAGTTGGGAGGTATGGTGTTGAGTATAAGGAATGAGTCCTGAAAGGTGGAGGTGGAGTCAGGGTGGAATATAGTTTAGTATAAGGAAGGGATTCCCTGGAAATAAGGGGAAATGATGGATAAGTTTCACCGAGGCTGGGAAAGATGGCCCAGCCTGAGAAAGCAAGACGAGATGACTCTGAAGGAGAGATGGGTTTAGCAGAGTGGACTTTGGCATTGTAAAATATCAAGAGCTAGGTTTCAGGAGTTGCAAAAGCAAAACTGGAACTTGTTCAGATATCGTCCAATTCTACGGTTAGTACTGCCCACTGGGCTTCCACTCAGAGGGTGCAGGGCAAAGGGGATTCCATGTCTCATTCTGGCAGAACCCCACCCTTTTACAGGGTGCCATGATAGAGGCCTAGAGCGAAAATAAAATGCATGTACCCTGGTGGCCCCACCCCCTCCCCGTGACCCTTCCCCCTCAGGGTACTCTCCATGGGGCCCTTGAGGTTGTGTTTGAGCCTTGCACCCAAAGAACATTCTAATCTGTTGGAATTCTTTGAGGGTGTAAATAAGCATGTGGATAAGGGGGACCCGGCGGATATAGTGTATCTGGATTTCTAGAAAGCATTTTATAAGGTCCCACATAAAAGACTCTTGAGATAATTAAAAAGTCATGGGATAGGAGGTAGTGTCTTATGGATCAGTAACTGGTTAAAGGATAGGAAGCAAAGAGTAGAACTGAATGGTCAGTTTTCACAATGGAGAGATGTAAAAAGTGGTGTGCCCCAGGGATCTGTATTGGGACCGGTGCTGTTTAATGTATTCATGGAAAAGAGCATTAAGAGTGAGGTGATCAAATTTGCAGATGACACCAAGTTATTCAAGGTAGTTAAAACATGAGCAGACTGTGAAGAACTGCAACAGGCTCTTACAAGACTGGGTGCCTGGGCATCTAAATGGCAGATGAGATTTTATGTGGACAAGTGCAAAGTGATGCACATAGGGAAAAATAACCCAAACTATGACAATCCTGGGTACTAAGCTAGGAGTTACCACTCAGGAAAAGGATCTGGGAGTGATTGTGAACAATACACTGAAATCCTCAGCCCATTGTGCAGCAGCAGTCAAAAAAGCAAACGTAATGTTAGGAGTTATTCGCAAAGGGATAGAGAATAAAACTGAGGATGTCATAATGCCTCTATACAAATCAATGGTGAGACAGCACCTGAAATATTGTGTGCAGTTCTGGTTGCCCCATCTCAAAAAAGACGTAGCTGAACTAGAAACAGTACAGAGAAGAGCAATGAGAATGATAAAGGGTATGGAACGGCTTCCGTACAAAGAGAGGCTTGACAAGCTGAGTCTCTTCAGCTTAGAGAAGAGAAGACTGAGAGGGAACATGATAGAGGTTTATAAAATCTTGAGTGGTGTGGAACGAGTAGATAGGGAAAGGTTATTTACCCTCTCAAATAGTACTAGACCTAGGGGACACTCCATGAAACTAGCTGCCGGCAGATCTAAATCAAATAAAAGGAAGTACTTTTTCATTCAAAGCATAATTAACTTACGGAATTTGTTGCCAGAGGACATTGTCAAGGCCAGTAGTATAGCTGGGTTTAAACAAAGACTGGATAAGTTCTTAGAGAATAGGTCCATTAATAGCTATTAACCAAGTTTAGTTTAGTTTAACCAACTAAACTAAACTAACTACTGTTGGGAGCTGGGAGTGAACAACGGGGAATGGATTGCCCATTGTGACTGTTGGTTCTTCTTCCATGCGATCAAGATTGACCACTGTCGGAGGACAGGATGCTGGGCTTGATGGACCATTGGTCTGACTCAGTATGGCACTACTTATGTTCTTGTGTTCTTATTCTCTTTAAATCCAGCCATGGAGTTTTCCTGGATCAAGCTTAATATTTTTATGTTAGAGAATGTTGCTTTCATTTCAATTGTGGAGCCAGCACACCACAGCCCTCCTCCCCACCTTCTCAAACAAAGGGAAAATTGAAAAGTAAAATTAGATTGGTCACGTCTGAAAAATCTGGCATGAGTGAGCAAGGATTTTATTTTTAAAATAATAACATTGGAGAATTCATTTTGGATTGTGATTAGTGACAGATTGAAGTAAATTCTCAGCACAACAGGCGTGAATTAGAGCTGTTATTTGTGTTTAGAATAAAAGGGTGATGCTTGTGCCGAAGAGTAGCACCCTGTTGTCTGAGGTGAAGGAAATATGTGTCGTTCAAACGTGAACATGCATATGCATAAACATCTCAAAATGAAGGAAGAAACGAGAGTTGTTGACTAAGCTGAGGTCATGTCTATTTATATCTAGAGTAAGCTGGAGATAGAATAGATGCTTTAATGTGTCCCAAGGCCTAGATAAAACACTCAGAATTTTTATTTTTTGCTTTTGGAGGGAAAAAATGTGGCAGTAATATCCTGCTTGAAGTTACATGGAAATTTTTATTTGATGGACTTCTAAAGAGTGTTATCAAAGATATGGAAAGGAATTTGTTGAACACATAGTGAAATCCATCCCGTTTACGGGTTTAGAATTTGTCTTAGTTTTTTTAAAACCTTTTAAAATATCACTCTAAAAGTCACAGTGTGATCATTGCATTTGTACTGAAACGTGACCATCAGTTCAAAGCCGCCTCTATTACCTTAGGCTGCCTAGTTATAAGGACTGAGCAGGCCTGTCGTGAATAGTAGAATGGGACACTCATTTATTTATTTATTTCAATTTATATACCATCCTTCCCAAAGGCTCAGGGTGGCTCACAATCAAAAACAATACAAATATTAACACTTACACAAATACCCTTAAACTTCCAACCCTCCCACAGCTCCCCACCAAACCCACCCAAAATCACCTCCCAATTCCCCCCACACACAACCCTACCCCAAAACTACCCAACAAACCCACCCCTATCCCTACCCACCAAATGCTTTTTTCAGACAGAAAAGTCTTTCACTGTCTTTTGAAGATGCTCAGGTCCGGGATCAAACAAACCTCCAGTGGAAGGGAGTTTCATAACATCAGGGCAGCGACCGAGAATGCCCCCCTGCGAGCCCATGTCATACAGACAAGGCTACCAGATGATCCCAAGAGAAGGGCACTCCCGGCCGATTGAAGGGGACACAATGGGGCATGGAAGGTCAGGCGGTCTCTCATATATGTGGGGCACAAACTGTTCAGGGCTTTAAAGGTCAAAAACAGCACCTTGAATTGTGCCTGGAAAGCTATATGTATAAATAAGAAACGTTCCCTCGGTTTCTTAGTCTGAAGACTCAGATGAGTGACAAGTGAATATGTGGAAACAGTCCAAGACAACAGTGGCCAAACTGTGATTTGGGAGATCCATGTTGCCTTCATGGTCCTGTGTCCTTCATTGCACCCGAGTCGCAGCAGCTGAATTGCAGCTGCTCTTCATAATCTCAGCAGCCAGGATCACAGAGCACCAGGAGCGAGGATCCAGGTCTGACAAGAGGGGAGGGGCAGGGGGAACAAAACTCGGGGCCCCCGGGTTGAGGCTGTTAATGAACTTATTCTATTCATGCTATGTGTTTTGTTTGCTTATAAGATATGGGGTAAGTTCTGGTGGTGTGTAGGGATGAGTTGAGGAGTGGGCAGCCTGAAGGGAACCTTTGTCCCGGGGGCCGTGATGGCACTTGGCGGCCCTGCCAGGAACACAACTCCACCAGCCAGTCACCTAGTACCAGTAGTCTTTTGACTCCGGCCCTAGGACAAACTTACCTTTAAGGAAATCTTCCTTTACCTCACCGCCACACCGTACCCAGTCCTCCAGGCAGGGAGCATGTGGTTTACAGCACAGCAAATTGGAGGCACTTATCAAATCAATAATACATAGATGTATTGGAAATTGGCTTTCAGTAATCGTGCCAGCTGGAAATATACTGAGAGAGCTTGTTAGAGACAGAAATTCTGGAGCTGGCTTGGTGATGAAAGGGGGGGGGGGGGGAGAACACAGATTATGGTTTATCTGTTTAATTAAAGGTGCAATCTAGAGATGAAAATGAACCAACCCATGGAGCTAAAATATGCATGTGAAATCTTGGCGAGGAAAACTGCTTTCCCTCTCAGAGCCAGAATATTGTACTATCATGTTTCCCTGAGGTGCACACACGTGCATGTGTGTTTGTGTAGGAACTAGGTCCAAAAAACAGTGCTGTGAGAGTATTATGCTTGCAAGCCCAAGCATTCAGGATTTAGGAAGTGTCCATGCACTTCAGTATTGTCCAGTGTTCAGACACTTCACTGTTAGTCATCTTTAGCCAGGGGTAGGAAACCTCTTCCCTCCCGGGGCCACTTTGAAAATTAGTCCAAGCTTTGAGGACCACATAGAAGCTAGGAGAGGAGTGCTTAAGAAGTGCGCTCAGGAAAAGGAGCATCCAGATCATGGATCTGTCCTCTGTCTTTGTGTGCATGCGTTCATCTCTCCTCCCTTACCCTGAGCTCAGTCTTTCAGTGTTTGAGAGTAGGAACTGGATTCAGGGGCCAGATCCAGGAACTGAAAAGAGTCCTAATACAAAGTAACTAGCCGCTTGCTGCTTTTGTACCTGGGCCTGAGGTTCCCCAACCCTGTCTTTATTGATTGGTGCCTTTACCAACTCTGACTGGAATATAGCACTTGAGATAAAAACAGAAAGTTTGCCTTTTAGTGATGGAGGCAAAGGTTCAAATGATCTCTTTTATGGGACCAAGTTCCGTTGGTGAAAATACACACCGTTTCAAGCCACACAGGGCTCTTCCTCAAGCCAGAAATATATAAATTGAGCAAATGCAGGACAGGTGTATATGAGGAGGCATGGCAGTGACTTGGGTGAGAATGGATAGGACAAAGTAACGGGGTGGGGTTTGAAGATGGGGAGAACGAGAGATGCCAGACATTTACTACTTTGTCCTAGCCACTATGTGGCCCCAAAATTTGCATAGTCTCACCAACAGAAGTTGGTCCAGTAAAAGAGATCATTTGAACTATTTACATTTGGGACCAGCACAGTAACCACCACACTCTCCTCCTGTTAGTGATGGCTTTTTAAATTTTTTCCACAGGGATAGTTAATCAGATTTTCCCTTTACCTAACAAGGCAGTTGCCTATGATTTTTGGAACCTAGGTCTGTGCATACAGACTTTTATTTTGCCTGACTTTGTTCTAGCAATTCATATGCTTGGTTTGTGCCTCGCACAACTGTTTGCTGCATTTAGGGGAAAGGACTGTTAGAGCAAAGCTCGCTAGGACTGGGATCATGCTTGACTTTGATACAGAGCAATAGTAACGTCTGCAGCTCATGGCACTACATAACAACCCAACTTCCCCAGCTCAGGTATTTTCTGTCAGGTGCACATGGCAGATTTTGCTACTAGTGTCAGATTCAGTGTGGGTGTGAGATGCACTGTGGGCTTGGATGCGTTTAGTCAACAAAAGGGGAACAGAAAGTTGTCACCTGAAGTTCTGAGACTGTCTAGTCAGCAAAGTCACCCAAAAGATGTCACTTGGAAGTTTTGATTTTTCCCAGCCAGCAAAGGCAACAAAAGGATGTTACCTGGAGTTCTGAGACAGTACTTCCAAGTCAGCAGAGGCAAGATAATAAGATTTGTGACCCAGAGTCTGGGGGGAAATTGCTAAGCCCCAGCATAACGTTCAGGTAACAAAGTCTGCATTGTGTAATGAATCGGGTTTGTTGAACACTTCTCTGATTTCACGTCTTGCTAAATCCCATATGATATATGTAGGGTCATGTCCAAGGCTCCAAGGCAAAGTGCCCCTGTTAACTGTTGCTCACCTGAGCAAGAGGGCGTGCAGTGTTGGTGGGGGGTGGGGACACTACCACATTGCACTGCAAGCTTGGAGGATATATATGACAGTATTTTAACCACAGGCTGCCATAAAAAAATATTATTTCCCTGATATTTTTAGCTGCGTTGATATATTCTATACACCTGAAAACTTTGAGTTATCAAGGTACAAAATTTGACCTTTTTCAAGCTCAAGAGACAATACTTTTGTTAGACCTGGGGCTGGTGGAAATATATTTCTTTGACTGAACCAGTACGTGTGCCTGCTTACTCCTCTCTCTCCCTGTATCTCTCTCTACACTTGGAGAAAACCCCAAGAGTGGCAGCAACCCCCTGACCTCCCTGTCCAAGAAGGAAGATTTATGAGTGGGTGGGGTGGAGCCAGCCCTCCACATTACCCACAAAGGAAACGTCTTTCCTGGCAAGGCCCTTTGCAAGTGACTGGAGAACTTTCAAAGTGAGTGGGGGCAAGAGCAGAGTGCTGGCCCCACTCCCTCCGCCGTCCACTCTGAAAATGGTCTAACAGCTCGCACTGTCTGCTTGCAAAGCCCCCACAGCAGAGCTGGCCCTTACCACAGAGTGACGTGGGGCTGCCGCCCCGGGCCCCACTCTTTCTGAGGCCCCACAGTGGCCTCTATTTTCACCAGGACAGGTTGTGAGGGTACTCCCTCTCAGTGGGGCCCCCAAATATGACCCCCTTCAGGGCACCACAGAGGTTGCCCCCAAGGGGGAGGGGGCCACCAGAGGCCCCACATTTTATCTTCACCCTCAGACGGCCCTGCAAATGCTAAAGCCGGCCCTGCCCCACAGAGTCCAGTAGCTACACCACTGGCACCTGCTGTCCAGGTGAGTGACAGGGAATCAGAATACTACCGTGTTGTACTGCAAGCTTGGAGTATTATACTATCGTATTTTTAACTCTTTTCTTTCAAATCATTTAATTTGCTCAAGTGTACAAGTTGCTCAGCTGGGAGGGTAAAACAGTAAACAAGTAAAACTTGCCATGCCTCATTTAGTTAAGTCTGAATAAATTGAATTTCTGGTAAGTTGAGAGACCATAAAATTCAACTTACTAGGACTCCATTGTGTAGTGTGGGCTCTAGAGCCACATGCGGCTCTGTGGTCCCATTGTGGTTTATGGGTGTAGCTCTCAGAATTAGGAAACCTGGGTATTTTTAGATGTGACGCTACCACAGGTAGCCACGCTTACCCTGGCTTGGCCACCCATGGTGGTGTCATGTTTATTCCTTCCCACCAGATGTTTGCTGCGGACGGGAATAAAGTTACCCCGGACCATGACAAGATTAACTCTGGGATGTGCATTGGGCTCCCTGCCAGCGCACATCCCGAAGTTAGCCCTGCCATGGTCCGGGGAAGCCTACTCCGGACCGTGGTAGAGCGGACCATCATGTCTAATGGCCTGCTCTACCAAACTCCAGCCTATGACCAGAGCTGCACCAGGCAGGCACGGTGGCCTCATAGGCTGCTGCACCCGCCCATCATGGAGGGGCGGGGTGGTGCTGAGCAGCATGGTGGGTGGGGCTGTGCGGACCCAAGTCTGCACATCTCCCCACCCCATCCTCAGTCCCGGTAGCCGGTACATTTGTTTGGTGGCCAGGCCGACTCGTGCCCGTGGTGAGGAGTCTCACCATGGGCAGGAATCTAAAAATACCCTTTGCCCACCCTGGTATAGCAGAAAGGAAATGCTCCTGCCAGTCAGCAGGTGATTCCTTTGCGGGGTCTGGCCTGGGGAATCAGGAGAAAGCAGAACGGGGTGGGGCAATGGCTCAGGTTTTTGGCTGCCACCTCCTAAGACCACCTGCTTGCATGAGC
Organism: Sphenodon punctatus; assembly: GCA_003113815.1. Taxonomy (NCBI): domain Eukaryota; kingdom Metazoa; phylum Chordata; class Lepidosauria; order Sphenodontia; family Sphenodontidae; genus Sphenodon; species Sphenodon punctatus. The sequence continues at coordinate 5,367,176 of QEPC01011901.1, read as the reverse complement.
CTATGAGACTCTCAGACCCACCTAGCCTGCACATCTGGGCAAGCCCTCTCTTTTCCTGTGTGGCTGCCCTGGTCAAGAAAACTGCAGTTTTTCAGTGGGGGGGTTTCAGATTTTCAGGGTTCAAGCAGGTATAATGCTAGCTAAGAAAAGATCTAGTGCCAGGAGGACCTCCAAAGAGGTTGGGGATGCTCAAGAGCCAGAGCCCCAGCAGGTTGATGGGGGTGGTGCCTCAGTTGGGGCTCCATCGCAGCCTGGGCGCAGCTCTGGGTACCGCAGTGACAGAGATGGGGCTTCCACAGCTGCCCAGGAGGGGGTGCTGGCGGTCCTCCAGCAGCTCCTGGGGCTGATGAGCCAGACCTTGCAGGATCAGGTGAGTGCCTGTCCTCTGGCCGTCCCCCGTGACTCCAGAAGGCCAAGGCTGCAAGAAGGGGGCTAATGCCCAGGGCCAGCTATAGCAGGAAAAGGGGATGCTATCTACAGATTGCCTCAAGATTACCCTACAGTAGATCCTTTCCGATGTCATGGAAGATGCTTCCATGTGGTGACCCCATGGCATGCCATGGTTCTGCCGTGGAAGTCCCACAAGAGGTCCTCAAGATGTCTGAGAGCACTATTAACGCCTGGAATTGATTTTACCACCCTGCTTTCCTAGGCAGCTGCCACTGCAGTTCATTCCTCCCACGATTATAAAGCAATTCTGAAAACACCTATTTTTCTCCAGAAGTGTTTTCAGTTTTAATCTGTTTTGGCTGTTGTATGGTGCCCCACGCAGCCACCCGCCTCTTAATGAGGCCACATTAGCCGTGCTTCTATCTGATTTTCTATTGTCCCTCTGTGATGTTTTTAATTAGATTGTGTTTTCAATGGTTTTGCAGCTCACCAGGAGAAATAATAGCCTAGCCCTTACACTTCTCTGTATCAATCACAGCTATGTCATCGTGCCGTTCTATTTTAATAGAAGTGATGGAGGAGGCAGGATTTTCTACCCACACAATGTTGACAGAACAGATGTTAGTCAATATGCTCTCCAAAGCACCCTGAATTATCCTGAAAGAAGGGGAAACAGGCCTAGGTCTCAAGTTGGATCAGGATTTCATGTCTCCTGCCATGAGGTCGTCATATTCTCATTTGATCTTAATAACTCTGTGCATGACACCTAGCATGTGAGACTTAAGGATTCCAGACTTTAAAAGCAAGGCTATTGACAAGAGATGGAAGCATAAATTCCAGATAAACAACTACAGCTTATATGGAAAGTCCTACCTCGGTCCTTTTATATTTTTAGAGTTCACGATCATAAACTAGGCATTAGTGCTGGTGGGAAAGAGGTGGGGAACTTGAGGCAACAGTGCAGGGTACTAATCCTTGGCATTCTCAGTACAATCCCCTATATCTTACAGTAATGCCACTGCCAAGGGGAGAAGGAAGTGACCCACAAACTTGCTGGTTTAGATGCCGTAAGTTCCTCACCGTGTGACAGAGCCACAAATCACAATCCGCTTGAATTTCTAAAGCCCATGAGGCTTACAAGCTTGAAGGGGGTTTCCGCATTCAGAGGTAGAAGCACAATTTCTCGGGGGGTATGGTCTGACATCCAGAAGCCCTTCCGTCTAGATTTCTCCACTCTGACCTCCCCTTCCCACAGATAGGCAACCCATGCCCTGGCTTTGCTACACTGTCGGGTACAGCAGCAGGAACAGTTGTAGCAAGATGAGGGAGTGGGCCCCAGAGCTTCCCTCCTCTCCGTCTTTTGGCTCTAGGGCCCCACGCCAATGCTATCACTGCTGCTTAACCTCCAGTCTCCTTCCCGTTGCTACCTGTCTGCTACCGCAAGATACAAGAAAGTGAAAAAATAGTCCCAAATTGCCTCAGGCCGTCCACGGGCTGGAGCTCTTCACATTTGAGGTCTTGTGGGTCTATGTTTTACACCAGTGGGTGAAAATAGACGTGACAGTAGCCCACGTTTGCCTGGGACTCACCTGCATGTTTGTTCTGTCGCCTCCAGATGTTCATCCATGTACACCCTGGGGCGGGTGGCAGGCTGATATGGAATGGATCAGCTGGAGAAGCTTGAAGATGCAACCCAATCTAAGGCCCATCCACCCGGACTAAACTGGGCTAACGGGCGTGCACATATCAGTTAGGCTTCTTGTCAAAGGCTTGCTTTTAAAGTCTGGAATCCTTAAGTCTCACATGCTAGGTGTCACGTAGAGTTATTAAGTTCAAATGAGAATAGGACGACCTCATGGCAGGAGACATGAAATCCTGATCCAACTTGAGACAGTGGATCGGGCCCGGGAGTGCACTTACCCGGCCCACCAGAAAGCTGATTGGGGTCCTGGAAGAGTGCACTCTTTATTTAGAATATAGACTGCCAACAGCTAATCGGGGAGGTCTGGAGGAGTGCACTCACCTCAGCCGCTGAACAACTAATTGGGGGGGCCTGGAGGAATGCACTCTTCCTGGCCTACCGAACAGCTCCAGGCCCCCTCATCAGCTGTTTGGTGGCTGGGGTGAGCATGCTTCTCCAGCCCCCCTCAGTCAGCTGTTTGGCATCCAGGGTGAGCGTGCTGTTCCAGGCCCCTTCATCAGCTGTTTTGTGCATCTACCCGGCCCTCCACACAGCTGATGGGAGGAGCCCCAGGAGCGTGGTGTGCATGCCAAACAGCTGATGGGGGCCCCAAGATCACTCCCCGTCAGCTGTTTGGCCCCAGGAGTGCCTCCCCCTCCCACACACACACACACCCAATAACAGGCAGCTCTAACTGACTGCCATGGCGATCCCCCGCACCGGGACAAGCCAGGGCCGGGAACACACATTCTCGCCCGGTTTGCCCATTCTCACCCAGTTGGGCCCAGCTGGGCTGGGGCTGAGACTGTGGACCCGCTTTGTTCTCGCTCAGCTGTCACCCCAGGCGGAGTTTGTTCCAGGCCCACATCTGGCGGGCCTGGAACAAACGTTTAAGCATGACGCTGGTCCAGTCAGGCCGAAGCGGACTGGACTGGGCCAGCATGATGTCTATTAACACACACAAAAAAAAAGGTAACACCCAGGCAGAATGGAGCTATTTGCCTGGTATCAAGCTGAAAACTAAAAAAGGTAGAAGGGATGTGAGTGCTTGTGAAAGATGTTTCTTTTTCATGCTGAAAGGGACTGTCACTGCTTCCACCTCTGAGTGGCTGTAAAACTTAAGTGCCAGAGGCAATGCACACGTTTAGGAATTTAGACTTTTTAATAGACTCAGTTGTAACTTGAACTATCAGTTCTGCACATGCAAACCTCTGTGTACACAGAGCTCTCACACACACATCCTCAACTCAGAAAGTTAATCGGTGGCTATTACAAATTTTCATAAACACATGCAAATCTATGCAAATTGGGAGTGGAATTAAGTGTTCATATTTCTGTCAAATGTTGGGGAGGATGGGGATGGGGGAGAAGAAGAGCAAGAGTGGGAGGCAGAGGTGGTTCCTGCTTTCTGGGGGTGAAATTTCACAGGGAGTCTGAAAGCCGGGGAAGCTGAAATAATGCTGTTTGGGGTCAGACCCAGGTATGTGTTTATGACCGAGGGAGGGGGTGGGGACTGGGCCCATGGGCTTCCTCCTCTGGTGTATACCTGCTCTGATTACAAAGCTGGTCTTGACTTTGGGCTTGGGAGACCAAGGTTCAAATCTTGTCTTAGCCATGAACTCAAATTTTCCTTGTCTCAGCTCTCCACCTGTGAAATGGGGATAATAATGACTTGCTTCATAGAGTTGTTATGAAGATGACCTAGATACGGATAGTGAAACACTCTGAACACTGAAATTGCTATAGAAATAATAATAATTGCAGCCAGAATCATCATATTGAGCTTGGTTCCACACTTGAAACAAACCAAATGGATTCTTAAAATGCATAGCCAGTCGTTGATGGTAATAAAATAGACTGTAGTCAAAACAGTTATTTTCCTAGCACTAGCAAAAGTGTATACCGGAGCACGCCAGCCAATTCCTAAGCTTGTCAGGCTTGCAATCTCTCAGCATCTGAATCACAAAGAAAGCTGGTCAATGTTTAATAACGTCTGTGTCATTGCAGTGCATCTCTCCCAGATAGGCATCGTCACCTCAGAACAGCCAAGCAAAGCTCTGGAGATCTGCTCTTAGCTGTTGTTGTTATAGGGAGAGAATTTCTGTTTCATTGGGAGTTCTTTAATTAACCAGATTATAGTTCATTGTCGGTGTGTTATAGAATAGAATAAACCCATCATAGGACTTGTGGGGTGGAGAAGGAAGCATTTTCGTTACATGTCCTGGCATGACAAATGAGATAGGATTTAATATTTTTCAACGGGCTCAGTGTTGCAGGAGCACGCACACAAGCAGAGAGAGCAAGGAATGGGAAGGAACGTTCTGTTTCTCATCTGGAATGATAAACTCTCAGTTAAATTCCACTTAGCAGGATAAATGTTTGGGTAAAATTTCTCTCTTGTCTGCCTCATTTTCCTAGCTTTCTCCTGTGTCTAGTATTTGTCCAGTGATCAGCACTGGCCTCTATGAGCTAACATCCTTGGGTACTGTCACAAGAGACATCTACCTCAGTTTTGGCAACCTTACCCCACATTGGCCACCATTGCCATGTGGTACAGTGTATCGTGTGCCTGGCGGCCACCAGATATTCACCCCAACATTGGGTATGGTGGGCAGCTGGCTGCTACGCCCTGCGTCCTCAGAAAAAAAAACCTAGGGATTTAGTACGTAGTAGCCTTCCCCGAAGTAGGATAAGGCTGCCGATCGTGCAGTAGTGCACTGCCACCCATGGGCCCGGTCCCTATCTGTCCCACCCCACAGCAAGGTCCACCCTTTGAGCAGCAGGGAACTGTCTCCATTCCCATGTAACCACGTCATGGGCAGGGGCTAGATAGTGGACCCTCTGGGTGCCCACACATGTGGCCAGCATCTCAGCCCACCCCAGGACGTGGTAGGACCCCCAACAGTGGCTCACCTGTCCAGCTTCCCCGTGGGTGAGCAGACTGTCTGCCGTGCTCTCTATGTTGGCCCCACAGTATGGCAGCTGCCCATATTTGTACAAATCTACTCTTTGTCAGTGAAGGTCAAAAGGCGTCATCGTAGCAAATTCCCAGTTAGTTGAATCAGAGTTCTTTTGACCCTAATCACTTTGTTTTTTTCAATCAGTCAGTCAAATCTGTACCAAGTGGATTTTGACAGAACAACCCTTGCCTTCTGTGGCATGCATGTAGAATGAAATTTGCCTACCATAGCATGTGTATGCAATTTTTTTTAAAAAAGATTAACATTGTATTGTATTTTTAACTATACAAAGTAAACAAAAATTGATTGTTTGCAGCATCTTCAAAAATGTAACTTTAAATGATATTTAATATTCTTGATCATTATTTATCATAAACCAAACTACCAATGACATGAATGGCATATCATGAATAAACCTGAAAGAAGAAAATAATCTAGTAGAGAAGAGAGAGAAGAAAAAGGTAATAGAGGACGAGATAAAGGAGGAGGTAAGTGGGGAAGGAAGACAAGGGTGAGACCCAGTCAAAGAATTCTATTCGATAACACTTAAGAAGTCATCCCATATGTTCAACAACATATCCTGGGTGTTTCTGTTGTGGAATACAATTCTCACCCTGGTTGCCAACTCCGTCATGTCGACACACCAGTCTTCTACTGTTGGGTGTTTTTTAACTTTCCATTTCTGTAGGATTAGCCTTTTAGCTATACCTAATGATCTGTTTCACCACCGTTTTTCAGAATTTTTCAGTTTCCATTTATAATCTAGTATTTCTAAAATTACATGATGTAATTTCAGTGTCATTTTTAACCTTGTCTGCTTTCTGTTGCTTTCCTCCAGAGATCAAAAATAGCCGTCTATGAGAAAATGTGGTCGTACATGAAGTCAGCAGAGCCGTCTGTATTTACCAAAACAACAGCTGATGGGGTGGCGCGAGTTCGGAAGTCAAAGGGGAAGTTTGCCTTCCTGCTCGAATCAACCATGAACGAGTACATTGAACAGCGAAAGCCCTGTGACACAATGAAAGTTGGTGGAAACCTGGATTCCAAAGGCTATGGTGTAGCAACTCCCAAAGGCTCAGCATTAAGGTGGGTGGAATAATATAACAATATCCATGTTGTTATAGTATTCCACCTACCCTGATGTATTGTGTTGTCATTTTCTTTCTTGTGGATTTTGAGGTAACTTAAAAGTTTAAAAAAATCTTCAATATTCCATGGAGTTGAATAAGACGGTAAATTATGGTTTCATTTACTTAATGCATCCATATTTTTTTTTTAATGTTCTCTCTGTGTTGTCCTTTCTGGTTGTTTGTTGCTGTTTTAATTTTACAGTTCAATGGCTTTTTCAATTTAAATGGTAAAAGCCAAGCTAAACTGCCATATGTGACGAATGTTAATTGCATGATGTGGTGTTCTTGTTACTTTTTTTCTCAAAGACAATTTCCCCATCCCGCACACTTCAGTTTTGAGAAAATGTTTATCCTCCATGCCACCTTCCAATATTTAACCCTGTATTTGCTGTACAGACATTTTTATAGATCCACGTTCTGTGAAATTTTAGCCAATTTGTCCTCTTGTGCTCCTTTCTTTATACGTTACGACTTCTTAAGCATTTGTGCATTTTCTTACAAGTTATGTTTTATCGTTTCAAGAAATGCTGTTAACCTGGCAGTATTAAAACTGAATGAGCAAGGCCTCTTGGACAAATTGAAAAACAAATGGTGGTACGACAAAGGAGAGTGCGGCAGCGGGGGAGGTGACTCCAAGGTCAGCCTCAATGTCACCACAATCGGGTACCTTAGTAAAGAGTAATCGGCAAGGCTGTTATTTTACTTGTCAGGGAAAAGAGCACGGATTAGGACCATTGAAACAATCATGGACAAGCCACTTACTTCCTCGGTAGCTTTTATTTAAAAAAAAAAAAAGTAGTCTTATTTGCATTGCTTATACTTTTGATCCATCTTGGGACCCTTATTTAACTAACAGATAAACAAGCCAGTAATCCTGCCAGAGGGGCATTAAGGTAATAAGTGCTGCTGTGCACTCATCATGGTACAAGGTTTTATAACTTAATTAAATAATTCGTTAAATTAAATAATCACCTATCAGCATTTCACACAGCACAAGGTGCTTTGTAGGCTTGTATCATGATGTAAGGTGTTAGAAGTTCAATTATTTAATTCTGTTAGTTGTTTTGGTTTTTCTAAGAGGCCTTTTTAATAGCATTAAGTTAGCAAGTGGCACAAACATCTTAAACTCTAAAGAGCATTCTCAAAATCCCCTTTGTTGGGCTAGAATGCTCATTTGTAGCCTAGTAACAGGATGAACCGCTGACCAATCCTGTGTCCCCTTTGCATTCATTCCCTCGGAAACCAGTGAACGCTTTCATTTATTTTAGTGGGAGCGGGATCTGAGATTCCATGAAATGGGAGGGAAGAGTAAAAAAAGAGAGGTTTCTTATCATAAGTTACCCGTCACTCAGAAATGAACATTTGGTTGTAAGACCATCTGCCAATCATGCCCCAGAGTTGAAAACAAAGCACTCCCCACAGCAGCAAGATAATGCTGGACCTAGGGAACATGTTAACCTATAACACAACACACACACACACACACCCGCATGGTAAGAAAGCTCTACGAGAATTGCTCCACCCATGGCCAGAAATAATAGCTACACTGGGCCAATGAGGATATTGCTCTCAGCTTGCACAACTGAAGTGTGTGGTCTATGGGAGAGTCTACATTAACATTTGGTTAATTGCAGGCCAATCCTCTATCATTAAAGCCAATTTTTAATAATAAAGCCAATTGACATTTTTTGTATTGACTTCAATGGTTGGAGGATTGTGCCCTGGATTGTTGTTTGTTTTTTAAAAAAGGTTTCAATAGCACATAGCCTAGGACAGCACATACAGAAGCCATAGTGATGGGGCTTCCTTCCTATAAATACCTTCTTAGATAGAAGGCAATTATAATGGCAGTTCTTTTTTTTTATGCAGATGTTTATCAGGGTTTCTTAAGGCAACTCATCTATTGTTAAAGGCAGTTGGTTACTCAGTCCCCATATTACTGGCAACTATTTTTGCAACAGCACAGATCACTGATTGCATTTGTCTGTGTGGCACATACAGTGTAAATGAGAGCCAAAGAAAGTGCTAGCGCTGCCGCGCTGTTGGTGTTTATGCCAAGGACAGGAGTTGTCGAGCAAATTAACAAAACAAAAAGACTCCTTGTATGGAAGAGTATTCAGATAAATTGTCAGGCTTATAGTTATTAACAGTGATTTTCTAGAAACTGAATGACATCGGCCGTTTTTACACAGACTGCCCCCCCTCCCCCCCCCGCTGCTCGTTGTTCGGGCAGGAGTGTGGCGGGTAGTCTGTGTATAAGGACGCCAGTGGGGGGCGATGGGTGTTTGGCAGGTGTGCACCCATGTAAATGCCACAGGCGGCGAGTGTTTGTGTGTGCACGCTCATGCCGCACACCCACCAACACCCGCCGCACACCTACCCACACCCACAGAACCCTCCAACAGAACGGAGGATGCTTCATGGGTGGAGGTGGGTGGGTGTCCGTGTAAATGGGCACCCACCCACCTACACCCGCTGCGCCAAAAGACCACGCACCCACCCCGGTCCGTGTAAAAAAAGGCCATAGAGTACATAAACTGTAATCTCCCTGATAAGGCAAAGTTTATTTATTCATTATGTAAATTTGCAACCCTCCCTATTCTCAAGACTTAGGGAAAGTAACATCATAAAATGAATTCAATAAAAATTGAAGGAAGTAAAACAATAAACTTATACTATGAAACCCTTGTTATTTTAGAAACTATCCCCTCCTGCTAAATGCTTGGCCGAATAATAAAGTGTTGCAGTTCTTCAGAAGAACTTTCAGGGCTGGGCTCTGACAAACTTCTAGGCAAAGGAAGTTTATTATGGATCAGCCAGTCACAGAAATGCTTTGGTTTTGATCCAAAACACTGTAGTAACTCTGTGGGTAGCAAACTGCCAAGGTTTGGATTGTTCCAGAATACTGTTACATTTCTTAAAGGGAGCTGGCTATATTTGTCTAGCAAGTGGAATAATCCGCTAATTTAATCACCCCTGGGTGGTAGCAGGTGATTAAATAAATAAAGCAGTGAGATTTATTTAATTACTCCATTTCAAGTATTCATCCCCAGAAATCCTGTAAAACAGTCCTGTAAAAGAGTGTGGGCTTTTATAGCCTTCTTAAATTTCATAGTTATCCCTCATGCAACCTTTAATATAATACTGCATGTGCAAGTATATTAAATATTTAATTTCCCACCATCACTGTCAAATTAAAAAGGATTGTGTTGTACAATGTGACTGTGGCAGATCACACCACTTTGAGTTGATAGAATTGCAAGCAGACAAGTAACACTGAAAACTCTGAAAAATCTAAATAGGATATTTTTATAACGGTAATTGTAAGAGCAAGGTCATCTCTCGTCTTTTTGTACCCAGCCCGCCCAAGGCATCGTTTGAAAAAATAGCAACTCTCTGTGCTTGTGTCTGCATTGGTAGCTGCTAAGAAGGCATAGAGAAGACAGTGATTACAGAAAATATAAACAATATTGTTCATGGAAAGAAAATGGCAAAGAGAAACCTTATTTCCCCATCTTTAACATGTAAATTGCAAATAGCTCCCCTGTTTGCTTGTAGGTTATTCAAACATGAGCACAAAGCTCCAATTACGAGGAGGAGGGGTCCCAAGGGGTCCCCCTCCTCCCCCACCCAGCTCTAAACCTCCATTATCAGGGGTTTATCGCTCAGTCCGTGTCAGGAACCTGGGAATAGAATGTGGGTCAAGCCATTGCTAAACTAAGTGCATTCCACCTCCTTAGGGAGGAAAAGCAAACCTTAAAACTGTTTAAGCCTTTTTATTATTCTTAATTCTAAAATGGTTCAAAATAGGTTTTCAGTCATGGCATCTTTTAGGTTGTTTCTTTTTTAAATGGTTTCTCATTTAAATGTGATATTGTACAGGTCCTTAGCATGACAAGGCTAGGATCGCTGTACATATGATAGCTCAGCTGCAGTTCCTCAAAAGGATTTTGCTGGCATCCTACACAATTAACCCAAAGCGAAAGATGTCACCTGAACCCCAGGAGAGAACCAGAGCTCTCTACATGTACATTTAGGAGCTACCTGTGCAAAGTTTAGTATTATATAGGGTTAATAACAAATCTGCCCCTTTATATTGGTCCCCTCCTTCTCTCAGGGTGAAAACAAATGGCAGCCAGCACACCAGCTGCACATCCTGGGGGGCACTCCCAGCCAGGACAGGTCAGGTAATGGAATAAATGTTTCCCCTGCCTGACCTGGCTGGGGAGGGGGGCAGGAGTGACATGCTGTTGGGTGGCCCCACCCCCGCACTGTGGACAGCACCCCATCCCCCGCCATGACCCGCACACTGGTTGACGCGGAAACAGGTGTTCCCACCCGATTCAGCCTGCTGTGGTCCACCTGGACAGCCCTAGAGGCCGGGCTGTGGGCATGGTTCCTTCTGAGCCCATGTTTCTGGGCCAGCCACCTACCCCACTAGGGTCTGTACTGGGCCCACATCTGGTGGCCCAGAAACAAACGCGCAGGTGAGGCGCTGGCCCAGGCAGGCCATAGCAGGCTAAACTGGGCCAGAATTATGTTTATTAACATCCTCGGTCTCACTCTGCGGCCTTTCCCCCACTCCCTAACTTACTAACCGAGCTTAAACAAATGGTAGATTTTGTATTTGTGTATATTATTCTCATTTTTGGATAGCCCTCTGAATAGCCGAGTGATATCCACAGTCAGAATGGATATTCTCATATCTGCTTATTTGAACATTTTGGTTTAGATGCTTCATTTATTTCGGGTTTGGCTCTTATTTTAGTGACTTCGTTTCGGCTAATGCAAATACGCAACAGTGCCAAACTGAAGTAAATGAAATACTGAAATGACCAAACTGAAATAGTCTAAGCAGAAATTCAGAGAGGTGGGGCCAAATATTCACTTTGTCAGGTGAATTCATTGGATCCGGTATTCACAGTGAATATTAATTTCAGCTCTGTTTAACAGCTTGAATTTGTCAACTACCAGAATACTTTTATGCCACATGATTATGACCCAAAATCAGTTATTTTTAAAAAATAGAAACTCCCACACACTTCAAGCTTGTCAGTTTTGAAGTACTGATGATGATAATAAACTGACAAGAAAGTAAAGATTGATGTACTTTCCCCCCACTCCCTAGCTTACGTTACTAACAGAGCTGAAACAACTGGTAGATTATTTGTGGACATTATTCTCATTTTTGTATAACCCTTCAGTATTCACCGTGAATATTAATTTCAGCTCTATTTAACAGCGTGAATTTGTCAACTACCAACATATTTTTATGCCACATTGTTATTATGACCCCAAATCAGTCTTTTAAAAAATAGAAACTCCCACACAGAAATAGAAAATCCTCCCAAAATAGAAAATCCCTTAGAGAGCCTATAATAAGGAGAGAGTGGAAGAATTTTCTGGACTCCCAATGAATGCCATAGCAATGTGCTTGTTTTAGCACAATTTCACCTCTAAAGAAGCCAGTGTAACGTCCTTGGGAGTTCAATGGAGGTAGCATTGATCAGTGATAATCCATTTGCACTGGCTTGGTATCAGTTCTAGACAGGCAAGGCCATTATGATGCTAATGCAAATTCTTAAAGACAAAAGGCAAAACGATCGGGTGAAAATAAATGTGCAGCCAGCATGCCCCCTGCACGTCCCAGGGAGGGGAGCCGCCCCTGGCTGGGACAGGTCAGGAAACGGAATAAACGTTTCCCTGGCCTGACCCGGCCAGGAAGAGGGGGTCTCCCTGGGACGTGCAGTGGGCATGCTGACGGCACATTTATTTTCACCCAATCACTTTGCCTTTTGTCTTTAAGAATTTGCATTAGCATCATAATAACAGGCACCCATGGCAACTCCCTACACCAGGCCAGGTTGGTGCAGAAACAGACATTCTCACTTGGTTCGGACCATCATGGTCCTCTTGGGTGGCCCTTGGGCCCAGACTGTGGGCCTGGTTCCTTCTAGGCCCATGTTTCTGAGCCAGCCACCTACCCCGCCAGGGTCTGTACCGGGTCCGCATCTGGTGGCCCAGAAACAGATGCGCGGGGTGAGGCGCTGACCCAGGCAGGCTGTAGCAGACAAACCGAGCTAGCGTGTTTATTAACACCATATTGTGAATCTTTGTATCGGCCATACAAAATAGGTCAAATACATTCCTGGATTAATTCTGTTTGATCTGATACAGTTACACCAGGAATATTTTTGGCTATTACTTTCTATGAGTTTGGATTTCACAATATATTCAGTAAGGCCTGCATTCAAATCTTTTTGTCTGTTAGTAGACTCATTAAAACCTTCTTCCGGATGCACTGATGTTAGCTTGTGACCCTTGAGACTTTCAGGCGAAAGGTGCTATGGGGCAAAATAAATATCATCATCGGACCTTTTCTTGTTCCGGTGGTGAAACTCAGAAAAGATGGAGAGAAAAAGATAGCCGTATTAATTAGAAGTGAGCTTACATCAACAACCTCCAAACCTATATTGCAACACAATAATTCAGAAAGCTTCCAATCTGGTTTCAGCTCAGTTTAGGAAACAGAGCATGGATTTGAATCACAGCAATGTTTGAAGGAGGTTGGGTCCACAGCTTTGTTTCAAGTTCATCTTAAGTTTCAGTAGGAAAAATACATGCATTGATTAGTTATAAAACTTTGTTGAAAGCAGTACTTCAACAGTTACTTTTTTCCTTTTTTTTTCTTAATGGGAGAACGATTTTGGGGGCGACAGAAACAATGGGTAGAAAGAACAGATGGAAGGTGTATCAGGAAAACAAATGTGTGCGTGCATGTCATTGCCTTAGAGTGCAGCATGTTGGACCTTACACACCCATGACATTTCTCCCCACCATCTAAGCTGATGGAATGGCTCTGTTAGCTTACTTGGTAGAGGCCCAGCTTTGGGAGACAGATGTCCCGAGTGTGTATTCAGATAGCTGCTTCCGATATCCTGGCCGGAGGTGTTACATACTATCTGTACAGACTTGAATCATTACAGATTGATGGTGCCGGTGTCTTACATTGAACTCCTATGACTCCCTGCTATTCTGGTTTGTACTCGAGGACTGGGGTGAGTACAGAACTCATTTGCTTATGTGTACGTGCTGTTGCCCTGTAACTGGTATATAAAAGGATACTTCATAGAACAATTTCCTTTCCTAGCTGCTTCTACTTTCATTTCCCTGTGTTTTAAGGACAGATGGTTTGGACTTTAATCATGAGACCTCTTCTTGATACCTGTCCAGTTGAGTAGAAAGGTGTTGGTGGGCCCAGCCTCATGTCCCAATTATGAGTCACCCTAATGCCAATGGGGTAGAGCTTACCCAAGAAGGCAGTGTTGCCCCAGCAACAGCAACCCCGCCAGTGGGTGGGACCAGGTCTCCTCTCCCACCCACTCTGAAAATTTCCTTCTTGGCAGCACACTTTGCAAACAGCCTGAGTCCAGCTAGGAAACGTTCAGAGTGAGCAGGGGCAGAGTACCAACCCTCCCTCCCCACTCTGAATATTTCCTAGCTGTGCTCAGGCTGTTTGCAAAGGGACCCCTCGGAGTCCAGGGCCATGGCTCATTTGCTCCCTTGCTCCGTGCTAGAATCATAGAATAACAGAGTTGGAAGTTACATCAGAGGGCATCTAGTCCAACCCCCTGCTCCATGAAGGAAATCCGCAGCTACGGCATCCCCAGCAGATGGCTGTCTAACCTCTGTTTGAAAACTGCCAGAGAAATAGAATCATAGAGTTGAAAGGGAGTTAGTTGCTATGCCCCTCTACCTGTCATTTTCTGAGGACTCTGAATATGACGTTTGGAAATTAGAGAAATCCCAGTGATTTCCAAATCCTGGGATTTTGCAAGGATTTTTTTTTTTAAAAAAAGTTTTAAAACTAAACAAGATACATTTCAAATGGACTCCCTAGAGGAATTTTCCCAATAATTTCCAGTAATCATTAAAAGGTTATATCGAAGTTCTGTTGTTATTATTCCAAAAAGAGATGTTGCAATTTAAGAAAGTTTGTATTTCAAATCTGAAATGATATAGGGCCAGATTCTCAGACAGAGTCACTCCACATCCCCAACCCACCAAGCCGTACTCAATTGGAGTTAATGGGGTTATAATGATTGATACCAGTCTTAGAGCCCATCAGGGCTTTACTGGGTAACACATCAAACTCCAGAACGGTTCATTTATTCTGCATGACTAATGGGAGGTCTTGCTATGTCCGTATATGATTTGTACATGGTCGTATGCACATGATGATTTAACCACTGTTGACATGCTAGAACGTATACCCATAATTAATTTGCTTATTGTTTAGTGGTAGCCATGAACTATACTTCTCCCTCTGAGATTCATAGCCAGATTGCACTATCTTGTATTCAGAGGCTCTTATTTGATTAGCAGTGTATTTAATAGTTTAAGAATGTATTTAGGAAGGCATAGAAAGTGGATTATTTTGTTGCTGCATACTGCCAGCATTTGACCCAATTATTCCATTTATTATACAAACGCATCCCCCTAGAGCAGAGTGATGTCTTGAACAGAGATTTAACAAGAAAATATTCAAGACCTGAGATAAATGGAGGTAGCAGGAAGTGTGAAGAAGTTAAACCAATCATTCAGTTGTATAAGAACAATTTTCTGCTAAGATGCCTTTTCGTAGCTAGAGTCTGTGTGAGGTTCTGGCCCTACTCCTACCTTGACAGTAGCATTTAATAATAGATCACTTAGCAGGAAATTGTTTGAATGTGTTTTCTCTCCACGTGAAATCCAGATGCAGAACTTTCTTGCTAATTATTTGCCTGAACTTCCTTATCAAAAATGAATTCACTTTAAAGCTGATATCTTTTTAAAAACACATTTATGAAGTAATGCAGGATACCACGCTACTTAATTTTCTATGCTGTTTTTATCTTAGAATTAAATTTTCTAGCATCCTGGTTAATTTTATCCTTAGAACCATGAATCACATATTGTTTTCTTGTGGGAGAGGCACGTCTGAGTGTGGAATTTGACTTAAGGCAGAATGACTACGTGCCCCTGTTTTCTGTATCTCTTTGTATTAACATATTTAAACTGCAACTAGCTTGCTTCAGAGAAGTCCCATTGGCTTCAATGGGTGCAGCCACATGAGCCTGGTGGGCCCTATGGGGATCAACCGCAGCTGCCGCACGGCGGGGCCGGCGCGGAGCCCAGAGACAGTCCACTCCCCCATGGGGAAGCCAGGTAGGCACGCTGCTGTTAGAGGTCCCGCCATGCCCCAGGGCGGGCAAAGGTGTGACCACATGCACAGCCGCCCAACCCACACTCTTCCCCACTATTCTGCCCCCGACTGTGATGTGGCCGCACAGGAATGGAGACAGTGACAGCTGCTCAAACCCCCATGGCGGGCCTTGCCGCGTGGCAGGGCAGAGAGGAACTGGCCCCATAAGCAGCAATGTGCTACCGTGCTTTGGACAACCATATCCCACTTCGGGTAAGACTGCTATGCGTGGTGTCCCCAGTCCTTTTCCAAGGACGCAGGGCGTAGCAGCCAGCTTCCCGCCCTGCCACGTGGCGGGGTAAACATCTGATGGCCGCCAGGCACATGGTGCACTGCATTACGGGGCAATGGTGAGTGATGTGGGGTAAGGCTGCCCAGACTGCAGTAAGTGTCTCATGTGGCTACCCCCAATGAAAATATTCTGGAGTATGTGATTTAAGGAGTGTGGCTTTACAATATGTATTTATTTTGTTGCATTTTTAACACTGATTTGGTCTTTTAGGAAGAAATCTGTCAGGTTTTTTTTTAAAAGTGCTATTGAGATATATTAAGTACCTTCTGGCAAATCATTTTTATTTTGAAGATCAATTTTTCAGGTGTTAGAGGCAAAAAAGAACTGAATGCAGTGTATGCTTTTAATTTGCATGAAAATCGCAAAATCATATGGTTGGAAGAAACATCAAGGGCCATGTTGTCCAACCCCATGCTCCAAGAATTCATTAAAATACATTTATTGGCCCTTTTCACACAGACACTCTAACACTGATAAAATTATTTGTTTATATATTTATTTTTAAATTGTATACCCCACCCCTCCTGCCACAGGCAGCCTGGGGCGGCTAACAACATTGATAAAATATACAATATATATAAAATCTTATAAAACAGAATAAAACAGAGTAGAACATTAATAACAATAGCCATGAAAAGAAAAAGAAACCCCACCCAAACCAATATCCCCTCCACCTCCCAACCCTTACCCCTCTCACTCGCCAAACGCCTGATGGAACAGCCAGGTCTTACAGTTCCTACGAAAGGCTGGGAGGTTTGGGGCCAAGTGGGCCCCTGCCAGGAGGGAGTTCCAAAGGCGTGGCGCGGCCACCAAGAATGCCCTATTCTATGTTGCCCCCTGGAAAACCCAGGGGACCTCCAACAATGTGCTCCCGAACGACCGCAGGGACTGGTCTAGAACCCGGGGGAGTGAGGCAATCTCTCAGGTAGGCAGGGCCCAGGCCGGGTAAGGCTTTATAGGTCAAAACCAACACTTTTAATAGAGCCCGGAAGACTATTGGCAGCCAGTGCAGAGATCGGAACACTGGTGTAATATGCTCCCGGCAGCCCACCCCCACGAAGAGCTGGGCTGCCACATTCTGCACCAGCTGCAGCTTCCGAGCCATCACCATAGGTAGCCCTACGTAGAGCACGTTACAGTACTCTAACCGAGAGGTAATAAAAGCATGGATGATCGTGGCCAGGTCAGGAACCAAGACCAGCGACCAAAGCCGCCGCACCAGATGTAACTGGCAGAAGGCATTCCTTGCCACAGCCTCCACCTGGAGATCCAGGTGGAGCTGCGCATCGAGGAGCATCCCCAGGTTCCGTACCTGGGAAGTCAGTGGGGGGCAGACCCCATCTACCGAGGGAGCCGTCACCTCCACCGACTTCCCCCTAACATCACCTCCGTCTTGTCAGGATTCAGTCACAGTCAATTAGCCCTCATCCAGTCCCCCACAGCTGCCAGACATCGGGTAAGCACCAAGACAGCCGGACCTAGGTCAGTCAAAAAGGAGAAATACAGTTGGGTGTCATCCGCATATTGATGACACCTCACCCCGAACCCTCTGATCATCTCGCCGAGTGGCTGCATATACACGTTGAACAGGAGAGGGGACAAGACAGAACCCTGCGGAACCCCACTTGAGAGGTCTGGGTAAGATGAAAAACAAACACCGAGCACCACCCGCTGAGTTCTCCCGGTCAGGAATGAGCGGAACCATTCAAGAATGATCCCTCCCACCCTCGCACTGTCCCGCAGGTGTGTCACCAACATTTCATGGTCAACAGTATCAAATGCTGCTGAAAGATCTAACAGGACCAATAGAGTCGATCGACCCTGATCCTTTTCACGGCGGAGATCATCCACCAGAGCCACAAGTGCTGTCTCAGTGCCATGACCTGGACGAAAGCCAGACTGAGAGGGATCAAGATAACCGACACAATCAAGGTCTCTAACCTTCCCTAAAAAGGGAAGATTAGAGACAGGTCGATAGCTGGCAGGGGAGTCAACGTCAAGTGATGGTTTCTTGAGCAGAGGCTGCACAACCGCCTCCTTGAGGGAGTCCGGCACTCTGCCCTCCCGTAGAGAGGCGTTGACCACCCCAGCCAGCAACAGCCCCATTGTCTCCCGGCAGGTCTTAACCAGCCAGGACGGGCACGGATCTAATTCACAAGAGGTGGTTTGAAGGGCCCCAAACACACCCACCACATTAACGGATGTCACCAACTGAAAGTGATCCCACAAAATTGGACAAGCCGGGGCTTCTACAACCTCTACCTCCCCCACTGTATTAAGTGCGGCATCGAGGTCCTGGTGAATACGAGCGATTTTCTCTGCAAAATAATCCACAAAAAGGTCACAACAGGCAGGAGATGACTCAACCCCAGCGTTGAGGGAGGCCAGACTGACCAGCCCCGGAACAACCCGGAACAGCTCCGCCGGATGGGATTTAGCAGATGCTATGAGGGCAGCAAAGAACTCCCTCTTTGCTGCCCGATTAGCCATGGCATAGGCTCGTAAACTGGCTCTATGCCGCAATCGGTCGGCTTCAGCACGAGAATGATGCCACCATCGCTCCAACCGTTGCCCCTCCTGCTTCAGTATCCGCGACTCCTCCGAAAACCAAGGAGGTCTGCGGAGCCTCCGCCTGGGCAACGGACACCTAGGAGCCATTTGATCAATGGCCTCCATCAGCAAGGTGTTCCATAGCTTGGTGAGGTCATCGATGAGACAGTCATCAAGGTCAGAGGGTAACTCCCCCAGAGCGCCTAGAAATCGTTGGGTCCAACAGCCTCTGGGTGTTACATTTTATTCTGCTTGTTGCAGGGCACCCACAGAGCACACGTGCAGCCCTGCAACATGTATAATAAAATGTAACACCCATTTTATCAGTGTTAGAGTGTCTGTGGGAAAAGGGCCATTGTCTCATCCAGGACACATGGTTTAGGACAGGGTAGGGATCGGAAAAGGTGTAAAACAGAAGCCTCTGGTACATCAGAGCAAATCACTACACTGTCCCTCATAATCTTGTCTGGGTGAACTATTGAATATGATCAAATTTTGTAAAGAAGAGTGAAGCAAAATAATAGCTATATGCTTGAAAGAAGAAAACATCAAAATGAACTATTTACTTGGCAGTAGCCATACTTGTGATTAATGCTGTTCTGTAGTTTGCAACACTTGTGAAGCCCTTGCCGCGGCACTTGACTGTCATCTCTTTGCTCGGACGCATGGATAGTCTGCTTTTGTCTGTGACTTCCAGGAGTCTAATTGTACAGGCTTTATACTTCAGAAAATCAAAGAAAGAGTTGCTGGGGGGGGGAAATGTGTTGTACAGACAGAAAGCAGCTATTAGGGTATGTTCTTGTGCTCACTTGGCTTCTGATCGTGATATAGTTATTTGGCATATTGTATTCAGAGGCTCTTATTTGATGAACTGTGTATTTATTTATTTATTTATATAAAATTTATATCCCGTCCCTCCTGCCCACAGGGCAGCCCGGGGTGATGAACAACAATAATCAATAAAATAATAAATCATTTAAAAACAATTTTAAAATACAATATGTGGGGGAAAGAAAAACCCTCCCCCCAATACCCCTCTCCAAAAGCCTGACGGAACAGCCAGGTCTTACAAACATGCCGAAATAGCAGGAGAGTGGGAGCCAGCCGAGCCTCCTCCAGGAGCGAATTCCACAGCACAGGGGTGGCCACCAAAAAAGATCTAACATTGGTGGCCACCCGCCTCGCCCGGGGAACCTCCAAAAAGGCTCCCACGGACGATCCCCAGGGTCGCATGGGCACATGTATTTAATTGTTTAAGAATGTATTTAGTGAGTGAACAACTCTATTTAATGGGAGGTTAGGTTGGCAGAATTATTTATTTTATTTATTTTAAACATTTATTAGTCGCCCCACATGCCTGCGGCATCTCGGGGCGACGTACAATTCAGTAAAAACAATTCAATAAAACATTTTTTAAAAAACAACACACAATTTAAAACCTCAAAACAGGGTTAGGAAAAATAAATGAAAATAAAAATAATTTATTATTTATTGATTTAATTCCATTTCTATGCCGCCCCCTATGCCTACGGCATCTCGGGGCGGCTTCCAGCATAAGGGTAGGGAGGAGCTAAAAACCCTAACCCACCCTCCCCCACTCCCCAAAGGCCTGGGCGAACAGCCAGGTTTTACAAGCCCACCGGAATGTGAAAAGGCTTAGGTCTGGTCTGGTGCAGGATGGTAGATTTTCATAGGCAAAAGGGGAATTTTGGAGCCTAGATGGTCAATGGAGGTCATGTGCCTACGTGTCTGTCATTATTGCTTGTGAACCTCTGCCCCAGCATATCTTAGAGCTGGGCAAGTACAGTAAAAGAGGACTTGTGAACATGTGTCAGTGAAACTTGCCTTTCGATGCAATTATGCTTTCCATTTATAGACTTTGAGAATGAGTTTCACGTTTATAAGTTATTTTCGTCTCCTAAACATTTCCAGGACGTGAAAGCCTTGTTAATGGCCCATCTGCTGTCAGTTACATTGTATTCAGAGCTGGTCTGATTTAACACTTTTACTTTCACGTATCTTAGGGCTCCTTTTTTGTGTTTTGCTTCAGAGTTCCCTCTCTCTTTCCTTAGGGGCGGGCTATACCTGTATTATACCTACCACTTCAATAAGCTATTGATCTTTTGGGGTGGAAAGGTAGGCTGAGTAGACAAGGAATCTTGTCTGGTTTTCTCTGCTGTTTCGTTGAGCTCTGGAGAAATGTTAAGATTATGGTATAAATCCCCAACCCCGGGGTGGGGGGGGAAACTACAGTCATCCAGGCAGATTGAGCTGCTGCCTATGCCCAAGCCCTTACTACTACAATGTAAGTCTTGGATAGCAGTGTGCTTAACCAGCTATTCAGAGCTGAACATTGAACTGAAACCTGTAGAGGATCTATGAAACAAGAACCACTGAAGAAACCTTTACAAGAGAAGGAATCCCCAATGTTGGAAAGGAAGACTCCTGTAAGAGCGACAGTAAGAATGAGTAAACGTGCTGATATGCAAGTCAAAGCCTCGCGCATGTGTTGACCCATAGCAGTGTTCACTTAGGTAAAGTGTAGCGGGGGAAAGGGATGTCCTGTAGAGATAGAAACTCTTGTTGCTTTATCAAACACCCTTGGAAAAGGCTTGATTCAGCAGCAAGTTCTCCACATTCCATGTCTGCTTCCTCACAGGAGATTTGGGAAATGTCATAACCCTCCGTATCCAGAGTCCTCCTTTGAATAGCTCTCACACCCTCCCTTTCTAGGCCAGAATGTATATCAATCTCCCTTAGTTTCAAACACCATCAGAAATGAACTAAAATGACTTGTAAGAGCTTTCGTTTCCTAATCCAATATGGATGCGTTACTGCATTCGCACTTTGCACTTAAATTATTATTCTGTTAGCGTGGAGTTTAATGTGTTTCGGCTACATTTATAAAACATATAAATACATTTTCACGGAGCCAGACGCTGCCGTCAGACACGAATCACAGATGTTTTGTAAAAGAAGACGGCGGTCTGCGATATCCGATGGCAATTCGTCTGGCTTTATCTACGATAGTTTCCCACCCAGCTTTAAAAATTAAGTCCAGTTGCATCAAATAAGAAAACCTGCAGTGAAACCTACTGACATTGCAACAGAGATGCAGTGCTCCATGAGATGCAGTGGCTCCATGAGAATCAAAAAAGAAATCTTTTTAACTGTCCAGCACTAATTATGAGGGAAAATATTAATTAAAAATGTGACGGGATGCCTTAGGTTGTGAAGGCTTAAACTACATTAACTACATACAAACAATCAAAGAAACCTCCTGTTCTCTCTCATTGCTATCCTCAAACAGCTAATGCAGATCTGTTACATAAAGAACATGCCAAAATCGCCACTTGATTGGCCATTTTTACATGGACCTGGGTGTGTGTGTGCCCATTTACATGGACACCCACCCACCTACACCTACCCACATCCACCTACACCCACGGAGCATCCTCCGTTCTGTTGGGGGGCTCCGTGGGTGTTGGTGGGTGTGCGGCGGGAGTGCGCATGCACAAACACCCGCTGCGCATAGTGTTTACAAGGGCACACTCCCGCTGCACAGCCATCGCCCCCCCCACCAGCGACCATATACATGGACTGCCCCCCCGCCACACACCCACCCGAGCAGCGCGCACGCGAGGGGGGGGGGGCAGTCCGTGTAAAAACAGCCATTGTCTGCTCTCAACCTCCTAAGTTACAAACGCTCATGGTCAGCTCAGAATTAAAATACATTAATATCGGAATGCAGTGTGTTAGCATTTAAAAAGATGCAGGATTGGTAAACATTGCATCAAACATCTAGCTACACCACAGGAAACAACAAAATGGAACATAAGCTCTCGATCACGTCACCAGCGCTGCTGCTGGCAAGACCTACAATAAAAAATGCAACATCTACTATGCAAACCTACTGGCTTGGATCACGTCCTCTCATGTCAACATACAGAGCGTATGAAACAGTATGTAGGCAAAGCCTACAATGACATATCTAGAAGATTGAGCATCACAGATTAGCAGCCATTAAAGGAGAAGCTGATCAGCCAATAGCCAGAAACTCTTGACGGGGAGCTGCAGTCTGTCAGATAGGAGAACCTTTCCCCATTAAATTGGTATCAAGGCCTCATCAACTTGATGAAAAAGAAATTGTCTGGCTCTATTGCCCAGAGACAGTGCTACCAAAGCAGTTAACGCACCCCATACCTGAGCACAGCACACTCCTACAACAGCTGGAAACCGGTGGCAATGAAGTTAGGCATAGTGTCTCTCTCTTTTCTCTTCTCTGGCATTTTTGTCGTGTTTTGTTGTTGTTTTTAAAAAGCACCTCTGCCAGGATAGGAACTCAAAGTAACACATGGTGGATTTTTCTGGATACAAATACAGATTAGGTAGCAAACTCCAGGCATCTGAAATTGATAACTGGGCCCTTTGTGGGTTTAGTTTTTGCCAGTCCCTACCTTACTGTATTTCATATTGCATTTCAATCTCTGTTGCAGTGGTGTATGTGCATGAGGGTTTATTAAATTGGTTACAAATAATGAATATAGGTCCTTTTACCTGGGCCGCAGCATGGGGGGGTCGGCGTGTGCCGCAGTCCATGTGCGGTGGGTGGGAGAGGATGCAGACGGGTGCACACCCATGCACACCCACCTCCACCAATCAACACACACGGAGCAACCGCCTTTTTTGCTGGTTGTGCCGTGCATAGAGGTGGGTGTGTGTGCATATGTGTGGGAGCACACATGCACGCAAACCTACCCACCCACCACAGGATTTACACCGGTGGCACCCACGCATGAAACCCAGATTTCATTTCTGGGTGTTCATGCGTGGGTGCCGCCCATGTAAAAAGGGCCATAGTGTCAAAACAACATGACAGCGGCCCAGGTCGGGAAGCTGTGGCAGACTCAGTGTGGACCAGGTTGAGCCACCCAACACTCATTCCTCTGGTCGGGCCGCCAGAGAGTGTGGGGAGATACACAAACGTGTGGCCACCCAGCCGCACCCCCACCCTGTGCCTGGCCCCCTGTCATGATGGGCAACCATGGTAGCCCTGATCCAGGCCAGGTCATGGCCCATAGCCCACTGTGGCCCACTTTGGCCTAATAGAGTGGACCTTAGCCCGGGCTGTGACCTGGACTAGCTGCCGACACGGCCCAGGACAATTCCGGGCTAACATCTGGTGGTGCACGTTCTAACATATCATTAAAACTCATCAATAGATATTACATAATATAAACATAATATAAAATTTAACTAAACAGGACCAGCTGTAAAGCAGAGGTTATACTGTAATCCCAAAGCTATAATGTAATGTTGACTCTTGAAAGTAATTTTTAATAATTTTGAACTTAAAATGAACTAATTTGGATTCTACGATATACAGGCTCTCTTACTGAAGAAGACTATCTGATAATGTGCTCAGTTGTTTATCTTGAGAATTTACCATCGAATACTATATTCTCCATCTTTTCTTCAAGTACAAATCAACACACATCTTAAACAAAGACAAAGATAAGATACAGCCTCAGGGATAAATCTTTTCCTTTATAGGGGCCATTAGGAATTCAGCATTTACTGCTCCAAGGTGTCGGCAGTTGCTGTAGCGTCCTCCTCTTGCAAATGTAGGAAAGTTTGTGGTGTTGATTTTGTGACAATGAAACAAGTGACAATTTTATAATACCATCCACTTTGTGATAATACAGTATAACCTCCAGTGTGTGGACCCATTGGAGGACAAGCTATGCGACATGACTGGATAGGGAAATTTAATACTGATCAGCCATCCAGCATGTTTCTCAGACCCGCTGTACGTCCCTCAACAGTAACAGAGGATATAAAGCATTTCTGTGTTAGTTAAGATGGAGCTGTACAGTGTCATTTCAAGTGAAGCAGAGCAAAATTTCCCTAAGCAAGAACAGGTGTGAACAGCAGGGTGTTACTTACACATTTCTATAGTGGCTTCTGAAACCCACATTTTTATTTAGTCCATTGTTTTTGGTATCCAATAGAGTTACGAATTTTAGTTTCCAGGCCAGACGTTTCATGGTATTGTACAGATTCCCTTTCGAGACCAGAATTGAGAGATGAGAAATGGAGTAGTCATTCTGGGAGATGTAAACACCCACGAGTAATTCAGTGTCCTTGTCCATAATCTCTTTTCTGTATGAGTTCACTAATTTACATAAGCAAGGATTTCTTCCTTTCACCAGCAAAGCTTCCATTGGGGGCATTTAATACATTGGGTGTAAACAGACAGACGGCAGGTCAGGAAGTGCCTCCATTACCCCCAGCTTCACCAGTCCATCTAAAGGGCACCTGCCAGACATTCAACCCAGAGCAGGCTGCAGCTGCTCTGGGACAGCCTGACCAGTGATGGTCCGGAAGATCCAGGAGCACAACACGCAGAGCAAGCCCGGCCAAACTCAGAGCAACAGCCGAATGTGGAGCCACTGCCTTTCTGTTAGGTGGATCCACAGTGCGGCTCCATGCCCGTCTGTCCATTGCCCCATTCAGCACAATGGGACGGCAGGCATGAGCCTAGAGCATCGGGTGAGCACCCACAACTCTATGGTCTGAGGGAGGGCACTGTGCGGGTAGCCCAGGACACTTTTGGTACATCTGTTTTGGACCCAGGCAGAGCTGGTAACTGGCAGCCACAGGGGTGGGCCCTCATAGCAGCTTCAGGCTCTGGTGGGCTCCATGTCGCCCTAAAAATACCCATTGAGTGAAAGACACCGCATGCTATGGTTGGCATGTGTAGGTCACTTATATTTTGGATGATTTTCCGTAGATAGGTGTTGATAGTTACAGTGGTGGAGATGTGCTGCCAGGTTTTATACCTGCTGTTTGTGCAGAGTCTTATTCTGTCCTGGATTGTGGGGATTTTGTTTCTGATTATCAGTTCCAAGGGATTGGAGGGTCGTGTGAAGGCAAGAAAAGGAAGTTCATGAAAGATTTCTCTCAAGATCTGCTCTTTCAGAATGAAGTATGGGTTGTAGTTGTTTGATGATGTCTCATATAGGTTCCATCTTGGGTTGATAGATGACAACTACAGGTGTGCAGTGCAGGTGGAAGGTTCTTTCTCTCTGAATTGTAGGACATTCTCTCCAAGTATTTGGGTAGCCAGTTCCATTATACAGTTAACCTTTTCGGATGGAGTGCCCTTGCTTAGTTGTCTCCATCTCTTAACATTCAGGACCAATGCAGCAGTAACACTCTCTCTACTCTAAAAGTATTTTATTTTGAATATGCTTTTGTGGAGAAGACATCTCTCTGAAAATCTTACTGTTTTGCTTTTGGTGCACATTTTGTTTTCTGGTGAACATGATCCATTGAGGGTCACTCCGTGTTGTTCTGGTGATATAAAGGAGACATATGGCTTACCCAACCAATTAAGCAAGGTTTACAGCTGTTCTACATCCCCAACATGCTACAGAGCAGCCAGAGCATGTGTGTGGGATTGGCTCACTCCAGGGGTGTGTGTGTGTTGTACTTCTAGCCACTTGTAAATACCACATTCCTGGGTGAACTGGTGACAGTGTAAGAGGATTTCAATCACATACCCAAGTGGCAGGTACATATTTATGGTTTTGTATTTTGGTAACTGTTGAAATATGCATGGAATGGAGTTGAACATCCAATTTGGAGTTGTTCAGAAAAATACAACAGGAATGTTGTAACCCGCCTCATGAAAAACCTTTGCTAGCCATTTCATCATCTTTATCATCAAGAATATTTCCTTTCTCTGTATCACAGAGGGCAACACTTCCAGCTTGACCAAGTAGGACACAGATGGGCAAGTTCTGTCATTCATTCTAGGTCATTATGAGCATCAACAAACAAGCAAACCTTTCTGTTTTCCAGGCCCAGCTAATGAAGTGCCTGTATAACAAGAGTGTTGCTCCATATGAGACAGACTCAAGAGATTCAAAAACCACTTTAACTCTTGACATGGAGCTATCCTCCCTTCTCTGGCTTCTCCTGATGGTTTGATTTTCAGTTGCTTTTGCACCATTGTAGGATCACTGTATACAACAGCACTGAAAAATTCTCCCCATCCAGGCTTATTTATACATTTTGCATGTTCACAATTTAACAATTTAATAGACCCCAGCCTTCCTTACAAAGCTAGAATCAAAGAAGTAAAGGCAACCAGCCCTCTCAGCAAAAATGTACACATCTAGTCTTCACTGGAATGGTTCAGGAATAAATAAATAAATAAATAAATAATACATTTTATTTCTATAGTCCCCCCGCCCTTCCTCCACTAAATGGCATTTGGGATGCATCACAAAAGTCATACAATGAAATACAATAAAACAATGTAAAATTCATTTTAAAACGGAAGGTAAAGAGGGAGCACATTATACATTAAGGGGAACCGGCAGTGGATCCTAAAAGCACCTATAGAATAAAACACTCTGAAAAATGAATGATACACCCAGGCTGTATATGTATCTCCTCATTACGCTCTCGCTGTACCTTCAAAATTCCATGCCACTGCCTCCCAGCCCCGTGCACGGCACAGCTCAAGGTTGTTTCTCCCTCCCTTCCCTATTCTTCTGGCTGATTCAGTCTCACAGGAAGTACGTCTCCTACAATAGTATAATATAAGAGTCTCAATCACTCTTTTTACTTTTCATTAACTTTTTACATGCCTGAGGAAGGGCCCTGTGTGACCAGAAAGCTTGCATACTCTCACCAACAGAGGTTGGCCTGATAGAAGATCTCATCTGAACCCCCTTGTCTCCATCACTTGCATTGGAACCAACATGACAAACCAAGTTCTCTCTAGTCATCTCTCCTAGGTTGCTTGAGAATATTATTCCTACTTGTAGCAAGGCTGTGGAGTAGCAGATGTGTGAAACACCATAGCCAAAGTTTCACACATGCACCAGGCTGGTTGCTTCAACACTTTGATAAGAAGCTTCCGTCGACGCAAATTTGCATGGGACTTTTATTGTGTAAGAGCCAGAGCTGTTTTTACAGCAGTGATCCCATATTTAGTACCCCTGCCTCTATACTGTATTTATGCAACACCCCCCACCCCACCCTGACACATGAACCTTTCATTCAAAGTATGCCATTGTCAGAACCTGAGCCTTAAACTCTCACTGCTGGGGGTCCCGGCATGGTGGTTGGTCTTACAGCACCACTCCTTCACTTTGTCCTTGGGCCTCGTCACTCAAGGAGCCTTCCTGTACACGGCCCTCACGCCTCCCAGCTTCCCGGTTGGCTGCCAGCCAACATATACACCTGGCTGATAGCAGCAGGAAGCTGGGTGAAACATCAGCCAAACTACAATGTCTTCACGGTCCATAGAACAACACTAACCATCCCCTATCAAGACAATCACTAACCCAAGCTAAAACAAGAGGACTGTGTTACAGAAACCAATAGACAACTTTCAGATCACAGTTATTACAAAGAACTCAAAGAAGATCCCACATCACAGTTCACACTGTAACTCAAAGACATCATCAAAGTTCTTCCCAGGGAAATCCAGGAGAAACTATCTAATCTCATCCCCACCAATCCTACCCCAGGAACTTTCTACATGCTTCCCAATATACACAAACAGGGGAACCCAGGCAGACCTATCATATCTAGTCTTCTTGGCACACTCACCAAAATAATATCAGGACTTATAGGAACCATTCTCAAACCACTTGCCAAACAAAGGGAAAGCTTCATCCAAGATACCACCAGACGTCCTCTGCAAATTTTGTAAAATAAGAGACCTTCCCCAGAACACCATCCTTGCAACCATGTATCTTGCTTCACGATACACCAACATTCCTCACGGTGATGGCATTGCAGCCTGCCTGAAATACCTTCAGGACAATGGAGAATACTGAGATAGCCACCCCAAGCACATTGCAACACTCATCCACTTCATCCTTCCACACAACAACATCACATTTGATGACAAACGCTATGTACAAACCATTGGGACAGCTATGGGCACAAAAATGGCTCCCCAATATGCCAGTCCTTTTTATGGGCCACCTTGAAGAAGAATACCTGGAAAAATGCACCACCAAGCCATTCTTATACCTCAGGTACATAGATGATATTTTCATTATCTGCACAGACAATCTGGACTCACTCGTAGAATTCCACTCTAACTTCATCACCACCCCTCCATCAAACTAACCCTGGAATATTGCCATACCAGTATCAGCTTCCTGGACACCAGCATCAGCATGCACAATGGCACTCTAAAGACAGCAATATACAAGAAACTGATAGACCATGATACTTACTTCCGTCGATCCAGCAACCACCTAAGACACACTAAAAAAATCAGTTATCTATAGCCTAGCACTCAGACAGCACAAAACCTGCTCTGAAGAGCAGACCCGTGAAGCACATCTTGCCATGCTACAGAAACTGATTTAATGAAACAAGAGCCTCCCAACAGAGAAGTATAATAGAATGAGCTACCCAAATCCCTCAATAGAATCTGTTACAATACAGAAAGAAAGAACCCTCTAACCACACACCTCTTGCTGTAACCTACCACCCCACACTGGGACCTATATGTGGCATCGTCAAAGAGAGAAATCTTTCCTGAACTACCTCTTCTGGCCTTCAAACAACCCATACATTTCTCACAACTGATGATCTGGAGCAAACTCTCTACCACCTAGGGCAACCCAACCTCGAAAGGAACAAGACCCTGCCAGAACAGCAGGTGGAAAACTATTTCTACCACAACCACTGTCAACATCCCACGAGGAAAACCATTCGAAATACAAGGGAACGACACCTACAAATCTCAAAACCTAGTGTATCGCTCCTCTGGGCCCCTCCTCCCCCAGTAAGCTGTTTGGCAGGTGGATCGGGGAGAGGGGCCCTGGGATGAGCACACGCACTCCTCTGGGATCCTCCTCCCCCCATCAGCTCTTTGGCAGGTAAATGCCCCCATGAAAACCATATTAGTGAAACCCAGCAACCCTTACACCAACGAATGAACTCACATAGAAATACAATCATGAGTATAAACAAGGACTCTGCAGTGGGCAGTCACGTCTCCCAGAATGGCTACTCCATCTCTGATCTCTCAGTCCTCATCCTCAAAGGAAGACTACACAACACCTTAAAAAGATGGGCCAGGAAACTAAAATTCATAACTTTATTAGATACCAAAAATAATGGACTCACCAGAGACCAAACCTTTTCAAACCATTCTAGAAATCTGTAGTAACTGAAACTCTGTTAGCTGTATACTCAACTCAACCTTTGCGTTACTTCTGTGAACCCAGTTCCTTTCATAGGTTATTCCCTTCACCTGATAAGCTGTTTCCTACTATACCCCCAATGTTTGCTTTAGTCTCATCCTCTCTATGGCTGCAGCCACACGAGCTGGGGCAGGCGCAGGCCCAATCTCCCATGTGCCCCGTGGTGGGCAGTTGCAGCCACCAGACTTTAAGCTGGTGGGGAGAGCTAATGGCTACTTGATCTGCCCCCACCCCTCCGGCGCAGCCATCACCATCCCCTTCGTGCCCAGGGCAGGCCGAGGAGTTGGCCACATGGGGACCAGATGCCCAGACTCCTGTTACACTACAGGATGGGGGCCCACTGCCACTAAGCAGCTGTTGGAGAGGCAGAGGAGGGTGCATGCATGCTCCTCCCATCTGCCTAACAGCTGATCATGGGAGAGGGGAGCCTGGGAGGGGTGTGTGCACACTCCTCTGGGCCCCTTGTCCCCAATAAGTTGTTTGGTGGGTGGATCTGGGAGAAGGGCCCTGGGATGAGTGTACGTGCTCCTCTGGGCCCCTCCTCCCCCCAATCAGCTGTTTGGCAGATGGGGAGAAGCGTGCACACTCCTCCCAAGCCCCCCTCCCCAATCCACCTGCCAAACAGCTGATCGAGGGAGGAGGGGCCCAGAGGAGTGCACGTGCGCCTCCCAGGACACCGTCTCCTGAAATCAACTGTTAGGCAGGGAGAGGAGGACCTGCATGCCTCCCAGGAGCCTTTCACTCCAATCCATCTATCAAACAGCTGATCGTACGGAAGGGGGGCCTGGGAAGATGGTCCCAGGTTCCCCTCCTCCGCGATCAGCTGTTAGGTAGGCAGGAGGCGCACACTCCCCAAGGCCTGATCCACAGACCCTACCTTGCAGCAGGGTTGCACAGCCTGGCCACATGGGAGGTGGGCCCTTAACCCACTTTGAGCAGTGTTATCCCACTTTGGGCAACATTATTAATCATTTGAACTACTTTGTCTCCATCTCTTGAATTTGGGACTAACACGGCAACCACACTCTCTCTAGACAAAAATGATTAGTCACAAATTGGACCAGCAAGCCCATTAAGTTCACGGTACTGCTTCACCTTCTGAAGAATAAGGAGATTTTGCTTTTCTCTAAAGGAGCATAAAATGGCTAGGCCAAGGAGGTTGTGGTTTCCTTTCATGACAAGTCCCCTCCGCGATCGCCGCGGCGGGGGTTTGGCGGCGCCCCTTTCCCCTCCCAGCCAAAGGAGGCGAGAAAGGAGCGGCCGCTGCAGGGTGGGGTGGGGAGTCAGGCTTTGGTTGCCCGGCAACCATGTTGGGAGCGCGCCCGGGACTCTCGCGAGAGCGAAAGTCCTGGGCGCCATCTTAGAAATCCCCGCTCTCTGCCTCATTCGGCCAGGCGGGAGCTGGGTAGTTGTTTGTGGGGAAATAACTCTCACTGAAGACTGGTTTCTAAAGGTAAATAGTAATACCAGCCACGCCAGAAACGATGACACATCTACTTTAAAATGAAGAACATGGCAGCAGACAAACACTTGTAAAATAGCCTTACATGCCAAAAGTTAAAATAACTTTTAACACAGTGGTGTGTATAACTGGGGGAATGTGAGTCAGACTTCTTAGAAAAAACAATTATGTGTTGCAACAGAAAATGGCAGAAAGCTTCTTCTTATGAAATTATAAGAAACATGAAATGATAAGAAGCATGAAATGAAATGATAAGATCCCTTAACTTGCTACAGTCTTGTTTAGTTCACAAGAGCAGAGGGGATGCAGTGAGTCAGAAGGGAAGATTATTAACAAGTTCACTGCTGTACTTGGCTCATCTGAACAGAAGCAAGGTTTACAGCCCTGAATCTGTTCCTCCTGATTACTCAGAGTAATCGCACTATTCCCCTTGACACAACATCTTGCTTAATGCTCAGTATTTTATTTGTAGAATAAACCCATAACTGGGGTCTGATTTAAACTGTGCAATAGAGCAGATAATTGTGCCTGATCATAGCCATGGTAAAATAGGCCTGCTATTTAATCCTGATCAAAATAAAACACATCTACAGTCAGCAAAGAGACTTTTGCTTCAAGATAGTGATAGAGCTCAAGAGAAAGGACTGTGGGCGTTTTCACATGGACAAACTAATCCTTGATAAAATTATCTAGTGTTTACAAACTCCTGTCTGTTTAGACAGACATTCTATTAGTAGATAAATCTAATCCTAGATAGTCTGTCTGAACACAACCTTGCAGTTAATCAGGAATTTGCGTCTCTGGGATGAATTTCAATCCCATGGAGTTTTTTGTCCATGCTCAGCGCACTGATTTCTGGAATTGAAGAAAATCTGGTTTTCTTTATTTTTCTGATTTCTGAGTTGAAGAAAATGGAAATTCATCCCTTTGTTCTGCAGGTATTTAAACTTGATGCTCCACAATGCATTGCAGAATGATGATGGAGGTAATACGATCGCCACACAGGCATGTGCCCCTAGATACCATAGAGGCAGAAATGCGTAGAGAGGATGCCAGGTTTTTGCATAGGACTCTGTGGAGGTAATCTAGGATTAGCTGACTAATCCTAGATAGTCGTTCAGATGGACATTATCTAGGATTAATTTAATGTCTGCATATCTTAAACCCTAGCAAGCTAGGGTTTATAACATCTGATGTTTTTCCTAACCCTAGATGATAATCTCAGATTTGCAGTGTTCAGATGGACATCTCACATAGGAATTAAGGCTTTCATTCCTAATTAAATGTCAGTTTGAAAACGCCCTGTATCTCAGATATCAAACTTGGGGACGATTCTCACAAACCACTTTTGTAGTGGGGAGTGGTATAAACCTACATTCTGAGTGTTGTGCTCCCACTGCTCCAGAGGTCTCCGCCATCTGATGCAGAGGGTGCAGGAGAAGGGGCCACTGAAATGCATGGACATTTGGCAGCTGTGTGAATGTCCTGCTACAAGACAAGGCAAGCACAAATTACAGATAGTTTTTCACCCAGGCTTTGTCCATGCTTAACTTAAATAATGCATTATATATGTATATGCACATACACACCGTAATATATATACACTTTTATATTATATATATATGAAATTGTGTGTGCGTGTGCGTGTGCGTGCGTGTGTGTGTAGATCGGCCACATGGGCCGCTTTCAGAATATTTTCCAGAGCCATTCTAAAATTCCAATCTGCCCCTGGATTAAAGCACAAAGTGTTCACTTTGCAAGGGGAAAAGGTGATGGGGCCCTAGAGGATAAGGCCATGATCTACAAACCACTTACTTCAAAGTAGTCCCACTGAAATCCACAGGGAGTAAATGGTTTATGGATCACAGCCTGTATCTGTGCTGCAAAGGATACAGAAGTAAAACTGGACCCAACACATGTATTCAAATCAATTAGGCTGCACACAATTAGTGGGTTTTTTTTAAAAAAAAGGGTAAATGTCAATGATATTTAAAAAGTAAAAAGAGAACATCCCCTGATTGAGATGAACCACGCAGAACATAAGCTGTGAGGCCGCTGAGCACATTACTTTGATAAGAGTAACAGAACTGATAAGGGGCTGAACTGGAAACCGTGCAGCACCAGATTAAAAAGAATCCTATCAGTAATGAAAGGCACCAGTGGGGGAAAAAGCCAGCTGTAGCAGAGAAATTAGTGAGGAATTCGTAGAACATGACGGAATGCCATAGAGCTCCGAGAAAGAGGGCAACAATCGCCTGATAAAAAGCCATTGCAACGCATAAAATTATCCTCGTGGAGGAAGAAATTGAAGGATGAGCAGGTCAAACTAGTCAACTAAAAGAAACCGAGAAATCCCCCTCCAGCTGAAATGCAGTAGAATCATACAATCCTGGAGCTGGAAGAAACCCGATGGGATATCTAGTCCAGCCCCTTGCTGTTAAGCAGGATCCGCTCTACTACCTCCTACACCATCCCGGAGAGATGCCTCTCTAACCTATTTTTAAAAGGCCTCCAGCGGTGGGGCTTCCATGACCTCCCTTTAGCAAATTATTCCACGACCTAACTGTCCTGGTAGTTAGAAAATTGTTCCTGCTGTTTAGCCTAAATCTTTTCTTCTTCCATTCAAGGATAGGACTTCCCTCTCGACCTTTCCTCAGTGGCCAGCAAGAACACCTGGGCACCGTTTTTCTTAGAGTAGCCCTTAGATATTTGAAAATTATCCTCTTTTAATTTTCTAAACTAAACTTTCCCAGTTCCTTCCATCTCTCATAGGTCTTTCCCTCCAGCCTCTTTAGCATCTTTGTTCTCCTCCTCTCGACCCTCTCGAGCTTTTCAGTTGCTTTCTTACAGTGCGGCAACTAAACCTGGAGACAGTGCTCTAGAAGAAGCCTGGTCGTGGTCAAGTAGAGAAGGAACAATCACACGCCTTGCCTTACAGACCATACTTCTGCTGATCCAGCAGAGATTATAAAGTCCAATCCCAGACCTGCCAGTCAGCAGAGGCTGACAATCCTTGCACGGTAAGGGTGGTTGTATGGGAAAGCACTGGACAGCGCTGGTGAGATCCAGCGGGGTCAAGGTGAGATTTGGAGCTGATGGCCTTGAATTCATTGGGTGGCTTGGGCATGGCCCTACTTCCTAAACTCAGTTCCCCATCTGTAAAATCTAAATAGCGAAACTTAACCAACCTAACATGGGAAGGATTAGTGAGACTTTGGGGCTGATCTAAGGTATGTGCACGCACCACACGCAGCATGGACACACACAAGGAGCAGAACATGATGCACATACAGCCTGAGCCTGGTGTGCATGCACAAGTTATGCACAGTACATGCATACACCTTGGATTGGTCCTATTGATTCGAAAGGACTCCACGTGCCTCAAGTGCATTCCTCACATTCTTTCCCACCCTGTTTAGAATGCTAAGGCTGGGCCTCTTTTCATTTACCTTCTGTATTTTGAGCCTTTAGGGTGTTTTCAGGCCTCTCTTCGTATCCATATATGCGCACACACCCTGCACACAAGATTTGTATATAGAAGGGTGAAAGGCAAGATTCCTAAAGGCAAGGTATAACTTATAACCCTAAATATTAGGGATGGGAATTTCAGATTCAGATAGGACTGAATCATCCCAAAAATGGCTAATTCGATTCTATCTGAAAATTCTGATTTTTTTTTATTTCGGGCAATTTTACATTGATTTTTTGATTCGGAGCTTTAACGTTGCGGTTTGTTCCCATTGACTTTAGTGGGGAAAACGCATGCCAAAACTCCAAATCGAGATCCGAAATTACTAAAGAACCGAAACAGAAAAATCCAAATCCAAAATTGCTCCTGAAGTCCCACCCCTACTAAATATTGCTAGAATAATTTTAAATCATAAGCACCAGCAATGTTGTTCATGTGTAGCTCTTTGCAGGATGGAGATCAAGGCCAGCCCAAAAGAAAAATCTACTTTCAGTATGCTCCTACTTTCCACATCTGTATTATATGATGGAGTTAAATGGACAAATTCAGGATGGTTTTCTCAGGAGCACACGTAATTTAAGTCTGAAACATAAATTAATACTGTTGGCCCCAACCATTTTGATACTAGGCTACTACTCAGGCCTGTGTTTGCTCAACTCTGCCTTTAGCTCTGCAACCAGATTCCACAGGGGATGGGAACATTGGGAAAGACTCCATTTGCGACTATCAACTCTTCTCGCTGCTGCTAATGATGAAGCACTTCCAGTTTCTTAATGCTGTTCTCCAAATCCATAGCCTTGCTCTCTCTATATAAGAGAAAGCCCTGAGTCACCAGCTCAGTTTTGAGAGGCCTCAAGGCTGAAGAGTCAACAGGCTGGAAAGTTGCTTGTGGAATCCACAAAAAAGATTTATCTGGACAAGGTTGGCCGCGTGGTGCTGGTGATGCAAGATCTACAGATGAGAGAGGCTGGAGGAGGGACCATTGTCTCAGGTAGACAAGTCTTTCGGATGAACCAAAGTCTTTAACCCATTCTCCTGAGGACATCCTATAGCAGCCTTGCAGAGAACAGCATAGAATATCCTCTGGCAAATAGAATATGATCCATCTGTTCAACTTAAATTAATATCTTCGGGTTCAACTTTGGCACCTAAGGTACCCTAGGTGTCCAAAAGATTTGGATGTGCCCCTAAAAAAAGCAGAAACATATGAATAGCTAGCTCAGTCTCACCCAAAACGATTTCATTTGGAATTTTCCCTACCATTCCTCTTGCGGAGTAGGATATGAAATATCTGTTATTTTGTAGCGTCTGCATGAAATGTCTTGGCAAGAAAGCAGAAATTATCTACAACTCCCATGGCTGGCAGAATTATCAACAACTTCCACAACTGGCAAACACAATTCAGAAACTGGGGCCATGGAGAAACTGTAAAAGGAGGCTACAAAGAGAACTGATAAACACACCAAGTAGCTAATGACTTGGGCCACCCTTTCATAATTCTGCTGACAAGGGGAATTCAAGGAGGGTGAAACCAAAATCATCGCTGAGCTTCAAGCATGAATACAGAGAAGCAATGTATTAAATGAATCACATGGGGAGAAGGAGCATGACAAGTCCTGCTGAAAATATGATGCAGACACATCCCCATCTGTTTAGTTGAGATAATTTTAGTTTACTTTGTGTTTTAAGAATTTGGATGAACATAATTAAATATAACTCTGACTTTAAAATAAAAATAAAGTCCTAATTAATATGGTAAGTCATCCTCAATCCCCAATACTGTGTAATGTTATGAAACCTAATCTATAATGTATTGGATGAGATGCAGATTCTTTGTTCTTGGGCTGAATTTTCAAAGTACATGCAAATCAAAAAGGGCTCGAAATGGGGCAAAAATATTATTTCACAAGGGATCTATTTATTACTTTCTTCCTCTTGCTCTGCTGCAAATGCTTAGGTTGCATAAATCTCCCCTGNTGTTTCCTACTATACCCCCAATGTTTGCTTTAGTCTCATCCTCTCTATGGCTGCAGCCACACGAGCTGGGGCAGGCGCAGGCCCAATCTCCCATGCTGTCTCTTATACACATCTAGATGTGTATAAGAGACAGGTGCTAGGCTATTGGGCTGTGACGGTGCTCAGTTTTCAGTGGCATGCCATCAAATAGCCTAACTAATCCAGAACTTGGAGTGACTCATTTCTACCTGCTTCCCCTGGGTGCATATCCCACTGTGGGTGCACAATATATGAGGTTGCAAATGTATTCCCGTTGTAAGAGTGCCAGCCAGGATGGAAACTGGCTAGTGGTAACTAACTATGCATAAACCATTTGCGCAGTGCGAGTCTCCAGCACCTCTTATTTGAACATTGCTTAGATGCAGCTCTCCTTCGTGGTTATTTGCAACATTTGTCACTGGCTCCTCTTTCCTTGTTCAGTCTTGATTCATGAGCAGGCTCACAGGATGCTGTGTAATGCTCCTGTGTACAGCAATGCACAAAGGTAGCAGTGATATGTCTCCCGCTTTAATTCCGTTAGAAGCTGGTTGAGGGGCTCCATAATTGCTCTGCCAAGGCTGGGATAGCAAACATATCATGTCTCTTGGGGCCCGTCGCTGCAATGCAGCAGTTGTCTCCACCAAGAAAGTGTCTCACCGTCCCAGATTGATAGTTAATCAGTATAGAATCAGAACTTGAAAAGTAAGACATACTAAGGCTAGTGACGCTGCCTCTCATGGGTCGTTGTGGGGAGACCCATTGTTGTTAGCGTGGTAGCAGAGCTGGCACGGGTAGCACATTTTGCTACCGACGGACAATACCTGCATCTTTGAGTAATCTATCAGGTGCTAGAGTACCAAGTTGGGCACTGTCCATTGCTCCGTGGGTGGAGATGGGTGTTGGCCGGGAGCCAACACTCACCAACACCCACTGAAAGTGGCATTTACACAGACGCCCCCACCCATCTCCACCCAGGGAAATGCTCCCCACCCACCCATCTCCAACCAGAGGAACTGGGTGGAGGCATCATGTGTGCACAGGGCCCATGGTGATTGGCTGCCGTGGTGCCCTGCAACATGTATAATAAAATGTAACACCCATTTTATGGGTGTTAGAGCGTCTGTGTAAAAAGGGCCTATGAGGAGCTGAGCCAGTCTGTAGCTAGGAGGCTACCCCTGATAAAAGAGGTGCCTTAGACAGAGGGATTGTGCCTGGCAAGGGCCTATAAAAGAGAAAATAAATAAAGGAGCTAAAAGTGTGTAGTGGCCAGGAGGGCTGCCTTCTGGACTGGAGCTGAATCAGAGGGTTGGTGCCTGACCAAGGATCCCCATGAGACTGTGAGTACCATGTATAATTGAGAGTGGACAGTATAGGAAAATAAAGACACTGGAATAAGAAGGGGGCCAGCGTGGTGTGACTCCTTGGATGGCATCCTGCCAGTACTCTCCCAGGGACCTCTCGACCCTGTTACAGTCTGGTATATGGAAGAGGTTAAAGTCCTGCCCATAGAGCTACCCATAAATGAAGTAGTTGGTAGGTAACTAGGTCCAAATCTAAGGTTCATGCACTCACAGACCGAACCTACCTTGCATGCGTGCACACAGGGTAAAATTAAACATGCAAGCGTTACAGCTGTCTCTTATACACATCTAGATGTGTATAAGAGACAGCCTCAGGGTAGTGTGTGTGAGAAAAGTGCATCTGGAACTTACTTGTGGACTTGTAAACCCAGAAGATTGAAAAATCCAGAACTTTAAGGTGTGTGTAAAAATGCCCACTGTCAGACCTGACTGTTCCGTCAGGCCTTTGGTGAGGGTGATGGGTGGGGTGTTGGGTGTGTTGGGGTAGGAATGGGGTTTTAGCTCTGACTGGGTTTTATTGTTGTTCTTATATTGTTATTCATTTTTCCTGTTATTTATATTAGATTGTTTTTATGTTTGTTATTTAAATTGTTGTTGCCGCCCAATGCTGCTGTGGCAGGAGGGGGTGGAAAATAAATCTAATGAAATCAATAAATAAAATAAATATTATGGGCAACAGGACTATTTGTGACTACTAAAATATCCCAAAGGATTTTCTATCTCATTTCCATGATTGACTGGAATGAGTAGCTGTAATACTGTGTTTCCTTGTGTGACAACTAACAGCCTGTCAGTAACTTCTGGTAAATGATCTTACTGAGCAAGTTGTGCCTCTCCATATACCCTTTGATGTCAGCAATGGGTAATTTCAGACATGACAAAATAGCCGTTCACCACAGTGGATCATAGTGGATCCCGTGTGGTGGCGGCGAGTCCGTGAACGTCTGTTTGCTCCCGTCCAGATGTTCACCACAGTGAACACCCGGCCAGGATCAAATTGACCATGGTTCTGGACCTCCGGCCGGTCCGAGGTCCAGAACCGTGGTAAGAGTGGCCATGATCCAGGATGGGCCAAAAGTAACGTCTGTTACCTTGGCCCATCACAGATTGTGGCTCCAACCACAGTACGGGATCGGGCACAGTGGCCACATTGGCCTCTGCGCCCGNTAATAAAATGTAACACCCATTTTATGGGTGTGAGAGCATCTGTGTAAAAAGGGCCATAGTGACTTGTCCAAGGCCACCCAGTGAGTTTTTGCCTAAGACGGGGTGAACTCACACAAAACTCTGCTAAACTCCGATCTCCGCAGCTCCACTTTCAACTCTGATCTGACGAACAGGGCTGGAAAGAACAGAATCTGACTAATGGCTCTGATCTTAAAAGCAGGACTGGAAATCGAAGTGGCTCACTCACATGCAACAGCAATCCAGGGATCATCTGCGGCTGATTATAAAGCATCCAGGGCCCTGCGGACATCGGAGTTTAACAGAGTTACGTGTGAGCTCACCCAGGATTTGACACAGGTCTCCCAGATACATGCCCAACTTATCCACTATGCTACAGGCTCTCTGGCTAGATCGGAGGTAGCAGTTATTGGTGCGGAAAAAGAGAGACCTGTATGCAGCTGTCTGTATGGGAATTTCCATTGCCTCTGTAGGATAAGAGGTTTTTACTTTTAAACTGCAGCATGTTTCGTAGGGGTGGGACTATCAGTATCGGATTAATCCGATAATCCTGATACTTACTGGCATCGGAATACCAGATTTTTAATATTGCCGGCTTTACTGGATTTTTTACATTGCCGCCATTTGGCCGCAATGTAAAAAAAACCAGTGAAATTGGCCGTGTTAAAAATTCAGTATTCTTTTACCGATAAATCCGGTATCAGGAGATTCGCTACCAGTAAATCCAGTAATCCCCCTGGAGCCCCACCCCTAGAGTTTAGCCTTTGGCTCTCATCCTAACCTCATTCAACTCTGGGTCTGTTTATGGCAATTACAGTTTCGGTCTTATTTAGTCAGGGAAATTTTGTTGTTGTAGTTTTTTACTCACCTGTTTTAGTACTTGTCCAAATTTTTAAGCACCAACTGGCTTGTTTTGTTACTAAAACAGTATGATTGCAGCCCACAAATCCATTACTCCACATTAGCCCCATTGAAACCCATAGGTGACTACTGTGGAGAAGGTGGGTTGTGGATCGCATCCCATATTTATTTTCAGAATCTGTAAATGAAGCTGCTCCAATGGATCGGAGTTTAGGACTAATGGTTAGAGGACTATGCCCCCCGGAGCTTAGCTAGGTCGGAATGGGCTCTGGCACAGAAGATGGCATTTATTGATTTACATTTCTAGGCCACTCTTCCCAGATACTCAGGTCAGCTTATAATGCATAAAAACATTTAAAACTAATACAAACCCCCCTAAAACCCACCCCCACAAATCCCACCCAATACCACCTCCCCAGCCAACCCCCTCTCATGCCCTTACCCCAAAACCACCCAGCAAACCCTATCCCCACATGCCAAATGCCTTTTCAAATAAAAAAGTCTTACCACCACCTCTGGAAGACACTCAGGCTCAGGTTCAAGTGAACCTCCAGGGAAAGGGAGTTCCAAAACACTTCCAGGGCAATCCACTCCAGCATGTGTGTATGCCTTCTACATGCATGTGGGCCCTGGCACTGCTACACCTATTGTAGCTATGCCTCTGGTGTCCCTCAAAGCAAATAAGAGCGGGCTGCATCCCTTCTGAGGAAGCACCGTTTGCAGGGTGTTCTGCCTCCGGGGAGAGTGCAGCTTGCAATGCACCTTTCGGAAGTGCATTTTAGACTGGTTCATGGTGTGGGGCCCACTCATCTCCTTCATTAAGAACAACCTTCCAATTCACCAGCGCCCACTGAGTCTGCAAAGGAAGGGCTCCAACAGGGACCTAGGCTCCTACACGCCCTTTGGTCATTGTTCCCTTCTAGAACAATGCACCCTGGGATATCATTGGCCTTGGCAGAGCCATTATGTGGGTTGTTGAAGGGTGGGGCCAATGGAGTAGTCATTTGCTATTTAAGAAAGGCAGGTGTGTAGAAGAGATGCAGCTGGACAGATGTTTTGTGTAAAAGGGGCCTCCTCCTAGTTCAGTGTCCCAGTTAACAAGGGGGTACTCATGTCATCGTACGGTGGAGCAGCTCGAACAAACATTCATGCTGTTCCTTGTTCGTGTTGCCTTGCCACCCTATGGCCTTTACCAACTGGGGGATCCCACTAGTGGGCAGCATAAATAGGCGAAGGCTCTGTAATGCAACGTTCCCAGCTGGTGACACTGACAAGCAAAAGCTTCCAGCTGCACAGCAAAGGTCCCAACTGGGGAAACTGGTAAGGAAAAGCCCACCCCCTCCTCCCGCTCTCTGCAAAGCACAGCACCGCACGGGTGAAACTGACATGGTAATGCTCTCGGCTGCAAGGCAAATGCCCCAGCTGGTGAAACTGACAAAGCAAAGCTAGACTGGAATAGGCCCTGGTGGTGCAGAAGATGGAATGGTCCACCCGCCAGCAGCAAGGGACACAGTTGCACTAGGGATTGTGGGCCCATCAAGCTCATGGGCCCTGGTGCAGGTGCATTGCCTGCCCCTAGAATAGCTACAGCCTTGATTCCCCACTCCACTAGCCCTTGTTCCCACCTCTAGTTTCCAGCCCCTGCTATGGACCAGATTTAGTTTGATGGAGTCATAGAATCATAGAATTGGAAGTGACCTCAGAGGGCATCTAGCCCTGCTCAGTGCAGGAAATCCAAAGCTACAGCATCCCTGACAGATGGCCGTCCAGCCTCTGTCTGAAAGCCTCCAGCAAAGGAGAACCCACTCCCGCCCTAGGCCGTCTGTTCCATTGTCAAACAGCTCTTACCGTTAGGATGTTGAGGACTGGGGGCTGACACTAGGTGCCACTGGTCACCTGTTTGATGCCACCGGTCATCCCTGTCAGGGGAGAGACTGGGGCTGGGTATAGGGTCTTACAGAGCAGCAGCAGTGACAGGGTCCGAATCCCCCTCTCTGCCCACCACCCAAATAGGCAGCGAGGGCAGTTTGTCACACTTCTCCCATTGAAGGAAGAAGCCAGGGTGGGTGGGGGTGGTGGTTCAAGGGCAGGCCATGGGCAGTCACTAGTCTGGGAAGGGGTGTCTCAGGATGTGGGACCCCAGTGGTGCCCAATTTAAGCTCCAGGATTTAGTTCCCACACCTTTTGGGAGCCATGGAGCACATTGGGCACGGGACACCTACCCCTGCTTTCCCTGTTGATGTGCCCTAAAGCCACTAGCACTGAGCTAGACCCCCACCGATGTGTGCAACAATTAGAAGAAATCACAAGTTGGCACACGATTTAAATGCCCCCCCCCGTAGCAAGCCGAATTGAGAGAGCTGCACTATGGGGAAGGGGAAAAACCAGGCAGACCACCAAGCCAAATGAGGGTGCCTGTAACAAATTCCTTCCTGGTTCCAACAAGGCGACCAGCCAGAGCTCACAGTGTAACATCTCATAAAGAGATGGGGATCAGGACCAGGCATAGGAGCCTTGTGTGGCCTGGTGTGCGCCCCTGCCCTAAGAAGGTAGGTGGCATCGCAAGTATCTCCCGAGGTCAGAAGCGGTCCTGGGAGACCTGAAGCTCTGCTATCCTTGCTCCATGGGCTACCGCAGAGTGCCCGGTTCTGTCCCTCCCCACCCCACCCCAAGATCTGCAGCTTGGGCTGGAGGGAGAACAAGGTGGGAGGGGGGCCTAGCTTTGTTTATACATGGAGCCCGATCCCATTCCCCATGGATCCAGCGTGCAGCAATGCACACGCACAGCCGCATGGAAACCACCCGCACTGCCATTGCCGGCACATTGTGCCATGTGGATAGGGTCCGCAGGCCATGGGATTGCAGCCATGGAAAAGGCAGGTACCTGTATCCGCAACAGGCTGCCCTCATAGGCACGACGTAGTGTCTGCTGGACCCAATTTTGGCAGGGGAAACGGTGGCTTCTAAAAGGTTAATAAAGAGTGCAGCCTGTAAAACCCAAAGTTGTCTCCATGTTTGTTCTTCCAGGGTTCAGTGACGAAGATGTGCTAGGATTGAGCACAAATTAAGCCCTGGTTCAAACCCCAAGTGAGGCCTGGCTGACTCACCACATCCAGTCTGGCTCATGGCTGCCATATTTGTTTTCCCCTCATCCTTGGCAACACTTGTGGTATCACGTCATGCTAATACAATGTCTGAACGGAAGGGGAATTTGGCATTTAAAACTGAATTCAAAGGGACTTTACAGGACTAGATGGTCCCAAACCCTCAAAGAGAGAGGGTACGTTAGCTTGATATTGTTTTAAGAAACAAAGTGGCGGGAGTTACCAGTTATCCCAAGGAGTCCCTCATTCCCAGCTGCCACTACATATAGAGAATGGTTTGCACCGTGTGTGTGTGTATACAGCTTATAATGACATAGGGTGTTACTTCATTATTTGCTGTTATTATTTTACAGAATTGCTAAGGTGCTGTTGCAAGGCACCAAGATCTGCATGGAACTCAGTGAAGACAGCCTGTGAATTAGCATTTTTCTTCTTTTATGGCTGAGGGATGTATCGTAAGCCACAATGTTTGGAACCTAAGATCCAGTCCTGCTAAATCTTATGCATGTGCTTAACTTTGAAGCCAGCTTGTAGCCACATTGACTTCCCCATAAAGCTAATGGCTAGGGCCCTGATCATGAAAGTACTTATGCACCCAGCTGCAAACGTTTACCCACACATAGCACCACAGACTTCAGTGGCACTAAACATCTGCAGACCATGTGTAAGCATTGTCAGGTTTGGGGGACC
The DNA here is from genome assembly GCA_003113815.1 of Sphenodon punctatus. Lineage (NCBI taxonomy): Eukaryota > Metazoa > Chordata > Lepidosauria > Sphenodontia > Sphenodontidae > Sphenodon > Sphenodon punctatus. The sequence continues at coordinate 5,323,556 of QEPC01011901.1, read as the reverse complement.
CATGCACAAAGTTAAGCACACGTTTAAGGCTTTGCAGTGAAGATTTGAGTCCTTTGTTATAGGACATGAGGACAGTGTGGTTTAGATTGCTCTGCTTTGATGGAACCAACCTGGTAGAACTCCCAGCCACTGTTGGTGGGATGGGATGTCACCACTTCTGCTTACTGAAGAACTTGGCACATTTACTAGATTTCTATTTGCTCATGGAAAAGTTCCATTAGGTTCTTCGGGCAAATTTTTGCAATCTTTTGTCAGACAGTAGAACATGCCTATTGAAAGACTTTCACACTGCTGTGTGCGTGTGCTCTTATAAATCTATGTATAGAATTTCTCCGCAGATGGTCTTGGTTCTCAAATTCTGTGCATATCTTCAGTAGATGGAAAGTTTCATTTATCTATACTGGCTTTAAAAGAGTGCTTACTCTCTCTGTTAGTGCAATAAGTTATCCTGTTAGATCAAACTTTTTCCCCCTTCAAATCACGTGGAAAGCTACTGTGTGAGCTGTCAAAAAGATGCTACCAAAAAGGGAAATTTGAGCTACCTTATTTCCAACATCTTCATTTAACAGTGTGTGCCGATTACTCAAAGCGATATGGGCAGGACCTGGTAATATAGTGTTGCTCTAGTCTTAACTTAAGGGGTTGATCCAGTTGCCTGCAGTATAATTACTTTGTGTCCAGGAACCCTGCTTTATCGCTTTGTATAGTTTTAAAGTAGTTTAAAGCTTGAATAACATAAAATAACATAATATAATGTTATTTATGTTATTTCCCACGTGAAGAACTCCTGTAAACCTTGCAGTATTGAAACTCAGTGAACAAGGCATCTTAGACAAGCTGAAAAACAAATGGTGGTACGATAAGGGTGAATGTGGAGCCAAGGACTCCGGAAGTAAGGTCAGTCGCTGAAGGTCTTTTTGTACTGATTAGAAATCACATTTTGACCCACTGTTTGTTTTATACAAAATGACTTTCCAAAGTTACTATTTACAGTTTGAAGATTCGAGGAGTAGGCTAGGGGGGAACCATTAAATCTCAGAATGCGAGAGCATTTTTCTTTTACAGTATCAAAGGCGTTAGGTGTAAGTACATTTACTACTTGGAAATTTTGTTGGGGAAAAAATGCGGTGAGCGAACGAAACCCCAAACCAACCTTAAAACTGGTATCACCTTTTAAAATACACGTTCCATCACAGTAGATGTATGATTTAATCAAGTATCACCGCTCAGGTTTTTTTTTCTTTTTGAGCTTTGCTAAGTACATAACATTTTATTTCAAAAACGTATAACTTAAAATTCCCGTACATGTTGGTTGTGTACGAGAGCCGCATGTTTGTTAAGGATGGAGATTTTTCAAGAAAGGCATCGTATCAATAAGCATGAGAGGCTTTTTTTTCCACCCTAAAGAAAGTTTAAATTTTCAGTTTGACTTTTTTTTTTATAAAAAAATTAAAAAATTAAGGTTGTGGCATAATTTTGGTAACTCATTTCATATATCTCAAGCATTCATTTCTACTGTACATTGAACCATTTTGCTTCTGTATTACTACATTTCATATCAGCAATTATGTAACTTTGAGGAATCTGACTAGCTTGAATATGTTGAGTTAATAGCTGGTACAGCTTTCAGTTTATCGTCACCAAACAATATACCAAACAAAGCCGGTATTTGGGGGAGTCAGACGCATTGGGTGTTTTCAGATAAACGCAGGGCTGGCCACCGCAGGATCTGCCCCAGGGGTGCACCCCCCACATTGCCCGCATCCAGCCATGCCTGAGTCGGGTTGAAATAGGTCCAGTGGGTTCCCTACCCCATGGTCCACCCACACTGTGCCCCCCCCGCCCCACACGCATACCATAGAGTTACAGACTACAGTGTCCACAACACTATGGTGTTGCGCTGGGCTACAGCCGGCTGGAGGCAGAGCAGCAGCAGCAGCATGGGTCCGCGCGTCAGACGGACCGCTGCTCTGCCTCAGGCCAGTGCCTCAAATTTGGCTGGCCTGCTCTGCTGGTGGCACTTTGGGATGTTCCAGAGCACTGCCAGTGGGGCTGCCTCAGAGCAGGCACAACCTGCTCTGCCTCTGCTCTGCCTGCACATCTGGCAGGCCACCTTTAGATGGATGGGTTGCCATGGGGTGTGGCGGAGCAGAGGCTCAGGGCTGCTGTCCCTCTGAAAACACCCATTGAGTGTCCCTCCTCCTCATGTAGAGCTCCCATAGATTTCAGTGGGCATTTCACATGGGGAGTGATGATGGGGTCCACCATACGGACATATATTTCTTGCTTTATTTTTCTGCCTACCTCATGTGATAAAATGGCAATGGTTATCTAGTGCTTATAGACTGACTTAAGTGGCAACACAGTATTAAGTATTTCAAAGGCGCAAAACATAGGTAGACGCTCAAGTCCCTTGAAAATGGATGGGAATCGGGTGCCCATCTCCTAATTGTGCCTTTGAAAATGGTTATTAAGTATTTCACTCTCACAAGAGAGGCAGTCTTTGGCCCTTTGTCCATGGAGAAATCTGCGTGTTCATGAGTGGGAGAGGCCCGTGTGAAGGACACGGTGTGAGCGCACACGGTGAGTGGGGGTGCGTGCACGCGCCCGCCTAGCATGCATCCCCACTCACCCCCCAGTCATCCCCGTGCATGGAGCAACCGGGGAAAACAGAGGTTGCTACGTACGTGAGGATGACTGGGGGGGTGAGTGGGGATGTGTGCGCGGCCGTGTGCACGCCCCACCGACCCATTGCGCATACACCGAAGCGCCCATGGATCCCCCACCCAGCGGCACCATGTGAAAACAGCCTTTGTGTCCCACCGAAGTCAAGACACCTATTGATTTCAGTAGGACTGGGACTTGCCCTCTTGATAAAATTGGCTTTGGATCAATTTGAGTGTGGATGCACCATTGCAGAATCAGCTCTAGGTGTACACACAGATATAAAGGACAACCATTTTAAAGTTCATTTTACAAGTAAACATGGGTTTTACAAATATGCCTTTGGGTCTCATTGTCTGCTATACTCTTGATATATTTCTTCCAATTTTACAAAACGTCCCCTGGAGAATTTCAGGGAGACAGTCTTATCGTGTGACTATTTAGAATCCACGGAAATACGTATGGCAGATTGGCCTGGAATCCAGATTGACAACAACTGCTCGGGCTTTGCCGACATGAGAAAGCTGCACTGGTTTACTTTAAATACATTGTTAAACCAGTGCAAACCCCTGGATGAACACCTAATTCGGGTTAAGAGTGGCTTTATTATGGTTCCCAATCGGCATAGGTCACAATCCAGAAACCACTCACTCCAGAATAGTCCCATTACAGTTAATGGTTCTACACTGGGGCAAATGGACTCAGGGTGGCAGCCTATAACCATCCTTAGGCCCTCATCCTGCACCAAGAAAGTCTCTGAGAGATTTACAATTAAGATCAGAGGGTGCAAGATCCAGCCAGCCGTTAAAGGGGAACAAAGCCAATCACTCTCCAACCCAAATCGGTCTGTCCACACAAGGGCTTGCACTGGTTTGACTCTACTGGTTTCAATCCAAATCTCATCCATACAGCTTTCTCATGGCGACAAACTCTTTGAATTTCTTTGTGTTACAACTCAAACAAGGAGTGTGCAAGCAAATGGTATTTCGTCAATGCAGCGAGTCATTCGATTCAGCAGCAAAATGGTTATGAGTCTGTCTAAACTGAATGCAAAATTCTTCTTTTTCCAAATGAAAGGCTTTTCCCCCCATCAGTCCTGCATTTAAAGCGCAACCCAAAAAGAGATTTATTAATTTTTTTATTATGTTGTTTCTGTTCAGTAACTTAAGCTTTCCTTGTAAAAAAGGGCAAGAGCTTAGTTAGGGGCACACAGCATGACCTGAAAGTAACTGACCATCTTCCTCAATGCTTTTTTTAAAAAAAACATTTGCTTAGATAAGTTTAGCAAAATTCAAATTATTTTTCTCTACATTCACCAAAAAACAATGTATTATATTAATTATTACTATTATTTAAAGTGGCCTGCCTTATTTTAGTCAGCTTTTCCACTATCCAGTAGGAAAACTGAACCAGACTTTGAAAGAAAGATCTGGCTGGGTGCCTTCTTTATGCTATTGGAGACACTCGGCCCCAAACAACCATATTTTGTTTGGGGGCAAGAGTTTGGGGGACTTGTGTTCACTGGATTTTCTCCATTGTTGTCCCAATTGCAGAGGGAATGCAGTAAACACAGATCCCTAGAAGAGTTAATTGGCTGAAAGTCCCTAGCTTAAGTATTTCTACATCACTAGGAAGAAGTTAGAAGGATTTTTTTTTAGTGAACTGCAGCATGAAAAGTAACCAGGTAAGAGTATTTGGGTCACCTAATATTCTGACCTAGGGCTTCCCGATGGATTATGAGGCTAGCATGCAGGGAGTTTGACGCTGCAAAATAAGGAAAGAGAGCGTTAATCTGTATCCACATTTAGTTATTCAAAACTAGGACAAGCCAAGTAACCTGTTATCCTTCTGTCTTTTTTTTCCCCCACAGCAAAACTAATCAAGTGGTTCCTTTCTCTTAGGACAAGACAAGCGCCCTGAGCCTGAGCAATGTCGCTGGGGTTTTCTATATTCTTGTTGGAGGCCTCGGTCTCGCCATGATGGTTGCTTTGATAGAGTTCTGTTACAAGTCTCGGGCCGAGTCCAAACGAATGAAACTCACAAAGAACACAAAAAACTTTAAGCCTGCACCTGCAACCAATACCCAGAATTATGCTACATACAGAGAAGGCTACAACGTGTATGGAACAGAAAGTGTTAAAATCTAGGGGTACGATTAAGGTCTTGTAAGCTAATCAACTGGGTTATCTTTGACTAATACCTGGGCTGGGGGCAGGGGTTCCATACCAACTTGAGCAATATCTTATACTCATCAGTGTGAACAGATGACCGTAGCACTGGATGTCTACCAATATGCTCTGTCAGCTCCCCTGTATCAGAGTATGATCTGGAAATGTTTGTGCTTTGATTTACTCTTAATCCCAAAGACACTTGTTTCCATCTTTATGGTGGGGCAGGGGCTGGAACAGATGGACTTTTCATAGCTGAGGTTTTGACATGTCACTAGCATACCAATCCCTTTCTTAAACATAAAGTGTAATTGAGAAAAATTTTCTGCCTTTCTTATGTTTCCCCCTTATGTTTTTTTGTTTGTTTGTTTGTTTGTTTGTTTTTTAAAGAAACGGTTCTCAGTTCAGGTAAGTACTTCTAGGAACACCTCTAGGTGTTATACACACCCTCTTGATCTAAGAGTCGGAAAGATCTTCGCAATCCTACAGTAGAAGTACTGGCTGCATTCACACTAGATACCTGGCACATGAAAAACTACATCTTCCCTCTGCTTTATTTCTTAATGTGTGAAAGGGTTTGGTCGTAGATGACAGTGGGTGAAATGCACATTAACTCCCAAGAAGTTAAACTGGAAAGCAAAGTTTAACTATTATTTTAAATCCATCACACACATTTCTCGTAATGTGTGCTGGGATTACTGCTGGAGGGTACAACGGTGATTTCCCGTTGAGATAAATCCCCCACTGCCTTCCTAGCCGAGACAATGCACTATTGGCAAGAAAAATAGAAAAACACAGTTTAATGTGATGCCTATTATAGGCCAAAACAGTACTTATGGTAAGTTTTGAAGCAGGGTAGAGACCGTGGGAAAAATTAAAATGTGTGAATGAAAACTTCCACAACAAGTAGTAGAGGTGGCAGAAGAGTCTCATGTGACTGCAGCCACTGAAGGACATGCTTTTCACAATAGAGAGATACGGATGAGAGGGGGTTCCTCTGTTTGAGGAATACAATGCATAAAGGGATTATTCCGGATGTAAAGCCTAGCCAGCTAAGGAAGGAGCCAAGCTAGAAAGGTATTGGAAAAGAGGGTTTCTACTGTGCTGAATTTTAAATACCCAATACCCCATTTGGTTCCATTGTGCTGAGCACTGTGTACACTTAGCTCCAATCTTGCAAAAAGCTATCCCTGTACTTAATTCTATTATTGTGGGTAGTTGATCCCAATGTGAGTACTCCCAGTAGTAAAGTTAAATATGCAAATAAAGTTTTTGCAGGATTAAGGACAGAAGAAAAAGGACAATTCCTGCCTTGACCTAATACTCCAATCACAGAAACAGATAGGTTGTTAACAAGCGACACACTGTTGACTCAGAAGTGAGTGGCCAGTGTGTCAGTTGTGAGGGTGTGTGTACCAGCCCCAGCTCTGTGGAGCCTGCTATGACTGTCTCCTTTCACATAGATGTTGTGCCGGTTATTCCAGGGATCCTGGTGACTGGAAGCTATGGCAGCGAGAGACCTTGTAGACTGGATCTCCCTGAGACAGTTTCTGTTGCTGCCGGGGGTAGTAGGAAAGGAGGTGCCTGTCGTCCCATGTGTACATAAGTATTTTCAGGATCAGGTCATAAAGCTTTGGCTCTGCTTCATTCTTGACAATACCCACAGTGGCTTTGTTCCCTGTAGCCTTCACAGTCTCTGCTTTTAGAAAAGCAGCTAAAATACTTGCCTTCTTGTTACAGATCCCATTTTTATGACAGCAAGCAGCTGGAGGAGCAGCTGAGAATGTGGATACTTCATGGATCCTTCCTGACCACCTGAGCCAGTTTTACTCCCTCCTACGGTGTCGGTCACGACACACACATACACACACACACACATTGATGATGGTGCAATGAACTTTTAACAGGAAAAACTGATATTTTTTTTTCCCCTTCAGTGCCTTATGGAAGACTCTGAGACTCTCAACAATGCAAACCATCACGGAAATATTCTTGCTTTGCTTGAAACAAAAAACAAATATGGACTGGTAACAAAACAAGATTCTATCATGTAAAAAAAAAAAATTCTTGTAAAAATTAGAAATGAATCAATTCAACAAAAGCCATTCTTTGATACTACTGCACAGTAGAGGAACTTATATTCTGAAGAAGAAGAAAAATAAGAAGTCCATTCCATCAAGTGTCCCTTTATCAAAAATCGGAAGCTATTCCCGATGTAGAAGCCTCAGAATTCCACTGCTTACAAACAAATACAAGCCTGTACCTAATTCTGTGATCCGCTGTCGACATGCTTTGATTATTTCTTAATGGTGGTGTGATTATTTTGTTTTGATTTTTATTTTTTTTAAGTGTAGCCACTCTAAATTCCTCACTAAGAAAATGTGTATATCAGCAAAAGGTGAATGTAACACACAAAATAAAAGAAAATGTGTTAAAAGCAAATAAATGGAGGAAAAGTTGGGTCAATAAGCATTCATCTTTAAAAATAAAATAGTAATATGTATCTTGATTCTAGTTCTGCAAATTCAACCCCATGACAAATCAGTTTGAGGGCCGGCTACCGAAATGTTACTTTCTATTTTTCTATCATCAAGCAGACCTCTAGGTGATTTCTTAAAATAGCAGCTGATGGCTTTAAGAAGAAGCCATTCATGCTTTTAGGTTCCTAGTGTGCATCTCTTTTCTTGACGTGCATTTGCATTATAATACCGTATTTAATATCAAGCGATGAGGTGGCAAGAAGGGCAGAATATTCTTTCCCCCATATGTGGTTTCAAAATCACTTGTCTCAAAAGCTAGCACTGTGTTCTGGCAATGCTTCTTGGATTATCCTCCCTTTAAAAGGAAAAAAGGACAGTCTCTTGGATTAGATCTGTAGTTCCAGATCATAATTAATGTGATCTAACCTTACTATTGCTAGTACTGTTATATCAGCTGCTGCCAATTATTAATTCATGGTTATATGTTGAAGGACACTTGTGCCCTTTCATAGGTTTGTAAAGCATACAATGCATTCCAAAATATACTGCTATTTACTCATATTCAACTTCTCCGATACTGGCAGTTGTCAGCCATCACTATGGTTAAAAAAAACAAAACAAAAAACCCAACTTAACTGCATCTTTACAAACATATTGTCAATTATATATTAAAAAAAGGTTAAAGGAAGCATCTGCATACTAATTACCTCTAATATGACAATGATGTGCTTTTTAGTAGTTCAGTAGTTTTGTTTCATCAATAACATACACTGGGTAATCATCAAAGTGGAAAGATAATGAGTAAAAAGAGAAGTTTGACCCTCAGGCATGTTGTTCACTGACAATATATTTTCTTAAAATAACAAAGTTGATATGGGGAAAGGCTTGTTTGAGAACTAGACATTTCTGACAAAATGTAATATAAAAGAAATCATTAATGGAAAATCATAAAAAGAACAAGTTGCTGTTCAAGTTTTTAAAAGAGAGAACTGAACAAAATGAAACTGTTGTTCTTTTTTTTCCCCTCATAAAACTGTGATTTTCAACTTCTGAATGCTGTAATGTCCCAGCAAAGGGAAATGGCAGTGCAAGGCTGGGCAATTGCAAGTTGTATTTAAAAAAAAAAAAAAAAAAAGCTTAAAAAAAAAAAAAAAAAAAGACATTTTCTTAGAAGCTGTATAAAAAGAAATGTATGTTTATCAAATCTAATTTTTGAGAGAGTGGTGGCTTCACTCCGGTGAAGGGGTTTGGTAAACGGTTTGTTATTTTTTAAAACTTGCATGTAAAATAAAAATTTTAAAAGTGTTAATTGCTTACAAATTCCTGCTACTAACTTCATGCTGTGGAAGTTCAGCAGGAATCACCTGAGGATATTTTCAGTTTTATTTAATTTTTCCTTTCGTTCTCTCTCGCTCGCTCGCTCTCTCTCTCTCTCGCTCTCTCTTTTTTTTTCTTTTTTTTTTTAAAGTTCCTTCTTTCTCATTTGGTTGTTAAAATTGCACTTCAGTGAACAGAAAACTTGCCAAGCAAACTAATGGCTGTAAAAGCGTAAACTGCATGTGTGGGCATAAATTACGGAGCCTCATTTTAATGAGGTGTTGTACAAAGAGTTTTAATACATTTTGTAAATAAAAATTGTAAAGAAAAAAAACAACCTCTGAGTTTTTGGCTAAAGGATGCTTACTCACTGAGTAAGTGAAAAAAAATGAGTAAGTGAAAACCAGCACCTTGAATTGTGCCTGGGAAGTTTTGAGAGCCAGTGCAGACTGTGGAGATTGGATGTAATGTGCTCCTGGTGAACCGCTGCTGCCAGACAGCAGGCCACCAAATTTCAGCGACATCTAATAAAGTGGGACTGAATATGCACGTTGACTGATCCAAGTTGAAACAGGCAAATTAACTGGATATAGTCTTTGCCACAAATATTTGCTTCAGCTCTAATCTCTAGGCAGGCTTGACATAAAATACACAATTTGCATTATTATTTAGCTCCCAATAAGTTACCCCCAGGGACCACACTGACATTTTTACTCCCAGGTAAACTAACACAAATGTACTTCACAGTTTAGAGGGAGGGATACAGCGTTATTAATTATTATTATTATTATTATAAACATTTGTATAGCACCAGTCGTGGGACCTGGTGCTGTACAGAACATAGAAATAGACACTGTCCCTGCCTGTGGCTTACAATCTAAAAGACAAGGAGGGGGGACAGGGAGAGGGGACAGTGGGAGAGACAGGGAAGAAGACCGACAAACATTCAAGCGGATGCAAAGTCTCAGGTGCGTGTGCTTGGCTTGGTTACAATCAGGTTGTGGCCGTCTGCAGAGAAGGGCAAACAGTAGGTATATGGGAACGTCTAGCAGGCATTGGGAAAGGCAGCAAGGAAAAGGTGGGTCTTGAGGAGGGATTTGAAGGAGCGGAGGGAGGGGGCAAGGCGGATGTGGGCAGGGAGGGAATTGCAAGCATGGGGGCAGCGAGGGAGAAGGGTTGAAGCCAATTAGGTGAGCAGGAGAAGAGAGGGAGAGGGAGGGAGGGGACAGAGGAAGAGCGGAGAGCACGTGCAGGAGTGCGTAGGGAGATTAGGTCCAAGAGGTAAGGGGGAGCTTGGTCGTGGAGCGATTTGAACGTGAAAACCAGGAGCTTAAACAGGATACATTCAGGAAGGGGGAGCCAGTGAAGAGAGAAGAGGAGAGGCTGCACATGGTCGAAGCGACAGGCAGAGTGAATGACCTTGGCAGCGGAGTTTTGGATTGCGATAAGGGGGGACAGGTGAGAGCGAGGGAGGCCAGCAAGGAGGAGGTTGCAGTAATCGAGGCGAGAGATAACCATGGCATGAACAAGGGTTTTGGCCGAGGAGGTAGAGAGAAAGGGGCGGATCCGAGCAATGTTATGGAGGGCGAATCGGCAGGATTTGGCAACAGAGTCAATGTAAGGTTTAAAAGAGAGGTGCGTGTCAAAGATGAAGCCCAAGCTACGGGCTTGGAGAACAGGATGGATGGTGACTCCATCGATGCAGATGGGCAGGTTAGAGGGAGAGGAAGAGGAGGGAGGAAAAATGAGGAGTTCGGTCTTGGCCATGTTGAGCTTGAGTTGACGTCGGGACATCCAGGCGGAGATATCAGAGAGGCAGTTGACGAGGCGTGAGTGGACAGAAGAGGAGAGAGAGGGGGTAGAAAGATAGAGTTGGGTGTCATCAGCGTAGAGATGATATTGGAATCCGTGGGAGGCAATAAGTTTGCCAAGGGACAGGGTGTAAATAGAGAAGAGGAGAGGGCCAAGGACAGAGCCTTGGGGGACCCCAACCGAAAGGGGGAGGGAGGAGGAGTTTGACTCGGGGAGCGAGACTTTAAAGGAGCGGTCAGAGAGGTAGGAGGAGAACCAGTCAAGGACAGAGCCACGGAAGCCCAAAGAGTAAAGCGAGTCCAATAGAAGCAAGTGGTCGACAGTGTCAAAGGCAGCAGAGAGGTCAAGGAGGACAAGAATGGAGTAGAGGCGCTTAGATTTAGCGACAAGTAGATCATTGGTGATCTTGGTCAGAGCAGTTTCAGTAGAGTGGAGGGGGCGGAAGCCGGATTGGAGAGGGTCCAGGAAGGAGTTGGCAGAGAGAATTTATTTATTTATTTATTTATTTATTTTAATAGATTTATATCCCGCCCCCTCCTGCCATGCAGCCCGGTCCAGGTCCAGGAAGCAGGAGTAGACGACACGTTCCAGAAGCTTTGAGGCAAAGGGAAGGAGGGAAACTAGCCGGTAACTAGAGGGGTCAGATGGGTCCAGGGTGTGGTTTTGAGGATGGGGGAGACAGTGGCATCCTTGAAAGCAGATGGGAAGGAGCCTGTGGAAAGGGAGAGTTTGAAGACATGTAGAAGTGTCTACATGTCTTTTTACTCCCAGGTAAACTAACACAAATGTACTTCACAGTTTAGAGGGAGGGATACAGCATATTTCATGATGTGCGACTGAGAGACATGCATCTAGCAGCAAACCAAAGAAAAGATCGTGAGCAGAGCAGAGCAGTTCAAACAATGACTGCAAAAGATTCTGGGATGGTTATTGGAGCAATTGGAGGACTGTTTACCCACAAACACCAACAAACGTGGAAGGTAAACTCCTAAGGTGAATAATCACATACTGTTCCCTAAATAGACCTTTGCTTTACTACACATAAAGGGTATATAGTGGTGGTGGTGTTCCTGGGCAAACTATGAGGAAAGACCCATCTTCCTCAAAGTCAAAATAAGGACCTAAACGTGACCATCTTCAGCTTTACTAAGCCTCAGGCAATCATGGACTAAATTGATGGACGTCTAAAAGGTGCTGCATGCTCTCACCTCCCACTGATGAGCATCACACCCCATTGTAAAGAGCTTACATTTCCTGATGCTGCAAGGTGCTGAGCACCCAACAGCCCACTGAGAGCAGAGAAAAATGTGGGTGCCCAGCACTTTTTGGACTTGATCTTTGCTTGGGACAAATTAATGCATCTTCACTGTTTAAAGAACTAGGATTAGCTTTTGCAAAGAGGGGTGGGGGACACATACAGACTCCACTAAAGACAAAAGGCATTAGGTGTATCCCAGGATTGCCAGCTCTGGCGTTTTAGTGGATTTCATGATTTGAAGAGTTCCAAAAGCTTGAAATCATAAGCTGTGATCAAACTGTGAGAACTTTGCCTCAAAAGCAAGTTCCTGGCCCTTACGGTTGGTTGCAAGAAGCTTAAGAACCTGAAGGAAGCGTGCGTCCCAAAGCAGTAGAAGCCACTAAGCAAATATAAGCACGTGTACTATTTTCTGAAATTTTAGTTTTAACCAAAGCTAAAGATGTACAGTAGGGGCACCACCAGTGTGCCATTCTGCATTTGTAAACATTATCTGCATGTTCAGGTACACTGAACAGTCATCATCCAGGTGTGGGATATTGTCATATTCATTTCTTTGCTTGCATCATTTTGGTCATTGTGATCACTTTAGTATTTTGGTTTGGTTGTTCTGATAGTGTTGGTATTCCTTCCTTTGATTGGTACTATTTTATTTTATTTATTTATTTATTTAAATTTATAGACCACTTTTCCCCTAAGGCTCAGAGATAATAAATAGCAAAGCAGTCATAAAAACATACATAAAACAAAACCAGTTTAAAAAAAAACCAAATTCCCCATTTAAAACAGCATCCCAAACCCTATCCCTACCAGTCAAATGCCTGGCCAAATAAATAGGTCTTACATTGCCTCCAGAAAATGCCCAGCAAACTTCCAGGGGAAGGGAGTTTCAAAATTGTGCATCAAACAGATACACAATGGTGCTACTGAACTATTGTTATCAGTGCAATCTCACTGTTCTGCACCTGTCTGGTGCACAACAGCACTAAATAGTGTTTTACATATGGAAGAAATACTAAAACAAAGGCTGCTGGTGGAGCCAGATATTTGACAGGTGTTTCAGGGCAGGGGTTTGCTATGACACTCGTAAGAACCTGTCTCTTCCCTGCTGCAACACAACCAGGAATACAGACAGCTACAACACAACCAGGAATACAGACAGCTACAACACAACCAGGAAGCTATATAGAAGTCTCTGGCCATCAAGGTCTGGGTCACCAATGACCAATCAGGTGCCTGGCAGGGTAGACCCAGGAGCACAAGAGGTCATAGGTCTGTGACTCCACTACTTTACCACAGTGGCCTAGAGGCATTGTGGATCCCACCTCTGTCCACAAGCCCAGAAACCATGGGTTTGAAGCCCATGTTCCCCTTCTGTCATGACAGGAGACAAAATAGTTCAGGTGACATCTTTTACAGGGCCAACTGTAGTTGGTGAGACTATGGAAGCTCTTGGGCCGCACAGGGCTCTTCCTCGGGCTTGTAACAAATCAGAACTATAGACTGACTGAGCACATGCCTGGCAGGTATGAACATGCTGGGCTGGCATCTCTGGTGCTCAGTTTTTCTTTAGTATTAACAGTGTCGTGGGGAAGAGACAGGTTCTTACGGGTGTCTGGGAAAGATGATACATAACTCTATTAGCAGGGAAGCAGTGTGGCTGGGGTGGAGACGCCAGTGATATATCCCCAGCACTGGAGAGAAGATAAAGATTTAAATGGTTCTCTGGTTGCCATAGAGACAAGGTAGCACAGAAGCATGAAGAAACACCTGGAAAATATGTCTATCTATAACCCAGTAACTTCAGGTTTAAAGACCACGTTTTTGACAGGGCCATTATAAATACCTCTCTCTTAACTCTGTGACGGAGGCACTTCTCAGAAAGTAACCCCCCCACCTCCATCTACCCACCCACACAGCTCTTGGGGCCTCTCTTCTCATTCCAGGAAAATTTGCTTAATCAGACTTACCAAACTCCTGAAATACAGCAGCATCCATTTGCAAGCGCTACACAAGCAGAAATTCGCAATGTGCAGCTGCTATTGCAAACCATCCACAAACCCTGTGCCGACCAACAGGGCATAAAGAAGATTGCCTCTGGCCTATCATCTGAATCTGTCTTGCCTCCAGACATGAACCTTCCACTAAATGTCTGCCCCAGGGCAGTGACCCCCCCACTTGCCTTGCCTGGAACTACACCCCTGGCTTCTTTCTAGTTCCTGGATCTCGCCTCTGGGTCCAGCTCCTTCCTTTCAGCAAACACTGGGTATTTTTACACACACATTTCTCCTGCATGTTTGCGGTTACATCCTGAACTTTCTGTGTCTAAATCACTCACCCAGATCTTAAACATCTGGCTCTTTGAACTTCTGCATAGAACTTCTCCCAGAACCTTTGTGTGTACTAAAAAGGTTCTCCTGGTAAACTGCTTTGCTCCAGGCAGCTGTGGTCACTTGGTTTCCATGGCAGCCTGTCACGTCTACAGCTGCGGCTACTTTAAGCTGCCTCAGGGCAGTGTTTGTGTGAAGATCTGGAACTTACTTGTAAACCCAGAAGATTGAAAAATCCGGCACTTTAAGGTGTGTGTAAAAATGCCCACTGAGAGACCAAGTTCGCGGGAAGAGAGCAGAGGTGAGAGCATGCACACAAGGATATGGGGAAGATTCATGTCACAGATCCATGATCTGGACTCTCCTCTCCCTGAATGCACCCTTTATGCACTACAGCCCCCAACATCTATGCGGCCCACGGAGCTTGTACTAAATTTCAGAGTGGCTCCTGAGAGGGGAAATGGCAGTGGCGGCCCTAGCCTGAGGGTGCCTGGGGCAGTGCCCTGCCCCCGTTCTCCCCCCCGTCCCCAGTGCCACTGACAGTAGCGCTCACTGGCTGAGTGCTCTGTCTCTGAGTCTGCAGGTGGCTGAAATTGACATCGGAGCGCCGCACTGCTCTGACTGCTGCAGCTTGGCTTGCAGTCAGAGCAGCGTGGCACTCCCATGTCAATTTCAGCCGCCGACAGAGGCAGAGAACGCTCAGTCAGAGTCTGGAGTCCCAGAAGGGGCAAACTTGGACTGAACGGCGACGCGCACCAGGCGGCTTAGCATTCAGTCCAAGCGAGCCGCTGGGCAATGAAATTTTCCTGAGCGGTAGCTTTGTATTGAGCCCTCTGGGTTCAATGCAAAGCCTCCCCATGGCGTTCAGTGGAGGCGCTCGGCGGCGAGATGTGCTGCAGCGCGCATGCTTGAACTGACTCAGTCAGTTGACCATGCGCGCCACAGCACATCTCGCCGCCGAGCGCCTCCATTGAACGCAGTGAACTAACTGCCTGGTGCCAGTCCCCGACGACGGTGAGTAAACGCGCGGGGGGGGGGTGTCGGGGAGCAGAGGCACTGC
>QEPC01011901.1:5292379-5304562 GCA_003113815.1 Sphenodon punctatus | reverse complement strand
CAGATCCGCCAAAGTTGGACCGGCCAGATCATCCAGCCAGGTCTCCGTGATGCATGCGAGGTCCACGGCCCCATCCAAGATCAAATCATGGATAATTGGGGCCTTGTTAACAACGGACCTCGCATTCATCAGCACCAGCCCCCCACGTGCGGACCCTGGACCCGGCACCTCCCTCCCCCTTAGTTACATCATGAGATGTAACGGTTAGTCTGGTGATCTGCCTGCTTTTAAACATGGCAGAGGAGGTGAATATAACCTGCCTAACTGAAATTGCTGGATTAAGTAATGTAATGTCTATCCGATGTTAACCCTGGGAACTCCTTGCTTCTGGCTGGGTTATGCCCTGGCTCTGCCTACCGTATCCCTGGCTCTGCCCCTAGGCTAGGCTCCGCCCCATGGCCCGCCGGCCCGGCCTTACTACCCCAGTGCCCCTCCAACATCAAAACCCACCAGCCGCCCCTGGGAAATGGTTCCCCACGCCTATTCTAAACCAGCATAGCTAAAATGAATTTAGGTTAGGCTTTGTTTACCAAAACCTCCATTTCCAATACCTGTGACATGTCAATAAGCTTTTTTGGTTTTGATAATTTTGTATTAAATTATTAGGAGAAACATGTTCTATTGAACCCCCTGGCTAAATAAATTTAAATAATAATATAACAATAAAATAATAATAATAATAATAAATTGTGAAATGCTTTTCTATTTTTAAATTATCTCAGATCTGTGGCTCCATCAATGACATCCCATAAAGCACTGCAGAAAGGTGTTTTGTGGTACGGCACCTTAAGGCACTTAACGCCAATGAAGTTACTCCAGAATTTAACACCGATATGAGACTCTACCATTCGTGCTTGTAAATCATACATAGAAAGATGAAATAATTAGCCCGTTCTGTCAAAATCAATTAGTTGCACAAGTTCTCGGTACCTCACAGGCAGCAGAGCAAAGCAGGCCCAGGAGTGATTAAGAAAGGTCATTCATAATAAGTGGAAATAAATGATGCATCCTAAGACAGCCCATCCAATGTTCTGTTTCTGCTACAGCAGCTTTAGAAGCTTGTAGCAGGACACTGCAGTAGGTGCTCTAGGTCAAGCAACTGGTAAGAGAAGGAGCCGTTGCAAAAGATGCATGAAGAGCAGCTGCACAACTCTTACTAGAGTGTGGGGCTAAATCCTGTGCAGCTCTTAGGTGATGTAGCTGGTGAACCAAGGGTGAAGAGAACAAGGCCGCTTTCACAGGTTACTGGGGAGGTAAGGAAACATCCATCAGAGCAATCAAGGCTCTGTTCTCATGGCAATTAGCGCATGTGAGACTGCGCTAGTCTGCTTTTACCCCGCGAGAACACTGGCGCATGACCAGGTCCCAAAAGGCAGTGTTTACAAGGACAGGTGTTCTTGCGGGATGAAAGCAGAATAGTGTGCTCCCATGTGCGCTAATTCCCATGAGAAAAGAACCGCAACAGTTTTGGTGGAATTTTCCCTACCTCCCCGGTAACATGGGAAAGTGGCCGATCTTAGTAACACAAAGACAGAAGATCTAGGGTGATGATAAATGTGATGGGGGCCCACTATGCAGAGACTTACCATCACATTTATTTACAGACTGCCAGATGTCAAGTACTGCAATTTCAATGGGTTTACCCACTTTTGTGGATACTCGCTCTAGTCCTAAGCTTCTGGTAGTAATTTAAACACTGGTTCCCCAGCCTGGGTAGGCAGCCGACCCAGATGAGCTCTCCCGGAAGATCCCGGGTCCACAGCCTGAGCCAAGGGCCAACCAGGCGGGCCAACACAGGCCATAGCAGGCCCACGTGTCTTTTTGAGACCCCATCCCCTGCTGGGGATCGGGAATAGCTATGGCTGCCCATGATTTGTCACCATAGCTGCCCATCATGGTGGAGAGCAAGGCGGCGGCGGGGGGCGGGGACCTGGCCACATGTTTGTTCTTTTCCCCAAAAGGCAGGGGGCAGGCGACGGCTCACCTGCTGGCCCGGTTACGTGCATGTTTGATCTCTGCCCTGACCTGACCCCGCCTGGGCTGGCCCCCCTCCTGGAGCTGGTGCACCGGCTGCATGTTTACTTTCACCCCTAGAAGCAAAGGAATGGAGGAAATGAAAATAAATAAATAAATAAATGGAGTGATACTAAATTCCTACCAGAAGCTTGGGACTAGAGCTGATGAGTACCCACAAAAATGGGGAAACCCACTGAAATCAGTCAGTGCCCAACAGGTTACCCAATGTACTGAACTGCCATTTTTCATCCTGATTTTCCGACTTCCGGCACTGTTTTTTTTACTTACCGTCCCAATTCTTTTACCGGTTTATCTATTTCCCGATCAGTACCTACCAGTAAATTGCTAACAGTAAAACCTGGTATTTTGGGGTTCCCAATTGGTTCTCAAGTAGCCCTTTGGGCACCTGATACAGCACTTGAACTTGTGGGTATTACCTACAGGTAGTAAATGAGCTACCCATTTCGGCTCTAATTAGGACTGACCATTCCTGCTCCAAAAGCTTACAGCTTAATTAAACATTGAAAGCTTTTTCTAATTCACCCCTCGACATTCAAAAAGAACTAGCCTATAGGCAAGGTTCTAAACTAGAGCCCCAGTTCCAAAGGTCTCAGGTTGCAGCAGAGTGGATACTACCCGATCCAAAAGCTCAGAAAAGGCCTGCTGTAAAGTAAAAACTATAATTCCCATCTCACAGGCCTCTTCCGATACCAGAACGATGTCATCAACAAGTAGAGAGGTCTAAAGTAATCCTCCTGGAATGCACTACCAGGGGAGTTGCAAGTAAACGTAGGCGGAAATTTGTCTCTCTGTTTGCAGCATTAGTGTGGCTGGAATACTGTGTCCAGATCCAATCCCAATATTTTGAAAAGGATGTCTTTAAAAAAGACTGGAGAGGGTACCAAGGAAAGCTACAAGAATGCTGGAAAACAAGCCACGTAGCAAGAGACTTATGGAGCTCAGTCTGTTTAGCTTATCAAAAAGAAAAGGCTAAGAGTTGACTTGATGGCATAAAGACCTTCATGAAGAGAAAGCATTAAAAAGCACTAAAAGGTCCTTGACTCTAGCCGAGTAAAGCAAAACACAAACCAACAGGTGGTAAAAGATAAAACTGAATTAGAAATAAGGCATTTTTTAATTTATTTTTTTAAAGTGAAGATGATTAACCTTTGGAACAGAATGGCCAAGGAGGGGGAGGATTCAGCAACACTCCAGTCTTCAAAGCGTCTGTACCTTTCTGAAAGACATGCTTGAGACGTAAGCTGTTTAATGAGCTTGACAGAGTAAAAATTGGGGGACCAGCTATCAGACTAGATGATCTCACTGCTCACTTCTGACCTTAGCATTTGTGGTTTTATTTTATGTTTTTTCGACTGAGTCATAAAATGTCTTGGGGAAAAGATGTGAGCAGAAGAGAGAGTACAGCAGCAGCAAAGTATAGCAGTTAATAAAGAAACATAAATACAAGGAAAGAAATAAAATATTGACCTGTAACATTGGTGTGAGTATTCTTAAAATGTGTTTTAATATCGTTTATCAACTGTTACCCATAGCTCGATAAGTCATTTTATTATGAGACAAAGAAGTAATTAAGTAGTAGGTTTATTTATTATGGGGTATTACTCATATTTTTGGGTAGCCCTTCAAGTACCTGGAGAATATCCATGATTGAAGCGGCTATTCACGTAGCTATTTTTTCAGATATTCTGTTTCTTGTTTTTTTGGTTTGGCTATTTCAGTTTTTCAGTCATTTGGTATTTCAGTTAAGTCATTTGTGGCAACCGCACATGCACAATAGCACTAAAATTGTCACAATGACATAACCAAAATACTCCAGAATGCTGAAATTATCAACTAACCAGCCAACTTAAAAACCTTTAAAAACAACAACAAAATAACCAAAGTAAATATTCAATGGAGTGCACGCTGGTTATTACTTGAACCAGTAGGGATGTACAGTGTAGTTGATACCTGTACCATATTTATATTTGCCAGTGTGGCGTAATGGATAAGGTGCTGGACTTGGACTTGGAAAGCCAGGGTTCAAATCCCACCCTAGCCATGCACTTACTGGGTGACCTTAGGCAAGTCACAACCTCTCAGCCTAGGGTGCCAGTGTAGTGGAGAAGGTGCTGACTTGGTCCTGGGAAGCCAGGGTTTGAATCCTTTCCTAGCCATAAACTCACTGGGTGGCTTTGGGCAAGTTCACAACCTCAGTTCCCCAGCTGTAAAAATATGGGAGTGTGTGTGTCTGTCTTTCCCTGTGTTCCCCTCACCCCTCTCTAGCTTAAATTGTAAGCCCACTGGGCAGGGACCTATCTCCAGAATCTGTGACTGTAGTGCGCTGTGTACAGCTAGTAGTGCTACAGAAATTACTACTAGTAGTATTTACTAAATACTGCTAGTAGTAATTTCTGTAGCACTACTAGCTATTTAGGCTGATTTGGCTGCGGCCGTAAATAAATGATGACGATGAGTATTTAGGCTGCTTGCCCACGTTACAAAATGTGCCCAATTTGCCTCTGGGAAAATCTCGGGGGGGGAATCAGGTGCAGGATTTGTATATGGCCAGGTTAACTTGCCGTGGTTTTGGCAGAAGCTTGCACCAGCTCTGGATAACAGACCCACATACATGTTCCACATCGGATTTGCCTCCGGGAGATTTTGCAAGAGGCAAATCTGGCGCATTTTGTAACGTGGGTAATAAGATCCAGAGCTCTGTATCTGTATTTAGTGTAATGAGATCTGGAGCTATCAGTATCTCATTTTGGCATGCACAATAGATATTGAGAGTTAGGATATAGGGGGGATTCAGACGTTCTGATTTGTGCAATTTTTTAAAAAAAACGAATGTTTCATGCCTGTCTGAACACTTAAATTTGATTAAATGGAGTCAATATCGCACTAAAGCAATGCGTGTTGAAAAGCTACTCAAACCTACCTTTTTGCTGTCCGTTTTCAATAAATCAGCACTTAACAGCAGTGTGAAAGCAACATCGTACTGGTTTTAACTAGTGTGTAATCTTTTCTGATGTGAATGCAACCGTGCTTCCAAGTGCGCTGTTTTACTCCTGCCCCTACCGGAAGCAGTGAGACCAGCTGGAGCCCTGTAGTTGCCTAGCTGGGTGCAGGCTGCAGCCAGCTTCTCCCCAAAAAAGTTCTTCCCCTCCATGTTTCCCCTCCATGCTTCTCCCCAAAAAAGTTCTTCCCTCCAAGGGACTTTCAATCATCTGCCTTTGCCTCTACCGTAGTGCTGCAGCAGCAGCAGCAGCGGGATACCGGAAAGAAACCAGGGAGAGAATGCGAGGGGCTTCTTTCCAGCAGCCTCAGGCTCTCACTCTTTACTCCCTGATTCTACAAAGTAGCAACCTTTGCTACAAAGGTTGTAGCAAAGGTTGTAGCAAAGGTTGTACTTTGCTACAAAGTAGCAACCTTCTGGCTCCCCACAGACCACTTCCTGTAACTGAATCGCACTGAGCAGCCGGGTAAGCACGCACTACAAGAAGGTCTGAATGCATTATTTCGCTGTACTTAAAATCGGTATGGCATGCATGTGAATGCAACAGGACTTGTTAACAGCGAACTATTGAGAACCAGTTTTTAAAAATCCAGATAATTGCTGCAAGTGTGAATTCGCCCCTAGTTTGGATTATGAGAGCTAGGATAGTTAGGATATTGAGAGTTAGGATATAGATGAGTTAGAGATATTGAGAGTTATTCACCAGTAACGTGAAATAACAGCTTGGGCAGTGTGTGAGGGGCTCTGGGTGGAAATAAGGGAGACAGTAGCCCACCGGAGTCTGTGTAGTGCCCACACAGCCCCCAATCACATATTTAGTGTGTCCAGCCTAATAAACAGGCAGCCCCCTACCCCTATTTCATGTGCTAGTGGCCACCTCTCACCTGAGCGGCACGCTCGAGATCTTCCTCCCCCTGCAATCTCCCTCCCTGCCTCTCAGCTGAGAGGCTGCGGAGGAGGGACACTGTGGGGAGGGAGTTGCTAGCTCGCCTCTCAGCTGAGAAGCGCCTCTGTGGGAGAGAGATTGCTACCACTCCTGCCTCTCGGCTCACTGGGCATGCTAGGCAGACCTGGATGTCAGTGAGGCTACGAGCAAACCTAATTGATGAGTTAACACATGGGCACCCATTAGCTCTGACTGGCCCACATCGTGGGCCCGCGATGTCCCTGGTCTCCGCTGTGAGTGACAGCTCTGTGGTGACCAAGTGGGGCAGACGCCTAATAAATGGGCCCACGGGAACACGCCTGGTGAAGCCTAATGTGAGCTATCATCTCGTTTGATTCCACCCTCTGTTAAGCTGCATTTGGATTTCCTCCTGTTCTGCCTATCCTGGGTCTGCACACTCCCTACCCACCCACCCCTCACTAGGAGACACCGATGATTGGTCATTAGTGGCACTAATCTAATTCAGCCACCCTCTAGCCCTCCCCTCCCAAACTGGACCCTGCCCTCTTGTTTTTCTGACCAATACTAAATATATTGCTGGTAGGGATGGGTGTCATGGATTCAGATTAATCCGTAACTGCTCGTAACGGGCAGTTACGGATCAATCCATACCGACCCGCAACATGCTTGTTGCAGTTTGGTTTAAAATGTAGACATAAAAAAATAGATAACTGTGCATGCACAAAATGGCCACCAGACCACTCTTCATGTGCGCGGACTTTTCAAAATGGCAGCAGCAGTGGCGCCAACATTTTGGAAAAGGGCAGCCAGTCTGCACACGCACTGTGACCATTTCTCACATGCACAGACCGGCTGCCCCTTTTGAAAATGGCGGCGATACTGCCACCGTCTTTTTGGAAAAGGCCGCGCATGCGCAAATGGTCCAGCAGCCATTTTGCACGTGCAGCTTATTATTTTCTATTGATTTAAATATGGATCCGTAGTAGAG
Source organism: Sphenodon punctatus (assembly GCA_003113815.1). Classification (NCBI taxonomy): domain Eukaryota; kingdom Metazoa; phylum Chordata; class Lepidosauria; order Sphenodontia; family Sphenodontidae; genus Sphenodon; species Sphenodon punctatus. Next base: position 5,297,632 of record QEPC01011901.1, on the reverse strand, counting down.
ATCCGTAATTAAATCCACAATTAAAGATACAAATCTATAATACGGATACGGATCCATAATTTCCCTGATTGCTGGTGCCTGAGCCTCGCTAAGCAGAGGACAGTGAAAGCATTACAGAGCGCTCTAGGTACCCTCCTCCCTATTGTTTCATTTCTTCAGTGCCCCCCCTCCCTTCCAGAGACATTGCCAAAGAGATGACTTGAAAAATGTACCTTTCGTTGCAATGAATGAAAAAACAAGTGTCTTACAAAAAAAGAGCAGTTAATATCTGTTTTTACCAGCGCTCCGTTTTATCATAGAGATCTGTAACTATGTATATTAATACAGATACAGAGCAGCCATCCCTATGAACCCCCATTGTTGGTTTGAGTTGGGTATGTTTAGTGCGTTTACCTGTTTTTTCCAGCTACTCATTTCAGTCATCCCCTCTTGAAAACCTACCTCTTCTGACAGGCCTTCCCTAGCTTCTCATCCCCTCAAACTGCTCACTGAGGCTCCCTCTACTCTCCTTTATTCCAGGGCTCCCTTTTCCCCGGTAACTAAGCTAAGCACGTGCACCTGCAACTTCCCAGCTTCATTCCCCTCTCCTAGATTGCAAGCCCCTTGGGGCAGAGACCCATCTTTCATGATTTTTACAGTGCCTGGTGTATTGCTGGTGCTATATAAATATTGAACAACAATTATAACTCACAGGACCAGGTATAATCCAAGGGTGAATGTGTGTAAACAGACGGCTGCAGAGGCTGCCTGCCCCTGGAGCTGCTCCGGGGGTGCACTCCTACGGCCACCTGCTTGCAGCCCTGCCTAGCTGGACCATTTTAGGTGGTTCCGCTAGTTTCCCCGGCCCAGGGTCCGCCTGCATGGCAGCCTCCTCCCCTACGTGCCATAGAGTTGCGGGGAGATCACCTGAAGCTCTAGTCTGGCGCCTGTATCTCCATGGTGTTGTCTGTGGCAACAGTCAGCCAAAAGTGCAGCTGGATTGGAGCTGGTGAGCAGACAGACAGCAGCCTGGCTTTGAGCCGGTGTCCGGGTTTGGATGACTCACTCCGCAGGCAGTGCTCCAGGATGTTCTGGGGCACCGAAAGCGGGGCTGCCCACCTGCTCTGCTCCCACACCTGGCGGGGGCACTTTTAAATGGACCAGCCAGTCTAAGGGGGAAGTGGGCTGATGCAGGAAGAACCGGAGCTGCGCTTCGTCTAAAAGCACCCTTTGTCATGTTGGAATCACAAGCACATCTTTGTCAGCGTTGGCAGTTCTTCGTTTGCGAGTCTATTACACCCACAGAACTGAATACCCCATCACGACGTGGTTTTTTTTTAAATACACTCCTCCTAATCCCAGCTCTGTACAGTGAAAGGAAACTATTTATATGTTAACCATCCCATACAATGTATATGCAAGGGTGCATGAAAACAAAAGTGTGCCTTGCTAGCTTCTTCATTTCATGCTCAAAATTCAGTCAAATAGAAGATATTTTAATTTGTTCTTCTTCCTTCTCCCCCGAAAGTGCGGTTTCAGACCAATGCAAAACATGTAAGGAGGCAGCAAGCAGAACCAGCAGCATGTTGGTGATTGATATTCTACCACCTGAAGTACATGTCAAAATTTCCAGCATGCCACTGAGAGCTGGGGTGTTCATTTGTCTGACTATTCACAACGTGAGAGCTATAAAAGTGTGAAAGAAACTGTAATGACAGACTAATAAATAATACTCTCCCTGTGTGAGCAGCCTCTGCAAAGATGCCCCTGCAGTTGGTTCCCTGAGTTTCAAGAATCTAGCAAAATGGTTCATTTACATTTTTACTAATAAATATTCATTAAGTTGAACAAGTCAATTAGAGCTACGGTGGCTGTTCACCAGAAAGACAGGGCTGGCATTTTTTTAAAAAGAGAGAGAGAGAACAACTAGAAATTGGCCACATTTAGCCTGCACTGACCCTAGGACAGAGCCAAGGAGTAGCCACAAAAGGAATCACAATTCTGATCCACAAAATGCCCCCAAAAAACAATTTCCAGGAACCTCATATGAGCACAATTTGAAAACTATCTCTGAAACCCAACTAATTCAGGACCCCACCCTGGCTCCAGGCCCAGTAGCCCCAATCCTGGTTTGTGCTGTGCCCTCATAGCAATGGTGCCCGCCGGGCTACCATATGCTCAGGGCTAGCCTTAGAATTTGCAGGACCCCTCCCCATGGTCCTGCTCCCTCAGGGGCACCCTCCATGGGCCCTAGAAGTAGTCATGCATGCGGTGTGGACGCAGACGCACTAGTCTCCTTTTATGCAGCAAGATCTTGCCACCTTGAAAGAAACGCATCTGGTGGGTCTTACAAAGCTGTGAGATCTTGCTGAATAAAAGGGGAATAGTGCATTCACACATTACAAAACTCCAGCATTTATAACATCTGGTGTTATTTCAAGCACTTATAAGAATCCGTTTTTGTCATGTTTAAAAGCGGCCTTCGATATTTGAGGCTGCGGTGGGATACAGATAGGGTGGCCATATCTCCCCTTTAAAAGAGGACATATGAAAAATACATGGTGCTGGACTGAACTAGAACCAATGCAGCCCTGCAACATGTATTTTTCATAAGCATCCTCTTTTAAAGGGGAGGCATGGCCACCCAAGATACAAACCTTCTGGTTTGTCACCTGCTGTACTGCAGAAAACTTTGCCGGGACCCCAGACTGAGCTCTATCACATGCCCAGGACTGAAGAGATATATGAACATGGCAACGGGATCCAGTGTGGCTGGAAATCCATTCATACATTTCTTGTCCATCAGTCATATCACACGCCAGGTCAATAATGGCCATTTGTGGACACAATTCCTGTAGTGCTACATGGGACATCAATGATACATGGCTTCCTCTAAGAGGAGACTTGGGAGCAGAGAGGACACTTGTCTGTATTTAATCACAGTTCATATTCAGGACCTGGGCTGGATAGTAAAACTTGTAGAGATTGAATTTCAGTAATCAGGCCCAATATTTAACAGTGAAGGCAATTAGGCATTAAGGCAGACTACCAGGAGAGAGGCATAGATTCTCCAACACTTCCCTTGTTAAAGTTTGGCTTTAGACAACCCCTATTTAATGGGCTTGCCATAGCAATTCAGTTGGTCTGTTCAATACAAGCCAGACTATGACTAAATGATTTCACAATCTATGAACCCTGGACAGCAAATAAAATACATATTAGGGGTGGGAAGTTCGGATTCAAATTAACCTGTAACTGCATGGAACGAGATGTCATGGATTCATCCAAACAGAAACAGCACGACAACAAGCTTGTTTCAATTCAGTTCTAAAATAAGAAAAAAATGACTGCAAATGTGCAAAATGGCTGCCGGACCAGCCTGTGCATACACGCCTTTTTTTGTTGCTGCCATTTTGGAAAAGGGAAGCTTTTCTGCTCCTGCACAGTGGGCAATTGCACATGCACAGACCAAAAGGGCACGCATGCGCACAACAATCCAGCCACCACTGCATGCGCGGTAATTTTTAAAATTTTATTTTAAAATTATTATGCATGTGCAAATGGCCACCAGACCATTGCGCACAACGATACCCTTTTCCAAAACAGCAGTGGCGGCGTCACCAACATTTCAGAAAAGGGCAGCCAGTCTGCACGTGTTCATGCGCTGTGGCCATTTTGCACATGCACAGACCATCTGCCCTTTCCCAAAATGGCAGCGATGCTGCTGCCACCATTTTGGAAAAGGCCGTACATGTACAGTCTGGTCTGGTGGCCGTTTTGTCCATGCACAGTAATTTATTTATTTATTTATTTAAAATATTTATTTAAATACAGATCTGTAATATGAATCCACATTTAAAATCAGACAACTTTGAGGAAACAAAACAAAAATAAAATGAAATGAATTTTCATCGAAAGGACCACCCCTATATAGTTCTCTGTAAATAAGTTTTTGATTAGATCTGCCAGTAGAATGATATTGCCCTCCAGTCTTCCCTGTATTTAATGAAAATCTTTTAAAAACAAGTGTAAGATGAGGTCATAAAACTAACAATTACTTAGTTATTAAAATGCTTCTGCAAAAATTTGTTTCATTCTGAAGATCTGCTCCTTTTTCCAGACTGTAATCTATAAACAAATGTTCGGTGGTGAAAGTCATATCCCATTAAAATAAAGATTTTAAGCGCAGATGTAATTTCTTTTCATGGCTATTGTAAAATTCAGAGATATTAATTCAGTCCATAATAATTTAAAATTGGTTTCATGAGAAAAAAAAAATACTGCATAGAGCGCCCACAACTGTCAGATTTGCAGAGTGTTATTTTGCTGGTCACAGCTGTAGCCTATGGATCGCAGCAGGGAAAGCAAGTATTGTGCAGCTGAAATAAAGACATCCCCTAAGAAGTAGGGCTACAATCCTCAAGCCAATTACTCTAGGGTCCCTCCCATGGACCGTGGCCTTAATGACTTTCAGCAAAGCATTGAAACAGCAGAATTAGCATGCTTTCTAGCTACAGTTGCCCCTCTTTGATACTCCTCTGGGGCAGATAAGAAGGGTGGCAGCTGAGGTACATTTGGGGAGAGCAGGGGAAGGAGACCCACTCCACCCTGTCCCTTCCTGACATGACAACCTCTTTTCCAAGCATTATGGGCCCTTTTTAAATGGGTCACGGCTGGGGGTGTGGTTCGGTACGGGGGAACGGGTGCAAACGGGCGCATACCCATCCCCCATTCATGCCCCTGCAAGGAGCAACCAGCGTTTTTGCCGGTTGCTCCATGCGGGGGTGATGGGTGGAGGTGCGTATTACATGGGAGCGCGCACGCAGAGGCTTACCGTCACATTTATTTCCAGCCTGCCAGATGTGGTCCCGCTGCTGCCCCAGTCTGGGTAGGTAGCTGGCCCAGATGTGGTCCACCAGAATAGCCCGGGCCCACAGTCCAGGCCAACGGCTGGGCCATAGTGTGTGTTTGCAGCCCCATCCCAGAGGTAAGGGGGAGCTTGGTCATGTAGCGATTTGAATGTGAAAACCAGGAGTTTAAACAGGATACATTCAGGAAGGGTGAGCCAGTGAAGAGAGAAGAGGAGAAGCTGCACATGGTCGAAGCGATGGACAGAGTGAATGACCTTGGCAGCAGAGTTTTGGATTGCAATAAGGGGGGGACAGGTGAGAGCGAGGGAGGCCAGCAAGGAGGAGGTTGCAGTAATCGAGGCAAGAGATAACCATGGCATGAACAAGGGTTTTGGCCGAGGAGGTAGAGAGAAAGGGGCGGATC
>QEPC01011901.1:5259518-5286129 GCA_003113815.1 Sphenodon punctatus | reverse complement strand
TTGCATCACTCACTCTCTCTCTCTCTCTCTCTCTCTCTCACACACACACACACACACACACACACACACACTCAAACTCATACACACGCTTTCACCACTCTCTCTCTCTCTCTCTCTCACACACACACACACACAACCCTGACCCATTTAAACACACACACATTTAAACAAACGCACACACATTCAAAAAGTAACTGTGCTCACACACACACACTTCGGTAAGGCTGGCCCGGCCTAACCCCCTGCCCGCGTGCCTGCTGCTGCCGGCTGCCATGGCCTCCTGAGTCCTGCTGTACACCGCCGTGCACGTGCCCACATTGGGACCAGCAGCCGTTTCCTGAATCTGATATGCTAGGACTACATTTCCCAGCATGCCAGAATCAGGAAGTGGCTTGCCCCAGCATGTGCACAGCAGGAAATTTCAAGCTGTGGCTGGTGGCTGCAACAGGAAAATCACTGGTGGGGGTCAGGCAGGTGAGAGCAGTGCTGCGGTGGGTAGGGGCACCAGTGGGTGCTGTTGTCCCTGAACACCCCACCCCCAGCTGTGGCGGCAAAGGGGGAGCCAGGCCCTGGGCCAGCAGGCGCATGAAGCTGTCTGAACTCAGCAATACCCTGCTGCCCTTGCTCATCCAGGCTGCACGCCAAGCTCCAGCCAAGTCAATGGCCCCATGCCTCTGGCTGCAGCAGCTCCTGGAGGCCTGGGAGCTGTAACACAGCTGCACCAGGCAACTGGAGGAGGAAGCAAGAGGCAGAGGGGACTCGCTGCACAGGCCTCCTGGTGTAGCTCCACGATGCGCTTCTCCGCCACCATTAACGCTTCGCTCCCCGTATCGCTCTGCTGCTCACTGGGGGTGTCTTTAGACCTAAAGCTGTTCAGTGTTCTGTAACACGGTGTCCTACTGTTACAGGGTTTAGACATTCTGTCAACACCGTGTTCACCCCAAACACTGGAAGTGAACAACTGCCAGGTCTTGACAGTTTAATCCGTGTTTGGGGTGAACACTGTGTTGACGGTCTGGCTAAACACTGTAACCGGTAGGACACTGTGTTACAGAACACTGAACAGCATTAGGTCTAAAGACACCCTGGGTGGTTGGGTGGCCCCAGCATATATGGGGGTTTCGCCTCCTGCAGCCCAGCCCAGGGCCATGCCATCCCAGCTCAGTCTGGGGTAGGCGCTCCCAGGCAGACGGGCTGCTCCGATGCGCTCTGCCTAACGTGAAAGTGCTGGAGCTGAGCTCCAGTGCGCTCTGGCCCGACTACAGCCTTGCTTTCCAGCCCTGCACCCTCTTCCAGTCCACTTCCATGGTGCTCTGTATTGCCCCAGGAGGTTTTGTGAGTATCATGCCCATGAATGCAGGATGCAACTCAGCTAGCAGGGCCCCTCCTGCCTCCGCTGCTGCCTTATTTCCCGTACATCCTATTAGCATGACCACCCTCCGGGCAACTGCCCCTTCGGGTGGGTGGGTAGGTGACCAGAGAACACTCTACCTTCTTGTGCCCCAGCAGGCCTCAGGTGTAACAAAGCATCTCAAAGCACCCCCTCTGCAGTAGTTGGGGGTAGGCTGGAGTCTCCAAGTTTTCCAGCAGAGGATAGTTCACCAGCTGGTCCAGGCGTGCTTCGAGCCAGGGTTGCTTCCCATATCCTGGTCCCACTCTCCAGTCCATGAATTTGCTTGCAAGGTCCCCTACTTGACTCAGTGTCCGCAGCTCTTCATCAACTCTGTGGCTGGGCTGTTCATTTGGCAGAGAAGGGAAGGGTGATTGCCACCTGACTTCCTTCATCTCCCCTCCTACAGGTGTAATTTCAAGGGCTGGGGCGGGGACTCTGCTGCTGGGCTGGGCTGGGCTGCTCATTTGGCAGAGGAGGGAGGGATGATTGCCACTTGACTCCCTTCGTCTCCTCTCCTCCCCTCCTACAGGTATAACTGCAAGGGCTGGGCCCTGGGGGCACCAGCCCTTGGGCGACACCCAAAGGGAGTTGGCCGTTGGTTGGGCTGTTTGTGGGAGCCGTGATGGCCAGGACAGTTGACAGACCAGATCCCTCGAACTGGGGGAGGCTGGCTACAGGACAGGGCGGTTGGCTAGGGCAGATGTTGATGGGGCTGGGGGAGGATTGAGGAGCATATGACTCCTCCCCTGCATATGTGGGGGAGGAGGGGGGACTGGGTACGGAGACTTAGGGAACCAGAGAGGTTCCGGAATGCTTTAGGGGAAATGCCTTCCTACCTTGATGATCGTTCACTCAGTGACCTCACAGCCTTCTGGAACAGCTTGTTGGCTGAGGCTATCGACTGAACGGCTCTCAAGCATCCACTTCCATCGCTCCAACCGCCGTCCGTCTTGCTTCATCCGGCGCAGGTCCTCTGTGAACCACAGCGACCCCTGAAGCAAGATGGACGGCGGTTGGAGCGATGGTGACGCCGAACTCGTACTGAAGCTGACCGATTGCAGCATAAAGCTAGTTTAAGAGCTTATGCTGTTGCAGTACGGGCAGCAAACTCTTTCTTTGCTGCCTTCAATGTGTCTGCAAAGTCACGGCCAGCTGAGCTTTTCTGGGTGGTTCAGAGGCTGGTCAGTCTGGCCTGTCTCCACCTCAAACTGGAATTCTTCAGTACATGTTTTCTGTGACATGTTTGCTGACTTTTTTGCCGATAAAATCACCCAGATTCACCACGACCTTGATGCTGCACTTATGACAGTGGGTGAATCAGAGGTACAGGAAGCCCCGCCATGTCTGTTATTGTGGGATCAGTTTCAGAGGGTATCGCCCGCTGATGCGGCAGAGGTCCTTGGGACTGTTCAGGCCACCTGTTGTGAATTAGATCCGTGTCCATCCTGACTGATGAAGACCAGCCGGGAGATGTTAGGGCCGTTACTGGCGGGGGTAGTCAATGCCTCCCTTAGGGAGGGCAGGGTGCCAAGCCAACTCAAAGAGGCAGTGGTGCGGCCTCTGCTCAAGAAGTCATCTTTGGACGTTGACTCCCTGGCCAGCTATTGGCCAGTCACTAACCTTCCCTTTTTAGGGAAGGTTATTGAATGGGTGGTGGCCCGGCCGTTACAGGGGCATCTGGACCGGGTCGGTTTTCTTGATCCTTCACAGTCTGGTTTTCGCCCTGGGTTTGGCACGGAGACTGCACTTGTGGCCTTGGTCAATGACCTACGCTGTGAATTGGATCAGGGCAGATTCTTGATTTTGATCTTACTGGATCTGTCGGCGGTGTTTGATACCATTGATCACGAGATGTTGGTGGCGAGGCTGCGGGACCGAGCAGGGGTGAGTGGAATTGTTCTTGAATGGTTCCGCTCTTTCCCGGCAGGGAGAACTCAGGGGGTAGTTCTGGGGAATGTTCATCATCTCCCCGGAATCTCATGTGTGGAGTCCCGTGGGATTCTATTTTGTCCCCTCGCCTGTTCAACGTGTATGTGAAACCTTTGGGTGAGGTCATGAGAGGGTTCGGCATGCGATGTCATCAGTACGCCGATGATACACAACTCTCTCTCTCATTTTCTAGAGAACCAGACCCGGCAGTCTCGGTGCTTACCTGGTGCCTGGCAGCTGTGGGGGACTGGATGAGGATGAGCCGTCTGAGGCTGAATCCTGAGAAGACCAAAGTGATGTTGGTGGGTAGGGCTGAGGGGGGGGTGGCTGCCGTCATTGGCGGGGTCTGTCCCCCTCCCCCGGCTGCTCAGGTTCGTAGTCTGGGGGTGCTCCTCGACCCGCAGCTCCGCCTGGATTGTCAGGTGGAAGCTGTGGCGAGGGGAGCATTTCGCCAATTCTATCTGGTGCAATGGCTGTGGTCGTCTGTCTCAGGCTCGAATCTGGCCACCATCATCCATGCTTTTGTTACCTCTCGACTGGACTACTGTAACGCACTCTACGTGGGGCTCCCTTGACGATGATCCGGAGGTTGCAGCTGGTGCAGAATGCAGCAGCTCGTCTTCTAACGGGGACAGGCCGCCACAAACACATCACACTTGTGCTCCGTACTCTGCACTGGCTGCCTATTGTCTTCCGGGCCCAATTCAAGGTGTTGGTTATGACCTATAAAGCCCTAAACGGCTTGGGTCCTACTTACCTGAGAGACTGCCTCAGGTCCCGGGTCATTTTGCGGCCCTTGCGGTTGGCCGGGGTCACCCAACTCGAAGTCCCCCGGGTATGCCAGGTGGAAACGGTGGAGAGGGCATTCTCGATGGCTGCACCTTGGCTGTGGAACTCCTTCCCATTGGAGGCCCGTCTGTCCCTGGACCTCCCCTCTTTCCGTAGATGTTGTAAGACCTGGTTGTTCCGCCGGGCCTTCGGGGCGGGGGGGGAGGGCCTTTATTTTGCCTTAGCTGCTGCTACAAAATAATTATGATGTATATTTTATGTATTGTTATTTTAGATGGTTTTATTGTTGTTTTTTATGCTGTGCACCACTCCAAGCTGCCAGTGTGCAGGAGGATGTGGGACATAAATGTTTGTATAAATAAATAACTACACCACTTTCCCAGATTAGGGGGGCACTGGCTGAGGTTTTGCTCCAAACCAACCAGTTCAAACAGTTCATCTAGGGTTTTTAAACCCCAGCCAATTTATCATTTGTGTTGATAACCCCCTGCCCTCCCCAGCCAGATCACAAACTCTTCATGGGACTCCTTACCCCACCCCCACCTTAGCTTCCAGAATTGCTTGTGATACGACTCGGGAGTCACTTGATACTGGTAGAACAGGGCTTCTTTAAAGCTCTCATAGGAGCAGCCTGACCCTGTCAGTCTGCTTGTAGGCTGTAGAGCCTTACTGGAGAACACGTGCCTGACCCAGTCCTCGGAGGGGATGCCATTAAGCTTACCTCATTCAGGTTCCCATCCCTCAAGGTCGCTAACTCATTCTTGTGCTTACCTGTCTCTCTGCCGCCTCTATCTCCAGCACTCTCTGCAGTGAGATGCCTTCCCTCCAGCTCTCTCTGCACAGTGAGTTCCAGTTCTCTCTGTGCAGCGAGACACCTTTCCTCCAGCTCTCTCTGTGCAGCGAGACGCCTTTCCTCCAGCTCTCTCTGTGCAGCAAGATGCCTTTCCTCCAGCTCTCTCTGTGCAGCGAGATGCCTTTCCTCCAGCTCTCTCTGTGCAGCGAGTTCCAACTTTCTCTGGGCAACAAGATGCCTTTCCTCCAGTTCTCTCTGCTTAGCAAGTTCCAGCTCTCTCTCTGAGTGGCGAGATGCCTTTCCTCCAGCTCTCTCTGCGTGGCGAGTTCCAACTCTCTCTCTCTCTCTCTACGCGGTGAGATGCCTTTCCTCCAGCTCTCTCTGCGTGGCGAGTTCCAGCTCTCTCTCTCTCTGTGCAGTAAGATGCCTTTCCTCCAGCTCTCTCTGTGCGGCGAGTTCCAGCTCTCTCTCTGCAGTGAGATGCCTTTCCTCCAGCTCTCTCTGTGCGGCGAGTTCCAGCTCTCTCTCTGTGCAGTGAGATGCCTTTCCTCCAGCTCTCTCTGCACGGCGAGTTCCATCTCTCTCTCTCTCTGTGCAGCGAGATGCCTTTCCTCCAGCTCTCTCTGCGTGGCGAGTTCCAGCTCTCTCTCTCTGTGCAGTGAGATGCCTTTCCTCCAGCTCTCTCTGCGTGGCGAGTTCCAGCTCTCTCTCTTTCTCTGCGCGGCGAGATGCCTTTCCTCCAGCTCTCTCTGTGTGGCAAGTTCCAGCTCTCGCTCTCTCTCTGCGTGGCGAGATGCCTTTCCTCCAGCTCTCTCTGTGTGGCGAGTTCCAGCTCTCTCTCTTTCTCTGCGCGGCGAGTTCCAGCTCTCTCTCTTTCTCTGCGCGGCGAGATGCCTTTCCTCCAGCTCTCTCTGTGTGGCGAGTTCCAGCTCTCTCTCTCTCTCTGCGTGGCGAGATGCCTTTCCTCCAGCTTTCTCTGTGTGGCGAGTTCCACCTCTCTCTCTGCAGTGAGATGCCTTTCTTCCAGCTCTCTCTGCGTGGCGAGTTCCAGCTCTCTCTCTTTCTCTGCGCGGCGAGATGCCTTTCCTCCAGCTCTCTCTGTGTGGCGAGTTCCAGCTCTCTCTCTCTCTCTGCGTGGCGAGATGCCTTTCCTCCAGCTTTCTCTGTGTGGCGAGTTCCACCTCTCTCTCTGCAGTGAGATGCCTTTCTTCCAGCTCTCTCTGCGTGGCGAGTTCCAGCTCTCTCTCTTTCTCTGCGCGGCGAGATGCCTTTCCTCCAGCTCTCTCTGTGTGGCGAGTTCCAGCTCTCTCTCTCTCTGTGCAGTGAGATGCCTTTCCTCCAGCTCTCTCTGTGCGGTGAGTTCCAACTCTCTCTCTCTCTCTCTCTCTGCACTCTTGAGTTTCTTCTCCTTCAGCTGCAGCTTCATCACAACCAGATGGAATGCTCCATCTGTGGCTGACCCACCCCATGATGCAGTGGGAACTGCAACGGAGCTGCCTGGCTGTCGCTGACTCATGCTGCCCCGCTCCTCTTCCTCCTCCAGTTCAGGTGGAGGGAATGTAGGATCTGGCAGGGCCCCATTCGCCTGGCTGTTTGGCTGGGCAAGCTGCTCCTCTTCCTGCCCCCAGACCCTGGAGTACCTGGGGGTAGGGAGGGCAAGTCCCCTGTCCCATCCAGAAGAGTATTCAGATCTTCTTTTTGTTTGTGGGCATAGCTGAGCTCATTCTCCTTCCACAATTGCACCAGCTGGGTTTTCAGGGATCTGAGCTCCATTTCCCCATTCCCTGTCATGCTCTTGCTTCCTGGCCAGAAGGCCGCCTGTGTGTCTGTCCGTTAGCACTAAGCTCCCCACCACAGCTCTGTTGCTCCAGTCTCTCTTGCCGGTGCCCATAATCCAACCACTGCTACCAGCAGTGAGCACCATCCAAAAGCATCAAGGACCCCCACTTGCCTCACCAGGCCCCATTCCCTGTGTCCTGGTGCTCAGGCAGACCCGCGCCTGTCCTGCAGCCAGCCAGGGATCACCTCACTGGGCAGGCCCGTAGGTAAGCCTGAGCAGAGGAATCCGTCCCTCTGGGGTGCAGGCAAAGGTGGAGAGAGATTCCTCCTCCCCTGGAGGTGTCTACCTGGAGCAATGACCAGACTAAGGCCGTTTATAGACGAGACAAAAAAGGCGGCTGATCCTTTGATCAGCCGCCTTTATTTGCGCTCGTCTATGAGTTCAGGCCGCATGTTATCCCGCGTCGGAGGGGGCAGGCGATCCTGCCCCCTCCAACGCGGATCCCTGAAGTGCCAGCTTAACGCCGCACTTCCGGGTTCCCTGGGCTTGTGCGCATGCGTGGAAGGGTGCGCATGCGTGGAAGGGCGCGCATGCGCACAAAGACTCTCTGCTGTGTCTGAACAGCAGACACGGCACAGAGAGGAAGCCGGGGGATGGATGCCGGCGCTAGATGATCCCGCTTCTCAGCGGGATCATCTATCAACGCCCTAACTCAGGAGTCTGCTTAACGTCCAACTTTACTAACTATGGATAGAGGCTAGGTAAGGTACAGTACACACTGCACAGACAGTATCAGCAAATACAGAGCAAAGGGAGAACAGTCTCACGTTGTGTTCTGCAGTTCCTCCTCTGCGGCTCTCCCCAGCTGGCCTGGCAAGACAGGAATAGACCCAGTCAAGCCAGCTCTCCCCAAGTTGCAGCTCCAACTCCCAGTTCAGGTCACAGTATTAGGAATTGATTAAGCAGTTTGGTTATTATGAATTGATCAGGCAGTATTGGCCATGGTCAGAGACACAGGCTGCATGAGGCCTGAACAAACTCAGTGAACCAGCTAACTTGAAACATAGGCCTCAGGTTGGCACAGACAAAGGAGGCCCATAAGAAGGAGAAGTCGTAAATAACTCACACTCTAGCAGGAAGAATGTATTTCCAAGGCCGTACCAACTACCCCAGATGGCCACTATCTCTAATAAAGAAGGCTTGAAAGAGATAGATAACCTCAAAGGGTCAGACCGGCAATTAAGCAGTGGAGAAAGAGAAACTCCCCCCAAAGTAAAAGTAGTTTTAATGAGATGAAGTCGGCTTATTCCTGCACCTGGTATGATCAAAGAGGGGACCCTGCAACATGTATCCCTAATAAATAAAGCTATAAAAGGGAAAGCCCATCCCCTTACCATTTGTCATTGACGCTAACAGCCACTAGCATTTGCAGTGAGCCACGTGGGTCTTTGATCCTAAACGACGCTCTCAAAGATCCAGAGAGAGATTACCCAGCTGCCTGCTGGGGCCCCTCCCTTTCTCCTCTGAACCAGCCTGCCTCTCGGACTGTGCCTCTGACACGGAAGATATCCCGGGTTACTGGGGTTTGTAACTGAGAACCCTGCCATGTCCAGATGTTAAGTGTCTATCCAATAAAATAGAGTTGTACCTATATACTTTGGCCTATTTATTGGCAACCTTCGATCCCGTTTGGGGTAAATTGAGGCACACCACCTCATTTATTTCCTAACAGCAGCTCCCCCCTGCACGTCACAGCTTTGTTTGTTCCGGGGTCTGACCCTGAACTGTCCCACACCCAGAGTATTTAAGACCAATAGACTCCGCCCAGCCCAGGTATTTATTTGGCTGCCCCCCTGAGCGTGCTCAGAGCAGCCAACCTGAACTCCAGGTCAGGCTTGGAAACTCTATCGGGTCGGCTCGCATGGACATCGTGTGCTTCTGTTTACTGCAAACGACCGATTCCCCTGCTTGCCTCTCCAGCCAGCCCCATGTTCAGTTCAGCATTCGCCACTGGGACAGCTCTGCTCAACCCTAAAACCTTCAAAATTCACAGTCCATAAAATTCACAAGACCAGCTCAAAAATCATGAATAATAATAATAATAATAATAATAAATTTGGAATTGTACAATATTTTTCTTTGGGTTTTGGAGGCTGCAGCATTTCAAGCTCTTTCTGCAAAGTCAACGGCTAGTGGCTAGAGTCTGACCCTCCTCCTTCCCCACCCCTCGTCCCAACTCTGGGGTCCCTCTCCCTCACCTTGCAGCTCCTGCTGCTGTCGTATCTCTGCCTCTTGCAGAGCGATGCTTTGTGCGGGAGTGGGGAGTAATTTGCCTGTTTTGACAGTGCATTTTGGGAAGGGGGGGGGCTTGTATCCCCAAGGCACTTTACCTCAAGCTCTCCTCTCTTATGCCGATTCCCCGAGATTGCCTCATTTGCCCGCTCAAAGATGCTGCATTGCAGATGAAGCAAAAGAGGAAGGTAGACCTGTATCCTGGTTACAACTCCCTACTGAAGGAGCCCCAGGTCCCACTGTCTTTACAGTCAGCACCTGGCCCTGGTAGTACTCCTGGGGCCCAGAGAGAGAGAGAGAGAGAGAGAGAGAGGCAGCAGTAGAGGAGTCTCTCTATTCTTGAGCCTCCCAGACCTACCTTCAGGAGTAGCGGTAACTATGACGACACTTCAGGCTCTTACTGGAGTAGCAGAGGAGCCCAGCAGGGCGCCTCAGAAGCAGTAGCAATGCAGGCCCTTCCAGGGGGCCTTCACCACCATATTGCAGAGACCCTTCCCCTTAGACCCTGTGGCATTGTCGATACCATCCCCCGCACCCCCATCACCCTCCAACGCTGTTCGGTGTTCTGTAACAGTGTCCTACCGTTACAGTGTTTAGACAGACCGTCAACACAGTGTTCACCCCAAACACTGGAAGTGAATGCTGTCAGGTCTTGAAAGTTTAATCCGTGTTTGAAGTGAACACTGTGTTGATGATCTGTCTAAACCCTGTAACGGTAGGACACTGGGTTACCGAACACTGAACAGCATTATGTCTATAGACACCCAAAGTCACCCACAGAAAAGCGTGAGAGGGGGGTGTTGGAGGAACATGCACTATCTGCAGGGTGCACATGATGTGAATGCCCCAAGCCCCAAGCCTTTTAACATTCCGGCAAAGATGCAAAACCTTGCTGTTCGCCCAGACCTTTGGAGAGGGTGGGAGGGTGGGTTGAATGGATTTTATCTCCCCGACCCTATTTAAAGAGTTCCCGGGTCCTGTTTTAAAAATTTGTTGTCCATATACATATATATGGTTGTTATTGCTGATTGTTTTAAATTGTTTAAAATTGTTTTTATATAGTGTTTTATTGTTGGAAGTCGCCCTGAGCTGTTTTCAGGAGGGCCGGGGTAAAAATCTATAAAATAATTAAATAAATAAATGCCCATGGAAAATCATGAGATTCTCTCACATTTGCCCCGGGGGTAGCATTTTGTGAAAACATACCTTGGAAGAAAGAGGCGTTACCACATCCTTACACTGACTGTTACCCAAATAATGGTTGTGCAATGTTGCTCTCATTCATGTCTTTTTTTCCTTTTTTCTAACCTCTACCTAAATCCATCTGCTGCAGACACCCCAATCATAATCTAATCACGTAACCAGGGAGCTGGGATTAGAACCACACTTGTTCAGAAACAGAGAACACAGGCTGAACAGCCTGACAGCAGAATCTACTGTTTTACAATCCAGTCTCCCGCAGAGCGCAGTGGACATTTCAAATGGCTTCACTAGCAAATGAGCCCTGCAGACAACCTGACACGGAGTCAGAAGATCTAAAGTATCTCCTATTCCCTCCCAAATTTCTAATGATGTGTCCACTACATTTCAAGCAAAATATTTGTTTTAAGTAAAGGCAGGATGGTGCCATGTGTTCATTGCATTTTTTCCGTGGCCGACAATAGGGAAAAAACATAGTGAACATGGGTCCCTGAGAAAGCGTAAGAGGGTCTGCAGATAATCAGAGTACATGCCAGTGTGGTTTTGCTCAGTTCAGTCTTAGCCTTCCTGCCTATGCAGATTTAGCACCAAATAAAACGTTACTTGCACTGCATTTGTTTGAAGCAACACTGACATTCAGTGGCCAGGAAGGAATGCCAAGAAATGCTAATTCCCCTTTACTGATCTTTTTATTGTAGAATATACTTAGATCAAAAATGGGTAGCGGCCTTAGTATTTGCAAGAATTATCCACAATTTCAGGTAGTTCTTTGGGTATTCAAACAATATCTGCAACCCAAAATGGGTATTCGCATATCCAGTTTTGGGGGAGTTCTATTATATTTTAGGGTGTCTGGATTTTCAATTTGGTTTTTCAGCCATTTCTGAATTTCAGTTGCATCATTTCTGGCAATTGTGCACGTGCTATGGTGGAAATATTGCCAAAATGACATAACAAAAATACCAAAATGATTGAAATACCGAGATAACCAGAAATATGACAAGAGAGGGGTGGGGGGAACCAGAACAGAGTAACTCAAATGGGTACCTGATGGAATGCGAATGAATATTGGTTACCTTAACTGCCGTTTTTATTTGGATTTAAATCCTGCCCTTTCCCATGAGCTGAAGGCAGCCCAAAAATGGATAGAAAAACCAAATGCATATAAAATTCCAATTAAAATCACCCCACCTGCTTAAAAAAACTAAGCCAAATAAGTAGTCTTGTATTGCCTTCTGGAGATGCTCATGCTGACTTTGGTGAACCTCCAGGGAAAAGTAGTTCCAAAGCTGTTGGGAAGTCATCAAGAAAACCCCTTTTACGTGGCCGTGTTACCTGGGCCTGAAGAGAGAGCGCCCCTACAAGACCTAATGGAGAATAATGAAACACAAAGGAGAAGGTGATCTTTTAGATCTGAAGGGCCCAAACCGTTAAGGTCTTTATAGGTCAAAAACCTATTTTTGGTTCAGGTAGTGTAGATTTTATGGGTTTACCGGGAGGTTCCCCCCAGTACCTATTCCCAATGTACTTTCAAATTCACATCCTGGAATGGGGTCAGAATCAGAGAGGGGCCAAGTCCCTATTGAATGGAGCCAAGGGCACACGGCATCTTGATAGTCCCAACTACCATCGGCCCAGAAAGCTCAGCATAACTTTGCTAAAAAGGCTACTGCCACAGTAATACAGCACTTTGCTATTCCAGGTTAAGATGCGCAGCTGAAAGCAGAGCACCCACATGTTGGCAATGAATGCACTGAATCAGCTGCTGAAGCCTAGGTAAATTTAACTAACTTATTTAATTTCTGCTCTGCCTTGAATGCAAATCTAGTCCCGAAGCGGACTTTTTTCCAGAAGGGAGAGGTGTTTGTTATTGGTTTCCAGGAGATGAAGCTGAGCATATTTTAATATGATTTGAAGCTGCTCTACAAATATTGGCTTTGAATTCCAAATAAGGGCCAGGCAGACTAATTACTGAGAACCAACAAAATTAATGAAAGCGTCACATTTTGATCTGCGGCCAATAAATAAAAGCAGCGCTTACTTTAAACAAAGGGAAAATAGCTTCCAACACCACCCAAAGAGAACAGTGAGCCTTTTTAAATTAGCCGGATTTCTCCCGCAGTTTAAACCTATGGCTCTGGGCTTTCGCCATTAGAAACAGCAGCATCGTGTCACTCCTGGGTGTTTTGAGACACAGCGTAGATAAGACCTTGATTATCGGGGTCTTTATCGGGGTTTCATCTATGACGCATCTCAAAACACCCGGGAGTTGCACAGTGTTGTTGTTTCTAATGGTGCCTGGACAACTGGTTCCCAGAGGAGCATCTAACGCCCCCCCGCGGGGTTTTCCCAGAGCTGCAGGTTTAAACTGTGGGAGAAATCCCACTCATTTTAGAAGGCCTAGTGAAACACCAGAGGTTACAGTCTGAGCACATCAATCGACTGTCTGATTAGATAAGCCAATGAGGAACAGCAATAGGTGAGCCTGAGGAATCCCAAGGCTTATTTTTAATGTGACATATCTACTACCTCCATCCCTGCAGTATCCAAATTGCTAATTAATTTAGTTTCACAGCGACTCTATCATCCAAAAGGCAATATCATTCTCTCTTTACGGGTGGGAAAACTAAGGCTATTTTCACAGGCGGCCTGTGGCACATCCCATTAGGACACAAATACTCTAATTATTCCTCCTTCTCCACCCCACTCCCCTCTTCCTACTAATCTTTTTTCTTGGAGAAGTGATGCATTCATAACAAGGGGTTTTGTGGGTTCAAGTGAGAAGAGATATTTTATTAATATGCTTTCTGTAAGCCATCAATATCAGGACTGGGTGGCATTCAAATATAAATATAATAAAATAATACATTTTTATTTTTATAGCACATCCCCAATAAATGATGCTCGGAGGGCTTCACAACTTAAAAATACAATAAAATATCATTGTATTTAACTAATACAATTTGTCTAATCCATATAATGAACTAACAAAGTCCATTAACAAAATCAATCTGTATTTTAAAGAAGATGGTAATAGGTTAGGAAAAGCACACATTAATGGGAATGCACAGTGGATCCTCAAAGCACCTGAAGAACAAAAAAAGTCCGCAGGGTCTTTCAATAGATGAGGAGGGAGGAACTGAAAGACATCCAGAGGGTGTGAGTTTCCTTCACACAGAGGGGTCCGCCACCACAGCAAGGCACGTAAGACGTGATGGTGGGATCCCCAAACAGCAGGTGATTCCCGAGTGCAGGTAATCATCAATGTGAGTCTCCAGGAGCAGGTCTCAAATATACCCAGAGTCCATAATGACTAATAATCAGGACCCTAGAAACCAGCAGCGCAATCTTAAATTCAATCCAATGCTCTACCAGCAGCCAATGCAGAGAATGCAGGGAGGGGGGGAAGGAAGTGCTAATGGGATCACGGCTGCCGAAATTATAATCATAATAAAGGGAGAGATTAATGCAATGCTCTCACCATTCTTCAGCCTTGGCTGATCCCATAGCATCTTCCCCTAGTTTGCATCTCTCTTCCTCCACCAGGCTAACTTGTGTCCTCTTGCTCTTGTAGACACAAACGCTAGTGTAGGATTTGGGGGTATTTTTTTTTTGTCTATATTTATGGTTTTGTTTTCTAGTTGTATTGTATTTTGATATTGTAAGTCTCCCTGTGCTGCCATTGGTAGGAAGGGCAGGATAAAAAATAAAATAAAATAATAAATATGATAGAGTAAAGTTGAACCTCCTTGCTCTCCCTTCACCTTTCAGACTTTATTATTATTATTATAAGCATTTGTATAGCGCCAGCTGTGTACCTGGCACATTACAGAACAATAAGATGCAGTCCCTGCCTATGGCTTACAATCTAATAGACACGGAGGGGGAAGACAAGGAGAGGGGGCACAGGGAGAATTACATGCAAGTGGATGCGAAGTCTCAGGTGCACATGCTTGGCTTGGTTGCGGTTAGGCAGGAGTCTGTGGGGAAGGCAGACAGCAAATATTGAAAGGAAAGTTCTAAAAGGCGGGTTTTGAGGAGGGATTTGAAGGTGCGGAGGGAGGGGGCAAGGCGGATGTGGGCAGGGAGGGAGTTCCAGGCATGGGGGGCAGCAATGGAGAATGGACGAAGGCAGTTAGGGGAGCAGGGAAAACGAGGGAGAGGGAGGTAGTTTGCTCAGCTCTATGCCTTTCCATCTGAGATCATGCAAGGGCTGGTCCGCCACGCAGACCCCTCCCTATGCAAACACCTCTCCCCCTCAATTTCAGGGCTGAAACCTGAAAGTCTGAAATTACAGTACTTCAGATATCCTGAGGAATTAGTGGGTTTTGTTATAATTTAGAAAGAAATCTACCTTGAGTGCTTACTTCAGGATCTGAAATACTGAAAAGAAAACATGAATGCTGCATTTCCACAAAGTCTTGTATATGTTTCTTTCTTGAAGAATTCTTCAAGGCCCTCAGCCCTCTTCAGATTTAAGATGCTGCTTTAAGGCACTTTGAGGGCTATGCTTGCCACTGTCAGGTGTGGAAATTAGCAGGCATGCTGACTGATGAGCTGGGAAGTCTAGTCTAGGTAGAGCAAAGTCAAGCTGGGAGTCAGTTACCACAGACATCAGCAAAGTGTTCAAGCAGAAATGTACACAAGGAAGAGCGCAGGCCAATCCAAGAATTCAGTTAACAGACATCAGTAATGGATTCATTCAAGCAGAGGCATAAGCAAAGCAGAGTGCAGGTCAGGTAGTTAGTTAGCAAAGGCAATAGCAAGCCGGCAAGAGATGGGAAGAAGGCAGAGGCTGGTAGATGAAGAGAATAGGCAGGGTAGAAACACACAGAGGCTATAGCACAGGAAATGGTAAACCACCGGTAGCTTGTTTGTCTTTTATATAAGGAAAGACGAGGAAGCGCTGGATACTTCCTGTCCCACCCTGTAGGACCTGTTTTGATTGGTTGAGGCTGCAGCAGTCTCCAAGGCAACAGAGCAGGTGGCACGTGGGTCCCGTGCACGCAAGGCTAGAGGATCCCTCATCCAAAAAGGCAGGCGCTACCTGAGGTCTGGTGCAGGCATGGCTGGAGGACCCCTCATCGAAAGAGGCAGGCACTATGGGGTCTAGTGCATGGGTGGCTCCGGCTGCTGCGTGCGACAGCCAGTAGCTCATCTTCACGGGGGAACATCAGGCTCTCCATACCCCAGAAGGACCATGAATTCTGGACTGACAGGTCTTTCCTTAAAGCTAATGGCCACATCATCACTGCTTTCTACCAAGCAAGGCTGCGTTCCTCATGATAATCACCTCATCCAGGTGTAGCAACCCAATGCAAGCTGTACCTTCCAAGACTCCTTTTCTCCAGTTTTTCCCAGATAAAATTGTCCTGAATATAATGGCATGAACTGGGCCCCTGCACAGCTCTCAAGTATGTCTTGGCTGCACAATTCAAATGCCCAGTTTGCTTTATCAGCTCCAAAAAGCTTATGAATGCATTAAAAGCTACCCAACATAACCCTAGCTTGGAGGAGCCCATGGACGGAGAATAAATTTAAGCAAGTGAGAGGGTTTTTTTAATATTTAAAACTTTCATGATGTCACCCTCATTTCCTGGAAAACAGACTTTTTATTAAAGTCTATACATAACAGAATCGAGGACATTAAACCTTGTGGGTTCCTCGCTCTAGCACAGTAATCATTAGAAATTGTTTTACACAAACATGGATGAATTCTACACACTTAATTTCTGTGGGAACTCCATAATCTTATTCTCCAGGCAAGGTCAATAAAGACTGATTTTCTTGTGCAGTTTTAAACTGACTTTGCATTGATTTTACTAATGTAAAGTAACCCTGGTTTCTCCCCTCTAGCACCTCCACCAACAGGAGAAACCTGCCCATTCTTTTTCTATTACGGATGAGATTTCTGAACTGAGTTTTTACACTCAGGTAAGCACAATCCATCACTAATCAGTACCATTCCTCCCCCTATACGCTCTCTTCCACCTGTACATCCATGGCAATCATTTACAAGTCTAAGTAATAGGATTGTAGTTTTCAGGCTTTTACTAGCTCACACATACATGCATCAGTTTCTTTCTTTCTGTGAAATACTGAGTATGTAGTTTTATAGACAGGAATACTCACTGTTCCATAGACATAAGGGATGTCCTCTACCCTATGAGTTACTGGATGTATAGATCAGGGAGTGGATAAAATTTCATGGCTACCAGAGTTCAAGTGCACCTCCTGAAAGAGTATGTTCATCTGCTACGCCCAGCTCATCAGATAGGACTGGGTCAGGAAGGGTGTGAAGACACTTTCCAACATTTTAAGCTGCCGAAGAGGGACAAGCCCCACCCCCTTGGCCAATAAGCTCTGCCCCTCATACACATATTCACACACACACTAGCTAACATTCCAAGTGCAGAAAGAGAGACAGAAGCTCTGTTGCTTCTCATTCAAGTTGGGGTGTTAACAACGGAAATCACAGTCCGCTGAACTCAGTGCTTGGTCCACCAAGTCCTCCCTCAGATATTTAGTGTGTCCAGCCTAATCAATGGGCAGCTCCCTGCATGTATTTCATGATGTTATCGTCGGTTCCTGGCAGCACCAGTGACAGTGGAGGAGGGAGGAAGCAGTCACTCTGGGCGCTCTAGGATTTTTCTTCTGTCTCTATGGTGCTGGCAGACATGTACGCATGGAGGCATTGCACGGAACCTAATTGATGGGACGCAGACACATGGGCACACATTAGCCTGCATGGCAGGATCCACGTTTTCCAAGACCCTGTCGTGAGTGGGGGCTGCATGTCCACTGCGTGGTGGTGAACACCTAACAAACAGGCAAGTAACCCACCTGGTGTGGGCTCTCATTTAACATCTTTAGTTTCTTGTCATGCCATCATCTCGTCTTGTACGCCGCCCCGAGCTGCTCTGTGAGCAGGAGGATGTGGGGTAGAAAAATAGCGAAATAAATAAATAAAATCCCCCCCCTTGTCTTCTCAAGTGCTTACCCTGGGAGGCAAAAGGTGCCTGAGGCTTGAATACCAGCCTTTTCGTCTCTCCTGGAAGAGGGACAGTGGGATTCAGCACCCAAAGAGGAACTATGTTTTGAGTAGGACTGTGTGTGTGACACACACACACTTTGGATGAAAAACAAACAAGACAGCGGGGCCAGCTGGATTCCCTGCCCAACCTGTGGAGTGGCACTGCAGCCACCTCTCATTGGGCCGGCATGTAGAGCAGAACAAATACGCAACACACACACACCCCAAGTAAATCTGGGTAGGCGGACCGCAATCTGTCCCCTCTATGGGTTAGACCAGGGAATTGAACATACAAGTGGTGAGGGAGAGGCAGTTTCTCCTTTGATCATTATAGGCTTTTCACCCACAACTCTACAGTGTTGGCGTACCTCGCCAACCTTGCCCTGCAGGGCTGTGCAGGACCTAACAAATGGAAGAGCACACATTAGCCTGTCTGAACTAGCCTTAGCCTGTGATGCATCCACGTCTTATCCATCTGACATGTGGGGTAGCAGCTGCCTGCCTACCCCGTGGCGGAAGTGGGAAAACATCTGGTGGCCACCTAAGAGAGAGGCAAGTGAACTGGAAGCTAAAGTGCTTTACATGCTCTAGCTGAGCTGGTGTCAGAAGTGGTCTTGAGGTCCCCGAGGACGGTGGTTCTCATTTCATTCATTCATTTATTAGATTTCTATACCGCCCCATCCTGCACAGCAGCTCGGGGCGGTTCTGGGGGACTTCAACATGCATGCCTACGCCAGTCTTTTTGGTGCGGAGCTGGCCACCATGGGCATGTCTCAAAAGGTGAGTGGTCCGACACCTGATGGTGGATACTCTGGATTTGGTTTTCTACATTGGTCTAGAAGTGGGGGGTTCATTAGCAGGGGATGTGGTGGGGCTGCCCTTGTCATGGACAGATCATTATCTCCTTCGGATTAGCTCCTGGTGCACGTCTGTCCCTGGAAAGATGCAGAACCAGTTCAGTTGGTTTACCCTTGGAGACTTATACCACTGGATTGGTTCTGGAATGCCCTGGGGGAGTTACCCTCTGATCTCGATGCCCCTCTGCTCAATGACCTCATCGCTTTTTGGAACACCTGGCTATCTGAGGCCATCGCGCAGGCGGCTCCCAGGTGTCGCTCCCTGAGCATCAGAACCACAGGTCCCCGTGGTTCACAGAGAACCTGTAGCAACTAAAGTGAGAAGGGAGGCGGTGAGAGTGGCGGTGGCATTGCTCTCAGGCTAAAGATGACAGATTGCGGCATATAGCTAGTTCAAAAACCTATGCAGCCGCTGCGCAAGCAGCAAAAAAAGGTGTTATTTGCTGCCATCATGATGTCTGAAAAATCTCGCCTGGCGGAACTCTTCCGAGTGGTGAAAGGGCTGGTCAGTCCAGCCTCTCTTCACCTAGAAGCAAAAATGTTCCAGGCCCGCTGTTAGATTTTTTTTTTTTTTTAATGGATAAAAACATTCACCATGACTTTGCAGCTGCATTTGATACAATGGGGTAACCAGAGGTTATGAATGCCCCAGCTTGTCCTGGTCTGATCAATTTTGGTCAGTGACCCCTGGCAACACGGGGGATGTCCTGGGGGCTGTTATGGCTACAACTTGTGAATCAGACCCTTGCCTGTCCTGGTTGGTTAAGTCCACCAGGGAAACAATAGGGCCAATGCTGGCGCAGAAGGTCAATGCCTCCCTTTGGGAAAGGTGGGTCTCAGGGTCTCTTAAGGTGGTCATAGTGCAACCCTTGCTCAAAACAAATCACTTGATGCTGGCGTCCTTGCCAGTTATCGACCTGTCTCTAACCTTCCCCTTTTAGGGAAGGTTATTGAATAGGTGGTGGTCCAACAGCTTCAGGAACCCAGTCGTTTTTTCTGGACCCCTCGCAGTCTGGCTTTCATCCGGGTTATGGCACCAAGACTGCGCTTGTGGCCTTAGGCAACGACCTACACTGTGCTTCAGTATCAAGGACAATCAACCCTTTTGGTCCTGTTGGACCTATTGACTGATTTTGATACCGTTTGATCATGAGAGGTTGATGACTCGTCTGCGGGACCATGCTGGGGTGGGCATGATTGTTCTTGCATGGTTCTGCTCATTTCTGACCAGAACTGAGTGTGGTCCTGGGGGACTGTTCTTTGTCTCCCCAGGACCTCATGTGTGGGGTCCCACAGGGTTCTATTCTGTCCCCTCCTCTGTTCAATGTGTATATGCAGCCTTTGGGTGACGTCGTGAGAGGACTTGGGAGTACAATGTCACCAATATGATACCCAGCTCTCCCTTTCATTTTCAGCGGACTCAGGCCCAGCAGTCTCATTGTTTACTCTGTCTGGCAGTTGTGGGGAACTGGATGAAGGCAAGCCGCCTGAAGCTGAACCTCGACAAGACAGAGGTGATGCTGGTGCGAAGGACCGAGAGAGCGGAGACCCCTATCGTTGATGGGTGCACCCTGCCTTGGTCCCTCAGGTTCAAAGTCTGGTTGTGCGCCTCGATTCGGCGTTCTGCATGGATGTCCAGGTGGCGGCTGTGGCGAGCACCTTTTGTAAATTACATCTGGTACAACAGTTATGGCCATTTATCTCAGACTATGACCATGCCACCTTCATCATCTTAAGGCTTGATTATCATAATGTGCTCTACATGGGGTGACAGTTTGGAGGCTGCAGCTGATGCAGAATGCAGCGGCCCACCTGCTTATGGAGATGGACCTCTGGGAACACATAACTCCAATGCTCCGTTCACTGAACTGACTGCCTACAGCCTTCTGGGCCCGATTCAAGGTGTTTATGTTTATCTATAAAGTCCTACAAAGCCTGGGCCCCACCTACCTACAAGACCAGTTGACCCCATAGGTTCTAGAGTGACTTCTCTGGTTGGCCGGGAGCGCCCTTTCGGAGGTCCCCCATGTTCGGCGGTGGGCCACACTACAGAGGGCGTTCTCAGTCGCTGCACCTCGGTAATGGAACTCCCTCCCCGCGGAGGTTCGCCGGTCCCTGGCTCTCCTCTCCTTCAGGCATCAATGTAAAACCAAGTTGTTCTGTCAGGCTTTTGGTGGGGCAGATGGGTAATGGTGGGAGGGCTGTTATGATCTGTTGGTGTTTTATTTTTATATTGTACACCGC
The DNA here is from genome assembly GCA_003113815.1 of Sphenodon punctatus. NCBI lineage: Eukaryota > Metazoa > Chordata > Lepidosauria > Sphenodontia > Sphenodontidae > Sphenodon > Sphenodon punctatus. The sequence continues at coordinate 5,265,819 of QEPC01011901.1, read as the reverse complement.
CCCGAGCTGCCTAGACAGGAGGGGACAGGTTATAAAAAATTTAAAATAAATGAATAATGTGGGCTACTGTCTTGTTTGTTTTCACCCTGTGTGTGTGAGACAGTTGGACAGTGGGTGAAAACAGACATGACGCTAATCACCCTTGGTGGTCATTTATGCATGTTTCAGGGATGCATAGGGCAGCAATACAGCCCTGCAACATGCATAAATAACCACCAAGGGTGGTTAAAGGGTGGTTAGCGTCATGTTTGTTTTCACCCAGTGTGAACGTGGCTTGTGGCTCTTATATGAAGATTTTGGTACGTGGCTTGTAGGGTTGGGAATTTTTGTCACTCCTGCCTATAATTTAATTTTGGGTGATGACAAATGCTATAATAGATTTCCTCCCTCATTTAAAATATTTCTTCCCATTTATGATTTATACCCTATTTAGTTGGCTCACCTCTCACTGAAGAGCCTGAGACATCAATTCCCTGTCTTGTACACTTGTATTTTCTACAAATTGTTCTAATGAATTGAGAGTGTTGGATATAAGGTTGATTGAAGCGTTAAAAGAAAAAAACTAGGGAAGCTTCACAATCGTTCTAGAGCAACAATTACAGTTCACCCTTTCCCTTTTTTTCTCTGGGCAATTTACGAAAAGCATTCAAGTGGCCCATTGTGACTTCAAGTGTGCATTCATTTCAAGGACATGTAAATGCCTCTTCAGTTACTCGTGTGTAATTTTAATACCAGCACAGGCAGAGTCAAGCAAAACAGAGTTAGGAGCACCTGACAAGGCAGTAAGGAAAGGAGAAAAGAGAGAGAGAGATGCAGTAAATTTAAAACAGATTAATAGAAGGAATCAGGAAAGAAATTTGGATGCATACCCTCAACTCTGATCCCTTATTCTGAGCAGAGTGCTTGGGGGTAGGACTTGGATCCAGGAACTTGGAAAGGGACAAGTACAAACTAGCCGTGGGCTGCATTTGGGCCCTGGGCCTAGGAGTCCCCACTCCTGCTTTACAAGCACTATACAGGTCTCTGGTACAAGAGCCAACAGTAACTTGTATCAGAAATAGGCTGCTATTTTTTGGGTGCAACTCTCTAGAAGATGAATCCAACTGTGGCAATGTGTTTCAAAACCACTATCCTGGGTTCTGTTCCACGTTTTGGACAGAATCATGCTCTTCGGATTGAGCTTTTGAAGTTCAGAGGAACCATTTTAAGTGGGGAAAAAAAAGGAAAGGGGAGAACCCCTCATGGGGTGATGAATGTATGAAATGGAACATTTCCAGCATAGAAGCGCTATCCCTGGGGAGGATGAGTGACATCATTACCAATTCCTAACAGCGTAGGCCTCCCTGGCTAAACCAGCAGAGCAGGTAGAGCCCTTCCTGGTATGTATGAAGACCCCCAGACAAAAGCCCAAACACCCTTCTCAAAAATGGCTACTCAGGCCAGTGGCAATCAAGAAATAAGGCAGCTTCAAGTAGGTTCTAACCCGTTCTTTATACAACCACTAAAACACCTCTCCTTTGTAAGGGCTTAAAAGACGTATAAGCAGTAAAACCAGGAATTCAAAACTAGTTAAATTGCTAACTAGAGCTTTACTAAGCATTTCACAAGTAGGGGTTTGCAGGAAGAAGCTTATAATAAAATGTATCTGTGTATATTTGAGGGAAATAATCCAATTGATATGCATTTCTAGTAAGTGTTGAATATCAAATCCAGAACTGTCTTGTGACAATTTAAGGGTCTTTTCTAGTGCTTAAGAAGGGCTTGGTTCAAAGTCTATTGACTGGAAAAGAAAGGAAACTAGTTTGCAAGGCGGGTGACTGCATAAGGATCAGTTTTGGTAGATGAGATTTTGAGGGGAAAGAAATCTATACGGTGCCCTTAACCAATTCCTCTGAATAAGTGATGACAACACACAATGATTTACGACCCATTGAGAAAACTATTGTTTATTTAGAAAAAAGGTTACACTGGTAGAATTCAGCAGATAAAAAAATTTTTCTTCTTAAAAATGTCATTGTGAAACTTTCCAGACTCAAGTCCAGCGATACAAAGCTCTTGTAGCTGTAAGAATTGAAACCTAATTCATTTCAGTTTGGAAGAGAGTATTTTCCAATTTATCTAAAAACATCATGACAAACAAGAGGCGCGGAGAGAGACAACTGAGTGTAGGACGGGGGGGAAAGGGTGCGTTTCTTTTAAAACAAGTCAACGTTGTACACATAATATACAAATAATTCCTAAGCATTGCATGAAAACAGTGCTCCCACTTGGTTTTTTAGTCACTGATATTAAAAACAGGCCAAGTAATAAATAAAAACCGAGTTTAAATCAGGTAAATAAAAAAAAAAAAAGGTTCAATAGCTGTTTATTTGTGGTTTCCAAACATCTAAAAGAAAGCATTTCAGATTGAAAGAATTACTAAACCCAAGCAGTATTTAGACAACCTAAAGTGGAACTCTGTACACATGAAACCTCATTTGCACTATGGCAACTGTTTGTTTGCAGCACATTGTGCTAAAATATGGAATAGGTAACACTTTCAGCCAGGTACTGAAAATAAATGTGTAAGAAACTAAGCAACAAGTTAAAATACAGTAATGTACAACTCAACAATTAATCTTCAGCATGGGGGAAATAAAGCAGAGAACTGAATAATTTAAGGAGATGCAGATGGGTCCTCTTCATTCACAAATTTCTGTGCAATCTATACTCTGGAAAATACATTTCTGGTCACAGCTGGATATCTTCCAATTTCAACCTCACCTAAAACACACAACGCCAACACAATTAGATACCACTTCTAGGGAATCAGTTTTAGAACTTGTTAGAATTAATTCCCAGTCATAACCCAAGAGGGTTTTAAATAATTAATAAATAAATAATAAAAAGAGCAAACTATTTTGGTTGGTGATTTGCTGGGGTTTTTATTAAAATAATTAAAGCCGTTTGCTACTTTGCAATGGGATGGAAATAACCAGGCACTGGAACTATATATTAAAAAAAATTAAAGATCTGAAAAATTTATACAAACACACTCCCAAAGAAGCAAATAGCATCTTATGTAAAAGGCAGCAATCTGGCATAAAACCATACCTGTCCCCAAAAGATTAACGCAATATATGTAGCAAAAAAGGATAAAGCAGTTGAAATAGCATCACAATTTTCTGGTGCCATAAACACTCTTGCACACTTAGCTCAGCAAACTATTTACTTACTGGAATTTATATCCCATATTTTCCCTTGTGTATAACATATATAAAATAATTATACATACATAAAACTATGTTTTATTATAAAAACTAATATTTCATATAGTGTATATATAAAACCAATTAGGAAAAGCAAGGTGAAGATTATACCCAGATGCTCTCGGGATTAACCCGGAGTAACTATTGTGTATTGCTACATATGCAATTCCCAGTCACTTATGAAGTGATGCTATGAGAGAGAATGAACTGCCTTTTAGGGGCCAATTCCAATTTATTTTACCATTTGTGGAAATGCACCAAGAACACCTCCTCTCAGCATTTGCACCACGGTATTTTTAATACGCAAGATAAACTGCAAAAGTGAAATACAGAAGAACCCTTTCCTATCAGAGGCGGCTCCCCCGCCAGGAAATTTGGGGCACTGCCCCCCTAGTGCCATGGGGGGATCCCCGGGGCCACTCTTTTGTTGTTGTTTTCTAAAAAAAAAAAAAAAACCCGCGCCACCAGCAGCAGCAGCCTCTCAGAGCCGCTCTGAGAGTGGGTCCCGGAAGGGACAAGAAGGCGTATAGGACGTGTTGTGGAGGGAAGGGCTCGCCTTCCATTGCGCCTAATGGGCACCTAATGGGCACAATGGAGCTTCTCGCCTGGGTGCTTGTTGCAAGCGCCCAGGCGAGAAGCTTTGGGCCGGGCGGCTGAGGCAGGGACCAGCGCGCATGCACACTGCTCCCTGCCTCAGCCACACATGGAGTCAGACAGGCTAAGGCTGGCGGCGCGCTCTTAACAGCGCGCCGCCAGCCTCAGCCGCTTCCTGGACCCTGCCTTGCCGCTCTCCCCCCCAATCTGCTGCTCAGAGCAATGTTCACAATGCTGGAAATGGGATGCTTTTTAAATCCCGAGATGTAACTGTGAGTCTGGTGATACATGGTCCTTGAAATTCCTCCCCAACACACACATGCAGCAGAGGACAAGAATATGGTTTCAGAAGGGACTTCTGAAGCAGGCACTGGGGTCCCTCCAACATACATGCAGCAAGTCCCTTCTTTCTGAAGCAGCGTTCTTAACCTCTGCTGCGTGTGTGTGTCTCTGCTAAAACTTGCTTGTAAATGAGGTTTAAGGTTGTCTGCCTGCTTTTAAATCTGGCACAGAGGTGATTATAACCTGCCTAACCTAACCGAAATTGCTTGATTTAAGTAATGTAATGTCCATCCAACATTAACCCTTGGAATTCCTTGCTGCTGGGTTATGCCACCCACCGTTGCCCTGGCTCCGCCCACCATTGCCCGCCGACCCTATTGCCCCTCCAACCTCAAGACCCACCAGCCGCCCGTTTCCTATATGTGCATAATTTAATCTGATCTGGTATTCTCTTGTGAGACAGAATACTTCTCCTCAAAGCAAGCAAATATGCAAAGGTACATTTGCATATTTTAAGGCCAATACACACCAAATAGGGAAGCATATTCCCCACATACAAACCTCTCCCTATTTGTCTGCTCAGTGCAAGCAGTCCAGACACAGTGTGCACGTGCGTGTCTGTGTCTGAGCCTGTGCCTGTGCCTGTTACAAGAAGATCTGTTGAGGATGCCCTGACTTTAACCTTTCATGTTCCTACATTAGTCGAATCACAGTCAGGATTCTTAAGGCTGCTCTGGCCCAGTAAAGTATACCTAGTGTAAAGGGACCACAGCGAGGAAGAGGAATATCTCATCTGTTGTAATTAAGCTTCTTTGCTTTTCCATTCACAATTCATTGTCAAAAATATTACTGCATCTGTACTCATGTTGAAGTATACTCACACAAAATTCATTTCCTCAAAGGAAATATGCCATTTCTGATGAGATTCTTGGTCTTATATATAAAAAAAACCAGTGATACGAATCTCATTTGGAGGGTAAGAAAATTAAGTACACAGTCTGGGTACCTCTCACCTGAGAGACTGCCTCACTCCCCAGGCCCTGAAGCGATCTCTTCGATCTGCTGGGGGCACCTTCTTGGAGGTCCCCCCGGTGAAGCGGGGGGCCACGATAGAGAGGGTGTTCTCAGTGGTCGCACCGCGGCTGTGGAACTCCCTCCCAGAGGAAGCTCACCTGGCTCCCAGCCTGCTGGCCTTTCGTCGGGCCTGTAAGACCTGGCTGTTTGTCCAGGCCTTTGGGGAGGGCAGGAGTAGAGGTGGGGGTGGGTTTGTTTGCCAGTGGTTTTTTACCTCTTTTATTGTTGTTTTATAATGTTTTCATAATCCCCTTTTGTACACTGTTTTTCTAACTTATTTTAAATATTTTGTGAGCCGCTGCGAACTGCTGTAAGGCTGGTGGGAGTGGGATACAAATTGGTAAATAAATAAATAAATAAATAGTCACAAAACATCAAACATCCCACGTTCACAAAAGGATTGTGCATTTTAATTGATTTTTATTGTACACGTACATCTGCATGCAAGTGCCAGCATTTATTTATTTATTTACTGAATTTATAACCTGCCCCTCCTGCAAAGTAGCCCGGGGCGGCTTCCAACAGATAAAATACAATAAAAGCAATTTAAAACATTTCATAATAATATTTAAAAAATTAAAACAGGGCTAAAAATCATACTATATAATAAATAACAGATCAGGTGGGGGAGCTAAAAAACCCCTCACCCTCCCCCCCACCCTCCCCAAAGGCCTGGGCTAACAGCCAAGTTTTGCAGCTTCGCCGGAATAGCAACAGGCTAGGGACCAGGCAAGCCTCCTCCGGAAGGAAGTTCCAAAGCCGCGGCCCGGCCACCGAGAATGCCCTCTCCATTGTGGCCCCCCACTTGACCTCCAAGAAGGCACCCCCGGCAGACCTAAGGAGCCGCTCCGGGGCGCGGAGGGTGAGGCGGTCCCTGAGGCATGAGGGACCCAGACCATGTAGGGCTTTGTAGATCAACACCAAAACCTTGAACCTGGCTCGGCACGCTATCGGCAACCAGTGCAGAGTCCGGAGCACAGGTGTAATATGCTCCTGATGGCCCGTCCCCATAAGGAGACGAGCCGCCGCATTCTGCACTAGCTGCAGCCTCCGGACCAGGAACAAGGGAAGCCCCACGTAGAGCGTGTTACAGTAGTCTAGCC
>QEPC01011901.1:5159825-5258851 GCA_003113815.1 Sphenodon punctatus | reverse complement strand
CCCTGGAGCTGGAGCGCCACTGCCCGCTCAATAACCTTCCCTAAAAAGGGAAGGTTAGAGACAGGTTGGTAGCTGGCGAGCGCATCCACGTCCAAAGATGTTTTTTTCAGCAGGGGACGCACCAGTCTCCTTGAGACAGGGCGACAACCTCCCCTGCTGCAAGGACGCGTTCACCACCCTCGCCAGCACCGTCCCCAACGTCTCCCTGGAAGCTTTTACTAACCAGGACGGACTCGGGTCAAGGTCACAACACATGGCCCTCACAGACCCCAGGACATCCGCTGCATCAGCCGGCATCACTTCCTGAAACTCCCCCCACAAAGCTGGACCGGACGGAGCCTCCATCCCCTCGCGCTCTTCCCCTACTGCCCCTAATCCAGCGTCAAAGTCGGTCTGAATCCGAGCAATCTTGTCTGCGAAGTAGTTGACAAACTCCTCACAGCGCCTTTGCACATAAATACAAGCACCTTTGACAACAGAGTACTGTTCCTAGAGCCTGTTTGACTAAATAAGGTGTAAGAGTCCCTTTAGCAGCTCAGAATTTTTAAGCCTATTACAGAGCTCCAATAAACCATGGACGCAATTAAATTTCTCAGGTCCTGGTGATAGACTGGGAGGCTTTCAGAAATTCACATAGCCGCTAAAATAAATCTAGCCATCATTGACAAATAACTGCGTTCTACAATATCATGCCTCTAGTAGGGGTGTACAGAAGACACATCCTTCGTGTTTTCATTCATAAAAAATCACTTGCTTTGGAGTTTTTTGTAAATGAACTGTTTAGCTTTTGGTTTTCATTTTATTTTTAAAAAAATATATAAAATCCTAAATGGGAAGACTAATTTAGATTCTCGTGGAGACTGGACTTTTATATCTTCGACAGGAGCCAGCCTGATAGATTATGTTTGTGTCCCTGCTGCCATGATGAATAGACCCAGGGAGTTTCAGGTTCTATCAGTCAGCTGCAGTGATCATCAGCTGCTGGAGTTGTCATTGATTATGGTCTCGATTTAGCTCATTTAAATTCAGTTAATCCAGGCATTGGACAACTTTTGCCCCATTGTACTAAGTCTCCGAGATGGAATAAAAAGATCGCACAGATTAGTAGAGAGCTCTTTACGTCTAATGATTTGGTACTATTTAGGGATGAAATCTTGAAATCTGACCCAATTAGAGATAGTTTAATTCCCCTTTTTATTAACATCACGCAACGACTGAAAGACAAAGTATCTGTTCCGCAATCAATTAGCTCTTGGCGTAATTCCGAACCTTGGTACGACAGTGAATGTAAAGAAGCCAAGCACGACTTAAATAAGAAGGCCAGGTATATTAAAAATTCCCAATCTCCAGCGTCTTTGCTAGCATTGACTGGAGCTAAAGCTAGCTATAAAAAATTGATGAAGAAAAAAAACAGCTTACCAGCGGCTCCTGTAGAGCAGACTGGAGGAAGCAATGGGAAATAAGGATATGGCAACTTTTGGGGAATTAGTCAAATCTGGATCAAAGGATTATACCTATATACTTGAGTCCAATATCTCAAATGTAGAATGGCAGCAATACTTTGATGAAATCTTTAATAGATATGGGAAAGACAATATCGATTTAAATAGAGAATTGAACTGCCACCCTATATGGGCCCCAATCACTGATTGCGAGGTTAGGTCGTTACTAATGAACATACCTAATAATAAAGCACCTGGGGAGGATTCACTCCCGGGGGAACTTTTTCGTAATAATATTGATTTGTGGACACCTGTACTATGTAAACTGTTTACTTATATAAATCATTCAGGACAAATTCCTTCTGGCTCGAATTCTAGTCTAATTATTCCCATTTACAAAAAAGGGTGATAGGTCTTCTCCAGCAAACTATAGGCCAATTAGCCTTATCGATATAATAGCTAAGGTCTACGCCCAGCTGTTATTAACAAGACTTGAGGAGTGGGCCGTAACAAGTCATATCATGGTGGAACAGGCAGGCTTTTGTGCAGGCCGACTGACGATGGATCAATGCTTTGTTTTAGCACATCTAGTAAACAAATATGTAACAACAAAACGATCAAAACTCTATGCAATATTTGTCGATTTGAAAGCTGCTTTTGAATGAATAGATAGGAACCTATTGTGGAAAAGATTTAAGGAGTCTAATATTGATTGTAGATTATTAAATTTGATCCAATCGTTGTATGAGGATACGGAAATTCAGGTGCGTGTTAGTAGTACAGGCCAGCTTTCTGACCCCATCGTAGCGACCAACGGGGTGAAGCAGGGATGTGTCTTGGCTCCTTTTTTGTTTAATTTTTTTATTAATGATATAGTTGAATTTTTGTCAAAAAAGCAATGCCACCCTCCCTGTATAGGCCAGATACATACTTCAGCACTTTCATATGCTGATGATATGGTACTACTGTCTCTCTCTAAAGTAGATACCCAAAGATTATTAAACGCTTTGAAGTAGTCCTTCAACTACTTCAAACCACTTACATACTGCATACTAGACCACTTAGAGATAAATCTCTCCAAAACTAAAATTATGGTATTTGCCAATTACTTTTCTCCTTCCCAATGGAAAATAGGGCCCCATCCCATAGAGCAAGTAAAGTCCTATAAATATTTGGGGGTTATGTTCTCCTATTTAGGATCCTGGTCAAAACATCTTGAAATGGTAAAATTAAAGGCGGATCACTCAGCAAATGGAATACTGAGGTTTAGGAGCACTGCAGGGGCTAAGTTGGTTAAACCAGTCGTTAAACTGATAAGTAAAAAAATGATCCCACTAATGATATATGGGGCAGCGGTTTGGGGCCATGGCAGCACATTAGGGCTTGAAGCTGTAGAGTTGAAAATCTGTAAAAGAGTGCTGGGTCTCCCCCGGTCCACCCCCTCCAGTATGGTGAGGGCAGAGCTCAGCATCCTTCCTGTAGAGTTTCAAATCAAACTGGCTATTCTCAGATACTGGTTACGTTTCAATCTTATAGATGAATGCAGGCTACTCAAATTATGTTTTCAGCAACAGAGATCTTTTAAGGGGAAATCCTCATGGGTTTATAAAACCGAATCACTGATTCAAGCTTATGGTCTGTCTATTGCGGAGCTAGAGGGCAACAACCAAATAAAATCTAAAACACTGCTGGAAAGCTGAGTTATGGACATTTTTACTCAGTCTGTTATGGCGAAAGTTAAGGCCAGCTCGATTGCCCCAAGATTCTCAGACTTTAAGAACCTGTTCAAATTTGAAGATGACCTCTCATTTATAGAGAACCTAGGTGCAAGAGTGGCTTTTACTCGCCTAAGACTGCAACTTTTCCCCTCAACAGTCTTGGAAGGCAGATATAAATTGAGGTTTTGTAGCTGCTCTTTGGACAAAATTGATGACCTTGCACATTAAATGTTTGAATGCCCTTATAATGATAATTTGAGACAAAACAGAATGATGCCATTATTGGAAGGGAAGGAACATTGGAGTGAAAATTGTTGGCTAATTCAAATGAGTTATTCTTGTTGGCTAATTCAAATGAGATAATTACAAAGGAAATGGCGAAGTTTGCATGCCTAGCGGAAGCCGACAAGAAAAGAAGAGTAGCTGAAAACAGCTGAGATGGTCTAGGAGGATACTTTGGGGAAACGTCACACTATGGGGAAAATGGCTTGGCCACCACAAGCCCTGTGAAGGGCTAGGCAACGGTATAGCACTGGTTAGTGTTTATTTAAAATTATGTCTTGCTGTATAGTAGTATTATGTTATGTAAACCCAATTGGTTAGGCTAACTGTGTATTTTAATTTGTATTATGTCCAGTCACGTAGTCCGTGCTCTGGCAATTTGTTACGTCCAGTGGCCAAACAATACATTTCTACTATTAAAAACAGGTTCTCAGAAGTCACTGTGCATGTGCAAAATGGGCGCTGGGAATGTTCTGCGCATGGCACAGCCCTTTTTGAAAACGGGGCCGGAAGCATCAATGGCAGCCAGTCTGCACGTGCACAGATTGGCTGCACTTTTTGAAAATGGCACAGATGCTGCTGGCGCCATTTTGGAAAAGGGTCACAGTTGTGCAGAATGCCCAAGGTGGTCATTTTGCACGTGTCGCAATTTTAAAAAAGTTTATTATTTTTAATAATTAAAAAAAATAAAATTGAATGAATGTCATTCATCTTCGTTAGTTTAGTTATGAAAATGAATGGCGCACCATTAATTTTCTTAACTAATTAAGACAATACGAATAGCACACCCTGCCCTGCCTCTAGAAATTGCAGGCTCTCCATTCTTCAAGGATATGGCATATCCAACCACCATATTCACCCCACTCAAAACCAACCCCCTGGTTCTCAACGTACAAGTTCCATGGTTTGCACTGACAGAGACTAGCAGGTATCTTCAAGACTTTGGGAAAGAGAAAACATGAAAATAATCCTTACCTTTATTGGAACAGTTTTCATTATCTGTGATTGTCTGAAGATTTATGAGTAGATTAAACATTAAGGGAAATTTTTAAGAAAATAAGAATAAATCTTACACTTTTTAAGCACCTAACATTCTAATGAGGAATAATTTAAAAGGATATTGTTTCTTTTCATCTTTCCCTCCAGCACTGTCCCGTTTTTCCTTTTTTTCAGTCTTTTCTTTGTCATGTCTGGACTCCTATGCAAAGTGAGTACAATTAAAAAAATAAAATAAGCATGGCCATTCTTCAGACTGCACAGAGAATCCCATAGTACATCCCACTAGCACAAATTCGTCATAGCCAGCTACTAAGTGTTATATTTCTCAAAGAGACGTGAGTAAAACATTGTACAATATTGAAACTTGGTGTACAGACCAACACGGAAAGTGCAGGTTCTGGTACTTGTACTTTGACATTAAATATTTTCTTGAACATGCTAAACAATATATATGTTTTATTTATTTAAGTTTACACCCAGTCCTTTAGGCTCATTTTCAACTCTTTTCCATTTAATCATGTATTACATTTAATGTTTTTTCCCTTGCCCCTCCCCAAAAAAATTCAGCAGAAGAATTACAACAATTGAAAAAAGGCTATTTCAACATTCAACAGGTGCCTTGATGATCATGTAAGTAAGATTTCATTGAGATTGCATAAAATCAGATTCACACTTTATTATAATTGGTCCCTGAATGTAAACATTCTTAATGGTCCAACTGAATTTTAAAAAAGTTTTATTTATACAGTGCCAGCAAGGTGCCTGGCATTGAACAATCATTTGTTAGAGACAAGTTCCTTTCCAAACTACTGCCTAAATCATTTGCTAGTTCCAACGTACTTACATTTTTCCCTGAAAGTGTTTTTTGAGACTAAAAAGGAATCATATTTCCTACCAAACTAACAACAAGAAGGACACGCAGAGAGGCATTCTCGGTGGCTTCTCCACAGTTATGGAGCTCTCTCCCCTTGGAGATCCGCCCAAGTCTGAGCCTGCTTGCCTTTCGAAAGAAGCGTAAGACCTTTTTGCTTGGCCAGGCGTTTGGCAGCCAGGGAAAGGGTTGGGGGGATGGGGTAGAAGAACTAGGGAGAGGGGGTTTGTGGGTGAGGTGTAAGGTTAATTTTAATTGCTTTTATATACGTTTTATATGTCCTATGTTTATGTATTTTATCTATTTCTGAATGCTGCCCTGAGCCTTTGAGGGAAGAGTGGGATAAAAAAAATTGAACAAAAACAAATAATGGTTCACTTCCAAAGCTTAAAAATAAGTATTAACTGGCATAAAGCATTTTAATCAAAAGGTTTAGCAGGAAAACTGCACATTTTACCTTTTTGCTACCAGAGGAACTTTTCTCCATCTTTTCAGCTTTGATTGAATCACCCTTTTCTTTGCCTGAAGATTTTGATTTGTTTTTCTCTTTTTCCTTCTCATTTGAACGTGGGGAATCAGAGGGACTTTCGCTTTTACTGTGTTTTGAAGAACCAGCTGAAAAAAAGTGCAACAAAGTAAATATTCATAACAACAAGGGACATCAAGCAAGAAGCAGAATATTCTAAAAGTAGAATAAAATCATACTTGTTCCATTCTCCTCTTTTCGCCTTTTGGTTGAGTCCTGGGGGACCTCCCTATCACTATTTGAATGATCCTAAAGCCAAATACAATAGCAAAAGGTTAGCAAGTTAAAAGATTTCTAATACTGTATTACTTAAAATCTACTTAAATCTACTGTATTACTGTATCTACTTAAATCTACTGTATTACTGTATCTACTTAAATCTACTGTATTACTGTATCTACTTAAAATCCTGTACAAATGTCACAACTCTGTATGCTTAAAGGCAACTGAATTAGAAACGATTGTTTATAACTTCTGCACTTCTCTCTATGGACATGGAAAATTAAAATGCAGTTTAAATCTATTACCATCAAGCACTGACCTTTTAAATATTATTAGAAAAGAATAACGTTTCAGTGGGTCATTTTTACCGTGCCTGCGAGAGGCTAGAACACCATTATTTTAACAGCTTGGAGCCCAGGAGTGATTAAAGTATTCACCAACTTTCTAAGCTAGTTCATAAAGATATTGCACAAACCCTTTTCCGATCTTTCCTTTCCTTTTCATCTTTCTTCTCCCTCTCTCTGGATCTTTCCCTGGATTTGTCCAAATCTTTCTTGTCAACTTCTCTCTCCTTACTCTTGGACAGTGTTGGAGTAGTGTGATTAACGTAGTGCTGTTAATTAAGGCAACATTACTAAAGATTAATAAGTCTGCCTAGACGTATACATGTTTTCTATACCAGGCCCAACTCAAACATTAATACTTTGTTTCCAGATAAAAGATTGAAGCCACATCATTTGTTCATCATCTGTACATTACTATTCTTTTTTTCAAAGCTCTTTGAAAAAGTCTCATATAAAGCAAAAAATTCAAGGTTCTTTTTCATGAAAAATCCATTGTTAACTTGAACAGAAGCCATATGAGAAAGGTTATCCTAAATTTAATTTAATTGTTCGCTAGTGATGCTTACAACACTCAAGCACTCAGGTGGGTATTGTGGGTGGTGCCACTGGAAATTGATGATAATGCAAGTTTGGTTAGAATGAAGAAATCATGACTTCAGACACTGCAAAGTTAAAGATAACTATGAAAGGATGACAAAGCTGGCTTAAATGATAAAGCTTTGATATTCGCATCTAAACAAATTTCCAGTGTCGAGCTGCACCATAAACCATTTTCAAGGAAAACAGAAAAGACTTAATGGGTTCAGTTTCTTAAAAATGACACAAGATCTCGAAGATGTGGAAAAAAGTGAGTGGAGCATTTTCCAACAGCAATAGAAGTTGTCTCAGCCAGTCCCAAAGCCTGGTCTTCTAAGTGCATATACGTTGTTATCTTTCACAGAAAACACTGAAAATGGTTAAGTATATCATCAGCCCCTCATTTGTGGCTATTATATTAAAACCATTTCTGGGAAAGGTGAGCAGGAAGACAAGAAAGCAACAACCAGTAATAAGAATTATCTTATCTTTAAATCCTTGTTAGGATCCCTGACCAGTCATGTAAAAACTAGTATAAGACCCACCTCTGTATAACAGAGGCACTACCACTCTATTTTCCTGACTAAGACAGGTTTACAAAATTTAAGTATTCACTCTTAAGATGCGTCATACAAAGTAGAATTTGTTTCGGTAAAAGTAAATCAGTCACAGGTAGGCCAACCCTGAATTGCAGCAGAACAAAATTACAGATAAACCAATATATATTTGAGAATCTCAACTGAATTAAATGTTTTTGGAGTCTTTACTCTATTGTGTCTGAAATGAAAGTTTTTGATTCTGGAGTCGCCTGCTAAAGATAATCGTCCTGCTGAAAGATGATGTTTATGACAGCAGCAAGAAGGTCAAAGAAAGAGCCATTTAGGGCAGGATGGAAACTAGGAAGATGGACTAAAACCATGCAAAGTTTAAATTAACTAACAGTGAACTCCTCACAGAGTTTTGGCTATTCGGCCAAAACCAAACTAGATGTCAGTGGTCTGAAAACCAAGATTAACAGAAGAGTTATCTCAAGTGTCACTTGTCCTGTGGGCCTCCCCTACACTAAACATTCTGCTTTTCTCTTGCTTCACTTTAGCATCGCTTAGTAGATTTCTTCTTCTTCTTCCTGTCTGCTGGTATCCTTTACTTTTCTGCCTTTCCTCTTCTCCTTCAACATAATTTCAGATGGCTAACTTTTCTATTCCCATTGCTTCAGTTACCAACTATTACATCAAAGAGCTCTAAAGCTTGCCTTCTCTATCCTATATGTCTGTACGGCCCATTGTTTTCTGATGTGCGGGCAGCAGGTTGGGTTCCCGGCCTGGGGCAGGAGACTGCAGCCAAACGGGCCCAGTTGGGGCACCAAACTAACATGCCCACAGCCCGAGAGCTATCTCACCACCCACATGCCCCGGGTAGGGCAATGAGCTCAACAAACATGTGGGCACCCCACCCTGCTCACAGTGCCCCACCCCCAACCATGGCAACCAGCCTTGACGATTGGCCATGGTGGCCCCTTCCCTGAGGTGGGCATTGCGCAGCTGAACACACAATGCTAACACGTTAGCCTGGGCTGCATCCTCAGAGACTTTTCCAAGATGCAGCCCAGGCTAGCTGCCTACCCGCCCCGGGCTAACATCTGACAACATGTAAACAGATATGATGGTGGGTCCCTGGGTCACATCAGGCCACCGTCACATCTGTTTTTACCCTTAATCTGAACTGGACAAAAACTCAGTTCTGCAACGCTTTTAAAAATTCTTTCCACTCCCACACTTTTCTCATCCAAGCAGACTGGCTACTGAATATCCTCTCAGTCATTGTTTCCCATCACATCCAAAGCCTGGTGAAAATTTACTGTTTTCCATAAATCAGAGTAACTGCCAAGAGTTTCGGCAGTGTAACTGAATTAAATGGAAAGGCGATATGCAACAGGGGAGGTTTCCCAATGCTGCTCGAACAGGTCCTTTCAACCCTTTCTAGATATACAAGAAAAGAATTCCATGCGGGGCTGGAAGGGTGGGTATTTGTGAGAATGTTTGGTGCCATCTCAAAGAACCTTGTTTACAAGGTAGCAACCTTCTGTTCTTCGAGTGGCTCCTCACATGATATTTTTACATGGCTCCGCCGGGTGGGGAGTCCGTGGGCACGCCAGTGCATGGGTGGGGCATACACACGCATCCCCACTCACCCACCACTCATCCACACCCACATAGTAACCACCGTTTCCCCTGGTTGCTAGGTGCATTGGGAGGAGTGGGGTGTGTGTGAGTGGGGATGCGTATTAGGCGGGTGCGCACGTACCCCCACTCACCATGGGCAAGTACACCGCGTTGTTCACACGGGGTTCCCCCAGTCATGAACACAAAGAAATCTGCGTGTTCATGGCTGAGAGAGGCCCGTGTAAAAAGGGTCACATTCTCACAACTGCCTTACTTATACTGTCTTAGGTAGGAATTTAGGATGTAAAGCAATATCTATTCTGTCTTGGAAAATAAATCTGCAAATATGGTTCTGAGATTATTATGGCTGCTATTTCACTAACTCTTCTTAATGAAGTTATTGCTAACAGGAATACTGTCTTTAAACCCATAACCAGTTCATTTGCACCCCCATATAATCAACTCACGCTGCCCCGTGGGCACAAATTAAATGGTTATGGGTGGGGGCAGCGTGAATTGATTATATGGGGGCAGGGGTGCAAATGAACTGGTTATAGGGTGGGGGCAGCATGAACTGATTATGGGGGCACAACTGGTTATATGTCTCTTTTCATGGCATAATGTGCTTAATAAGCTGGCTGCATTTTGGGTGTCGTGCGTGTGATAGCAGCACCTCTGGACTGGTTGCACTGTGTGTGTGCACAAGGCACAGGCAATACCGGCAGCAAGAAGCAACAGGCCCTGGAGGCCAGACTGGCTAAGCTCACTCAAATTAGGCCCCGCACCAAGACTTCGCACATGGCATCACAAAGCCTGGGGCCGGCCCTGGATGTAATGGAGGTCTGTAAGGGGTGGCCCCTGCCGCAGTCCTGTTTAGACCTCTAGTGTTAGGTCCATGGCTCTGCTGGCAGTAGTCTCAGGTTGCTCCCTACCAGGGCTTCCTCAGTAGAGCGCTCCACGCTGCATCCCTCAGTCAGGGCAGGCTCAGGCCCCTCCTGCGCACAGCAGGGCTAGTCTGCTCTATGCCTTCCAGCCATACAGCCAGCTCTGGAATGCTGTACCACCATGCTGTCCTGTCCCCCACATATTCGCGGCTTAGCAAGGAGCAGCCCAGCCCCATCTGCCCTGGTAATGCTGTAGGCTGTGCTATTCTGTCTCCCCGCCCCTCCCCCCCCCCAATATTAGCATCATACCAGAGATTAGACCAGCCCCGCCCACCCTAAAGCACTGCAGATGCAGTTAACCCATCTTCCACTGAATAAATGTTCACCTGGGAAAGAAACAGCCCAAAGAACTGACGTTTAGGACACTTCCTCCTTAAAAGTCCCTTACAAGAGGATAGGGAAGTCCACAAGTTATGGTGGCTTCATCTGGACAAAAATGCAGGCGTGCTGCTCGTTTTTCCTGAAATAATGGCCCTGGATCCTGTTTGCGTGCACGAACATGCACAGGAATATGAGTGGGTACTGTAATGTCCAAAGACACCGCAGCATGCACTCTTTTGAAGAAGCAACAACTTCCATAAAGCAGTGTTAGGATCTGAGGTCTCTGACTACTGGATAAAATAATTTGCACGTGTTCAAATCCAGAATTCACTCTGCTTACCCTGCTCCCACAAACTGCCAGCTGTCAGTTAAAATTCTCTTTAAAATTACCCAACATACCCAGTTAACGATTAAAAACAAATAAACTGACAAAGGGTGTTTTCAGACACGATGCTAACCCCAGTTTAACCACACTTGAACATTTCTTATGCATGTTGCAGGCCTGCATAGGGGACCAATACAGCCCTGTAATATGCATAAGAAGTGTTCAAGTGTGGTTAAACCGGGGTTAGCGTTATGTCTGAAAACACCCAAACCTGATTGTATAGAGTGATATTTCCCAAAGCAAAGAAAGTTCCACGGACTTTCAGAGGTGAGCCTGGTCCCTAACTCCCAACGCTTATTTTGAAAATCCCATCTTTCTTTAAAGAAGGGGGAAGAGCTAGGTTGGACTGACATAACACCTTAAGACTAACTGTATCTTATGCCGAATGTGATGTTTCTAGCAAACGGTATGTAGTTCATGAAATGAGATTAGGAAGGAGCAAATGGAGGAGGATGGATAAGTGGAGGGAAGCAAGGCATTCATGAGCAGAGCTGTAAAAATATCTCCTCTAAGCAATTTACCACCAGGCATAAAAGTGTACTCACTAGGATGGGACTTGTAGTGGGGGAGTGGGCCCACAGCTGTAAAATCCACTTAGCTCAACGAAGTCTACTCTCTAGAGGTAAGCAACCGAGTGGATTTTTACAGCCATACTCATTAATACAAGTCAGTGAGAAGTAGACGACTTGCTACATCCAAACTAATCTCAATGGTCAGTCAGCAGCTAACAGTGAAGCTGAGCTCTCTACTTTCACTTTTAAAAAGGATGAACCCATTTGCAGATCATTTAGCACTTAATTCAGCTGTTTCACTGAACTGCATGCTTAAACATGTCAGTATATTAGCCATTATTTAAACCAGCAGTGGTAAATGTAAATAATAATAAACCTCAGCCCTGGGTAACAAATGCAGCCCAGGGGCTAGTTTTTAATGTGGCCACTTTCCAATTCCTGGATCTGACCCCCTGGATCCATTTCCTAGCCCCAAGCACTGACCAACTGAGCTCAGGGTAAGAGAGCACAGATGACGGCATGCACGCAAGGATAGGGGACAGATCCACAGCACGAATTCATGACCTGGACCCTCCTGTTCCTGTGCGCAGCCCTGCCTCCAACATCAATGTGGTCCTGGGAGCTTGAACTAATTTCAAAAGTGCACCATTGGAAGGAAAACATTCCCCACCCCAGAGCTAAATGATACGTATAAAACTAATTAAAGCATTCAATAGGGCTCAGCAAGCAATAAATAAAATGTAAGCCCCATGCACTTGTGGGAGATTTGTATATGAGCTATGTATTCTAACAATGATAATGTTAACTGGAAGCAGTAGTTTTGTCAACCATAAAACTTGTGGTTATTCAGGGCCTTAAGGAGTGGACACTAGGCCTGTAGAGAAACGTGCTACTCCCGTTCTGTTATTCCATTCCAATAAAATGGTTCCGCTCTCGATGTTCCACAGGTTTTCCGCTGCTTGCGTGTTGCTGCATAAGCAGGAGCAGTTCCTGGGGTTTGCCACTGCTGCCCTCATATGCTGACCTATTTCTGGCGGAATGCCTAATTTGTGGAAAACCAGCGGAAAATCCAAGCCGCGTGGAACTGGGACGGGAGGAGGTGGGGCGCTATAGCTGTGCTGCCAAAAAGCTACCGTCCGGTGGAGCAAGTTGCCCCGTCTTATACTTACTGCCACAGTTCCCCTGCTTGCCATGCCACATTGCCAATACCACCACCCACCAGCTCCCAGGCGTATGATAATGTCACTGCTCGCTAAGTGTGTGTCACCCATCTCATTTTATTGAATGATATCATAATTTTAGCCCCCCACTGCCCGCCTCAGTTTCTGCTCCCGTGCCACTGCTCCCTCCGTACGAATCAGACACACCCAACCGATCTGGGAAGAACCTGGATTCCGGACCACGGCCAGTTCCCCCCTCTCTCAGTAGCAAGGCTGATTTTCATCACACGATGCAGGGCTCAAAATCCAGCCCTGCATCACGTGGGGGGTGGCATTTTTACATCCCTCCACTGCCTCCCCACCCCTGCTGGAGAGGAGATTCCCCATGATCCCTCCCCTGCTCCCTTGTCTATTTCAGAACCAGCTTCCCTGGGGGAGGGATCCCAGCTGTCCATCATGGTTTTGGGAACTCAGCAGTGAGTAGCTCTGCTCGTGTGCATGGGGTTTAGCACATTTCTAGTCTGATTTCCCTCATGCATTGCAGGGCTCCAAAATCAAGCCCTGTAATGCACAAGGGGAATCGCTCTAGACATGGGATAATCCCCACGACACGAACACCTTGAGCAGCGCTTCCTGCGATTCTTCCCACAGTGCCGCACAATTGCGGATTGTGCTTTTGCCCACCAGCACCAGAAAGTCCCTCCCTCCCCCCATCCCGTGTGTAAGTGGTTTAGTGACCAGGGTGCTTCCCCAGGTCACAGTTGGTGCGGGGACGTCCGGGAGCGTGCAGCTGGGGGACTACTGCAATGCTGGGAACTTAGGGAATGAACATAGGAAATGAATTTATAGAATGAGATTGCTGCTTGTGCTTTGCGTCCCAGAAACTCCCTCCTCCCTCCCCCCCCATCCTGTGAGCATGAGCAAACGGTTTGCGACCTGCTGCCGGCAGGTCACGGCTAGTGTTGGGGTCCTGGATGTCCAGGAGCTCGGGGGCAGGCCTGGCCTGAGGATGGAACTTAGGGAATGAGATCTGGAATTTAGGGAATGAGATAATTATGATTACCATTCAAAATGTAACCTCCTTTCTGTTGAGGGCAGTCCATCTCCGAAGCCAATTTTTAAAATTTAGCCTATTAACTGTATAAAAGTAACCTGGGTATTAGCAGTCTTGCCACTGCTGGTTCTTGGGTATCAGTAATGTTGGTATGACAGTATGATTGTTTTATAATTGCTTTGTATTTTATACTGCTTATTTACTGTATTGTATTCTTTGTCATTTGCAATGGTCTTTGACCATGCAATAAAATGCGATTCGATTCGATTATGATTACGGAATACAACAGAAAATAAAACCATACTTACAAGTTTTTGGAATGAGAGAACAAGGATTCTCTACTCTGATATGATAGCTGTGGCTCGAGAGCGCTGGGTAAACCAGTCTGGCTCAGACAACAAATATTCACTCTCTCAGCATGCTGGCCAAGGAGCAAGAGGGGGGAAATGGTGTGGCTAGCACTTTTATATGGCATGGGACCAGTGTGCCCTGCCATGAATGACCCTTGCCCTGCCAGTGCCCCCCATACCAAATTGAAAGCAAACTGTGGAAGCTGTTTCTGCCAGAAATATCACTTCCACAGGGAGCGGAAACTCCTCCCACAAGTTGGCAGCTTCCTGCCTCCAAGTAGCGGCAAAAAAAAAAGGGGGGGGGCGGAAAGTGGCTGCGTTAACCGTGGAAAGTGGCAAGAGAAGTATCAGAATGAAGTGCCGCTTACAAAGCGTACTGCGCGGGATGGAAGAGCAGTTACTGGCAGAAAATTCTGTTGTGGGGGAATGCCCTTTCAGGTCTAGTTGGCACCTTGCCTTCCTTGTCTCAAATGTATTATTTGTCTCAAATGTAGATTCCTTGTCTCAAATGCAGATACCGTTTCCGGCATAAGCAGTACGATCACAAAACCCAGTCAACAGTTGCAGTATTGTCGACAGGTTTAAAATTGTTTTTACAAATTATTTCCCAATATACAGAAGAGACACAATGGTTCTCTCATACATTTAAACTTACACAATACAATGCCAGATAAAGACCTATAATATCAAGCCGAAAATGCCCTCACACTTAAATTTGGTATGAGCAACATTTGTTCTAACTAATAAATACTGAGGTTTTGATTACTGGCGACCATATTAGCCAACGCCACGGTGAGTGCACGTTGGGCTGAAGTGTCCATTTTCAGACTCATTTTAGAGATTATCCTATCCTCCAACACAAAATAGTCCAAATAAAATATGTCCAAGACTCAGCTCCTCATCTTCCCCCTGAAGTCATCCGCGCCCTCTTCATTATCCATCTCCATTGATGGTGTCATCATCCAGCCTGTCACCCTGGCTTGTAATCTGGGATTCATCTTTGACTCCTCCCTCTCCCTTACACCTCAGTTCAGTCTGTTGCCATGGCCTGTTGCCTCTCCCTACAAAATATTGCTAATGTTCGGTCCATCCTTATAGCGTCTACTGCTAAAACTAATCCATGCTCTGGCCCCTTCTCACCTTGACAACTGCAATCTCCTTCATACGAAGTCCACTCTCACCTCTATCCTCTCAACACTGCTGCCAAGGTCCTCCACCTCTGCTTCGATCATGTCCGGCCCTACTCTCCTCCATTAACTGGCTCTCTTCCTGCTTTCATCTCCAGAATCAACTCCCTTCTCTTCACCTTGAAGGGTCTTCGTGGCCTTGCTCCTTCTTATCTTTCTGCCTTCATTTCCCACTATGTTCCCACCTGAGACCTTCGATCCTCCTCTGCCACCATCGTCACTCACCCGTCTGTTGCTCCCTAAGTAACTTCACCCCTTCTCCCATGCTTCCCCCTATGCATGAGACTCCCTCCTTGAACACATGGAGTCAAAGTAGTTCAAAGGCTATCTTATATTGGACCAACTTGTGTTGGTGAGAATATGCAAGCTTTCAGACCACACAGGGCACCGAACGTTTACACATTCTCACCAACAGAAATGGGTCCAATATTGGCATAGTAGACAAAAGGTAAAAGTAGGCCTTAACCTGGAATTAATTCTAACAAAAAAAGATTTCACTTTTATCATACATAGGGCAATCTACTATGTATAATAGCCAAAATATAGGGCAATCCAATCATGCAAAAATATAGTTGCAGGTTTTTAATATAGTTTTATTGAAAACCTTTTTTGATGTCTTTTTGAAATTGTGCTGAATATTCACATTTTGCATAAAGTTTTGAGAGTTTTTTCAGAAGTAAAGACTGAACTTCAGATGCCCAATGTTCTGAAACAGGCATCCCAACATCTCACAGAAACAGCACTGAACTTTTACCCAAGTATAAATATGTAATGAAGGGACTCTTTAGACAGTCAGAGACCCCCAGGACTACAACTCCCAGTAAGCTTTGCCCTGTCAGAGCCTATCGGTTGCTTAGAAGAGAACCCACGCTGCTGGACTGCCTATTATGGGGGAAGAGTACTACATCTCCTCGCATGCAAAGTGATAACAGAAAGCAAGGGACATAGGATGGAGACCAGTCTCCATTTTCTTCTGGCTGGAACACAGTGAAAGTGTTTTGTCTGAGAGAGAATGAATCAAAGTTAGGACCCCAGCTTCAACAGGGGAAAGAGACTGCAGCAGGCCTGACAGCAGAGCAGTTTCAGGGAATCAGAGAGCACCTGATCCAGCTCCTTCCAGCGCCTTGTAAGGTCAGACCCTTTCAGACCTCAAGTCCTGATCTCCATCTGGGGTGGACAGGTGGGGCTGTGAGACTCAGGGTAAATGTTCTGGGATGTGGCCAGGGGTGTTCTGGGTTATTCTGCTGGTTAGTGTTCTGTGGGTTAAGCAGTAGGGGTGTGCGGATTTCTTTTTGTTATTATAACAAAACCCCATTATTAATAACAAAAATGAAAAAAAATAACCCATTATAATCCTTTTTGCTCACACTAACAGCTTGTGATACAACTAGTTATCTGTTTGGGGAAAATAAATCAATGCCATTAAGACACCTCTGCAAATCTGAAACACTATGCAGATGGGCATCTCTTTTTGGATTATTATTATTAATTTTTATTTATATAGTGCCAACTGTGTACGTGGCACTGTACAATCAGTAGTGGTAGACAGGCCGTTACCCCAGGGGGCCTACAATCTTAAAAGAGACAAGGAAGGGGGGACAAGGGACAGCTGAAGATCAGGAGAAACAAGGATACATTGACAAGGTTGCAGGTGCATGTGCTTAACGTAGTTACAGAGAGGATTAACAAGATAATGTTACTGCTGAACAACTTAATGATATTGGATGCAAAGTACTGGTGTCTTTGTGTGGAGGAAATTCTGAAACACAAACCCTTGGCACTATAATAATAATAATAATAATAATAATAAAGAAGTTGCGATATTAACAGTACATGAAGAAAATCTCTGCAGCAAAGAGGGAGTCTGACATTACACGTTTAGCTTCATCAGTGGATGCCACACACTTACAATGAGTCATATGGAAAAAAATAGGAAATACTGACCCATATCCCACACACTGGGGATGGAAATTGGAACGGGTAACAACTAATTTGAGTGCTACACTAGCCACCTTACTGAACATGATTCGTTGCTCCTGCAAAACTACCGTGAAAGAGCCCCGTGGAAGGAGATGTACATGCCAAAGCTATGGTCCTGAATGTACAGTCGTTGGCAAGAACTGCAGTGGGAGTAACTGCATAAACACGTGTCAAACTACCAGTGATGAGGAAGACGACTAAGCAGTGTTATTTTCCTTTGAGTTACCATTACAAGCCAAAAATGCGGTGCCACGCATGTTTATACTTGGTTAACAGTTCAATGTTGTGCCTTTGGGATGCACATTTCAGAACACTGGGTATCTGAAATTCAATGTTTACTTCTGAAAAACACTCATGAAACTTTATACAAAACGTGAATATTCATCATATTTTCAAGAAAACAAAAAAAGGGTTTTCAATAAAATTATATTAAAAACTTGTGACTATTTTTTGCATGAATGGATTGCCCTATATTTTTATACTATACTGTACACAGTAGATTGCCCTATGTAAAATACAAGTGGAAGCTTTTTTGTTAGAACTAGTGCCAGGTAAATCTTTTTTCCTACTAGACTATAGAAGGTATCATTTGATTTTTGTCTCCATCTCCTCCACTTGGGACCAATATGACAACCACACTCTCCCTTCTTGAACACACACACACTTCGTTTCCTCCATCACAACCTTAAAATTCCTCCTAAAAACCTACCAGTCAAGGTCTTCCCTAGCTCCTCACCCCCATAGATTTATGCTTCTCCTTATACTGTTACTGTCCCATCCTTCAGGATCCCACTCCTCCTCTGACCCCTACGCCAATGTTGGACCCATTTCTGTTGGTGAGAATGTGCAAACGTTCGGTGCCCTGTGTGGTGTGAAAGCTAAGTATGTGCACCTGTGACTTCTCAGCTTCATGAATGTACCCCATCCCACCCTATTGTCCAGTCTAGACTAAGCCCCTCGGGACAGAGACCTGTCTCTGTAACGATGACTTTTCAGACCAGTCAACATTACTGGAGTCGTAATTATTATTAATAAAAATAATGAGAATAAAGCATCATTCCAAGCTTGCTGTATTTATTAGCATTTCTAAGGCACTCGCTCATAATTACAATGCCTGGTAACTATCATATTAAAGTAATGGTGAAGTGTGGTTTTAAAGTTTTTTCACAAAATATCAGAATGAAACAGACTTTAAAAGAATATTTTTGGTCCATATTTGTGCAGATTTATTTTTAATCTACACTATGTTGAAGGAGGGGAAAGGTAAACGTAAATATGCAGATAGAATCATTAGGCTATGGCTCTGCACTGTTTGGCAACATAATGGGCCTTTTCACACAAGATACCACCCCTGCCCATGCAGATCCGCTGCGTGGGCGGAGGTGTGTCCGCGCGACTGCTGTGGCCGGTGGTGCATGCGCGCTCCCGCCATCTCCACCCATGCACGGAACCATCAGCCAAAACAGCGATGGCTCCGTGCGTGGAGATGGGTGTGTGCCCATGTAACGGCCACACACCCCCAACGCGGCGTACACCCATCCCCCCCCCCCCCGCACTGTGGACCATCTGAAAAGGGCCAACGATGGTTTTGGGCATGTATGTGTGTAACTATACAGAAAGACACCAAGGAACAAATAAGCGCTATATTCCCTTAGAGGCATGATCATCTTCCAATTAACTACACTTATTAATTACATCTTGCTGCCATTACAGAAGATTAAAGCAAATGTTAATGTTTGGGGCTGAGGGAAAAAAAGTTGGGACAAGGTATTTAAATGGTGCCTGAAAACGGAGCTGGCAGTTTGATTATATGCTGTTTTCTTTTTGCAACAGGAATCTATGAATGGCATCAATGAAACAGGTGGTGAACAAAGACTCTGTTCCCCGAGGTACTAACACACAATAGGCCAGTCCTGCATTGACTATGATTCATTGTATCAGAATCTAAACAGTACCATGATGAGCGTCTTCATACTTACGAAGATATCGGCTACTGTGCTAATTTAATGCATTTTAATAGCTCTTTCACATTATTGGTGCTATATGCTATACACGCAAGCTAAAAGTCGCTCCACCACAAATACAGAAGTCACAAGAATCTTTGGTGGTGACTAAAAGATTCAAACCTTTGTTGAAGAGTCCTTGAGTTCGCTGAGGTTGTCCTGTAGAAAATGAATGGAGATGACACATAAGCTGGTATAGTTCTCAGATACCAGAGGAACTTTGGGAAGCAGGGACATACCCTCGAAACAAAAAAACAGCTACTCCTTCTGGGAATAAATCTGATATTAATAGTACATACAGAACAAAACTCAAAATAAATCCACATCCTTATTCTAGCTACACACAAAAAATACCATGTAAACTACAAAATTTAATCTGTTCCCGTTCAATT
Organism: Sphenodon punctatus; assembly: GCA_003113815.1. Lineage (NCBI taxonomy): Eukaryota > Metazoa > Chordata > Lepidosauria > Sphenodontia > Sphenodontidae > Sphenodon > Sphenodon punctatus. The sequence continues at coordinate 5,239,421 of QEPC01011901.1, read as the reverse complement.
TTTCATAATACACCCCCCAAAATTCCACCCCAACCCCAAAAGTATTTTATTTAAAAAGGTTAATTTTCAGCAGCTAATTTTATACGTATATCAAAACTTCTCCACGTAGGATTAAAATGTGGCAGAAGCTATTCTTAAATAAGTTTACCGCAGCATTTTCCAAATAAAAAAAATAAAAGACTACATGCAGTTACAATTAAAGTCCTTATCACTAACCAAGTGCCCCAAAATTATGCAAATTTTACTCTTCCAAAATTTCATCTTTTAATTCCATTAAGTAACTCTCAGAAAAAGATGCTTTGTTTAGAAAAGACAAAAAAAATAAAAATCAGATTATTATTATTTTTTTTTAAAGTTGGTAAGATGGTGAAGCTTAAATACCCCAACAAAATCCATCATAGTGCTCTTGGATGAAGTATTAATAAAACTTACAGTTTTAAAGGTTCAACGTACTGCAAATTCAAAGATCCCATGAACTTAGATGGTTTAGAAATAAAATTAAATATGGAGCAAGGAATGGCTACCCTGAGTCTTCAAGAAGGCTACACCCACGGTTTTGTGCTGCGCTTGACTGCTTGGGGTTTCTCTTTGCTGGGTGGAAGGACTGGTTGCCACATCTGGTTTAATCGTAACGCAGGGTTCAACATGGTGGGAACCCATTGGAATATAAACAAACCTCGAAGGGAAGGTATAACAGAAGCTGCATGCTCACTGAATTAACACAACTACAGGAGAACTGATCATCAAGGAGACTTTAAAATGGAACTCCTTTCATGACTCCTCCTTAGAAGGCACATATCGGTATGATGCTCATCAAGAGGCTTGATGAATTCAGAGGTATCGCGTCTCCCATATCCTCCGGGAAATCTTCAGTGCTAGAGCTTCTTCAGTATTAGTGCAGAAAATATGCTCCTCTCTGCTGCAAAGACTCGTTTGCTTGTAGCTACCATTGCACTCCCAAAAAAATCAAAACACCACAACTGATTGCTTAAAACAATCAGGCACTTCTGGGTAAAAATTCTCTTGCAATTTTCAAACACTATTTACAAAAACTGTGCTAGGTCCTTGAAGTTTTACTTTTTTTCTAATTAAAAATATTTAATAGAAAAAAATGAGTCCACCAATAAAGAAAAGGAATGCATTTTTCTAATGCAATATAAAACCTCCAGTGGTTCCAGGGTAAGCTTGGCACAAAACTTGAAGGAAGTCGGACACTGGCATTCCAAACACAGGAGCCTAACATGGACGCTGCCTTCCTCAGGCTATACTAACCTTTACTGTTGAGGAATGTGATGGAGAAGAGTGGGTATCAACTTTGCGGCGTTTTTGTTCTGAAAGGAGAAATGAAAGAACACGTAAGTACCACAATCTTTAGAACTACGGGTAGCTTGATTTTATTCCTCCCAGAAAGATCGACCAGACTATCGTGGGAGGGTTCGGGGTGCGATGTCACCAATATGCTGATGATACTCAGCTGTACCTCTTGTTTTCAACTGACCAAAGCCCTGCCGTCTCGTTGCTCTCCCAATGTTTGGAGGCTGTGGCGGACTGGATGTGGCAGAGCAGACTGAGGCTCAATCCTGCTAAGACGGAGGTGATGGTGGTGGGTAGAGCGAGGAAGGTGCCAGCTCCTCTAGTACGGGGGGTCTGCCCTCCTGTAGCTCAACAGGTTTGGAGTCTGGGGATGGTTTTGGATCTGGGCCTCCGTCTGGATCGGCAGGTGGAGGCGGTGGCTAAAGCCGCCTTCCGCCAGCTGTATCTAGTACGGAGGCTGCACCCATACATTTCTGGGCCCGACCTGGCCACTCTTATTCACGCCTTCATCACCTCGAGGCTAGACTACTGCAATGCGCTCTACGTGGGGCTTCCCTTGGTTCTGGTTAAGAGGCAGCTGGTGCAGAATGCGGCGGTCTGTCTCCTCACAGGGACGAGGCGGTGGGAGCATATAACACCTGTGCTCCGCACTCTGCACTGGCTGCCTATAGCGTACTGAGCCAGATTCAAGGTGTTGGTGCTGATCTATAAAGCCCTACACGGTCTGGGCCCCTCATACCTTTGGGACCGCCTCGCCTCAGAGTGATCCCTACGGTCTGCCGGGGGCGCCTTCTTAGAGGTTCCCTGTGTTAAAAGGGGGGCCACAATGGAGAGGGTGTTCTCGGTGGCTGGGCCGCGATTCTGGAACTCCCTCCCGGAGAAAGCTCACCTGGCCCCGGGTCTGATGGTATTTTGTCGAGCCTGTAAGACCTGGCTGTTCGCCCAGGCCTCCGGAGGGGAGGGTGGAAGGGTAGGATAGGTTGGGGGGACTTGGGGGAGGGGTTTATAGTAAATGCCAGGGGGATCATTCTTTTAAATTATTTTTATTCGGTGATGTTTTTACGAGTTTTATTGTTGTTTTATTTGTTGAGAGCCGCCCCGGGATGCCGTGGGCATGAAGGGGCGGCCAATAAATGTAAAGAAATAAATAAAATAAAATAAATAAACAAATAAATTCATTCCCAAAATTGCAGAGGAATTGAAAATTAGAACAACTACGCAGAGAATACGCAATAATGTTTGTTGACAGGTGAAACCAGTCTGGCTGTTTCCCAGTTCCCCAACTAGAGTTTACTTTGCAGTTCAAGCATCCATCTGGTTTTTTGCCCCCACGAGGTTGTGAAGAGAATTTTGACATCAAACTAAACAAACTGATGAAGGCAAATTTTTGAGGCACGAGAGAGGTGCAAGGTACTCACAATTCATCTGATGCGAGACCCGCTTATTTGGCTGGACTTTTAGCAGGGAGGAATAGGGCTTAGAGGATGTCGGCAGGTGTGGTTTGAATTGGAATTTTATCCAGTCTAACACACAGCCATCTGTTGGGTGGGCCGTGGCTCAGGTAGTAGAGCGCATGCGTTACATGTATAAGGTCCCAAGTTCAGTCCTCGGCATCTCCGATTCAGGATCGCTGGTAGCACGCCTGGGTGAGGCCTCTACCAGGGATTCTGGAGGGTCTCATGTAGCATGCCTGGGTGCCTCTGCCGCAGACCCTGGAGAGCCAGATTTGAAACCCTGCTGCTGTGTCAGGTTGGACCATTGGTCTGACTCAGTTAGGCAGCTCCTTATAATGTTGGAAGCTGCCATGAGCCTGCGAGAAAGGGAGGGATATAAATCTCAGTAAGTAAAATTCATACCAATAGCTGTTGGTTTAAAAGTCAATATTGTCAACTAGTGGGCTGATGAGGAGTTTAAGAGGAAGTTAGCTAATGTGTCCCACCACAATTCTAAATTGCTAGCCATGACACTCTCTGCAGGGGTCAAAATCTCCAGTTGTCCTATCTCCAGACGCAAGAATTTGAGCTTTCCGCAAACTACTTTTAGATGCAAGTAATGCATCGTTTAATAAAGAAAAATGTGCAATGCAGCAAAAATTAACAACAGGAGATAGAGAGTGCAAAATGAAGTGAATTTAAGGAAAGCAGAGTTTACTGCATGGTTTGAATTGACATGTGTGTCACTTTGCATGTAAATGAGTGATGCAGAGTTAAAGATCCATGGAACAATTCGGGTAAGCTATAGTGTGTATAATACTTGATCATCAAACAGAGAACGTTTTTAGATTTTAATCTATTGCTTGACGTTGAAAAACTAATTGAGAACTTTACACAAGTTTGCTAAAACATCTACATAAAAGCCATATTTGAGGTTCTTAAAAAGACAACGGGCTTCATTCCGCTCTTAGGGAAGTTTTATCACAGGCTACAAAAGCAGCACAGAAAACAGTCTGCCTTGTCATCATCTATACAGGGCTTTCAGAAGTGTTCAAACTGCCTGACAATCTTACTCTAGCTCACCCTCATCATAACCCTGTAAAGAATGTCATCATTATTCCTCCTTTACAGATGGGGAACAGAGGCAGAGAGATAGTGAGTTGCCCAGGCCACCCAATGAGTTCATGACTAAGATGGATACTGGAATTCAAGATCCCTTTACTCAATCTAACATCAAAGTAGTAAACCGAGAGGGGTTTAATTATCAGATCGCTAATTAGCTTAGAAGATTCAACTTACCCCTTTCAGACTCTGATGTTTCAGATCTGGGAACAGGTGACTTCAAGGACCCAGCAACTGGTGTCTTCTCTCCTCCTTTAACATTTTCCTTGGATTTCATATCCTTGGCTACTTCTCTCTCTCTGGACGGCTCCTTCTCTCTCTCCTTTTCTGCAGCTGATTTAGACTCAGTGTTGGTAACAATTACTTTGGACTTTTCATCCTTTGACGTTTTTTCTTCTTTCTTGGTTTTTTCTTTCTCTTTATCAGATTTAGGCGTTTTCTCCTTCGTTTCTCTTGCTTTATCATCTTTGTTTGCCCGTTCTTCCTTTGGTTTATCTTTCCCATCCTTTCCAAGTGCCTTGGCCTCTGGAGTGGCAGCTGGAGTCTTTTCTTTCTTTTCTTTATCTTTTTCCTTCCCACATTTTTCTTTTTCATCTTTCTCTTTAATAACTTTGCTGTGTAAAGAAAAATTGTTAATATCAAAGTTAGTTTCTGTATCATGAAATGCCGACTGGATTTATATTTCAATTTGTCAGTCTGTCCCAGAAGGGGCTGATGCCTCTCTTCAGGGCTGCAAAAAAGCACCTTTACTGTCATCAAGTTAAACAGGATACAGTCACCCCAGGCCCTGCAGGAAGCGCTCTCTTATCACTCCTGATCCTGAACGGCTCTGGGAGTCCCAACAACACTACTGCCATTCCTGTGGGGCCTCATCACCACTCCGGAAGTGCATGGCAGAGCGAGTGCGGCAGGGTAAAGCCACAGAGGACCGGGAACCCTTTAAGACAGCTTGCACCAGCATGCGTCAGCACAGGAGGCTTCACGAGCAAAGGTACAGGTGCCCTAGCGGAAGTAGGTTAAGTGCTTAATTGAGAGCACACCTGGAAAGGGTATGGCATGACATTAAGCGTCCCAGAGAGACAGTGAGCCAGGCCAAGCCTCAGAGTGTAAGAGGCTGAGAGCACGACATGTGAAAGCTCTCCTGTAGAAGTCCACAAGGATGCTGGATAAAGACCCGGGAGGCCTGGCGTAGAGACAGAAGGAGCTGCGGGGAGCAGCAGGGAGCAGGCTGGGAGCCTGTAAGGACGAACAGGGGTTGCCCAGCTTGAGAGAGGGCACCTGAGTGTGATGGGACTAAAAGTCTTACGTACTGTGAAGTAGCCTAGGCAGGAAGCCTGGCTGAACTCTTGCGTATGAAGAGGAGCTATGCTGGAGAGCTAATAAATGGACATTGATCTAATTCCCGAAGAGAGTGAGAGTTGTGGGCCCTGATCCTGAGAGACTTACAGTGGGCAAAGTGTCACCCTGCTCCAGCAGGTTTCCTGGGGGCTCCAGGAAAGCTGCGTCAGGCAGACTGTCAGGCAAGCACAGCTATGGGGTCCCCAAATTTAATTTTACCCTGAGTCACCCAATATTTAAGCCAGCTCTGGCTAGAGCATACAAGACTGTTAAATAATAATAATAATATAAACTTTATTGCGTGGCCATCAGGCCATTGCATACATAAAATATATCAACACAATTACAAATTGCAAACTACCACAAATAAAACTGAATCGTAGCAATACAAATAATATTGCCCACTGAAAATAATTATGGCAATGACAATAAAAATACAAAAGGGGGAGAACTGTTGTCACATAAATACAAGGGAACATAACCAGGAATCACAAATGAGCCGCTCAACTAGGGTCCCTATCTCTTTTCTGTTTTATTCTGTTCACCAAGCTCAGGAAGAGACCTACCAACTGCGAAATTTTAGCTGAATGATCTCCAAGTAAATAGACAACATAAAATTCTACAGGGCGCCCTGGAAAGGGAGCCATCGGGGGGTCAGATATTTCTCTCATATCTCAGCAAAAATGGGGCATATCAGGGATTCCACCTGTTTCAGGGGGCACTGACACAGGCGCTCGGCCAGCAGGATACCTTTAAATCTACCCTCTGTTTGAGAACAAGGGAAGGCATTGAACCTGGCCAGAAGAAAGAGTCTTCTCGCCTTGGGTGTTAAGCCACCGCCAAGAAAAGCCATAGGAATTCAAGCCTCATTTCATTTGCCATCATGGGGTAAAACCCCAGGGCTCTACTGTCGCCAATTTCAGCCCGCACTTCCTGCCATGTGGAGTTAATCAGCCTTCCAATCAGTAGCTTTCTTGCCCCTTTGTACCTGAGCGGAGTCAAAACTGCTTTAGAGAAGTAAAGGTGTTTGATTTTATCTACAACCATGTCTAACCAGGGATTCGGGAATTTCTCTCCCTTTACCAGCTGTGCCCAAGGGGCTGCAATATTAAAAAAAGAGACGGCGCCAATAAGTTAACGCCCCTTGCCAGACTTTGGCCTGGAGAGGTAAAAGACCGCACTCTAAACAAAGCGCCTGTTTTGGAGATCCAGCAGGTGCCGCCAGTATGGTCCAGGCAAAACTGGCTTGAATTCTTTCCAGACCCTCGAATGGGCCCCATACAGCAATTGAGGGACTAATTTATGTAAATAGATTCTAATTGCTGGGGGAACTAAATGCCCTCCCCTTGACCTAAAAAATCTTGTAAGATTTTTAAGTAGCTGCTTGGCCTTGTTTTGGGCTGTCTGAAGTTGCATTGTCCAGGCCCCATTCGACTGAAACAAAAGCCCCAGATACTTATAAACACGAACCTGGGCAATTTCTTTGTTGTCCATCCACCACCTAAGGGTAACTTTCCTCCAAGAGAATTGCATAACCTTAGTCTTATCTTGATTTATTTCTAAAAGGTTCGTCCTGCAATAACTCCCAAAGGAAATCAGTAGGTGCCTCAGCCCAACCTGGGTGCGTGACAACAAAACCGTGTCGTCGGCATAAAGACACAGAATATCTGTATCGCCTACTTGCCGGGCATGATAATCTGTAGCCGTAAGCACCTCCAATACATCGTTCAGGTAAATATTAAACAGGGTGGGGGCCAGTATACATCCCTGCTTGACACCCCTTTCAACTGCTATGCTGTTGGACATTTCGCCCCAGGTGTTAAGTCTCACCACAAGTGAGTTGTTCTTGTACAAATTAGTAATTAGATACAGTAATCTGCGGTCAGCGTTAAGGGCCGCTAACTTCCTCCAAAGACAGTCCCATGGCACGGTATCAAAAGCTGCCTTCAAATCAATGAAAGCAGCAAACAACTCCATGGAAGGCCTAGCATATTTCTGAATGAGGTGAGGAAGCCATGGTCATTAGTAGATCTCCCTTCTTGAAACCCAATCTGTGCGTCAATCAAAATACCCCTAGATTTTAACCATTTGTTTAATCTCAGCAGTAAATATTTGGCATATAATTTGCTTATAATACTTAATAAGCTGATTGGTCTATAATTACTAGGGGTCAGGGGGTTCCCCTTTTTATATATTGGGACTACAATGGCCTGACCCCAATCATCAGGAATGTTGCCCGATTCGTTTATTCCTGTAAAAAGGGCGGCAAGAATAGGGGCCCACCATTTGGACCCAGATTTCAGGAATTCCATGGGGATACTATCAATCCCTGGGGCTTTGCCAACCTTTAAGTTGTCTATTAAACCTAATATTAACTCCGTAGATACTGGTTCCCATTCCATAACAGGTTGGCTTGGTATCACATTGATAGCTGTTACATTAGTGACCGCGTACAGCACAGAAAAGTGTTGTTCCCACACCCTCGTGGAGACAGAAGGGGCACCGGTAGAGATCCCATCCTGGTCTATGCTCCTGACTAATCTCCAAAACCTCGCAGGGTCAGATTTTGAAGCATTGTCGAGATCCTCCCACATTTGTCTGTGGAATCCGCCTCTCTTGGCGATCAATAGAGCCCTATACTCCCTCCTTTTAGTCAGCTCTCAGGAGGCAGTCCCTCTGTCTAACTCTAAATTTCCGGTAAAGACCCCGGAGCTCCATCCTCGCCAACCGGCATTCCTAATCGTACCAACCAGTAGGCTTCTGGTCCCTCCGCCTAGTTGTTAGGGGGCCTGTACTACTAAAGCTTAGAGAAGGCAACAGCCAATCCACTAATCCCTGATAACTAAGCAGCAGCCCCTTATAAGAGGGAGCTTCCCTAATCTCCAGAGAGAACTGCAAACCCTTAGGGGAGTTCATCAAGATGGTCAGTTCCTGTTCCAGCTAGGAACCCCAGCGCTTCCTCACACTCCCTGGACGTTCATTCTCAGTATAATTAGAATTAGTAGAGGGGGTCCCTTGCATATAACGCTGACCCAGTTGAATGAAATGTTAAGGGAAGATGGGCTGTTAAATAATGAATAGGATACCGAGACACCCAAGAAAAGACATTAGCAAATACTAAATTCTTGGACCCCAGGTTATTTCTCTCAGAGAGCTGGTGCAATATAGAAGGAAATGTGGCACCATCGTAACCATCTGCGCAATCTGACAATCAACTGAGTGTCTCAAATAACCATCATCCTCAACTTTAAATGACAATTTGAGCCCATAAGCTTTTAAAATGTTCAAGTTCCGCATCGCATTCTTGAATATTTCTTTAGTTAAGCATTATTCATTTAACATTCTGTGTCTGAGACAATGGTATCTCACTATATAGTTTCAGGTCATATTTTGCAAGAAAAGTTTCATTTTTCAGTCGTAGCTTTATGCATGCATGGAGAAGGTAAAATTTGGTGTTGGGCAGATGAGTACAAATCAGATCATATCATTTTCAGCTCTTGCTTAAAAAAAAGAATCAGTCTGGACAGGTCACTGAAATGCAATGTGAGAATTTGGAAGCCAGAACAATGATGTTGAAGAAGAGACACCTTACCTGTTCGAGGCACTGTTGCCATTACTTGTAGTCACCTTTGGTGTTGCATTGGCAACTTTATTAATAACCTTCACAGCACCCTGAGATTTCTCCTTTAATTTGTCTGCTGAAAGAGACACCGATGTCAGTTTATCTGCTGCGCTCATATTTTGGTTCAATGGCATAAAAAACAGCAGAACAACTTGCTACATTTCCAAATGCCTATATGTCAGACTTAATCTACTGATAATGAGACAGCTCAAGATGCATTTGCCAACAAATGAAGGATTATGACTGGGCAATAAAGAGGATATATCTATTAGAAGGGGTAGGAAAACCTGGGTCCAGGGGCCAAATGCGGCCTGTGGTAAGTTTTTATACTTGGCTCCCTTGCAGTTCAGGATCTGGGCCCTCGATCCAGTTCCCACCCTCAAGCACTGAAAGACTGAGCTCAGATAAGAGAGCGGAGATGAGCCCATGCACGCAAGGATAAGGGATAGATTCATGGCACAGATCCATGATCTGGACCTTCCTCTTCCTTCCCTATCCCTAAGCGCACCCCTTAGGTACCTCCGTCTCCAATTGTACGAGAACTTTGGAGCTCATACTGATTTTCAGAGTGGCTCCTGGGAGGGAAAAAGGTTCCTGTTTACTCATATAATTTAAGACCAGGAAGGACAATTAAGATCATTTAAATCTGACCTCCTACACAGTATATGCCACAGAATTCCAATCATTAATTCTTAAGAGTACTTTACACGCAGGTCTAAGCCATACAGGCCTAAAATATCTCTCTCAGAAATGCAAGGTGGTGATAATTTACAGAATCCATTTAAGTTCAAGTGGCATCACTCAAAATCTGGTTATGTCAAAGAAATGGCTTTACTCTGCTCCTGGTTTAACAAATGTATTTGCTTCTTGAATTGGATAAGTGGAATTCTATACCATGACAACTCAGTTTATAAAGCTGAATTGACTATACTCAACCAGAACAAAAAATCAGTATCCTTGAGCATATTAATGACTTCTTGGCAGCATGTAGCTAAAAATATTGCAGAATAAACCCTCCAAGCTTGTGGTGCAACATAGCAGTGTCCCCATTCCCTGCCTGCATTGCCGTAAGGCAAGGTGAGTGGTAAGGAACAAGAGTGTTGTGCATTGCATTGCAAGCTTGGTGTGGGCTTGCAGTGCAGGCAGGTGCAGCACTTCTGTAGTCTGCTCGAGGTGAACGGCAGGAACTGGAATACTGGTGGATTGCTTTGCAAGTTTGGAGGGTGTATACTACAGTTTTTTAACAATACACCAACAGAAAATCATTAATATACTCAAAAGGCACACATTTTTTAGCTGGAAGGGTAATGTAGTATTTCAATGCAAGTTCAAATTCTGATAAGTCAAACTTTTATAGACATCCCACAAAGTTTGACTCCACTGCATTTCAGCAAGACGTTCTTTTATTTAAAAACTCTGTTCAGATACAGAACATTAAAAAGAACTTTATTTTAAAAGACAGGATCATACCAGCCTCCTCAGCAGTGCTTTCTTCCATTTTAGCTGCATTTATAGTGAGTGATGCTGACAGCCCGGCACCACCTGGCCCATTCTGCACTGTTGCAGCTGCCGCATTCCTGGTAGGTGGGTCTTTGTGGTGGAATTCATTTTCAGGGATCATGCAAGGCTTTCTACTTTTCAACTGCCCAGAATAGCTGAAAGTCGCACAAAGTGTTAAATATGCACAAAAGAGAGTAAAATATAAATATGGGTTGCTGTTTAAAGAGATCATTTAAGCAAATAGTTTATGTATTTACCATGTTATCTGCTGTACTCAATCTTTCTGTTATTAATCAGTCCTTTAAGAGAAACTGATCCACAAAAGCCTTGCCATAAAATCTTTCCTAAGAAATAAGTCACCAATGTATTTCTTACATTAAGCTTTGAATTTTTTCTCAAGTTATCCTCCCAGCAGACAAGACAGAAGATAGTTTTATATTTTTCCAAGGCATGAGAAAATAGCTAAACACACTGTATATGTACATACTGTAGCAGCATACCTTCCTAAACTGTGTAAGTGAACCCCATCTTATCTCCTCTCTCCTTACCTTGTCCTGAATATGTTACTTCCACTCATCATTAGATAAACTCATTGGGGAAGGGGGCCAGAGTATTTTATCCTGTGACGCGCTCTGCACACTTAATAATCCAGTTTATAAAAATTAGAAGCTACAACTCACAGCAGCTCCTGGACACATGATTGCATATTCTTCCAAGATAAGGCAAAAGTCAAACCTATAGTCAAAAGTCAAGACTATAAAACATTTTCAAGTTTTTGGAATACTTCAAACATCTATCTTAATCATGGTTTTTAAGGCAAGGTTTTGTTACCCCATAGCTAATGCATATAAGTCAGGTCTCTTCTCCTTCTCTTCCTGACAGATCTTGTGCACTCTTCTCTCCAAGGCCTGACCCAGGTTCAAAACCTTTGGATACCAGGGAAGGATTTTGGTCAGTACAATCAAGATGTTTCGGATATGTGTATATTCGCCCGTTTCAAGACAGTGTACAGATGCCTAAAATAAAAATCAGAGAGTCCGATCAAAACAGCCTTCATTAAAATTGTGGGGAAATGCTTGTCAACATCAGATGTAAAAATCTTTTACTTACCTTAGTTAATTTATAGTGCCATTTGTGTACCACATGTCGAAAGTTTTCATAATCCAGTTGGTCAGATTTGTTTCCACCATCAAATCCTGTTGCCCGTAATATGGTAACAAAACCTGGATAGTTGCCACATTCCTGAACATGTGTAAAGAAAGAAGTCACTTGGATTCAAGCAGCGGATAAGAAGAGAAGAGCTAAATGTAAAAGTTTAGCGCAGACACACAGCAAGAATTTGATAGGTGTTTCTAACACCTGGAATAACTAAATTATACCGAAGGACCAAGTTTTGGTGCCAAAAGGCAAGACAAACATAAGTGGTCACAGGGCTCAGTCAGTCCTGCAAAGCACTGAACATTCGGTTTCCAAAACATCCAAGCATGTGCATCGCCTTGATTAAGTTTACTTAAGGAATGCTTATGTGTTTAAAATATAAGCATGTGCTTAGCACTTGGAGCAGGACATACTATACAATAGCCTCAAAGACAGAAACCCAAAATATTAGAAGTCAGTTATGTACATGAGTAAGTTTACGTTAAAAATTTAATTCCATTTGGCAAACACATGGTCTTAATGATGATTAAAAATACTAGTACAGGAAAGTTGAAGGAAGTACAGTACCATACTCCCATATAAAACACAAAAAAAGAAACAACCCTATTATGACAGATAAAGCAAATGCCAATAGATTTTTTTCACTTCTAAAATCAACTGGACTCCATACCAACTAAGGAGAATAAAAGTTTATATTAAGATATTCCCTTCCTTAATTATGTCCACTGGAAGTTCAGAAACCTCAGTGGCAAGAAGGAATAGAAAGTGGGAGGGGTTAGGAGGAGCTAAACATAGGACAATATTTAATTTTTTCCATATCTTTAGTCAATCTACTCCTTCAGAATCCAAGATAGGGAAAGTCCCCCCCTCCCCCCCCAATTCAGAAATCTAATTGCAAGTGTTTAATGTCTACATTAGTATTTTTTTAAATGTAAAAGGAGCAGCAAGCAGCAACTACTTTTTCTATTTATTTATTTATTTATTTATTTACTTACTTACTTACTTACTTACAATTTATATCCCGCCCCATCTGCCCTCAGGGCAGCCCGGGGTGGCGAACAACATTCAATAAAAATATAAAAAAATTTAACACAATTTAAAATTACAATATGTGGGGGGAAACCCCACCCCACCCCTACCCCTCGCCAAAAGCCTGACGGAACAGCCAGGCCTGACGGAACAGCCACGCCGAAACAGCAGGAGAGTGGGAGCCAACCGAGCACATACTACCGGAATAGAGTTTCTCCCCCTTCCTCTTTGACAACATTTCGGTGTTAATTTGAATGATGAGATGGAAGGAATGTTTGAGATGTATGCAGAGATTCCCTTCCCCAAACACTGAAATCCCACCTCCAAGCAAAGATACGCAGCTTATGCAGCTGAAGCTTACACTGTACATAAACCCAATTGTACCTGGCTTTCTCCCCCTTTTTAAACAGCATTAATATTTTTGCATCTTCCACTTTTAATAGATCTGGCCTCACCAGTAGTGACAATATATTTATTTATGAAGCATTCCACAATTGTGTCTTTTACATACCTTTTCATATATGGTTCTATCACTGTGCCACCGAGTCACAGTCTCTAACATGCAGCATAGAAACCTGCCGTACCTACTAGCTTCATTTTCAGTACAACTTGCTACTGTATAAATTATATCAGAGAAAACCTGTCAAGAAAAAAAAAAAGTAATACTATATCATGTAGTCAAGATTACTTCGAAAATCAAAGCCAACTGCATTAAATTTTCTTTCTTTGTTTTCACAAGATTACTAGAATATAAACAAATAAGAGAGAAACCAAATCCTTCCCTTGAATTCTGAATGACCTTTGATGTTATTAGCGCCCAACTCATTTTGTTGGGCTTGAAAATTGCGGACTGCCAGAAACTTTTCCTGACTGTATGAACCAAATGGGGTTCAACTTTGGAAAATTACTTTAGTAAAGAGATTATAGATGTATTTATCATGCCCCAGGAACACTGCATACATGGCTCACCTTATAAGATGACAGCTTTCCTAACTACCAAAACTCCAAACTCCACCTGGGAGTCTAGCAGTTTTCTCCTCTCTTACCCAGAATGATAGTTAGGGCCCAGAGAGGAAAACGTTCCATGAATCGCTGATCTAGCGCAGGACCCCTCCCTACAGGGAAAATCCCAGCGGAACTTTCCTGCTTGGGGTGATATCTACATGCAAGCCTCTGATTGGTTTACGTGCAGTGATATCATCCATCAATCATCGCATGCAAGTCTGATTGGCTCACAAGTGGTAACTGATGGGTGACATCACAACACACAAACCAATCAAAGGCTTGTGTGCGATGATGTCAGAAGGACCAGCATCCCTCTCCCTACCCTGGCCTGTTCAAGAACTCTGAGCATGCTGGGTTGAGGAGGAGGGAGCCATTGCGGACTGGGTGAGTTGAGGCTCCAGGAAAGAGGAGCGAGGTCCCATGTGGGCTGGGGAGGGTGAGGGGAGGCAACCCTTGGCACACCCCCACCCAGCCCAGTTCAGGGGAGAAGAGAGGGAATCCCGGGGGGGTGGGGAAGAGAGGAACTCATCCCAGCCTGCCCAGGAAAGGGAAATCCTGGTGCACCTGCTGGGATTTCCCTGCTGCTGGGCGAGTTGGGGATCGGGGGGAGGAGGAGATCCTGCAGGGACTCACCTGGCTGGCAGGAAAATGGTGGAGCGACTGCGACAGCATAGCCTGAGCCCAACACGTTGGGGCCTTCCTTCGATGGCGCAGGCCTACCACATCATCAGGCCGCCAGCAAGTTGCTGGGCCATGGGTTAAGGAGGGGAGGCAACCCCCCTCAGCCCGGAGGGCTGGCTAGCCCGCGAGGGTGAGGCGGGAAGCGCAGACTTTCACAGTATTTTTTTTTAAAACGTCCGTGGGAGAATCAAGGCCCCAATGTTAAAAGCAGATGCTGGAATCAGAATATAGTTGGTCGTTTTGTTGGCGTATGCATGTCTTTTCCCAGGAAAGAATGTGAAATATTGCTTTTGGAAGTGTTTTTTTTTTTACAAAACGAAGTTCCATCATAACCCAGCTACTTACTCTATCATAACAAAGCAGTGTGGAAAAATTGGGTGTTTTCTGTTGGTGCAACAACTCCACAAAGTGAGCACAGTAAACAGCATCAATGGCAGAGAAAATGCAGCGAGGAAATATACAAAACTGTAGAAATTTTGTGATAGTCTCATTTTTGGTGGACTCTTCAAAAACAAAAAGGGGATGAAGACAAAAAATCAGTTTCACATATGCAGTTGATATTCCAACAAAACTCTACAAAACACAACACCTACAAAACAAGGGTGAGGAACCCCCCACCAGGGACCACTTTGGAAATTAGTACAAGCACCTTGTGCAGGACAGACGCCAAGTGTTTCCTGAGGGGCATAATCAGTATGTGGGAAGGGTCAAAATCATGGATCTGCCCAGAGATTTATCCCCTACCATGTGTGTTTCTCTCTATTCCCTTCTTTCATGAGTGTGCTCTCCTTCAGTGCTGGAGTGTAGGGGTTGAATCCTGGGGCCAGATCCAGGAACTGGGAAGGGGTCAAATAAAAACTGACCACAGGCCATATTTTTGCCAAAGGGTCCCCATCTCTGTTCTAAATTGCACCACATCATTTTGCCCTAAGAATTCAGACATTCCTGCCCCGCACCCCCAGGCACAAATTTTCAAGCCACCCAGTTTTCACCAAGTTGGGAAGAAAGCTATCGGATGACCAACGCACTGATTCATGTAAGAACCTAAGCGGACTTTAAGTAAGGCTTAAGAGTGCCACGGGCATTGTGCGTTTTGTGGGTGCTCTTTACTAGGATGAATTTCAACTCCATTTAATTCAACAAATTAAATATTTAAGGTGTGGCTGCTGACCAAAACTGGCATATTTCCCAGGTCTAGGCATTTAAAATAAAATACACTGCACCAAGTTAATTGATCTTGATAATATATCTCAGCGCACAGAAGACCTAATTTTTTAAACAAATGTTTGCAGTGCTAGCATAGCAAGAGTCGAGTCAACAGAACTTTGTAATTTAGCTTGACAAGAACCAGTGATGATGGAAAGTCCCCCTCACACTTACTTGCCAGAAGCCAGTTATCCTTTTCCAGTTTCAGTCTCTGAAGAACTCTCTGCACATGCTCCGACTGCTTTTTCTCTTCTTCAACAAGCTTATCCTGCAAGGCTGTGCAACGTTCTTTTTCTTTTTTCTTTTTATTGGGAGGCTACAAATACCAACACATTGTTATTGTTTGCAATTAAGAAAGCCTTAAATACAAATTGTTAAATATTTGCCTTAATACAACACAAGATGCGCTCTGGACACCTCTTCTACCGAACTTTTAGCTTACTTTTGTAAGCTAAATCGCCATTCCCTGTCTCCCCCCCGGATCAACTCCCGTTCTCCTGCTCCCTCTGGAACTGTCGCTCTTCTGCTAATAAAGCCCCCTATATCCATGATCTTTTCTTCTCTTGCTCCCTTCACCTTCTCACCCTTACTGAAACCTAGATCTCCCCCACTGACTCCGTCAACCCCTGCCACCCTCTCCTACGGAGGTCTCTCCTTCTCCCACCAGCCGCGTTCTGAAGGCGTAGGCCTCCTCCTCACCTCTTCCTGCCAGTTTCAACCCCTTCCCTCTCTCTCTCTTTCCCCTCCTTTGAGGCTCACTCTGTCCGCCTCTACTCCCCTCTGCACCTCCGTGTTGCTGTTATCCACACACACACACACCCCGGCTCCCTTTCCTCCTTTCTCTCCAAGTTAGAGTCCCAGCTCACCTTATTCCTCTCCGATGACATCCCCACACTCATCCTTGGCGACTTCAACATTCACGGTGATGCACCCTCTCAGCCTTGTATCACCCAATTCCTCTCCCTAGCCTCCTCCTTTAATCTCCACCTCTAGACTAGCTCCCCCACCCACACTGATGGTCACTCTCTTGATCTCGTGTTCTCTAGGAACAGTTCTGTCTTCGATCTCTCCTTCGAGCCCCATCCAATATCCAACCATTTCCTTGTCTCCTTCAACCTCTCCCGCTGCTCCCCGTCCTTTTCCCCATCTCTTCTGCAAATTACAGGCCATTGTACCCAGGACTTTGCCTCCTCGCTCTCTCCTCTTCTCGCCTCAGTCTTCTCCTCTTCTTCCCCCGATTCTGCCATCCCCACCTTCAACTTCTCTCTCGTCTCCACCCTCGACTCCCTTGCCCCCCTCTCTTCCCGCCCGGCTCGCTCCCGTAACCCTCACCCTTGGCTCGCCCCCACCATTCGCCATCTCCACTCCTGCACCCGGGCAGCGGAACACCTCTGGCGCAAATCCCACTACCGGGCTGACTTCCTGCACTTCAAATTCTGCCTCTCATCGCTCAACTGTGCTATCTCCCTCGCTAGACAGCAGTACAGGGCCTCCCACATTGAGACCTGTTCCCGGGACCCTCGCCACCTCTTTTCCACCTCTGACTCCCTTCTCAAATCCCCCTGTCCTCCTTCTCCCTCCACTCAGGATCTTGCTCTCTTTTTCACCTCTAAAATTGACAAGATCCGCCTGGAAATTGCTTTCAAGTTCTCTCCCCCCTCCTCCTTCCCTCCCGCTTCTCTTGAGGAAATCTCCTCCCTGCTGTCCTCCTCCAACCCCTACACTTGCCCCCTGGACCCCATTCCTTTCCGCCTCCTGACCTCCATTGCCGCCACCGTCGCCCCTCCCCTCCTGCACAGCATCAACCTCTCCCTCTCTACCAGCTCCTTCCCCTCTGCCTTTAAACATGCCACTGTCTCCCCCATCCTCAAAAAGCCCACTCTGGATCCCTCTGAACCCTCTAGTTACCGTCCTGTCTCGCTCCTCCCTTTTGCCTCCAAGCTCCTTGAACGGGTTGTTTACTCCCGTTGCGTTGGCCTCCTCTCCACCAACTCCCCCCTTGACCCCCTCCAATCTGGCTTCCGCCCCCTTCACTCCACTGAAACCGCTCTTGCTAAGATCACCAACGATCTTCTTGTGGCTAAATCCAGGCGCCGTTACTCTATTCTTGTCCTCCTTGATCTCTCTGCTGCCTTCCACACTGTTGACCACTCCCTCCTGCTTGAAATCGCTCTACTCCTTGGGATTCCGGGACTCTGTCCTCGACTGGTTCTCCTCTTAACTCTCTGACCGCTCCTTCAATGTAACTCTTCCTAACTCCTCCCCTTCCTCCTCCTCTCAGTCGTGGTTCCCTAAGGCTCCGCCCTTGGCCCTCTCCTCTTCTCTAGTTACACCCAATCCCTAGGCAAACTCATTGCCTCCCACCGTTTCCAATACCACCTATATGCTGACGACACTAAACTCTATCTACTCCTTCCCTCTCCCCCTCTGTTCAAGCTCGTCTCACCAACTGTCTCTCCGATATCTCCACCTGGATGTCTCAACGCCAATTCAAACTGAACATGGCGAAAATTGAACTCCTGATCTTCCCTCCCAATCCTTCCTCTCCCTCTTCCCTGTCAATTGCCATTGATGGGGTCTCCATCCTCCCTGTCCACCAAGCCCGCAGCTTGGCCTTCATCTTCAACTCGCACCTTACCTTCAAAACCTATATTGACTCCGTTGCCAAATCCTGCCGCTTCTCCCTCCACAACATTGCCAAGATCCACCCTTTTCTGTCTGTCTCCTCTGCCAAAACTCTCATCCATGCCCTAGTCATCTCACGCCTCGACTATCGTAACCTCCTCCTCACTGGCCTTCCCCGCTCTCACTTTTCTTCCCTCATTTCTGTTCAAAACTCTGCTGCCAGGATCATCCACCTCCCCCACCCTGCGAAGGCCATGTAATCTGTTCAGTGTCGGGCATATTACTGACGCTATAGAATAATAATAATAGGTTCAAACATTTTTAAAGAATTTAAAGCACAAACATACCATTTCCTGATTGTCATCTATTGCTTTCATCTGGACCTTAAGTTTATTGACTTCTCTTTCATAACTACTCTTTGGAATGGCAAGGTCGTACATCGTCAGTGACCAAAACGTAGCATAGAACTGTGGACTGATGTCATCCCAAACCTTAGGAAGGTGTAAAGAGATCACTGCATCGTGAACAGGAGCCATCACAAGCTCACAGGATGTGATGTATTTGTGAACTTTGTGTTGCTGCTTGTTCCCCTTTTCAGCTTTTTTAAGTTCATCATATTTTGACTGGAGATTTAAAGAAAGAGATTTTAGTGCTTTGCATTGTTTGTGCACATCTGTACATCTTTTTTCTCCTATGTTATCATGTAACATTCAAAGGAAAACTTTTTCTATCAGATACTGTACAGATTTAAATACAGAAAATTTTATTTGCATAAGACAACACACTGAAATAAATGCCTGTGGAAGTTTCAACATTTCCATGGTAGAAAAAAAGATCTGATCTCACACTATAGATATTACCCTTTTCCCCAAGCGCAGACTATTTGATGGAAACTTTCTCTAACCAACAATTTCCATAGGGTAAAAAATACTATTGTGAAAGTAATTTCATCAACATTAGTTTCGACAAGATGTGGTGTAATTTTCTTTTAGGTTAACCGTTTTTGTTTTTTTAAGAGAGGGAAAAAAATGACAAAACAAAACAAAATATCCTAATACATGGGTTCTGGAAGATGCTAAAAATACACAGTCTACATTTCACCCATCTTACAACTTTGTTATTCCATATTTCCCTTTCCTGGGAAACTCCTGGATTGCAACTTCCCTCCTTAGACACAAAAAAGATTTTCCCCTTTGGACTAGGGTTAGGAAAGATGGTTTCTCTCCCAAGCAGTTACCCTTTCATTGCCAGTCAAACTCTATTATTTTTACTATAAATAAATAAATAAATGAATGAAGCACTGAAGAAGATGATAGAAGCAGAACTGGACATACACAACCATGTTCATAGTGCTTTGTTCAGGATTGATCCCCGTTTTAAAAAAAAATATTTCCAATGAGAAGTATTTCAATAAAAGGCTGACATGGTAACCTTAAAGCTAGTTGTCGATTCTATTCAGGTAAAAAAAGAACAAAGGTTCTCTGGATTCATATGGTTACAACTCCTCAACCAACATCCATCCATATTTGAACCTACTACTGAAGGGCCAGGTATTTGCGTGGTGACAAATACCTCGCTTTAAAACCTTGTCTGCAATTGGGGTCACATGGTGCCCCGGACATTGTATAAAACAAATTAATAAAACTGTGTTAACAAGTCAGATTGCATATATTCCTCCTCATATTCCATGTATTCCTCAAGGATAACGGCAGCTGTTGTGTCCCACTGGTTCATGCCCCTTCTGTGTCTCCCACCCCCACCCCATTGCAGGTTGGTTTGTTTCCTGCCCCCCCCCCCCCCTTTCCAGTAAATACTATATCTAAACATTTCTGGGGTACAACTGACCCACATTGGAATGAATGGAAAAATGAAAGCACTATACACCTAGGGATGTATATTTGCTCCAAACATGATGTAGAATTTTATCTGTTTTCGTAACATGCCATTTTCTGTGTGTACAGAAACATTTCAATACAAGTGCACTGGGGGCGGGGGGGTCAATTACACCCCAAGTGGAAAACTCTAATTACTAACTATCATACAACTTTGTGTGCTTTTTAGATTCTTTATACAGCAGTTAACAGTGTGAAGCTTCAGTGATGGTTTGCGACTTGCAAGGTTGTGTTATTTCAACCCCTCCGTAAGTTACTATGGCAGCCAGCTACTGAAATGCAGATGAGTTCCTAATAGCTCCTGATGGCTCAGGACCTTGAAATGCAGACAAGCTGTTTGCATGGCTGAGTTATTACCCACTTTATCTTTGTTTGCTTATGGATGACGAGAACACTGGGATGTTAACACTTGTTATCACCTAGATGTTTTCTAGCTTGCATATGAATGTGTTGTCCCTGACTAAAGGAAATCCATTCAAGTCTAGGTATTCCTTTGTAATGTTCAATACTTTAGTTGAAAATGTTACTTTTGCAGTTACTATACATCTTATGTTCCAAAAATGGGTGGTCAATTCAAACCAGTACCATGACTGGTGAGATTTTACTGGTAACAGTGAGGGTCTCTAGTAGTAACACCATAGGCTTTTGTGTTGGCAATACATTTCTGTACGAAACACAACATTATTAATGTTTTTATGTTAAGCTGGAGTCATTTTCAAATCAATCATATTTATACTTTTCAACTCTATTTAATTGGGGTATATCATACCCCATAAGCAGGTGAATACACAAGGTTTTTAGCGCATATTAGGGTTAAAATACATTTAACATTTACTTATACAACAGCATTCAAAGTAATCAGGAAAATCCTCTCATTTTTGTTCATAGAACAGGTAACATCTGTTATAAATACTGCTGTTCAATAGGAAGTTAGCTTTAAAAAAACAGCTCAATAACACTAGTGTTATTAAAAACCAATATGAACAATTCTGAAAACCCCAAAGGTTATTCTCCTTTAAAATTGAACTATTTCATCTTGCATCTATTTTCATGATCAAGCTTCTAATAAAAACAGGTCGTTTGGATGCTACACGGGTTTTAGTGGTTAGAACAATCTACTTATAACAAGATTATAAAATTCCTATATTCAGCCAATTTTCATATACCATTTTCCTTCAGCATTTCTTTAGAATGACCAAATCAGCAAGTGTGCCTGCCTGTATGCTATGTTATTTGGCCACTGACATTCTGAAAAGTGTATTGACATAAATAAGAGACTGTGTTATTAGAA
Source organism: Sphenodon punctatus (assembly GCA_003113815.1). Lineage (NCBI taxonomy): Eukaryota > Metazoa > Chordata > Lepidosauria > Sphenodontia > Sphenodontidae > Sphenodon > Sphenodon punctatus. The sequence goes on along the minus strand of QEPC01011901.1, from coordinate 5,218,205 downwards.
CGGTGTATCATGTTAGGAGAACGTCAGTACCATACTTTCAGAACCATGCTGTTACTGCAGGATCTTTATTGCTTCCCAACTCTGCAGCCAAGGAGCTCCTAAGACCATACCCAGTCCTAGACCAGCCTGATCCCTGTACCAACCCAGCTCACCTCCTCCAAGCCTGGGCATGAAGTGATGCAGTCCAGCCATTGCAGGTACTCTGCAACATCACAGTATTCCACGAGGGTGGGGCTACATCAGGAAAGCCTTCCCCCAAAGAGCACCATGAAAACACAACACTCCATTGGGGCGGGGCCTATAGCCTGCAGGGAACCTGGACAAAGTCATAATACTGGTCCAAGTACTGACAGCCACTCTCTGTGAGGAAATCATGGAGCTGTACAAAATGATGCTATCATTCAGTAATTCACATTTAATACTGCATGCAAACAAATGCTTTAACTTACCGAAATATGGTGTGCATACATAGGCCTTGAGAGGAAAAATGCAGCATCGTGGGGTGTGTGAAACTCATTGCAGAGAACATCAATAGAAGGCACTCGCTTAATATAATCCTCTGTACTTAAATTGGATGCTAAAAATCCACCAAATTGTACCAAAGTATCATGGCACTGAATGGGGGGGGGGGAAAAAACAAATACATACAGACTGAATTAAAGACCAATTTATGTTTTTGTGAAAGGTCTTTAATGAAAATCAGTATTACAAGTCAAATACATACAGATAACAAGCCACTAGTTATCTACCTGCAAAGCACAACTACTGTTGCTGTATCTTGTTACAACTACTGCTGACAAAATAATGTGACAGTTACTTCAATATTACAAAATAAATACTGCCATTTCCTTTGAAAATTAACACAGCTCCCTGTTCTGCAGCTATGTAAGTTTGCTAGAAAAATTAATTGGATCCTAAAAGTTTCAACCCCGTTAGGCTTGAATGTCCCAATTCCAGAATTTAAAAAAATGTTTTGTACCATATGAAATTTCTAGAGCATGCTTGGGGGGCACACGTTAGGTCCAAGGGGCAAATGTAGCCGATGGCAAGTTTTTATGAGGCCCCTCTCCAATTCCTGAATCTAACCCCTTCTTCTATTTGACCGACGGAGTTCGTACTAATTTTCAAAGTGGCCCACAGAAGGGAAAAGATTCCCCTACCCCTGTTATAGAGCAACTTGAAATTGACAGAATATATATTAAAACCTTCATGTTAATCTGAAAATTCTTTTAACTGATAAATTAATTTTCATGTTTTCTTTTTTGTCATGTCAGCAAGCATTACGAGGAGAGACGTCAGCATTCTGAACACATCAGGTTTTAAGAAACTGTTCCCCAAGAAAGCAAGGGTGGAGTCATGACTAAATTAAGACAGAGGGTCCTACTGTTAACCACTCCCTGCATTCAACACAAGACCCTATTCTACCAGCACAACTAACGCCAGCATCATTGTCTCATGTGACCAAGTCTTAATGAAGATCCATACAGAACTAAACACTTGTCATTCTAGGGCCTAATTTTATTTTTTGGAAAGACAATATTGTATTGGAACTGCACTGGGTCAGATAAACAGGAGCTAACCTGGCCAGTCCAGTAAGTATAAAAGAAAAAAACCTAATGGCTTCTTTAACAAATTATCTGTCCCAGTTTAGGTTCCCTAAATATGCTATAAACTTTCATCTCAGGTCCAGCTGAACAATTACACTAGCTGATGGCTGATTATTAGCCTCCATAAAAATAAACAAGTGGTTTCCGCCTAGCTCCCAAGAGCAGTAAGTACACCATTGCAATTAACTCTAATTAGAACTTATGTTGGCTCATGAAATAACTTAGCAGACACAAAGAGTGCACCTTGCTCAAAACACGGCTTATCAAAATTCAAGTTCAACTGAAGAGTTCAAAAAACACGTTAAAAAAAAAAAATCACTTATCCAGTTAAATTTCTACTTGCCTGATCGTAGAGCTTTCCCACCAGTTTCAAATGCTTCTCCCCTCCCTCTTGAAAGATCACACCATTTCGCTGTTGAGCCATGAGAAGGCACAGTGGAAGGGCAAGATCATGGTCCAGTAATGCATCTTTTAACCTCTGAGAAGATTTTTTAGTGTTCCTGATCTGGCCAAAATATCCACCCTACTCAGAAACACACAAACACAAAAGAAGTTAAGGATCACAGCTTCAGAAACATTACTTCATTTTCAAAAAACAGCACATGGTAAATTGGCTCAGGAGTTCACATCTTTTCCAGCCTCTTGTCCTTCAATAATGCTGTCAGTGACAGGTATTGGCAAGTGACTACACAGAAGCATCCCGCTGGCTATTACACCCTCTTTACAACACAATCAAGTGTGGCAGCACAATGCCTAGTTGCTCTAACTCCTTTGTCCATCCATGCAGGAGATAAGCTTAAAAAGACACCCGCTGATCACAGCAGGTGGAACAAGTTAGACTATTGATTATCCATGTTTTAGACCCTTTCACATGAGATGCCCCCAAGCAATGCACACGTGGGTGCCTACGTGCGCATGACAGAGGAGTCCCATGTGACCGCCGCAGCATGTGGGTGGGGGTGCGTGCGTGGTCCTGTGTTGCACCCATTTCCCACGCATGAAGCTATCAGCCCTTTTCTATCTCTCTCCTCTGCCAAAACTCTCATCCACGCCCTAGTCATCTCACGCCTCGACTATTGTAACCTCCTCCTCGCTAGCCTTCCCCGCTCTCACCTTTCTTCCCTCATCTCTGCTCAAAACTCTGCTGCCAGGATCATCCACCTAGCCCGTCGCTTTGACCATGTGCAACCTCTCCTCTCCTCTCTCCACTGGCTCCCCCTTCCTGAGCGCATTCTGCACAAGCTCCTCATCTTCACCTACAAAGCCCTTCACAACCTTGCTCAAAGATTCTGATCTCCCTCCAAACCTGTTCGAGCACTCCGCTCCTCTTCCATCCCCTCCCTCAACCTCCCACGCCTCCCCTGCCTCCAATCGCCTTCGTCCCTTCTACCTCGCTGCCGCGCACGCCTGGAACTCCTTCCCTGCCCTCGTCTGCCTTGCCCCCATCCTCCACACCTTCAAGTCCCGCCTCAAAACCCACCTCTTCCGCTCTGTTCCGCCCTTCCTAACGCCTGCTAATCATCCCCACCCAGGATTATCCCCACCTGTTATCTGCAAATTCCCAATGTACTGTAACCAAGCCAAAAACGTGCACCTGAGTTCTCGCATCCTCATGAATGTTGTATCCCTTGTCTCTCCCTCTGTTCCCCCTTCCCCGTCTCCCCTCCACCTGTCTTTAGATTGTAAACTCTCGGGCAGGGACCATGTGTATCTTATTCTCTGTAAATCGCCAGATACATCGCTGGCGCTATATAAAAGCTTATATAATTAATAAAGAAGAAGAAGAAAATGAGGATAGCTCCGTGCGTGGAGATGGGTGCGTGTCCGTGTGACCACCGCCCACGCGCCGCACACCCATCCCTCTCCTCCCTCCCTCCCACCCACCGAGGCCTGTTTAAAAAGGGCCAAAGTTCCATATCAGCTTTCTTGTTCTAATCTCACTTCCCTGCAGCTCAAAAACTTGAGTTTTTGTTCACATTAAGATCTGAAGAACCATTAATCACATTTTATGAGAGCTTTCCAAACAGTCTGGCTAAAGCTCTGCAATAAGAATTGGAAGCATCAATGAAAAGATTCCCAGTAAACTAATCCATATCCTAACCTCTGCTTTTAGCTGTTCTCCCCCAGTCATAGCCTCTAGCTGTTCCATTGTCATCTCTTCTGTAATTTCTATTCCAGCCATTTTTTGTACCACCTCTTTCAAAATAAGCAGGTCAAAGCTGTAGAGGAAAAAAATATGAACATAAAAAATGTAAGTAACTGCTTCTTGCAGTTGGTCCAACAGGTAAACAAAACAGTCCCATGATATGTATTAAGAAGTAACAATCAACATTTCCAGATAGTCAATATTGAAAAACATGGTTAAAAGCTGAAAGACCAGAATTTCTGGAATGTCTTACAGATGCTACTACCGCTATAAATTGTTCTTCCTTTAAGGGATCAAAAAACTACATTAGGCTCTTGGTGAGAAGCTAGATGTTTATTTGTTTATTTAACAATTTTATATCCCGCCCCTTCTGCAAAGCAGCTCAGGGCAGATTACACTTTGAAACAAAAACATAAAAAATACCAATATAAAAAAACACATTTAGGGTGAAGACACAAAAATATAAACATAAAACAACTCCCTCCCCCCCATCCCTCAACCCCGCCCCCCATCCCTCCCTCATCCATCCCCTCCACCAAATGCCTGGTGGAACAGCCAGGTTTTACAAGCCCGACAAAAGGGCAGCAGGTCCGGGGCCTGGTGAGCCTCCTCCAGGAGCGAATTCCACAGCTGAAGTGCGGCCATTGAGAATGCCCTCTCCATAGTGGCCCCCCGATTTACACGGGGTACCTCCAAGTAGGCGCCCCCAGTGAACCGCAGGGGCCGATCGAGGAGCCAGGGAGTGAGGTGGTCCCGCAGATAAGTCAGGCCGAGGCCATGTAGGACTTTAAAGGTGAGAACCAACACCTTTATTGGGCCCAGAAGAAAATAGGCAGCCAGTGCAGAGAACAAAGCACTGGTATAATATGCTCCTGGCAACCCGACCCCATAAGAAGCTGGGCCGCCCCATTCTGCACCAGCGGCAGCCTCCGGACCCTCACCAGGGGTAGCCCCATGTAGAGCACATTGCAGTAGTCCAGTCTCGAGTTAACAAAAGCATGAATGATGGTGGCCAGGTTGGAGTCCGCAACATAAGGCCGAAGCCACCGAACCAACTGTAACTGTCAGAAAGCCCCCTTTGCCACCGTCTCCACCTGGATATCCAAGTGGAGCTGGGAATCTAGGAGCACCCCTAGACTCAGCACCTGGGAGACCAGAGGGGTACAAACCCTGTCAACAACAGGGGAAGTCACACCCGCCACTCTCCCCACCAATATTACCTCCATCTTGTCTGGATTTGGCTTCAGTCGGCTCTGCCTCATCCAGTCCCCCATAGCCATCAAACATTGGGAAAGCACAGAGATTTCCAGGCCTGGGTCCAATGAAAATAAGGAGGTACAGCTGAGTGTCATCAGCATATTGATGACAACTCACTCCGAACCGCCTCACGACCTCGCCTAATGGCTGCATGTACACTCTGAACAAGAGCGGAGACAGAATAGAACCTTGCGGGACACCACACGAGAGGAAGATGACTTATCCCCGAGCACCACCCGTTGGGTCCTACTGGCTAGGTATGAACGGAAACATTGTAGAACCATCCCACCCAATCCTGCCAGGTCCCGCAAGCAAGTCACCAACAGCCCATGATCAACTATGTCAAAAGCAGCCAAGAGATCCAATAGGACCAGTAAGGTCAAACGTCCCTGGGTCCATCTCCTGGCGCAGATCATCGACCAAGGCCACAAGTGCAATCTCAGTGCCATACCCTGGGCGAAAGTAAGACAGAGGAATCTAGGAAGCGGAGGCCATCTAGATGCTCCTGGAGCTGCTGAGTCACCAGCCGTTCAACAACCTTCCCTAAAAAGGGAAGGTTAGAGACTGGCCAATAGCTGGCGAGCGAATCAACATCAAGCGATGGCTTCTTAAGCGGAGGCTGGACCACCGCCTCCTTCAAACATTCCGGCACTCTACTCTTCGAAGGGAGGGACTGATCATCCCCGCCAGCAACAGTCCCCAACGTCTCCCAGCCGGCCTTAACTAGTCAGGACGGGCACTGATCCAGTTCACAACAGGTGAAGTTGTTGGGATTCAACTTCAGTCAGCTCGCCCTCATCCAATCCCCAACAGCTGTCAAATATCAGGTAAGCTGATGACACCCAACTCTACCTCTCATTTTCATCTGACCCAGATCCGGCAGTCTTGGTGCTTACCTGATATCTGACAGCTGTTGGGGATTGGATGAGGGCGAGCTGACTGAAGTTGAATCCCAACAAGACAGAAGTGATGGTGGTGGGAAGGGCAGTGCATGTGGCAGTTCCCATCATTGATGGGGTCCGCCCTCCGCTGGTATCCCAGGTCCATAGTCTGAACGTGCTCCTCGATCCGCAGCTCTGCCTGGATCTCCAGGTGGGAGCTGTGGCAAGGAGTACATTTCACCAATTACATCTGGTATGACGGCTTCGGCCGTATGTTTCAGATAGTGACTTGGCCACCATCAGCCATGATTCCATTACCTCGAGACTGGACTATTGCAACGCACTCTACGTGGGGCTACCTATGGCAACCGTCTGGAGACTGCAGCTAGTGCAGAATGCCGAGGCCCATCTCCTTACGGGGACGACCCACTGTGAGCACATTACACCAGCGCTCCGGGCGTTGCACTGGCTGCCTATAGTCCTTCCAAGCCCGATTCAAGGTATTGGTTTTGACCTATAAAGCCCTATACAGCCTTGGCCCGACTTACCTGCAGGACCGCCTCACTCTCTGCACTCTGAAGCGGTCTCTGTGGTCCACTGGGGGCGCTATTCTCAAGATCCCCCGTGTGGCCACTATGGAGAGGGCGTTCTCGGTGGCAGCACCTGGGCTGTGGAACTCCCTCCCAGTGGAAGCCCGGGTGGCCCCAGATCTCCTCTCCTTCTGTTCTATGTGTAAAATCTGGCTGTTCTGCCTGGCTTTTGGCGAGGGAGATGGGGTGTAGGGTTGGATGGAGAGCTGGGGTGGTTTGGGTTTTGTGCCTTCTCCTTTTATTGTATTTTTTGGTTTTATTTGATTTTATGTGTTTTTAATGTTGTAAGCCGCCCCCGGCTGCTTGGAGCAGGAGGGGCATGGTAATAAATAAACAAACAAACAGGCAGACTTTTTTGCTTGCCCCACGTGGCACACTCCGATTTTCTCAGCAATGCGCTGTGAGTGGCCAGGAATGGGAGCTGCGTGGCTCACAGGAGCGTGCATTCCCCCACACTACCTTCAGACAGGTGGTTGGATGAGTGGCTCCGGGGGTGGCCATGTATCTCATTTAAAAATACCCCAAGTGAGATCTGTCAGAAGCATCATATGTTAGTTACACTGTCATGTCCAAGGAAAAAGTTATTTGTTGGCTGAAGAGCTCAAGATGAACACCAACTAACCAACATCTAATTACACACTAGTTTGAAACGGCTATCATCATCTACTCCAATTTCCCTATAAGCATGCAGGCCAAAAGTCCACCTTATTTTTAAAGTTTTATTTTCCTTTTTTTTCAGAAGCCAAAAAAAAAATGAATTAATTAGAAGCAGTTATTGCTTCCTTAATAGAATTCCACTAAGCACTTATCTGGCATTCCAAAGTCAACCTTGTCAAAAGGAGATTGGCAAATACTTGAAAAAAGTTACGGCTTTTTTAAACAGTTAACTTTTTTTCCAGCAAAATCTTTACATCTTATTTCTAGTATGCGGGCTTTGCCTTTCTGTTGTTTTTCAAACTACAGTCCTCTAGAAACTGACCGAATGCCAGCTGAGCATGATCTGCTAATTCTCTCCTGATCGCTATGAAATGATTTCAGAGAGTGCTAAATAGCATTAAAGTCAGCCTGCATTTCTTTATCCACCCACCCCAAATACTGTTTTGCCTACCAAGCAATGAAGCTAATATGTCTAAGATCTACCTCCTTCCTGCAATATTGCATAGCGCGCACACAGAGCTATGCCACTCCAGTCCATCCTGGGCTGCTTCTTACATGTCCAGTATGCTAAGCTGGACCAGTACTGTCCTGCCACAAGAATTTTTTCACTGGCCCCTTTTTGTACGTTCCTCCGGCTGTTAAGTGACTTGCCTGTCACAAGACATACTCCAGCTTCATTCTTAACACATCCTAGGTAATTCCTTTTCTATTTCTAGAAAGCTTTTAAGATTACAGGTTGTTGGACTTGCTGATTAATCTCAGCACTTCTTTCCATTTAATACCCATAAACTTTCCAGATGTTTGTTTGTGTCTTTCAGCACCGGTAGCAGTTTTCCAGCTTTCACATTAACATGCTACGGTGAAAATAAGATTTGAGCTGATAATGTAAATTTGTGTCTCCAAATCTTATTTAAACTGGTGAAGGGAACTGTCCCCCTTTGTTAAAGACATTTTCTTCTGGACTTCCCTATTCGTTCACAGGATACTGCCTCCGAATGTAAACGGACCTTCTGCTTTTACACTTTTGCCTTCCACAGCTATGTTCAAGTTGGGAGCTCCTGGGTCCTCATTAGATTTGTTTCCTAATAACAAATCTAAGTTTGTTTCCTAATAACAAATCTAATAACAAAGTTTATTACTCCCATCTTTTTGCAAAACCCAATTCTCTCATGGTCTTTGCTTGCATACTGATTGAATTGTTGCTAACAGTTATGTCATCAGAAAAATCTAACTCTTCAAGTACACTCCTAAGATATATGTACAGCCCTGACGGGAGTAGGGTAGACAATAAATCTTCTGTTCCCAGAATAGGCAACTAGCAATTTGCTGCCACCATCAGATTACATAAAGCAGCAGGAACTGGTAATCACAGAACGATGCGAGAATTGAGGGGAAGGATGGGAAGAGACTGATTTTTTTCAGCTTCCAACACAATAAAGTGCTGAAGTGACCTTTTTCTTTTACCTTAGGGGGTATTTATCAAAAGCACAAGGACTTCAGCAACATTTGCAATGCATTAATGAAGTGTTTCTTAACAGAAACCCGCCAATACTTTTACAGGACTACATTATAGACACAGTGTATCAGAAATTAGTGTTTACCAAACGTGACAAAACACCACTACAAACAGTGGGGGTTATTCTGACAATTCAGGACACAATGTGGCAGCAGGGGAAGGAGAAAAGGGGTGGGTCCAAACAATGCCTCTTCCAACCAAGAGAAGTCAGACCCTCGCACCTGGCAGCCCCAGAACAGGGTACAGCTGACTGAACTTAACCTTTCACCTTCCCTGATATAGTGAACCAGGGGAGAGGAAATATATAGGAACAAGCATGTTCCTATATGTTTTTTTGGAAAATACCAAGTTTTGCTCAGGAAATTTAATATACCAGACCAACAAAATCAGGAATTAGCCGAGTATTTTAAGGATCAGGTATACGTACTTCATCCTCTGAGCATTCAATACCAATACTAAGTATGCTTGAAGGACAACTCCCCAAAAGTGCAACGTACTCTCATGCACCTCATGATAATGCTGCAGCATGTCGTTTAAAATCCTTTCAAACCAGTGTACAAATGCAGTTTCTTTACTAATTGGCCACTCATGGCCAATTAGTACTAATTGGCCACTGTAAAAGGCAGTGGCCAAACAACTAGCATATTTTAAAACAGAGGCTACTGCAGAGATTATTTTTGGTCAGACTTACCTTTTCCCAGCCTTTAGTTGATTCGCCACATATTGAAGTAGGCCAGCAAGTTCAATCGGGTATTTTCGAAAAACTGCACCACAAAAACTAGCTAAACCTAAAGTAGATGGGAGAGGGAGAAATAGCTGTGACTCAAAATAGTCTTGGTCTACCACAAAACAAGCATTAATGTCCTGTGTGGCTGATCAATTATGTATTATTTAGTCCATGCTTCTCTTTTCAGAAACATGAACATGCTGTTTTGCTAAGTTGCTTCTTTCTTAACAAATACTTTGATAAATTAAGAAGTGACATGTGATTAAATAGTTTAAAACAGAACTGGTAAAAAAAAAAAAATACTAACTTTGCAGCCAGCTAGAGATTGTAGTATCATCATGCTTCATTCTCTCCTTCTCAGGATTAGCCAGAGCTTCAATAATGCAATCTTTTTATGAAATCAAGGAAGATTTTCCTTGTGTAACTTGGATACCAGCATTAATAATAATTACAGTAATACTCAGAGGGCTTCACATCTACAAACTGCTTTATGAAAACATTCTGAAAATATCCTCACACAATCCCTGCTGCTGGTGGGGAGCCAATAACACTTGTGAGGTCACGTGGCTTACCAAAACACCGAGCTACGGACAGATCAGATCAAATCAAAGAGATGCAAACCCTCTATCTGAATATTTGCAAAGTTATGACTGGTCACAGCAAACAAGGTATAACAAACAATATACATTTTAAATGACAATAAGACTGCTTGAAAGTAATTATCTCCTCATTATTTAGGAGACAGGAAGCGTAAAACAGCAAACATTAAAAATAAAGTACTCCCAATGTTTGGGAACCGGAAAGGAGGGAATAAAAGCTAGGTCACTTTGTAGGGGAGGGGAGCAAGTTCCAAGAGAAAGCAAATCCTAAATCCAACCCAGATACAGCATCAGTGAAAGGCTTTCAGACAGAGGGTGGTCTTGAGTGGAAGGGACAGGATGGGGTGTGGGTGAAATGTTTCTAGATATGATTTATTTACACTTGTTTTAAGTGTGTTACTTTTACTTGATATAAACTGTCCTGAATATTAGGGATAGGACAGGCTATAAATCTAATGTAACCTACATACAAACTGGTGCGGAAGGGGTTTATGTGCTTGTACGTTGCATGTCGAAGTGCCACACTAGTTAAGCAGGTGCCAAATCCTCATGCCCACATGACATCATTGTCCATCGCCCACTCTCACATATGCAACACCCCCCTGTTCCTGCAGAGACCAGCAAGGCTCCTCCGCATGCTCAGCCCTCCAGTGTGGTCTGACTAACGTAACGTATGCTCCCAAGTACAGAGGTGCATGTCACACTACTACATTGCAGGCAGCACCATGACGCCACTTACCATGAATGAGGATTTGACCTCTGCACAAGTCTAGCATGACCTGTCGGCACACAACTTACACCTGCACCCTCTTGCGCACTAGACCGCCTCTCATACCGCAGTCACACCTGACGCCTGGTGTTACTAAAATGATATGCAGGCAAAGCCGCGGCAGCGGGGAGGAGCCCAATGCCGGCAGTAGAGCTGGTGCGAACAGGGATCTGCTGCGGCTAGCCTTGCACATGACAGGGCGCAAAAATCCAGTCCTGTAATGCGCGAGCAAAGCTGCAGCTGAATCCCATCTAACACGGCAGATCCCCGTTCGCACCAGCTCTACTGCCATCATCGGGCTCCTCCCCGCTGCTGTGTCTTTGCCTGCGTGTCATTTTAATAACACCAGGCACCGGTTGCGAATGCGGTATCAATCCAAAGCGGGCCCATTGACGTCAACTGAACTTTTCCGGAATAAGCGGTTTGAGGATTGTGCCTGAGGAACCAGGTAGCACATGCAACTACAGCATGAAGCTACCTGTTGAGAAGCAGAAGAGGTAATCAAGATATTACTATACGTGTACAATTAGCAGAAGTGGTAGTTTACAAAAGGATACATGCCAAGACATCATAGTTCAGTGAAGTGAGGTATTTTAAAGAATCAACAACTGGTGTTATTAAATTATCGTATTTTTGTATCTGTGACAAAATCTGAAAAATATCAAACGTACACAGATAAGGTTTATTTTACCACTAAGACTGTGTTAAGTGCCTTTCATATCTTAAATAGACTTTAAAACTACATCAGTATTTGTTATAATACATAAAATAGCATGGTCAACATATAAGCCAAACAAGAGTAAAATAAAAAGCACATGTTCAACAGTATTTTGGATTCTTTAGAAACAAGAGGTCATATTATTTAATGTCCATAGTCAGAGTTATAGTTTCAGCCTTCAGACTAGCAAAGTACATAAAATCCCCAAAAAGGTTTTTTTTTGCTGTGGTACGTCTATTTCTCTACATATGAATGAGAGAGAGAGATGGCCCCCTTGGGGAAAACCCAGCGAATAAGAGTTGCTATCATTCTGTCAAATTAAAAGCTAACAAAGACAAAAATTGGGAAAGGCTGTGTGTTTGCTTTAATTCTTATTCACAACCACTTAGATTTTACTACAGCAAATTATTTTAAAAATATTAAGACTGAATATAGTTGCAAGCACAAGCTGCAAATAGTAATTCTAGAATTCATATTAACGAAGTATTAGGATTCCAATTCCAATTTTCCTGCAGTATGTGGTAAAACGACACAAAGTTTTCCTTTCTAATGCAAGTGCTAAAGGATAAATAAGTGCATCACTTGACTTCAAGCTACACTAAGAGAGAGAGAGAGAGAGAGAGAGACCATGATCCAGCTATGACGAGTCCTGCATTCGTGGAAAGGACAAATGCGGACAGGTGCAAACTGCACCAGATCTGCCTAACAATCTGCACCATGCAGGCTCGCCCCACGGGGGCTGGGATGAAGTGGCATTGGAGCAGGATAGGAGTACTAGGTGGTGAAGAAGCAGAGTCTGGGTCTTATAACCTGACTTGTTATTTATTATATATGATATTTAGCCCTGTTTTAATATTATTGTTATGAAATGTTTTAAATTGTTTTTATTGTATTTTATTGTTGGAAGCCGCCCCGGGCTGTTTTGCAGGAGGGGCGGGGTACAAATCCATTAAATAAATAAATAATAAATTATGAGTGTGTAGGGCAACAGCTGGGAAGCTGGGAAGACAACCCAGCAAGTGCAAGCAGCAGGATCTTGCGAGACTGGGTGACTGGGCATCTAAATGGCAGATTAAATTTAATGTGGGCAAGTGCAAAGTGATGTACGTAGGAAAAAATAACCCAAACTATATGTATACAATGCTGGGTTCTAAGCAGGAGTTACCATCAGGAAAAGGACCTTGGAGTCATTGTGGACAATACATTGAAATCGTCAGCTCTGAGTGCAGTGGCAGTCAAAAAAGCAAACCGAATGTTAGGAACTATTCATAAGGGAAGAGAGAATAAAGATGAAAATATTATAATGACTCTACAATCTATTATGCTACAGCCCCGTGAGTATCATGTGCAGATCTGGTTCCCCCATCTCAAAAAAGAGATAGTAGAAATAGAAAAGGTACAGAGAAGGGCAACAAAAATGATCAAGGGTATGAAACAACTCCCCTACAAAGAGAAGCTAGATAGGTTAGGGCTCTTCAGCATGGAGAAGAGACGACTGTATGGCAGAAGTTTATAAAACCATGAGTGTTGTGGAAAAAGTAAACAGGGAATAGTTATTTACCTTTCCAAATACTACCAGAATTAGAGGGCACCCCATGAAACTAACACGTAACATTTTTAAAACACACAAAGTATTTTTTCACTCAACGCATAATTAAGTTGCGGAATTTGTTGCCAGAAAATGTGGTCACGGCCAGTAGCATAGCTGGGTTTAAAAAAGGACTGGACAAGTTTCTGGAGGATAAGTCCATTAGCAGGTATTAGCCGGGTAGGTTTGGGGGAATGTAACCTCTTACTGTTGGGAGTGAACAACAGGGAATGAAGTGCCCCATTGTGACCTGTTGGGTACTACTTCCAAGTGACCAAGATTGGCCACTGTTGGAGACAGGTCTCGATGAACCATTGGTCTGACCCAGTACGCCACTACTTACGTTAAGCCAACTCTGCAAGTGGGCGAAGCCTGACCAGAGTCTACAGGTGTGCTGGCAGGGTACACTACCTGAACTGCCAGCCACACTCTTGTGCATTGCCTGCCCCTAACGTGCATTCCACCCTTGCTAACACAGCAAGCACTGGGCAAGCCGTTCACTCACCGCCAGCATAGCAACCCTCCTGGCAACTACCCCATCCCCTGCCAGCAAAGCATCTGCTCCTCCCACAGCACAGCAAGCCCCCCTGAAATCCTCCCTCCCCCGTCAGTCCAGCAACTGCTACCACACAGCAACCTTACCCACCCCCTTCCACTGGGGTCATCTGTCACAGTGTTCCTAGCTGCCCTGCTGGGGCTCACCCCACCCCTGCACATCGTCTAACCAGGCACAGGGGTGCTATGCACCTGGCATGGGTTGTCCAATTCCCATGACCATGGAGCGTCAGACCCAGTATGACATGGCCTCCCCATTCTGTGCAGGGGTCATCGGTGGCACTTGCTTAAAATTCTCTCCCTGACACAGGGGTTGTTGCCAGTGTTGCCAGCAGGGGGAAAGTGGCTAATCTAATCCAGGCACCAGCACTGGGCTGACTGTTCTGGCACACTCAACGTCCAATACCAGACGGGAAGGGAATCTGCCGGTGCAGAGGCTTCCATGCCGTCCTTGTGCAGGCAAGGGCTGGATCTTGGTCAAAAGTGACTTTTCATTATGGGCACCACACTCAGGATGCAACAAGGATTCACTTTTTAGTGTGGGTGCTCAGAATTAAGGGAGACCCCAAAACCTTCTATGAATTTCTCAGAACTAGGTATTCAAGATCACTTAGCACTTTTTAAAATTTCCTCCCACTACGATTGTAAAAACGTGCCACGTTTTGTCCCGGGTCTCTTTCATCAAACCCAGTGACTTCAGGATGGCTTGCGTCAGAAAGGTTCCGAGAGAAAGCACTCAAACCTCATTTAAGTAAATACTCATCACACCACCTACATAATCAAATAAAATTGTTGGATTGCTGTGACTCAGCTTGCCAATTTGTCTTCCAGAGGGTTTCACATTTTCCTTGGTTAGACGCCTACAAAAGAAGAGAGGACATTTTGGTTTAACTCCTGCACACAACATTCACCACTATTGTTTATCACACACTTACAGGTTAATCCTAATGAAAACACACCATTCCCAGTTACGTGGTTGCCTACTAAAGATGTAAAAGGTAAAGAACTTTAAATACAGCATTCCATAACTTAAAGCAAAATTAAACAGTTTAAATCTTCTTTAAATGCAACTAATTTCAAATGAATGGGAATAGTAAACCTAAGGATACTGATAGTACAACAACAGATATCACATTACTTGCTGGCCTGAATCCAGCCCATACTGTTACATGCTGGCCCATATTGAGTGGAACTGTTGAGTCTCAGTACAGCATTGAAAAGTTGGGTCTAAACATCACAGCTTGACTAAAGAATGGCCTTTTGAAGCTGTCTATGCAGAAATGTTTAGGACAGAAACATGGGAATCAAAATATCCTCACACCCCAAGACACGGGAGTAACAATGCAAAGTTATGTAATAATGTAAGATCTGCTATCGCTTGTATTGTATCTGAGCTGCAGACAGAGGCAGAGGATCAAATCTCCCTCACAAGCACAAGAAGATAGGAAAGATGTCAATATAAGTGCCAGGTTTCATGTTTACAATTTTTTTTAAACCCACCTAATTTACAGCAAATAATTTTCTTTTTATTAACCTTAGCAAATGAAAAAGATGGCTAGAATGTCTGCATTTTTTTTATTTTGGGAACAATTCTGATAATGAAGCTACAAGTGTCCTGCTGAAACTTTTAACTCTGTCTAAAGAAAGCAGTTTATACATATATATCTAAGGTATAAGAGTGCCGCACCTTCAGCTTTTCTAGTTTCCAGTCTATAGTTCAGAGAAACACGGACATCATTTCTGCCCCAGTGATCATAATATTACTGCAGCACTGCAGTCCCTAGTAATGTCAAGACCTTCACAGCTTTGGAAACCTAGCCACTGGCAGAAAAGAGTTAACTGACTGACAAAGAAACTGCAGTTTCAACTCCTGACCTGCCTGGACCAGAACCCTGCAAGGTCTGAAAGCTTGCACACCTCCACCAACTTGAGTTGGTCAAATAAAAGATCTCTCCACACTATTTTGTCTCTACTGCCTATATTTGGGACCAACACAGCGACTATACTCTCTACACTAACAAAAATTAATATATTTTTTGCACCAATAATTCTCAATGCATGTTTCATTAAAGGCAGTTTTGAACAGAATATTCTCTTCAAGGCATAGTCAAAGTATGATGATCTATAAATTCAACCAAATAGTTTAAGTATTTAAAGAGAAAAAAGTCAACATATATTAGTTTTCCATTAGAGCAACACGTTAAGGGGAGAAAAAAGGCTCTTTCATGCTCTGTCTCATAAAGCATGAATGGAATGGCTACTAAACTATACTTATTCAACATCTGAGTTTTCAGAATTTAACTTCTTGAATTTAGATCATTTAATAATCTGAAGTACAACTTCTAATTGAAAATATGCCCGATCAATTAGGTATACAATGTTCTTCTCTACCCATGTTTTATTTAAAGTGCTTAATAAAGTCATTCCAGTCTGCATATTCTAGGATGTAAAAGTGCTCGCATATTTACTACGTGGCATACATGTCATATCAAATACTTAATATGCAATTTACCATATAATGTAATATGTTATTATGACATACACATTATGTAATAAATATACCAGCACATATTCCATCCTAAAATATACAGACTGGAATTTTAGTAGTGTGGTATAAGTACAGGGCCTTTACAAAAAGCAGCAACCATTTTCCTGGTGTTTATTTCCTAAAGTTCGATCCCTGTCTCTGGTATCACTGTGTGCAGGAATGTTGGGAATTTAGAGTTCTAAATCAGTTTAGAATCAATACGGTTACCATAGTTACCAAAATAGCATCCAGCATACAACAGTTGCCCCATAGAACAACAGAGAATGGTTACTTCTTTTTGTAAAGACCCTGTATGTGGTTCTTTGGCATCTCCTCTCACTCATGTTTCATCACTGTGAAAACATCCCTTTTTCCTGAGAGTAAAAGCAAACCGTTCAATCCAACACACGTAGATTGGGTGCACCTCTGCAAAAACAGTGCCACAGCACATGACTCATGATTACTCCATGTAAAGCTCTCCAAGCGCCAGCAGAGTTGAAAGTCGGACTACACAGAAGGATGGATTGTAAGATAGCTTTTGTTCTCTCTCTCCAACAGATGATTTTAGAAACCTGATGCAATACCATTTGGTTCCATCAACGGCAACAAAAATGGACATATGTCATGAATGTCCGACACAGTCGATATGCTTTAAATTTATTTACTGTGTATTTCAACTACCACACTATTGCACTACAAGGCAGGGCACTGTAGCAGACCCGTAGCTATAACAAACCTGTTATGACTTATAGTCAAAATAAATAATTTTTGATTGATTGATATAACAAACCTAGAAGTACACTTCCCCATTTATTTATTCATTCAAATTTATACCCCACCCCTGCTATTAAAGCAGAGGGTGGCTTACAACATAGAAAAACATCTTTAAAATCCCCTTAAAAACTGCACCCCAACTCCCTGAGGCACTCGGGCAAACCCAATCCTATCCCTGTCCGAACAGCAAGGTCTTAACATCACTTCTAGAAGATGACAGGCATAAAACATTTCTTGAATATTAATCTGAAGGTACAGACTATGCCATTATTTATGCATTTAAATATCTTTAGCAATCAAAGGACATTAATTTTAAGAGCGACGCCTCATACATATGGGATTTAATTCATCAACTATTTTTGTTAACAGAGAGCAAATCTGTCAAGTGTTTAATGCAGGTAGGTTTCCCCATGTCTAACACTTAAACAGAAAATCTGATTGTTCCTGAAATCTTATTTATCTGTAAAATACAAAATTCAGCATGACTTACTTCATGATATATTTGGCTCTGTCTATTGTCTGAGCTTTAACTTTCACTAGGAGTGTGTGACTGTTGTACGTTTCATTCTTCCATTGTCCGTAAAGGCGATACCTTTTAGAGATAGGAGGAATGAAAAGAGAAAGTAGTGTAATGTTCACTAAAAAGTTAAAAAAAAATAAAGATGACTCACCATAAATAAAAATGTAAAAGCAAGTGTACAGTACTCACCGGTACTGGTATGGAAACGTTTTGAACATTCCCCAAAGTTCCTCAGACATGCACGCGTTGCAGTCCATCAAAGTAAGAGATGGAAGCAACACTTGGTCAGTAATACTTAGCAAACAGCTAAACAAGACCTCCTAGGCAAAACACAAAAACCACATGCAGAAATTAAGTATTTCAGAAATAAATTTTGGGGTGGGGGGAGGGATTTATCTATTTGTATCTATATCCTAGCCCATTCCTACAGACTCATGTTGGCTTGCAAACATACAAAAATTAACCATATAAAAGTTAAATTAAAACTACTCCCGTCCCCCAAGCCCTATCCCAACCTACCAAAAGTCTAGCCAAATAAGTAGGTCTTACATTGCCTTTTGAAGATTTTCATGCTCGGATGAATTGCAATAGATGAAGATATTGCTACGGCATGCATTTTAACATTTATTTTGGAATATTATAAACTTGTGGTTTCTGACTTGTATAAAATAAAGATTCCCAATGCAAATTTGGTGACTATAAAAATTTTTCAGACACTCAAAGATCGAAAACCGTGGCTTTAATTTGCTCTTTCAAACATTTTTTGGAAAGAAATCGGACGTAGGCAAAATATATTCACACCCTGTATCAAATTCATATGTACACTATAATGTGGTAACTCCTTCCCCTCCCCCCCTCCTGTGCAGAGTTTAACATTTTAAAAGTAATTTATAAGTTATTCCACATATAAAAGTTAAAGGGACATTGTCACGTTTAAACATGGTTTCTTGAAATGTGAATGTTTAACAGTCATACAACCGGGGAAACAGACCAGCTATATGGGGAGATTCTATAGATTCAGTTCTCTTGTGTTTTATGAGCTGCTCTAGAAAGTCAGAAGTGCATTCTTATAAGTGGACTATGGCTGCGAGTCCTTGGACAAGGAGACAGCATTTCTCAAATATTTTAACGGCTGCTTGAAAAAGGATGAAGAACAATTCCTCATCGCCACTGAGGAAAGGACAAGAGAAAATGAGTTCAGAACTGCAGAAAGCAGTTAGGTCAAATATCAAGAAGAACATTTGGTAACATAAGCTGCTAAAAGAGACTGCATAATTTCCTTCATTGCAGTTTTTAAAGGGGTTGGCCCAATAAACATTAGCTGGAAATGTTTTAGGTCTAATTCATCCTGTCTTGGGTCAGGGTATTGGACTTGATCCTTGAGAGTTCTTTCAGCTCTATAGCCCTTTTCACACGACACTCTAACACTGAGAAAATGGGTGTTACGTTTTATTATACATGTTGTAGGGCTGCAGGTGTGCTCCATGGGTGCCCTGCAACATGTATAATAAAATGTAATACCCATTTTATCAGCGTTCGAGTGTCTATGTTAAAAGGGCCTATGATTCTAAGATATTATTTATTGATTAATTCATTTGGCTTTAAGAGAAACCAGCAATCTGACTGAAAAATACAACCTAATATGTGCCATTTTTAAACTTGGTTTTTGTTCTTATAATTTTTCCTGATCGATTCTAAGAGGGAAAGAGCAGTAGAAAGGTAATAAATATACACATGAAATATTTTTATTGATGAAGTTTAACTCTCCTCTGGACTATGGGGTTGCATGGTACCCCTGAAGTTGTACAAAAACAAATCATAAAATGCAACACCCCCCTACTTCATATTCTATGTATTCTTCAAGGATAATGGGGTCAGTTGTGCCCCACTGGATCATTTAAAAAAATTGAAGGTAAATATTAAAATACGGATGGGGTATGATTGACCCCCAATTGGAATGAATGGGAAAATGAAAGCACCATACACCCAGGCTTATGAGGGTCATATTTGCCCCAAACACAATGTAGAATTGTGTCTGCTTCTACTCAATGACCTCATAACCTTTTGGAACTCTGTGTTGATGGAGGCCATCGACCATACGGCTCCCAGGCATCCACTCCCGAATCACCAACACCACAGGTTCCCCATGTATACGGAGGAGCTGTGATGAATGAATCAAGAAGGGCGGCAGTGGTGGTGTTCTCGCACTGAAGTTGACCGACTGCAACATAGTGTCTGTTTATGTACCTATGCCGTGGTGGTGTGGACAGCAAAGAAGGTTTTCTCTGCTGCCCTCATCACATCCGCTACGTCCCATCCGGCTGAGCTTTCCAGGTGATGAGGGGTCTGGTCTGTCTGGCCTCCCTCCCCCTGGATTCAGAGTTCTCTAATGCTCGCTGTGACTGGTTTGTGGACTTTTTTGCGGATAAAATTGCTCAAATTCATCATGGTTTCAGCGCTGTGCTTTTAACAGTGGGTGAATCAGAGGCAGTTGAAGCCCCATCTTGTCCTGTTCTATGGGATGAATTTCAATGCGTGTCGCCTCTCATGCCAGGGATGTTCTTGGAGGCGTTCGAGTCACTTATTGTGAATTAGATCCATGCCTGTCCTGGCTGGTTAAAGCCAGTCGGGAGACGCTAGGGCCGCTGCTGGCTGGGATATTCAATGCCTCCCTTAGGGAGGACAGGGTGCCGGACTGCCTCAAGGAGGCGGTGGTGTAGCCCCTGCTCAAAAAGCCATCATTGGACATTGACCACCTGGCCAGCTATTGGCTGGTCTCTAACCTCCCCTTTTTAGGGAAGGTTATTGAACAGGTGGTGGCTCATCAGCTTCAGGAGCATCTGGACCGGATCAGTTTCTTGGATCCCTTGCAGTCTGGCTTTCGTCCAGGTTATGGCACCGAGACTATGCTTGTGGCCTGGTTGATGACTTCTACCGAGAGTTGGATCAGGGTCACTCAACCCTGTTGATCCTATTAGATCTTACGGCTACATTTGATACCGTTGACCAGGAGTTGTTGGTGAGTCGGTTGCAGCACCGGGCAGGAGGGGCGGGACTGTTCTTGAATGGTGCCCCTCCTTCCTGGCTGGGAGAACTCAGTGGGTGGTGCTGGGTGATTATTCATGTGGAGTCCCGCAAGGTTCTATCTTATCCCCTCTCCTGTTCAATGTGTATATGCAGCCTTTGGGGGAGCCATCTGAGTTTGGTGTAAGGTGTCATCAATATGCTGATGACACCCAATTATCTCTCTCTTTTTTATCAGACCCAGGTCTGGCAGTCTCGGTGTTTACCAGGCGTCTGTCAGCTGTGGGGGACTGAATGAGGGCGAGTTGCTTGAAGTTAAATCCCAACAAGACAGAGGTGATGGTTGTGGGGAAAGCCGGGGGAGTGATGGCCCGCATCATTGATGGGGTTCGTCCTCCCCTGCTATCTCAGATCTGTAGTCTGGAGGTGCTCCTGGATCCGCAGCTCCACCTGGATGTCCAGGTGGTGGCTGTGGCAAAGAGCGCATTCTGCCAATTATATCTGGTACGACAACTTAGGCTGTATGTCTCGTACTTGGACCTTGCCACAATCATCCATGTTTTTATTACCTCAAGATTAGACTACTGTAATGTGATCTACGTGGGGTTACCCTTGGTGATGGTCCAGAGACTGCAGCTGATGCAGAATACAGCAACTCATCTCCTTAAGGGGACAAGTCGTCATGAGCACATTACTCCAGGTCTCCATTCTCTGCACTGGCTGCCAATAGTCTTTCAGGCCCAATTCAAGGTGTTGGTTTTGACCTTTAAAGCCCTAAACAGCCTGGGCCTCAGCCTCCGGATTCTGGATGGGCCTCTGCAGTCAGCCGGTGGCATCTTCCTTGAGATTCCCCGGGTGTTGACCATGGGGAGGATGTTCTCAGTGGCCACTCCGTCGCTGTGGAACTCCCTCCCACTGGAGGTCCACCTGGCCGTAGACCTCCTCTCCTTTCATACACAGTACAAGACCTGGCTGTTCTGCTGGGCCTTTTCCGAGGGAGATGGGATGGGCTAGGGTGTGGATTTTATTGTGGGGTTATTTTAATGTAGGGTTGTTTTCATAAATGTGTGTTTTAAAATGTTGTTAGCCCCCCCGAGCTGCGTGTGCAGGAGAGGGTGGCAAATAAATGCAGAGATAGACAGACATGCCATTTTATGTATGTACAGAAGAATTTCATTACAAGCACACTGGGGGGAGGGTCATTTATAATCCAAGTGGAAAACTCTAGTAACCAATTTATTTATTTATTTGGTAGTTTTACTCTGCCCCTCCTGCAAACAGCTCGGGGCAGCTAACAAATTTCAGATAAAACAACATTTAATATATTTAAAACAGTCATAAAAATCTTAATTAAAACAGGGAAGGACAAAAAAAATTTTTTTATAACAAATAATAAAGAAGGTTAGGGGAATAAAAACCCACTAACCCACCCTCCCACAAGGCCTGGGCGAACAGCCAGGTTTTACAAACTCGCCGGAATGTTAAAAGGCTCGAGGCCAGGCGAGCTTCCTCCGGGAGGGAATTCCAAAAGCGCAGCCCGGTCACCAAGAATGCCCTCTCCATTGTGGCCCCCCGCTTAACACAGGGGATCTCCAAGAAGGCACCCCCGGCAGACCGGAGGAGCCGCTCTGGGGCGCGGAGGGCGAGGCGATCCCTGCAAATTTAAAGCAAACTAGTATCCTTCGGTTCTTTACACAGCAGTTAACCTTTCATATTATGAAGCTTCAATTTTATTTTATTTTTACTTTCAAAATTGTGTTGAAAAAAATTATCCAATTAGGCTGAAGGGTTATTTTCATCCCACCATTAGTTACTGGGGCAGCCAGCTCTTGAAATGCAGACGAGCTCCTGATAACTCCTAATAGGCTCAGGCTCTTGAAATGCAGACAAGCTGTCTGCCAGTGAGTTATCACTCACTTTATCTTTGTTTGGTTATGAATGGAGAGAACATTGGGAGGTTAACCATTTTTAACAGCTAGATGTTATCTCGTTTGTTTTCCTGACACTGAGGGGCATAGTAACGCCACAAACTTGTGTTGCACTTGTTTTTCTGCACAAAACCAATAAAATGTAATTGATTTAAATATCAAACATATTTATACTTTTCAACTGTGATGTAATTGGGGTATATCATACCCCATTAGCAGATTAATATAGGTTTTTAAAATCAGAGCAGAATTTTTAAAAAACCACATCATTTGATGTGCTCCTCCCCATTTTAACTCTCCTCACAAAAGGTCAGAAATTAAAGATATTCCTGAACACAGTCAAGATTTTTCTTTTTCTTTTTTTAAAAAGGGGAAAACTAAAGAACTTGCTAACAAGAAAGAAAAAAAAGTAAATGCACTCTTCAGGCCAAAAGATTTGAATGTTTTATATTAAAAACAATCTATTACTAGGCTATGTACATAAGATCACTTGTCCCAGAAATATTAAATCATTTTATTTATATCCAGGACCAAACAAAGAAACCCACCATTTTCTCTTTTTCCTCTTGTTTGCTTCCATCAGACTGATGCTAAAACAAAGAAAGCCATAACAAACATAGAATTATATAATGGTTTGAACTTAGTTATGATTAAACAGGTAATTTAAAACCAAAACTACCCCAGAAAAAACTACATTTAATAGCATAACTATCTGCAGACTTTCCAATTCCTCCAAACTTCTGGGATTTTTCTTATCCCAATACCTGCACATCTCTATTCCCTTTTCTCTGCACACCATGTGTGACTGGCCAAAGTCTGTGTACAAAACATTCTTAAATCCCACTAGGAAAGCCTATTTAGATGAAAAGAGTAACATTTTGCACTCTGCATTACCAAACCTATCATTAAAACGTCAGATTACTGTACAGAGAAAAAACCCATTCATATTTCTTTGAAGAAAGAACAATTGTATTCTCAGACATGGTCATTCATTCAATTTATTAATTATTTTTTAAAAAGATTAGACAATTGCCAGATTATTTTTTTTAAATGATCAGTTCTTAAACATTTATTAAAGATGACCAAGTTGAAAGGTTGCTTATAAATCAGGGACCTGTTTCCCCCATTGCCACGAATGTGGAAAAGGCCATGAACACGGGTCCCTGGTTATAACCATCTCCATAGTGCACTTTCTACTGATGTGCTGATATTTATTTATTTAAATTCATACCCCACTCTTAGAACAATAAACATCCAATACGTGTATGCTATGAACATATGTAAATAACATCTCTAATGATATCTTTAGTGATGGAACCTTAACATAAAAGATGCAACTCCAATAAGGCCGCAATCCTGATCCACTAAAATCAATGGCAAAACTCCAATAGTCAACGGATAAGGATTGTGCCCATTATCTATACTTATTCTTCACTTCACCTAATGCTAATTCAGAGGTGCAGGAGTTATCTTACTTCATTACAATGAAATCCAAATTGTTCTAAAAGAAGCTTTGAGAGTCATACCGCATTTACACCTGACACCTGGTGCATTAAAAAAGACGCAGAGGTGGGGAGGAGTCTCATGCCAGCAGTAGCGCCGGTGCTAACGAGGTTCTGCTGCGTCGAACGAGGTTCTGCCATATCGGACGAGATTCTGCCGCAGCTTTTGCCTATCGTGTGCGAGCAAAGTCGCAGCAGATTCCCGTTCACACCGGCACTACCGCTGGCATCGGGCTCCTCCCTGCTGCCGCATCTTTGCCTGCGCGTCATTTCAACAGCGCCAAGCATCACTTGTAAATGTGGTCTCAGACTCAGCCTTACGCATAACTTGCCCTTTCAATATTACACTTTTTATTGTCGACGTAATACTTGGCAAAAGATATTCTAGCTGAGATGTTCGGACTTCTCTCATCTAGTAGTCACAGGATTCAAGCTGGGAGGAGAACTTAAAAGTTGTTTATAGCATTAGAATGAATGCTAATAATGCCCAAAATGCTAGCAAGGCACTACTGAAGCAACATGCATGCAGAGCAGCATATCTTGAAATGTGTCCTCCCAGCATTACACCAGCGACTAGGCTACTCCTAGTTATGCTAACAGGACTTGACTGCGTACAAATTAAAGTGGACCCAGGCATGTTAATCTGGAAGAGTTTCATTTTTAAAAGAGCAGGCTGGTATAAAAACTGCTCTCAGCCATCACAATTTTAAGTTTAAAAAAAATCGAAGTCCACATATACACTTCCTACATCAGCTGAAAAATGACTGCTGAATCCATTAATTGAAAAATGACTGCTGTATTCCTTAGTATTCCAAAGCACAATGAAAACTTCCCAAGCTTGATCATACTGAGCTCTCCTGAATCCTAAATTTACACAATTTAAAGTGAAGTATTTCAGAGTCATGTTCAGAAAAACATGCAGAGTGTAATATGCTGATTTCATGGACGATCAGGTCAATATCTAGTGATCCTCCAGTGACTTTTACAGCAGAAATAATTACACATTTAAAAACTAAATCATTCCAATTATTATATTCCAGATTTGTTTTACTCATCAAGAAATGAATAAGTCAGAGTCCCACAAAAGTCACAAAAAAAAGCAATAAAAGCTAGCCCATTTTTCAAATGAACATGTATATGTAATATTTCAATCAGAAAACTGAAATGGGTGCCATTTTTGTCACTAGTCATGAACTGGTCAGAAGACTATCACCAAAACAAAGTTATTTTGTTTATGCAATGTTTTTATTGCCTTGTTAGGTGAAGATGCAGCATATCTGCCATTCAGTTAGACAATTTACCCAAACGTGACAGATCGTTGAAGTCTTACCAAATGCAAACATCAACTCCTCTCACAGCCAGCCTTTGGGATAAAATAGCTATTCAAGTGTTGTCCTTCCTTCCTTCTCCTTCATTCCTTTGGGATGTGCATTATTGCACCACAAAGTGAACCACCATCATTCCTCCCTCCCCTCTTTGCATCCAGCACAAACTCCTTGTCCTCGCCTTCATGTTTCTTCATGGCCTTCCTCCTCCATATCATCCTGCCCTCATGACCTGCTAGGTTTCCACCTGGGAACTTTTCTCTTCCTCTACCACCACCAGACCACCCTTCCCACGCAGCGTTTCCTGCTCCCTAAACCATCTTTGCCGATTTGCCCATGCTGCTCCCAATGCCTGGAACCCCCTCTCCAAACACCATGTCCTACTACCCCACCCCCCCAACTTTCACATCTTTCCTAAAAACTACTTCTTCCATTAGACTAGCTCCTTAGCCTAATTTGCTTTTTTACATTCTCCTTATACTATTGACTTTCCAGATCCTGCTCCTCCCCTTTGAACCAAGCTAAACATGTGCACCTACAACTTCTCAGCTTCATTAATATAGTCCAGTCTTTCCTTACGTACTGCTCTTCTTTTCTCCTTTCCCATACTCTATTCTAGACTGCAAGACCATCGGGGCAGGGACATGTCTCTAATTATGACTGTTCAGCTCCAGGCACATTGTTGGCACTATATCAAAATAGTAATAATTAAGTGTGAACACTAAACGTCAGGTTGCAATCTTAGAAGCTTCAGTTTATTAACTATTAGATGGTTAATCAGCTAACAATTTTTAAAGCCATCCTAGACATTGCAATCATGATTGTAACAGTTGATAAAACATGCTGATAGACAAGAGGGGCACCAAAAACAACTTTCCTATGTTACCTTAACCATTCTGTCATCACTGACGAGTTTCTTCGCAGTTCCAACCTAAAGCAAATAACTATAATGTTGCTCATCCTTATCAGAAACATACCATTTATATATCTTAAACTATATTTGTTTACTTCAAGCCTTCCTCTATGATGTCTAAAACAAAGTGTCTAATCAAGTTTAAGAAAGGATCTATGACTTTAAAAACAAGTATGAGGGAATATTTTTACACTTTTTTTGTTTTTTAAACATGCCTCTTAATTAGTTAACAGGTTGTTTGGATAAATTGATCAATTCAGCTACATGGAGTTTAGCCTGATATTTGTTGCTAAAATCAACCATTTAAAAAAAAAAATCTGTTTAATTAAATTACAAGCCACTAACAAGAATTCCACAACCCACAAAATTGTGAAAATGCAAATGAAAGATACCAGGTCAACGGGAAAACAGGTTATTAAAACATGACAGTTAATAACAGGATATTCAGGGAACACCCGTGTTCACTGCATTCTTCTTGTTGGCAACAATGGGGAAACACAGTGAATACAGGTCTTCTCTTTCTAGATTTGTGGCTAATTTGGCAGCTTAAGTCACAAGGAACAAAGCATGTAAATAATGGACTAGACATACATCTCCACCGAGTGTATTGTATGGCAAAAGTGACATTTAGCTGAAACACTTGTTAAAAGAACTGTTAAATTTTAATTTGCATTTACAACCAAATGTTCAGATGATGAACAGATGTATAACAACTTGCAATGGTTAGACTTCAACACTATAAGGAAGACAAATCTCAATGTGATTACAGGGAATTTACTGTACAAACTTACGACTATCCACTTAAATTACATGGATGTGTTTGCTCTGTAAAACAAAGTGGCAATTGTTTCATTTTCTGTCTAAGCTATTTAAGTGAAATGTTAACGACAACCATACTTACTGTAATCTATTAAGAGACTTGCCTTCAAATGCAATACATCCACACAGCCCTTGATATGAAACTGACAGGTTAGCTTTTGTTTTATCCCTGTCTCTAGCCATAGTTATTTTTCACGGCTTGATTTAGCATTTTAGAATACGGGGAAAAGTAAATTTTCTTTATTTTCGCACGTGACACACAGCACAGCCCCTCGATCACCAGGTGCTCAAAGGGGCTCCCACTAGGGTGGCCAGATAAGCAAATTCTAGAGGGCACTTATGAGAAATACAGGTTGCAGGGCTGCATTGCCACCAATGCAGCCCTGAAACCTGTATTTCTCATAAGTGTCCTTTAGAATTTGCTTATCTGCCCACCCTGGTTCCCACATGCTTAAGAAATGCAGGGTTAGACTTCAGTGGATGCCAATCCTCCTTTCACAAGAGACACTGTTCGCTGCTCACTTTCTCTGGCATATGCAGTTTGACCACACCTCCTCTGCCCTCATGTTTGTTATAGCCTATGACTGACAAATATTTTCCTTCTCTCAAGCCCAGCACAGTCCTTCTGTGCGGTCAGCACTTTAAAGTGTGGTCTGACCACTGATAAGAATGCCCCACGTTCCCATGTTACAGGCAGCAACCCCCCGACTGGGATTATGCTACACAATGACACCTCTTGCTGCAAAGGAGGATTTGGTACTCAGCGTGGCGCTATGGCATGCAATTTACATGCATAATCCCTTCTGCACCTGGTGAATAAGGATTGCACCGATGGTCTGAGTCAAAATAGCAGTGGGGAGGGAAGAAAGAGTGCTGGAACCAGTGAAAATGAAATGTAAAGGGGAGAGAATATGGAGAACCAATGGGTAGATCCTACAGATTATCTTCTATACAGCCAGCTTCCACAACTGGAAATTTTACAGAATAAATTCAGTAAATTTTTCTCATAATGCATAGTATTATGCAAATATCCACTGCTTCAAAGGGGTGGGAACGGGGAAACGAGGATTCTTAAAGTACACTATTTAAAGCAGGAAAAAAATACGGAAACCAAAAGGAAGCAATCTAAAAGTCACCTACTATACAGTAGTCCCACTGATTTTAATAGGCCTACCTCTGAGGTGGTTTATTAAGCCCAAAAAACGAGATTTTGTTTCTTTTTGATGGTATGGTGCAATAAGTATCATCGAGCTGCATGATATGAAAAGTACTACTGTCCTTTCTGCTTTGATGACATAACAAAACTAAAGTTGCATTTTTCTGGTCGTACTCTCACTAGAGACATCCAAAATTCCAGCATTATGAACAGCTTATATTCAGCTATGGTATATTTTATAAACATCATCTCATCTTTAGTCCATTACTCCAGTTCACACAAAGAAATTCCCCTCCAAGTTGACTTATGAATGCATAAATCATGAGTAAAGCTCTATTGATTCATGTTCTCACTAAACGTTTGGAGGGAAATACTTCTTTATTTTCCAGCTGTCATGGTGATCTTTTATCTATAAACGTAGGTCTTCAAGATTGTCTCTTGCCCAATACTTCGTCATTTCATTCTTCTCACAAGGTAGCAATATACTCACACCAAGATGAGCAAAAGTCTTCTCACTGCAATTGTTCCAGCACTTCTACAACGGACATCTTTATAGGTCAGTAAAAAGTCATATTTCATAACTTTTACCTCAGAATAATGGAATGTCACATTTTAGTGCACTGCTGTTAAACTGATTAAGTCAAATCTAGCTGGGTTACTAGGCAACTTAAAGATAAAGCTGTCCTTAGCGAGGTTCTTAATTCAGACCGAACATAAGAATCCCATTATTTCCCCTTCTATGCACCCACCACCAGAAAAATGTGAAAATATTTCCCTTCTATGTGGTTGCCAGAAAACACCAACAGAGGTTTCCTACTTCTGTGCAATCTAAACCCATTTTGCAAATGTCTCAATAGGTTCATAGGGCAGATAGACATCTTTTAAAAAACAAAGTCTTAAGTTATGGTGTTTACTAGTAAAATAATTTTGAATTTTATCCTTTGAAATAAAAAATAATATGAAAAATATCTAGTTTACGGCAAACAGTCAAGAATAGTAAAAGTTTCAGGCAGGAGCCCCTAAAACATACACTAAGGCTGCTTGCCCATGTCACACAATCTAACATTAGATACGAATAAATGTTAGCTTGTGTAACATGGGCAAGCAGCCTTCCTCACTCAGCAGGGAAACAAATAATAGTTTAATGACAGACAATGGGGTGGCAAATCCAGTCCTGTCACTCACATGAGTAAAAATTAATATTAAATTTGAATGCGTGTATGCAAATGTAGTGTTAATTAAACTCACTATCGAATTTTGACGGATTTCTCCCCCCTTTGCTGAACGCTGCTAGCGTCAGGCGGAGAGAGAGGGAAAACGGATCCATGGCCCTATTAGTGCTCAGCAAAAGTGTTTTGGCTGGGCGCCGCTTCCCTAGGGGGTTCCCCGGTGGGGCGACTAGGGTACGGGTCCCCAACCCTTCCCCACCAGGGAACCCCCTAGGGAAGCAGCACTCAGCCAAAGCCCCTTTGCCGAGCACTGATAGCTGGGTGGAGAGGGATGGATCCTCCTTCTCTCGCCTCCCGACACTAGCAGTGCTTGGCAAAGGGGCTGTGCTTGGGTACCGCTTCCTTAAGGGATTACCTGGGGGGTGGTTTAGGACCCTTAACCCCAGTCTACCACCCCCACCCCCGGTAAACCCCTAGGGAAAGCGGCACCCAAGCAAAGCATCTTTGCCAAGAGATGCGAGAGACATAGATACTCCCTCTCTTCTCTACCCTCCAAACACTAGTAGTGCTTGGCAAAGCGGCTTTGCCTGGGTGCATCACTTCCCTAGCAGGTTCCCTGACAGGGAGGCTGGGGAATAGGTCCCCAACTCTCCCACCAGGGAACCTCCTAGTGTCCCCCCACCTCCACAGGTTCCAGGGCGATGGTAACGTGAGCATGGATCCATTATTTTTTGTAACAGATCCAAGTCATGGAAGAAATTAACATGGTCATGCCGCCATGTTGCAATCTCATGTTAATGCTATTTTTGTGAGACTGAACTGAGAGAAGAGCCAATGTCATGGAGGAAAGCAGCTCAAATGGCAGCTTCCTGCATGTCCGACCCAGTAATATGAACCTCTACTGTTGCCTGGAACTGCCAGCAGCTGCATTGGCTACAGTGTCTCCTGGGCAGGAAGGGGTTACTGGCTTCATGTTTCCATGGTGTCTAGGGTTTTGTGTCCTGGCAGAGGGCAGGTAGTTGGGCAGGGGGCATTGCCGCGTGGAGGTGGGGTGAGGGGAAACAGCCGCCTGTATGAACAGGGCAATTGGGATTCTTGCCAGTGAATTGCCCTTCTGTGGCCTTCCAGGGAGTTTATTCGGACCCAGGGAGCGTTCTCCCTCATGACCACTAGGAGGCAACACAGACTTTCGACTGGGCATGCGTAGGGTGAGCGCGCCCTCACTTCCCCAGGAGTACCCCAGCCGAAGAACTGGAGCTGAAATAACAAAAGAGAACTTTCCTCGAAACTCCGAGGGTTAACACAACAGAGTCCCCAAATTAGGCTGAACCAGTAACAACTTCAACAGATTATATTTTTCACAGCCCGGGCGGGCCGAATAAACTCCCTGGAAGGTCACAGAAGGGCAATTCACTGGCAAGAATCCCAACTGCCCTTTCTATAGCCTTCGGTCCGTTTATTCAGACCCAGGGAGGTCACAGAGCGGTAATGTTTATTCGGAAGGGGAGGGACAGCAAGTTTAATTAGATCCCATAACCCCTTGGAGGACCCACCTTCCAAAGGTGGCCTCTGCGGATTGCAGCAAATCAATTTTATAATGCCTAGTAAAGGTATGTAGGCTCTTCCAGGTAGCCGCCTTGCAAATTTCAGTTAAAGGAGCCCTGGAGAGGAAGGCCGAATTAGTAGCCACACTTCGAGTCGAGTGGGCCAGAATCGGGTTAGGAGGCAGTAGGCCAGAGGCCTTGTAAGCCTCGGCAATACAGGACGAGATCCATCCGGCTATGACTGACTTCGACACCTTTTTGCCCCTGTGGAGGGGATGATAACTGACTAACAGACTAGAGGATCGTCTGAAAGGTGCCGAACAAAGCAGATAAATTTTTAGGGCTCTGCGAACGTCCAGGTTGTGCCACAGTTTTTCCAACGGGTGACGAGGACGGGGGCAAAAAGAAGGCAGGACTATATCCTGCGACATATGGAAAACAGAGGAGACCTTAGGTAAAAAGGCCGGGTCTAAACGAAGCAACACTGACTCCCGTCTGAAGGAGCAGAGGGCGGGGTCAGCTGATAAGGCCGCCAGCTCAGATATACGTTTAGCTGTGATAATAGCTATCAGGAAAGCCACCTAGATGGACATATAAAACAATGAGACCTGATGCAGAGGCTCAAAGGGTGGGCCAGTGAGAGCCTTGAGCACCAGGTTCAAATTCCAATTAGGGAACCTATGCACGACGGGCGGAGAGATTCGTCTAGTGGCCCTCTTAAACTGCCGGACGTGGGGATGGGGTCACACCCTAGGCTTGCCCGATGCCCCTAAAACGCTATCTATAGCGGCTACTTGTCTACTCAGGGTGTTAGGGTGGAGCCCCCTATCGAGTCCTTCTTGGAGGAACAGTAAAACCTGAGGGATTGAAGGAGACTGCGGAGGGATTTGCCTAGACTTGCACCATTGCACAAACACCCTCCAGGTGCACTGGTAGATGCGCCGGGTAGATTTTCGCTTGGCCGCTAACAGGGTGTGTATTACAGAATCCGAATAGCCCAGCCCCTGAAGGGCTAGGGCTTCAACAGCCAAGCTGTTAACTTCATAAATTCCGGCTTCTGGTAGGATAGAGGCCCCTACGTCAGGAGGTCGTGGGTGACAGGCAGTGAGAGGGTGTTTCCGTGAGACAGGTTGAGCAAGTCCGGAAACCAAGGCCGGCGAGGCCAAAATGGGGCCACAATTATGGCTGTGGCCTGCTGAGTCTTGCACTTGTGAATTGTCCAGCTTATCAGGGGAAATGGGGGAAAGGCGTACAGGAGACCCTGAGGTCACACTTGGTTGAGGGCATCGGTGGCCTCTGACTTGTGGTGAGGGTTCCTGGTGAAGAAGCGGAGTAACTTGTGGTTGGCCGGAGAGACGAATAGGTCTAGTATCGGCGAGCCGAATGTCTCTCTGATTATGTGAAAGGCGGCCTGGCTCAGCGACCACTCTCCCGGGTCCAGGGTTTGCCAGCTTAACCAGTCCGCTTCGACATTGTCTGTCCCCTTGATATGAAGGGCTGATAGGGATAACAGGTGTTGTTCCGCCCAACTGAATAGACGGGATGCTTCCCTGTGGAGCGTCTTTGAGTGCGATCCGCCCTGATGATTGACGTAGGCCATCGCACTGGTGTTGTCCGTGAACACCACGACATGACACCCCTTCAGGATCGGCAGGAATTTGATGAGGGCAAAGCAAATGGCTCGTAGCTCCAGCCAGTTGATGCTGTTGGTGGCTTCCGTNGTCCTCCTCCTCAGAGGAGGAATCAGACGACTCCTTCTTCCTAGAGCTTGGGGTGATACGTAGTACCCTCTAGGCCCTCTTAAGGAGCTTAGGGCTGTCTCTTATACACATCTAGATGTGTATAAGAGACAGGTCTTGGGTGGTGTACACCACGACGTGACACCCCTTCAGGATCGGCAGGAATTTGATGAGGGCAAAGCAAATGGCTCGTAGCTCCAGCCAGTTGATGCTGTTGGTGGCTTCCGTGTGTGACCAAGACCCCTGTGCCCGGCTGGAACCGAGGTGCGCTCCCCATCCGGAGAGGCTGGCATCGGTTGTTAGGACCACCTTGGTTGGCTCCGTGAGAGGGACCCCCTCCAGGAAGCGGTTCGGATCCTCCCACCATCTGAAGGATCGCACAATTGTGCTCCGCACAGGCACGGTCATTGGGACATTGTTGATGATCTGTAGCTGCCAAGGTCGGAGCAACCGTTGCAGGGAACGAGCATGAAAATCGAGCCCATTGAAGGTGTCGGATGCATGAGATCATGGATCCCAACAGGGAGGTCAGAGACTGGAGAGACGCTTGTGGTTGCGTTCAAATGTAACCTATTAGGGCTCTGATCTTGGCCTTACGAGCAGGGGGAATAAATATTCGGTTCAGCTGAGTGTTGAATATTACTCTCAGGTGCTCTAGGTGTTGGGTGGGATCCAGGTGGCTCTTGATTTGGAAGCCATGACTTTCTAAATAGTAAATGGTGTGCTGTAGCTGCAGTTGGGCCAGGTCTTTCGACGACGCTCGAATCAGGATGTCGTCGAGGTAAGGGAAGATTGCTATGCCCCCGAGACGCAGGTTTGCAATAAGTGGGATCAAGATCTTCGTGAATGTCCTGGGGGCTGATGCAAGACCAAAAGGGAAGGGCCCGGTACTGCCAGCGCTGGGTGTTGTATGCAAAGCGGAGCCAGCAGCGGTGTGTTGGTAAAATGGGGACATGGAGGTACGCGTCTTTTAGATCGAGTGAGCATAGCCAGTCGCCCTTCGCTATGGCGAGGGAGATGGATGCCAACGTCTACATCTTGAACTTTTGACGCCTGATGCATCTGTTCAGCCTCTTCAAATCGAGGGCGGACAGCCATTCTCCGCTTTTCTTCTGTACCAGGAACAGAAGAGAGTAAAGCCCGGTTCCCTGCTCATGAGAAGGAACCCTTTCTATGGCCCCCATTACTTCGAGCCTTCGTAATTCTGTTAGCATTGCCCTGTGTTTGTTGGGAACGCGAGACACAGGAGACAGACGAAAGAACTGTTTTGGATGGGATCTGAGTTCTATGGAGTATCCCTTTGCTACAGTTTGTAGGGCCCAGGCATTGGATACTGTTAGACTCCATTGCTCTCTGTAGAGCAGGAGCCTTCCTCCTAGCTGACCGGAGTCGAGGGAGGACGCGTCTAAGGAGTCAGGAGTCCTGCCTGTGGGCAGGGGAACTAGGCCGCTTAAAGGATGAGGACTGATAAGCAGGCCTGTTGGGTTTTGCCCCACGCCCTTTTTGCCCTCTGCCATGCTGCTGGTTATTCCAGGGGGTATAAGCTGAGTAGGGACGCTTGTAGCCCTGATTCGGCCTCTGAAAGGGGCGAAAAAAGGACTTGAAAGATTGCACCTGACTAAGCGTGTGCTTCTTTTCCTTGTTGGATGCCTGCGCAAGGGCCTTGTCCAGAGCGGGGTCAAAGTTTACGGCCTCTGAATTTGCTGTGGACCAGTAAATGTTTTGCGTGCGAGTCAGCTCGCCAGGAGCGCAGCCATAAACGGTGGCGTGCGGCTACATTAGCCGCCATCCCTCTAGCCGCCCAGGTTACCATGTCGGCAGAAGCATCCATTAAGAAGGCGTGGGCAACATTCGCCGCAGTTTGCGTGACATGGACTCAGAAATGGTCGGGTCTTTGGCCAGTTTGAACCATCTCATTATGGCTCGTGAAGCATAGGATGCTGTAATGGTCATTTGCAGTGTATTTGAAAGGGCTTCATAGTTCTTGCGTAGCCCAATATCTATACCCTTATCGGTAGGATCCTTCGGGAGAAGGTCCTCCGAGGATGGAAACGCTGACTGCCGGGCTAGTGAGGCGGCCGCCGCATCCACCGTAGGTGGCTTGAATATAGGGTTGCTCTGCTTGGTGAAGCAGTACATCACCTGCTGGATTTTAGACAGCTTAGCCACTTTAGCGGGTTGCTTCCATTGGGCTCTGATAATTTTTTCAAAGGCCCGGTCCAGCACAACCCCTTTCTTGCCCTTACTGAGTTTGGGTATATATTATCTATCAGAGTCCTCCTCCTCAGAGGAGGAATCAGACGACTCCTTCTTCCTAGAGCTTGGGGTGATACGTAGTACCCTCTAGGCCCTCTTAAGGAGCTTAGGGCCTTGATTAGAAGGGAGCTCCCTGCCCACCTCCTTATGGCCTGATCCCAGGATATCCTCCCACTCAGGGGCACCCTGTTCATCATCTGGCGAGGATTGATCTTCCTCCCTTTCAGAGTCCTCTGAGGGCGAAGATGGTCTAGGGGGAGAAGTTTTCTCCTTGCTGTGGGCCCTGCGCTTCTTGCTCACGGGTTGCATAGGAGCTTCTGACTGATCTGAGGAGGAGGAGGAGTCTCCCAACTCTCCTTCCTCTGATGGGGCATCCTCTTGCTCACTGCCAGACGAGGACCCCAAAAGGTCACGGAGGGAAGGGCCCTGTGGTTTTGGGGGGGCTTTCTGCTTCCCCTTACTAGCCTGCTTAGAGGCTCCCTTGAATGAGTCCTTGGGGGGAGGGGCCTTCCGTTTCTGGGCCCTCCGTTGATTGCTCTCAATACGGGCCAATACCCCCATTATAGATTGAAGAGCACTCATCTGGAGCCTTTGAAACTCTTCTGCTGTATTAGCCCCTCTTACTTGTGAGGAGGCAGATGATTCTGCCTCCTCCATGTCCTCTGCTGGAATGGTGGGGTGCCCTTCCCCCTCCTGGCCGCGTGGCTCCTCCGCCTGACTCGCGGGGGCCGCGGCCTGGGCCTGGTGCTCCCTTGCAGTTTCGCTTTCCGGCCCAGCATTTGATTTGCGGCTGGCTGCGCGGCGGGCGGCGGCTCTGCGGAACTTGGCAGTCTCAGCCATATCCGACTGGCCAAAGGGTCGTGCGTACCCCGCTGGGGTCGAACGCCACAAGCTGGGTCCCCGGGCCGTACCCACAGGCACGAGGCGAGCAGCCCTCCTTTAAATTTCAAGTGACTGCGGGAAGTCCCGTACTTGCTTGGATAGCAGGTTGCTCTAACTCTAAATACTAGCCCCCCTCGTCTCAGACGGAGAGTAAGGGAAGCGCGAAAGTCCGATGGGGGTGCAGAGCCCCCGTGCTGCACTACCTAACAGTTCAGAGGCAGACTTTCGACTGGGGAAGCGAGGGCGCGCTCTCCCTACGCATGCCCAGTCAAAAGTCTGTGCTGCCTCCTAGTGGTCATGAGGGAGAACGCTCCCTGGGTCCGAATAAACAGACCGAAGGCTATAGAACGTTTGCACTGCTGGTCCATGGTGCAGGGAGTGCGTGTGGGGGGGGGTCTGTCTGAGGCTGCATTCACACCTTACGGCAGCACCACTCCCACAAGAAAATGCTGCGGGGGAAGGAGGTGGACGCTGTCACAACTTACGGTGTGAATGGAGTTCTGCCGCGACAATACTCGCAAATGACACGGTTCAAAATTCAGCCCTGTCATTCGTGAATATTGTCACAGCAAAACCTCATTCACACCAGATGTTATGACGGCATCCACCTTCTTCCCCTAATACATCTTCTCCTCGTGGGAGTGCCGCTGCCACAAGCTGTGAATGCAGTATAAGTGGACGTAACGACACCCAGGGATCTACTCATTAGAACCTCTCCCCACTCACTCCACGTGCGTGGGCACCCCACAGCTGTGCCACTCAGTGGACACGGAACCCGCCCCCACCCCAAGCCTTGCTCGTTTAAAAACACCCATTATCTCTCTTGTTCTGTACTGTATCCATAGCACGATGTACATTGGGGTACTACTTATATTAATCATGTGCAGAATTATGATATAGTTAAGCTGTCTCACACTTCACATTACAAAATCCTGTCTTCAGCTCCCAATAAATTCAATATGTAACAATCTGGGGCCAAAATTTTGAGGCTTTTTTTCCTTCAAGCCAATTCTTTTTTTAAAATGTTTTCTCAAAATGGCTCATGGGTTTGAAAACAAATTGTTGTCTACATTTGTTTAAGTTTCTCATTACTCAGAAGCTGAAGCTCCTCATTGCATGGGAAGTTATCTACTGAGGTCTGGCAGGAGACACCTTTTTAGGGGTGACTGCTTCACCTTTCCCATGATTTCCACCCAAATTTAGCTCAGTAATATGGCTGAAATTGCTGTTTACACCTTTTCCTCAGGTTCTGAAAGGCTTGCTAGGTGCCCGAGGGAAACACTATCAACTCTCAGTACACATGGTGTGATGGAGTATTGGAAATAGTTCCTGATTTTGTGCTGAAGTGAAATTATTACAGTTTAGTAATTAATACAATATTTTAAAATACTGTGTTATTGTTTAGCAGCTGGGCTGTACCCTGCAGCTACGGGCCTACAGCACTCCCACAGGGGTAGGACTGGTTCTTGCTCTTCTCCTTGGCAGTTGGAAAATGGTCATTTGTGGTGACCAGTTGGCCCTGAGGGAAGGGTGGCTGGTAAAGCAAGCTCGGTGAGGGAGAGGATGTGAAGGAGCTGGCTCGGAGGCCCTTGGAAGAGGGAGGGAGCACTATCCTAGAGCATACAAAGCCATTGGGGTGACAGGGATACAGACCCAAGGACAAGGGTTGATACAGTGTTTCCTTCAGGCACCTAGCAAGCCTTGCAGAGTCTGAATAAAGCTACTATTATTCTTCATATACCATCACCAATGCATCCAAGTGCTTTACAATCATCAATTACAACAGCTAGTAAAGTTATAGGAGATGGTAGTTTTTGTTATATTGCTATATGTAAATAAAGTCTTTTGTTGTTTAGATCTGGCCCATTGGTGAGTAAAGATTTCTCTCTCCTGCTCTGAGTACATGAGGTACATAAATACCACAAGAGGCAAGGGCTAAATCACCACCCCTGTGCCACAGACGGGTTAACAATTGGCAGTCAACTTCCCCAAACATTTAATCTGTACTGCACGCACATGCTCCAATGCCAGACAGCACTATTTTTTTCCTGCAACTATTCCTTCCGGCAATAAGGCTCAACTTGGCTTCTGGAATTGAGAGAAGGGAGCTTGTCTCTTGTGTACTCCCAGGAAACGAATCTAGCTGGTGCCAGGCAACATGGAAAAAGTAGAAACTTGAGTGAAACGCTGGAGGCAAGCTGCAGTGAGGTAAACTGCACATTACTCAGTTTAACTATCTTGAAAGGATTAAGAGCTGTGTCACACTTTGAGGATATGAATCCATAGTTCAAGGAAGCCTTAGGTATTCCAAATGGAACATTGAGATTAGCAAACTACATTCTCCACTGTAACTTAACTCAATACTGGAACTAAATACTACAAGTCAAATCCCATTCTTTTAAATCTTGAAGCCAGCAGGAGCTGAATGACCTATGAAAGAATCAGTCACTAGGGCTATTTAGGACTCCTCAGTCTTGTCAAATGACCAATCTCAAGGGGATGAGAATGAGAAGAGAAGTTACCAAATAAATTGTAGCAACAGTTGCAACAATTGCTTCAAAAACTAGAAGACACGAGATTAACATATTTCACCACAATGTTATCAACTTTTGGTGTTTTTCAACTCTCCATTACTGGGCCAAATAAAACATAATAGCGTGGGGGTGGGGGGGTAGAGGAAATGAAACTGGCTGGTATCTCTTTGCAGAGATGCAAGCCACAAGACATGGTAGCTATTATCAAAAAGGTATTTTTTAGTAAGGACCTTCAATTTTTTCTTAGTTTTGCACCACTGTCCTGAGCAATGCCACACATCAACAAACAACAACATCCAGTAGCCTTGAATTCATACAAATACTGCATTCCAAACAGAACCAAGTAAATGTACTTTTTGTGCTTTTGGAAAAGGTGGCCAACACTCATTTTTGGTAGACAGTCTAAATATGGCCCTAGTTTTACCTGAAAGTGGTTCGCTTAGGACTTGAAGCAAACCGGCCCTGCAAATTTAACTCATCCCTGCTGACATCATCCAAGACAAAAAAAAACAAACGAGAGCTCCTTTGTGGTAGCACTGTAGTGTCATATGAGGCAAGTACTACAATGAGTACATGAGCGCCAGTGTGGTGTAATGGCTAAGTGTGCAGTACTTGGACCTGGAAGGTAGGGGAGGACCCCAGTTCCAGTCTTGCCTTAGCCAGAAACTCACTGGGTGGCCTTGGGCCAATCACAATAGTCTCTCAGCCTAACCAACCTCACAGGGTTGTTGTGAGGATTAACAGTTGTGTTTAAGTCAAGATTATTTATTATTATTACATGGCAGTACTTCCAACATTTCCACCCAAATGAAGGTATTTCTGTTATCTAGCATGTAGGGGAGGAGAAGACATCCACCCTTGCCATTCTCCACCTTAAAAAAAATGAATAATAGGAGGGGGGGGGGGGGAACCTCAATCCTCTAGACAACTGCCTGTTTAGTTGCAAGAGCCACTGAGTGAAAAAAGCATCTCACAAGATGCCCATTGCTGCAGGGACAGGAAGACTCAAGGCCAGTTTTCAATGCACGTGAAAACTACCCAGACTCTGATCTCACTTTCCTACTGGGGACAGCACGACTGCCAGCCTCTCTTCTCCCTGCTGGACAGATGTTTAATTTAGTACAAGGATAAAATCTAAAAAATGAGGGTCTGTGGTAATTTCTTTTCTGAAGCCATCTTTCATTTACAACAACAAAAGGGATGGCAGCTGACCTACAAACTTCTTGTTCCTCTAGGGAGGTGGGGAAAATTGCTGTTCTGGCAAGGAAAGCCAAACATGGCCCTACCTACAGATAAAAGGAGAGAGCCTGGAAACGAGTCATCCATTTCCCACATGCAGTCAAAACTAACAGCAGGTAGAGGAAATAAAATTGGCTGAGATCAACTATTATTGACATAGGCAATGAGTTGCCTAGGACAACTCAACTGGTGACTGTGGCAGTCACAGGGGTGCAAGTCTTGAATACAAAGCTGACCAAATATCTGATGTGAAATCAAATGGCACGCTCAAGAGGATCCCAAAAGGGTCCCCCAAGAGCTTTCATCCTCCCTTAGGCTTTTTTATTAATTATTATTATTATTTTTATTATTAAGGGGGGGAAATCCAAACAGAAGCCATGCTGTGTAGCCCTGCAAGGCTGCCTATCTAGCATCCCTGACACTGAGCATTAAACCTAGAAGGCAGAGATTTTATACATTTTATTTCAGGCTAGTCTCATATCAAATTATTGTTCAGCATGTGCCCACCACAAGCACACACACGTTGGCCAGGAAAAAGGTGAAAACAGCCATTATTTAAGCCAGTTAGAGATATCTTGAAAAATTCCATAGGTTTTAACTACAGGGCATTCAAAGCACTTCAGGAGAGTGATTCCACTTGGTTTTACTGAACATACTTTCCCCCCCTTCACTAAAATGACATTACTCAACTATGAGCCCTCAGTAGCAGAAATGAAGTTTTTGCACTAAAACATAAATCCTTTGGAAATATGCCCTGTCCATCTTTACTCTTAACTCAAAGCATATCTTCTTTAGAAATTAACTAAAAAGTTCGATGGTTGGAATTCTCCTTTTTAACATTAATTTTTCTATCCATGTTGCATTATAGCCCAAATACCAAGAAGCACCAAGATGTATTTCTACCATTCTTGGGAACAGTTCCTTTCAAACTGAAAGTTTTCTGAATTTGCGCTGTTTTACCAACCTCCTTCATAAACGCCTTCCCCAGGCGCACCACTTTTGCAAACAAAATGGGATCGTGGGAGAGGTGAGGACCAAGGTAACAAAGCATGTTGAACACCTCCTTCCGCAAGTCTTCAAAACTCTCAGCTTGTTTCGGTGCTCTCTTGTTTTGCAAAGA
Source organism: Sphenodon punctatus (assembly GCA_003113815.1). Taxonomy (NCBI): domain Eukaryota; kingdom Metazoa; phylum Chordata; class Lepidosauria; order Sphenodontia; family Sphenodontidae; genus Sphenodon; species Sphenodon punctatus. Next base: position 5,177,624 of record QEPC01011901.1, on the reverse strand, counting down.
GGAAATGGGTGATCCTTTAGCCCCTTTGGGTACTCCAACCCTGAAAACAAAACACACAGATTCACAGTCTACAGCAGAACTACTTTTTAGTCATGGCACACAAGCTCATACTTGAACCAGTAAGCTTATTTTACGATCACTGGATTATATTATGCAGATTTTTCTAGACTGACATCAAGCCCTCTTACAAGAAAAGCACTAATTTCTATATAATGATGAAGAAGAACAGGGAAATACAGGGCCATAGGCTATTTTTAAAAAATTTTAAATTCCATTTTTTGAAGTCATCACGTTAAGAAATGGCATTAAACAAACATTAACCTTAATGCAAATTTAATTGCGACAATCTCTGATTTTAATCAAAATAGTAGTAAATAATATTTGCTCCAGCTACATCCGTTTTTAGAACAGAGATGGGTGCGAGGGGGGAAGACGCCAAAGTGAGTGTTTTAGTCTTTTCCCTCTCTTTGTTGTCTACCCCACCCCTCTTTTTTTGCTGAGGACTTTGAGAGCGGTGTTTGTTGTAAGTTTAAATGCCATCAGCTTAACAGTTCTGAATTTAAGACTCCAAGGCATTAATTTGGGATTCTGGGAATTTTTGCTAGTATAGAAGATATCATCTCTCTCAGCTTGTGATTATTTTGAATTTACAGGTTCAATTTGAGATTACTAAACCAGCAGTGATAACAGCCCTTAAAGAGGCGACAGCTGCACATAGGAAGGTCACACTCATTGTCCTGCAGATCCCAATTTGAGACTACTAAACCAGCAGTGACAACAGCCCTTAAAGAGGCGGCAGTTGTATAAAGGAAGGTCACACTCATTGTCCTGCAGATCCTAACACATTTTGAATTTGCTGCATTTATTGTATGTTTGTCCACTGAAGAAGGGGCAGTGGCCCCGAAACGCATTTGGACTTTTAATAGAGCTCATAGGTCTGTGCGTGATTACACAGAGAAGAGCGATATCTGGTATTTCACACAATATTGGATTTCCATCAGAGCTCCCAGTTGTTCAGGGGCACAATTTGAAGATGTGTGTGGTTGTTTCATCACATTAATTTTTGATATCATACATGGCTCTTTATGTGATGAGTTCTGTATGTGTTTACACGTTTTCATGCAATTTGATATGTATATGTAATTTGTTTTGGTATAAATTGTGCATATGTGGCATGTATCAGCTACAGATTTGGTCACAAGAGTGATATTGTGGTATTTAATACAATAGAATATACCAGGTTTTGCGTACATAGTTGTGGACCTTTTTTCTTTATTTTTTCATTAGTGCTGCTCTATCCAAGTTCCTTGGGTAGAGAGAGGGCTCTGTCGCTATCTACCTCTTTTTTTGGTGGGAACAAACAGCGCCAGGTGAGTCCAGCACTGCCTGCAACACCCTCCTGCCAAACACCGCCTTTGCAGATTTGAATGCGTGCAATTTGTAATGTTTAACTAAAGTATGCAAGGACAACCAGGTAGCTGCCCTGCCAATCTCCTCACACAAGGCCCTTGCTTTAAAGGCATAAGATGTAGCTGTAGTCCTTACCGAGTGTGCCCAAATCTGGACAGGTGGAACCCTGTTCTTTGCCTTATATGCCTCTACGATGCATTGTTTCACCCATTTTGAACCAGACTGGCCCGATCTGATATTTACAAATAGGGCTGTACTGGATCTAAGGCCCCTAGTCCTAGCCAGGTATATCTTTAGAGCCCTACGGACATCTAATTTGTGCCATATCCTTTCTTTTGGATGTGATGGTTTTGGGCAAAAAAAGGGCAAGACAATTTCCTGGGTCCTATGAAATAAGGAGTTAACCTTAGGGATAAAGGTCTGATCCACCCTAAGAGTAACTGAATGTTCCTGAAAAGTACAAAAGTTCTCCTCCATAGAGAGAGCTCCTAATTCAGATACCCTTCTGTCTGAGGTGACCGCCACTAGGAATGCCACTTTTATAAATAGCATATATAAAGATACATGCTTTAATGGTTCGAAAGGTGGTCTGGTCAGAGCGTCTAGAACAAGGTTTAAACTACACGATGGGCACCTATGAACTACTGGAGGGGAAATTGCTCTAGCTGCCCTCAGGAACTGTCTCACATGTCTGAGTGATGAAACCTGCTTATTTGTAACTGCCCTCAGAACTGCGTCTATTGTTGCCGCTTGTCTCGCCAAGGTGTTAGGGTTAAGACCCCTATCTAAACCCTCTTGTAAGAACTGCAAAATGACTGCGATCTCTGTTTTACAGGGATCATAACCCTTCTGTGTTGCCCACAGCACGAATGTTTTCCATGTTGCTCCGTATGCCCTTCTGGTGGCTGGGCGTCTAGATTGTTGTAGAGTTGCCAGGACTGCATCTGAGTAGCCTTTTTTCTTTAAGGTTGAGCGCTCAAGAGCCACGCTGTTAGTCTTAAGACGTGGAGGTTCTCGCATAGCCGAGGACCCTGGCTGAGAAGATATGGTCTCAATGGGAGCATTATGTATGGGGTGAGACTGAGCTCTATCAAGTCTGAAAACCATGGTCTCCTGGGCCACCATGGGGTTATCAAAATCACTCGGGCTTGTTCCTTGATAATTTTTGCCACCGTCCTTGTTATCAGGGGGGTGGGAGGGAGGGAAAGCATAGAGTAGGTCTTTTGGCCATGTCTGGTTCAGAGCGTCCACTGCAACTGCTGTTCTGCATGGCTCTTTGGACATGAAGTTCGGCAGTTGTGTATTTTCCTGGTTGGCGAATAGGTCCAAAACTGGCAATCCAAACCTCGTCACCAGGTCCCCGAACACATCCTTGTGTAGGGTCCATTCATGTGGTTCTATTGTCCTTCGGCTGAACCAGTCTGCTTGTTTGTTGTCCTGTCCCTTGATATGCAGGGCCTTGAGGGATAGCAAGTTCCTTTGTGCCCAACAAGAACAGTCTCACCGCCTCCCTGTGTAGATTGGGTGCCCGGGCTCCCCCTTGGTGGTTTACATAAGCCTTGGCTGTCACGTTGTCTGTGTAGACTAGGATGGGCCGTTTGTGGAGATTTTGAGCTAGCTGTTGTAATGCTAGTCTGATCACTTTCAACTCCACGAAGTTGATACTGCGTTCTTGATCCCTCCTGCTCCACAGGCCCTGTACTGACCTGGGTCCGGAGTGTGCTCCCCAACCTGATAGACGGGTGTCTATTGTGACCATCTCCCGACTTGGTTCTGCTTAACCTTGGTTCTGCTTGGTTTCTGGCCTTAACCACCAGGACATTAAGCGTGCGAATCCTCATGGAATGGTTACCCATGGGTTGAGGCCTAGTGTGAGTTCAGTCTGCATAGGTCGCAGCAGCTGTTGCAAGGGCCTGAGGTGAAAACGCCCCCAATGAACTTGTCTGGTGCAAGATATCAGGAGGCCTAGGAGCTGAGCCAGATTTTTTAGTCTCATTCTCCTGTGGTGGTGTAAAAGCCATATTAGTGTTCGTATCTTGGGGTGCCTGAGAGGCGGGATGAAGGCGACTCCTAAGGTGGTATCTAGAATGACACCCAGGTGTTCCAGTCTGTGTGTGTGTGGGAGAGATGGTTCTTCTCCTTGTTGACTAAAAACCCATGAGAGTTGAGATAAAGTATCGTCCTGTCCAGATCTTGTAAGATCTTTTGGTGGGATTGGGCTCTGATCAATAGATCGTCCAGGTAGGGGTATAGGTGAATCCCTTCCTGTCTGAGATTTGCTACTAGGGGTATGAAGACTTTGGTAAATGCTCTCGGGGCTGATGACAGTCCGAACGGGAGGGATCTGTATTGATAATGATTGTTTTGGTAGCAGAACCAGAGCTACATCCTGTGTGGTTGCCAGATGGGTATGAGGAGGTAAGCTTCTCGGAGGTTGAGGGAAGCCATCCAGTCCCCCACCCCCTCAGGCTCTGACAGATGGATGACATTGTCTCCATTTTGAATTTTTGTGATTTCACTACCTTGTTAAGGAGCTTCAGGTCTAAAACCGCCCTCCAGGATCTCAATTTTTTGCGTACTAGGAAAATTATTGAATATAAACCCTGGCCTGCTTGCTTTGGGGCAACTGGCTCTATGGCCTTGACGTGTAAGAGCCTCTGAATTTCCCCTAGCATGGCAGCAAGTTTTTCTGGAGAGTTTGATGTGGGAGAGGCAAGAAATCTTTGTTGTGGACGATACGCTAGTTCTATATGGTAGCCATGGGTTACCGTAGCCAGCACCCATGCGTCTGACACTGACTTTTCCCAAAGATCTGAGAAACGTTGGGCCTGCCCCCTACCTCCAGCTCCTCTGCATAGTCATGAGTCTTGTTTATGTTGAGATGGAGTGGAGCTTTTTTGTTTCTGTCTGTTAAATCTGGGGCCCTGTCTGTTGGTCCTATTGCGAAAGGATAAGTTTCCTGCTGGCTCCCTAGTCTGACCCCGGAATCTCTTGAATGCTCTGTATCTGCCCCCCCGCCCCCCGGTTTGTAAGTGGGGTTATGAAAAAACCTCTCTAGCCACAACTTGTTGTAGATCCTTATGTTTGTTTTTCTCATTTGCATCTGCTAGCACTTTGTCCAGGCATACGCCGAACAATTTTAGGCCCTTGTAGGGGGCTGCCACTAAAAGGTTCTTGGCGGTAATGTCCCCCTGCCAGGACCTGAGCCATAAACTCCTTCTTGCGGCCACTGAACTAGCTAGAGCTCTTGCCGCCCAGCCCATGGAGTCCATAGTGGCATCTGCCAAATGAGCTGTTGCCAGGGAGATGCGGGATGAAATGACTTGGGCCCTCCTATCTGAGATTTCTGGATCCTGTGCCTCCTGCATCCATGCTAGTAGTGCCCTCGCTACATACGAGATGATATTAATCTTTAGCAAGGAGGCTGATAAATCCAAACCCCTGCATAGGGCTGCGTCTATGGTCCTGTCTGTAGGGTCCCTGGGATAACAGTCCCCTTCAGTGGGGAAGACAGTTTGTCTGGCTAAGAATACGGCTGCAGCGTCCACTTTGGGATTTTTAAATATTGAGTATAAGGAGGCCTGTGTCTTGTTCATCCTTTGGGTCTTGTCAGGGTGCTTCCACTCCTGTATGACCAGTTTTTCAAAAACTTTGTCTCGGGGTACTCCTGCCTCTTTCCCATGGAGGGAGGGGATGTAGTCTCTTTCCTCTTCCTCCTGTGAGAGGAGTCCTCCTTTCCTGGTTTTTCTACTAACCGAAGGGTCTTAGCGACCTGTGAGAGGAATTCCTCTCTATAAGCGAAAGGAAACTGCCTATCCCTAGGTTCAGTCAAGGGTTCCTGGAGGATCATTCCCTCCATGTCATCCCCCTCCTGCCCCGACTCCTGCTCTGAGGCTGAGTTTAACAGGGCTTCCGCCCGTTCCCTGCGTTTTTTAGGCAGGGACTCAGACACTCTCCTCCGAGGAGTAAGAGGAGTCCAATAATCTGGCAATGGTGCCCCCCTGTGGGCCCTTTGTTCTCTTGTTTCCCGCCTTGCTGGAGGATTTTCCCGCTCTAGCCTTGGGTGTTTTGAGGGTGGGGGAGGAGTTTTTATGAGGCCCTTTAGTTTGCATCTCACACAATGTATTTAGAGACTGCAAATTTTTTCCCATTGTGGCGGCCAGGAAGGGCATGTCTGCTTGCGTGCTCTCCTGGGTGGTTGCCGCTTGCTGCGCTCCGTTCTCGTGCGTGCCCTCCATCTCAGCCAGCACGAGTCGCGTTGCTGTGGGGGAAGAAGCGCTGCGGCTGGAACTGCTCCCGCCGTGTGGTGCTGTTCCTAGGCGGGGGGAGACTTGAGCCGCGTGTCTCGCTGGTGGGGTTCGTAGATAAGACTCCCCTGCTCCCCGGCGCTTTACGAGGGAACCGGCCGAGCTTCCCGCGTTCACCCCAGCGTCGAGGAAAACGCCACCCCCTATGTCCCGCCCGCTCGCTACACATTGCCCTGCTCTTTCCTAGGCTTGCAAGCTCTTTTTCTAATCCTTTACGTTCTCTTTTTCTTTTAGGTCCGGAGAAGAAATTTTTGCTCCCGACGGCCCGAAGGCAGAAGACAGACTGAGGAGAGTTGGGGGACTCTCTCTCTACGCATGCGCAAGAGAAGTGTTTGCTTTTTCTGCCTCCCGGCAGCCATCCGCAGAGCTACCCGTGCGGAGAATTAGCCGGAGACAGAGGGAGAAAGGTATAACACCATATAGTTGGGACTGCCTCATTGCTACTGGCCAAATTTGATGCTCCCGAGTGTAATCGGTGCTTCTCTGGATGGGGGTAAATAAAGCCTGCATAGCAAACAAGCAATCTGGTCTCATCACTGAGCCACTCCCCAGGCAGTGCTCCATAGGAACCCGTCGCTTGTCGACGATACTGCTGCATCTGCTCCTACCAACTACAACAACGTGCTCTCTCAGAACCAGTGTCGTGCATACCTAATGGAGGTGGTATAGGGGAGCTACATGTGCAATTCCAACCTATTTATTTCATCAAATGTATATGCCACCCTTCCCATTACGGCTCAGGGCAGCTTACAATAAAAACACATCTAAAAAATCCCCTTAACCCTCCCAACCCTTCCCTAACACCCGCCTGGCCAAATAGAAAGGTTTTACATCATTTCCAGAAGATGACCAGGCTCGGATTTAGATGAAACTCCAAGGAGATGGAGTTCCAGGACTGTGGGGCAGCCATCAAGAATGCTGCTGTGTGTGCCCTTGTTATAGAAACCTCACGAGCAGATGGTACCTGCAAGAGGGTGCTCCGGGCTGACTTCAGAGGCTGCGACAGGATATGAGAAAAGAAGCGGTTTTTCAGATACCTGGGGCCCAAGCCGTTTAGGGCTTTACAGGTCAAACCAGCACCTTGAATTATGCCTGGGAAGCTACTGGTAGCCAGGGAGCACTGGTATAACATGCTCCCAACAACCCACCCCTGACAGAAAATGGGCAGCAGCATTCTGCACCAACTGCAGCTTTCAAACAAACAGTCATCAAGGGCAACCCCACGTAGGGCACACTGCAGTAGTTTAAGGTTTCGAAGATATGGACAACAGTGGCCAAATACAATTCTGATAACGGAGGTCACAGCCTTCTCGCCAGATGTAATTGGTGAAAACCGCTCCTGGCCACTGACACAACCTGGCAATCTAGGTGCAGCAATGGATCCAAACACACCCCAAAGCTGCGAACCTGACTATTCAAAAGAGTCTGGACCGTTTCAATAACAGGGATTCCTACATCTCCTAGGTCACAAGGCTGGCCAACCATCATCACTTCCATCTTGTCTAGATTCAGCTTCAATCGGCTCACACGCATCCAGTCCCCAACAGCAGCCAGGCACTCGATAAGCACAGAGACTGCAGGGCCTGGGCCAGATGAAAAGGAGAGGTAAGAGTTAGGAGTCATCAACGTACTGATGCCACCTGTCTCCAAATCTCCGTAAAACCTTGCCCAGGAGCATCAGTTACGTGTTGAACAGGAATGGGGACAAGATGGAACCCCGAGGAACCCCATAAGGGAGCTCCCAAGGGGACAATGAGCCACTGCCCATCAACATCCTCTGTTTTCTCCCAGCCAAGAATGACCGGAACCACTCAAGAGAAGTTCCCCAAGCCACTGCCCCATCATACAGATGTGCCAACAACATCCCATTATTAACTGCATTCCAGGCTGCCAAAACACAGAAACAGGGTATAATTATGCTTGTCGACTGCCAAGCAAAGGTCGTCAACCTAGGCCACAAGCATAGTGTCTGTGCCATGCCTAGGACAAAATCCTGACTGATATGGAGCCAGGAAGCCAACAGCATTGAGATGTACCTGAAGCTGTGAGGCAACTACCCTATCAATAACCTTTCCAAAAAAGGAAAGATTCAAGGCGGGTGATAACTGGCAGGGAACTCAACATCAAGAGATAGGTTTTTTTCAACAGAAGTTGGACAACTGCAGTTTGAAGGCCATCAGGCACCTTTCCCTCCGAAAAGGAGGCACTGACAACCCCAGCAAGCAACGGTCTCAAAGTCTCCTGGCTAACTTTCATCAGTCAGGATGGGCATAGATCTAATTCATAACTGGCTGCCCCAAGTACACCGTCTGCATCGCTGGGCGAGATTAAGTTAAGCTGATCCAAGCAAACTGGACAAGACCCAGCCTTCCCAACCCCAAACTCACTCTGCACCCAAAAGAGCTGTTTCAAAGCTGAGCCAAATACAAGCAACTTTATTTGCAAATTAGGTGGCAAACTCAACATAATGGGTAACTAGTGACTAACTCCAGGTGGGAAGAGCCAGTATTAAGAGTTCCACTGGATCACACTTTGCAGACGCTACAGTGGCAGCAAAAAGGCTTTATTCACTGCCACCATGGCAGTACTTCACAAAAGATCTACGCTCCATTTGTTCAGCTTTGGCATGCATTGAGCTCCACCTGCGCTCTAACCGCCTGCCCTCCCCCGTTAGTAGCCTCAGGTTCTCTGTATACCAAGACGACCTGTGCTGCTGCAGCGGAGGAAACAGATACTGGGCACCACTGTATCGATAGCCCGAGTCAACACACCATACCACAGATCGACCAGGCCAGCAACAGAGGCCATCAACGTCAGTGGGTAAATCCCCCAGAGTGTCCTGGAATCCTATTGGATCTATTAGTCTCTGGAGGCGGACCAACCTAACTGGTCCACCACTCCGACGGGGGCAAAGGGCAGGCTGACCAGGACAATGGTGTCATAATCCCCAATAATCAGAATCCCCATTTCCAGGCCTGTGCAAAACAGTAAATCCAACATATATCTAAACTCATATTTCAGGCCAGGTATTACTTGGGATTGGTCCATGGCTATCATGGCAGCCATGAAATCCTGCTCTGCCCCTGAAAGGTCAGCCTCAGCATGTATGTTGAAATCACCTAAGAAAATAAACAGACAACCTAGATGTTGGATCAGCAGGCACAGGCTAATGGAAGATCTCATGACCCTAGTCTTCTCTTTCTCACTTCCCCAAACACAGTCCGACTACTAAGCTCTTAAAAAAAGAGAGGATGACCTTTTGCATTACTATACATTTACCCTCATTAAAACTTGACATTATTTCTCAAATCAAAATTATATTCTAATCTTTATGCTAAGGATGGAATTCACACAGATCTGCGAGTCTGACAGGACCTGTAAATAGGATTAATAAACTTGGCACCTGCTTTGAAAGTTTCTTCAGTTTTAGCATACCACAAGGCTGCTGTTTATCTTACCTTCGGTACAGTGGTTCTATTGTCACATGTACAAGCTGGCAAAGAGCAATTGCAATAGGCTTGTGTGAAGTGGCATAAAATGGAGGCATCTGATCCATAATACTTTGTGCATGCTGCCAGTCACCAATTTTTAACAGAGCTTCCAATAAGCCAAGTTTCTGGTTGTCAGGAGGCTGAAAAGATAAACCAACATAGCTAAAACTTTCAGTACTCAAAAGTTTAACAGTGTTTTCTCTTGAGCACCAGTGGGATTATACTGTACTCTACAATGCTAGCTTCTTTATACATCGCAGGCTTGGCAAATGTATTTGACTACATTTAACATGTTTTTTAAAAGAGGATTTTACCATTTCCTTGATTCTCCTATTTTTCCATGATTTTAAGAAGTGTGTGGGCAGATGTTCTCCCTAGAGGCACTCAAAGTTTTTGCTCTGGGGAAATTCCTTTAAGTCTTTTTTGGCATGTATAGGTGTTAAAACGGAAAGGAAAATATTTATTCTCTTCTTTTGTCCCAGTAATACTTTATGCACACCTGCATGTGAAAAAGCAATTTCAAACATGACAGATGTTTGTAGAAGATCAAATAATATTTTTTTTTATTTGGTAATAATCATACAGTAAAAAGAAGAAATTCATTGTTTTCCTGAAAGGGATTACAACACTAGATGTAGCAAGAGAGATCAGCCTCTGAAAGATTAATTACACATCAGGAACTTCAAAAATATGTGGCCAAGTACTTAGAAGCATATTTCAGTATGCATTAGGATATAGCTGTTAAATTGCTCATCAGCCTTTTCGGGCAACAGTCTCAGGCTGCTTGCTGACGTTCAGGAAGGGGAGAAGACTGCCGTGAGTTTAACTCACTTTAGCGTGATCATGTGAAATCCCCACTCGTGCACACAGGGATTTTAGGGTTAATTTTCCATTCTCCCATTAAATTCAATAACGCAACACAGGGCTCAAAATCCATCCCTGTGCCGCATTATTGAATTTAATGGGAGAACGGAAAAACAACACTAAAACCCCCTGTGCACACGAGCGGGGATTTCATGCAACCTTGCATTAAGACTCACGGCAGTCCCCGCCTCTTCCTGAACGTCGGCAAGTAGCCTTAGTCACACAATAGGGCTAACATCAGGATCTCTAGGCACTTTTACCAGACAAGGAGTATGCCTTTTTGCTTAGCAATGGCAATGCCAGCATTTAATGGAAAGATTAGTATACTTAGTTTTTTATGTCAAAAAGAGAATCCATTTCCTAATAAGCATGTTCCTAGATATTGCTGTGTACACACAAGTCAAAGCATAACATTGCTTGAACCAATGTCTTCGAAGTATATATTCTTCACACCAAGACATCCACGCTCTGTCCAAGTTTACCCAGATGAAGACAAAGTAGTTTGAATGATGTCTTTTATTGGACCAACTGGTGGAAGCGTGCAGGGCCGGCCCCAGGCATGTGCCACATGTACGGTTGCACATGGCCCCGCAGCAAGCTGAGGCCCCGCACTTGCCTGGTTGGGCTGCAGGCTGCAGCCAGCTTCTCCCCCAATAAGTTTTTTTGCCTCCCCTCCATGGCTCCGATCCCCATCCCTCACCTGCCTCTGCCTCCTGCAGCAGGACACCGAGACAGGGAGATAAAGCTGTTTGTTTACAAACAACTCCTCCTCGCGTGAGTGATCAGAAGGGAAGGTTCTTCAAGATAGCTCCCAACATTCCCACAACTGCATTCTGCATGCTCACCCTATTCAAATAATAGACCGCGTGATGGTCTCGAGCCCCTCTAGTATAAATGGCACTGACTCTCCGCCTCAGAATGACAGTTCCTTCCAACCCTTTCTAGGAATATAAGAAAAAAATTCCATGTGGGGCTGGAAGGGTGGGTGTTGTGAGAACGCTAGGAGCCATCTCAAAGAACCTTGTTTACAAGGTAGCAACCTTCTGTTCTTTGAGTGGCTCCTCAGAGGCCATTTTTACATGGCTCCACCGCCAGATGGGGGGTCCGTGGGCATGCCGGTGTGTGTGGGCGGGGCATGCACACGGCCACACACGCATCCCCACTCACCCCCCTCATCCACACCCATGGAGTAACCGCCGTTTCCCACAGTTGCTCTATGCGTGGGGACAAGTGGGGGGTGAGTAAGGATGCATGTTAGGCAGGCGCTCACACACTCGCACTCACCATGGGCACATGCACCGCGTCATTCACATGGGGCTCCCCCACCCTTGAAGACGCAGAAATCTGCGTCATTGGTGGGAGAGGCCCATGTAAGAAGAGCCACATTCTCACAACTGTCTTACTTATATTACCTTAGGTAGGAATTTAGGATGTAAAGCAATATCTATTCTATTTTGGAAAATCTGCAAATATGGTTCTGAGATTATTATGGTTGCTATTTCAGTAGCTTTTCTTAATGAAGTTATTGTTAACACGCACCCCATAACCAGTTATTTTGCGCCCCCCATTTAATCAATTCACGCTGCCCTGGGGGCTCAAATTAAATGGTTATGGGTGCGGGGCAGCGTGAATTGATTATATGGGGGCGGGGACACAAATGAACCGGTTATGGGGTGAGGGAAGTGTGAAAATATATATATATATATATGTCTCTCTCTTTTCATGGCATAATGCGCTTAATAGGTTAGCTGCATTTTGGGTGTCGTGTGTTTGATAGCAGCAACTCTGGACTAGTCACATCATGTGTGTGCACAAGGCACAGGCAGCAAGAAGCAACAGGCCCTGGAGTCCAGGCTGGCTAAGCTTCCCCCATCCCCCACAAGGCAGTGGATGCAGTCAGTCTCTCTGTGCCTGCCTCACTGCCTGCCCAGCTGCCCCTGCAGTGGAACCACTCCTGGAGTGGTGGTAGACACTCGGCTGGAGAGGTGGGGGGGAAGCATTGGGAGGCCATGCTTGTCTATGGCTGCTTGGAGGGGTGGAGAATGGGAATCCTTCCTGTCCAGAGGGAGTAAAGTTTATGTAAATTTACACATTTGCATCATTAGGTGGGGGCTAATTATGCAAATTAGGCCCCACACCAAGACTTCGCACATGGCCTCACAAACAGTGGGGCCAGCCCTGGAAGTGTGCAAGCTTTGGGGCCTCACAGTGGCATTCCTCAGGCAAGAAGTCAGAACTGAAGATTTGAGCAAAGCACAGTGGGTATATAATACAACCTAACAAGGGGAGAGCAGGGATAGGGAAGGAGTGTGCTACAACAGGGAGACATGAGAGAGAGGTACATCAAAGTGGATGATAAACAGGAGGGAAGGAGGGCAAGGTGAGAACAGGGGAAGATATGCAATGGACAAAGGAAGAGTGCAAAGGGAGGGTGGAGTACACTAGAAGATGCAGGAAGATGGAAAGTGAGAACTAAGGTAAAGTAGGTGAAAAAATGGGTAATAGTAATAGGAGGAGGGAGTTGAATGCAAGAAACTGGAGTTGGGGGTAAGCTCTAGAAATAAAGTACGAGTATTGCTGAAGATAAGCAAAGCACAGTGGGGGGTGCAGTGTAATGTGACTGGGTAAACTTGCTATCTTCCACTGCAATCCAGACACAGTGTGGTTGGTCCAGAGCGAAAGAGATGAAGACAAACTAGTTTGAATGATATCTTTTATTGGACCAACTGTTGTTGGAAAAAATGCAAGTTTTTGAACCTCACAGGGCTCAGGCAAGTAGGAGTCTGAACTAAGGTTTGAGCAAAGCACAGTGGGTATATATAATGTAACAGAAGAGGGGAGGAAAGGGATAGGAAAGGAAGGACCCTATGAGGTCTGAAAGCGTGCACATTTCCAACAGTAGTTGGTCCAACAAAAGACATCATTCAAACTACTTGTCACTCTGGATCAACATGGCAACCATACTACCTCTGAACTGCAAAGGAAGATATCAAGTTTACTCAGTTGCATAGATCTGTCTTTTATCACCTAACATAACTTCAGATGGCAGCACTGATGCATTCTCCAAAACATTAGTCCCAACCACCACCCATGTATCCTGCCTCGATACTTTCAGGAGCACAAAAGTAGTACTTAAGATCGGACATCCGACTGACTCAATGAGACCTAGGCTTCTAGCTCCATACAAGAACTCAAAACAGTCCAGTCAGATTTCGAAAGCCTCCAAAGAAGGAGATTCCACAAACTTCCTGGGCAGCTTACTCAATTTCAGAAAATGTTTATTTAGGATGGAAACTCAGTAAAAAAGGGAATCATTTAAATAATAGAAAGAATGGTAACTGGTGCTGCTGATTTTGAAACAACTTTACAAAAACCATACTAATTGTCCAAAAGTGACATCAAAAACCACTTGGATATTACTTGGAAAGTATTTGTTTACAGAACTGCAGACTGTTAAAAATGATCACCTACAGATTACTGCAATTGACAATTCTCTGGATTATTCATCCCTTATAGCTGCAACAATAGGATGTCTATTAATAAAGCATGGTTTTACTTTCAAAATAATTTAACTCGCTCTTTCCAAATGAGGAACACGATAGAAATGTTTGCTGGGCAGCTTACTCCATTGCTCAACAGTTCTCACAGTTAGAAAGTTTTTTCCAGTTAATTAAAAATTGAGAGAGATAGGGAGTAATATGGAAAGGTTATAGGGACGAAGAAAGGAGGTGGGAGAATGAGAAGCTAGCACCATCTCATACAGGAGCAGAAAAAGGTGCCAAAACTCACAGGAAGACTGAGTTTTTTGGGTTCTCTCCTCTTGCACAGTGGTATTCTCTATCCACCCTTCCTTCTCTGCCTTATCCCAGAATTCCCAACTTCCCTGAGATAAGGAAGTGAGATTTCACTTCTCTCTCTGCCTGGCTGTGATCCAAGATTAATTTTTATTTATAATAAAATTTGTACGCCACCCCCTCCTGCTAAAAGCATCTCGGGGCGGCTAACAATGTATTAACACAATTTAAAACAATAACATGATTCAAAACACAATATAAAAAACAACATACCCCCCCACCCTAACCCAAACCCTCTCCCTCAGGAAAACCACAGCAGAACAGCCAGGTCTTACATTGTCTACGGAAAGAGGAGAGGTCGGTAATCAGGCGGACCTCCAACAGGAGGAAGTTCCACAACTGCAGCGCGGCCAGAGAGAACGCCCTCCGCAAGGTCAACACCCGAGAAACTCGGGGGACCTAGAGAAGGGCGCCCCTGGTTGACCGCAGGGGCCGATCCAGGACCCAAGGGGTGAGGCGGTCCCGCAGGTAGGCAGGACTCAGGTCGTTGAGGGCTTTAAAGGTCAACACCAACACCCTGAATTGGACCCAGAAGACTATAGGCAGGCAGTGCAGAGTGACGCACTGGCATAATATGCTTGTGTCGGCCAATCCCCATTAGGAGACGAGCCGCCACATTCTGCACCAGCTGCAGACTCCGAACCAGCACCAAGGGTAGTCCCACGTAGAGTGCGTTACAGTAGTCCAATCTCGAGGTAATAAAAGCATGGACGATCGTGGCCAGGTCGGAGTCCGAGACATACGACCGAAGCCGATGCACCAGATGTAATTGGCGAAATGCCCCTTTCAAAACAGCCGCCACCTGGGCATCCAGGCGGAACTGTGGGTCCAAGAGGATCCCCAGATTCCGAACCTGAGATACCAGGGCAGGACGGATCCCATCAATGATGGGAGTCACCACTCCCCTGGCCTTCCCCACGACCATCACCTCCATCTTGGCGGGATTTAACTTCAAACGGCTCTCCCTCATCCAATCCCCCACAGCTGCCAAGCACCGGGTAAGCAGAATGTTTTAATTCCTGTGATTATTATTGTTTTAAATTATTGTTATTGTTATGCTGTACGTCGCCCCGAGATGCCATGGGCATGAGGGTGCAGCTAAGAAATATAACTAAATAAAATAAATAAATAAGCACCGAGACTGCCGGGCCGGAGTCGGATAAAAATGAGAGATAAAGCTGGGTGTCATCAGCATACTGATGGTCGGTGGCCAATAGGTCAACTGCGGTCTGGGAGATGATCCTGGACCAGGCTGCCGACCTCGCATGTATCACGGAGACCTGGCTGAAGTCCCGGCTAGGTACTCCGGGCAGAATCAGCCTCGGCTGGCGGTCAGAGGGGCGGTGTAGCCATTGTTTTTAAGGATACGTTGTCTGTGAGATTTTCTCTGCAAACCATCATGGGGATAGAGGGCCTGCATTTGGTGTTGGATTTGGCCGGAGACAGATTAGGGATACTGCGATATACCGGACACCCACCTGTACGGCAGCTTCCTTATCCGCACTGACTGAGCTGGTGTCAGGGGTGGTCTTGCTGTATCCCAGAGCGACAGTTCTCGGGAAGCATACTGATGACACCGTACGGCAAACTCCCTAACAACCTCCCCCAAAGGCTGCATGTACACACTGAACAAGAGAGAGGACAAGATGGAACCCTACAGGACTCCACACGTGAGGCCCCGGGGAAAAGATGAAAAATCACCCAGGACCACACGCTGGACTCTCCCAGTCAGGAAGGAGCAGAACCACTCAACAACGGTCCCGCCAATCCCTGCCCGGTCTCGCAGCTGAGTTGCCAACAACTCATGGTCAACAGTATCAAATGCAGCCAAGAGATCGAATAGGATCTACAGGGTTGAATGACCCCGGTCCAACTCATGGAAGAGGTCACTGACCAAGGCCACAAGTGCAGTTTCCGTGCCATATCCAGGGAGAAAACCTGACTGCGAGGGATTGAGAAAGTTAATCCGGGCCAGATGGTCCTACAACTGACTGAGACAGGCCCATGGTTGCCATGGCGGCCATGAACTCACACTCTACCCCTCCAAGACTGGCGTCAGCATGGACATTGAAGTTTCTCAGGGCTATCGCCCTGGGAAACTGCAAGACCACCCCCGACACCAGCTCAGTCAGTGCAGATAGGGAAGCTGCCATACAGGTGGGTGCCTGGTATATCAGCAGTATCCCTAATGTGTCTCCGGCCAAATCCAACACCAAATGCAGGCCCTCTATCCCCATGACGGTTTGCAGAGGAAATCTCCTCACAGACAACGTATCCTTAAAAACAATGGCTACACCGCCCTGGCCCCCCAGTCGAGGCTGATGCTGCACCGAGTACCCAGCCGGGATGTCAGCCAATATAGGCCCCGACTCATTGTCCAGCCAGGTCTCCGTGATACATGCGAGGTTGGCTGCCTGGTCCAGGATCATCTCCTGAACCGCAGTTGACTTACTGGCCACCGACCTTGCATTCAGCAGCAGTAACCCAAGGCCGGGGGCCCTCTGACCGCTGATCACCTCACCGCCTGCCTGGGGGCTAGTGAGTGGGACAGGAATATAACATCTGTCCCACCTCACAGCTCTAATTTGCCTCTCAGAGGGACCATAATTCCCCCAGCCCAAGATGACCCCTATCGCTGCGCCCCCCACCTCCGGTCCACCCTCCCAACCCTCCCAGGGGCCATCCCACCAGCCTCCCAAGGGAGATCCCCACCCACTACTACACCCCATAGCCTCCTCTTGCATTGGAGGGCAGTTCCCCCTCCCCCAGGGGCTCTGCCCCTCCCTCACCCTGAGGGGAGCTGCCCCTCCCCCCCCAACCCAGTCCCCTAATCCCCATCTCACACCCCCTTACCCTCCCCTGCCACAGGATGGTAACCCCCCCCATCCCCGAAGGGCTGCGCCCCTCTCTCATACTGAGGGGAACCGCCCCTCCCCCCCAACCCAGTCCCTTTGTCCCTCACCCATACAAGACAAGCAGGTCATCTCCCACCACCACCACCCCACCCTAAAATACTGTGCCCCTGTCTGTTATCGAGAATGTCCCAGCCCTCCCGGTCCCATTAAGGGCCACACCCCATTAAAGGCCCTTTGGTGCAGCACGCCTGTGGCATAGCCAGGCAGCCGGCCGCTTTTGGCTTCGCTGGGCCGGAAATCTGGTCGTACACCCCAGGCCCGCCCCCACTTCTCTGACAGGGGGAGGGGTAGATGGTACCTGGGGCCGGGCAGCAACAGCACGAGTCCTAGGAGAAGGCAAGACCCCCGACACAACCCATGGACACCGGGTCTGTCTCCAGCAGCAGCAGCGATGGCAGGTGAGTCAGCGGCGTCAGCTCACTTGCAGTCAGGCAGCCGGCCGCTTTTGGCCTCGCTGGGCCGGAAATCTGGCCGTGTACCCCGGCCCCCTCCTCCAACAGGGAAGAGGGGACAACCAACAAGATAGATTTTCCCCTAGACCAGGGGTGCTCAACTTGATTCGTGCTGAGGGCCGGAAAATTTGGTTTGGATCCAACCCTGGGCCATGTGTGGCCCCCCTCAATTTGCATAACCCCACCCTCAATTTCAACAGACCCAGACCCTGCTGTCTCGGTGCTATCCCAGTGTCTGGAGGCCGTGGCTGAATGGATGTGGCAGAGCAGACTGAAGCTCAACCCCGATAAGACGGAGGTGATACTGGTGGGGAGAGCGAGGGAGGTAGCAGCCTCCCTGATTGGGGGTGTGTGTCCGCCTATAGCTCAGCAGGTCCGGAGTCTGGGGGTGGTGCTGGACGCAGATCTCCGCCTGGAGCGGCAGGTGGAGGCAGTCGCAAAGGCTGCCTTTCGCCAGTTGCATCTGGTACGGAGGCTGCGTCCGTTCGTCTCCGGCCCGGACCTGG
>QEPC01011901.1:5119002-5159315 GCA_003113815.1 Sphenodon punctatus | reverse complement strand
CCGACCCTATTTATTTGGTTAAAGAGTTCCCGGGTCCTGTTTTAAAAATAATTGTTGTATTTTTATTGAGTTTTAAATGGTTTTATATGTGTTTTAATATATGTTTTGTGTTTGGAAGCCACCCCGAGCTGTTTGCAGGAGGGGCGGGGTAAAAATCAAATAAATAAATTTACATAACCCCACCCCCTGGCAGCAAGGAGCTGGGGCTGGAGATCTGAGTGGCAGCGAGGGGCTCAGGTGGAGACATTGGCGGCAGCAGGAAGCTGGAGCCAGAGAGGAGGAAGGAGGGATCTGGCCAGCACCTTTAATAGACTTGCTGCACGGAGGAAGGTTTCGCACCAGCATGAGGGCTGGAGGAAAGGTGACTGCCAGAGCAGGAGGAGGCATGGCAGACCACAGGAAAGGTCTTTGCGGCCAGGGGGGATTCGGGCAGCAGGAAAGGTCCTTGCAGGCCGCAGGAAAGGTCCTTGGGCCATATCTTGTGCAGCCCTGCCATAGGCTAATGGATCTTTCCCAGTGACAGAGATTACGAGGCAATTCTGTAGGGTTCAGAGTGAAGTTAGCTTCTTTTCTTTCCAAAACCTGTTTGCAGCACTACGTACAGAAAAGTACCATTAGCAGTTTGATGTCAAAGAACAAGTCTAGTCAATTTGCTGTACACTGACATGCTTAGACACTTCACTTTCACTGCCTAATTTCTCCGATGGCCTGTCATTCGAGAATTCAAACTCATGTCTGCAGGCAAAAGTAGATAGTACTTTTTGTCAACATTAAGCTATTGATTTTTTCAAAAGTCATTGATTTCTAACACTAGAGGCAGCAGCTAAAATTTAAAATAATGAGCATGTCCATCATGATCTTTTAGCAATCTTTGTTCCACAACAGTAAGCTTTACTTTTCCTGGTTTGCTCCCAGCTGTACCATGCATTACGTAAATATCAGAAGTCATGGACTAGAACTGGTTTACTTTCATACTCACTACCAAACACTAGGGTTGAAACTTTCAGGGACAATTTGATATAGGCTGTTTCAACTCTCAATGTCCATTAAGAGTGACTCCTCTAGTCACTCTTAAAAACCTCAGCCTAGAAGTATTTGAGACAGCAAATCTTCACATGGCAACAAAGATATACACAGCAGAGTTCATCCTTGCAATCTTCAAGATCGTGTCACTTGCATCCTGACAGTAAGTACATTATTTTCCCTTTGCTTTCTCACACTCTCTCTTCCTCAGAGTATCAGATACTTTATTCTCTCCATCTTCCTTGTACAGTTCAGCAGAACACTGTACAGGTAGCTCAAGTCTATAGCCCCCATTTCTTATTTTAAACAATTAAATGAACTCTCCCCCCATTACCTTCTACTGCACATTTTGTTGATCAAAACCCAATGATGGACTGAATTACATAATAATGCAGTCTGTTGACAGAGATGTTCTGTTTCTATTGCCATCAGTATAACATTAAAATGCACTTCACTCATTGGCTTTATGGGGTAACTATAAATCCAGTCTCTGCTGAGCATATTGTAGAATAGAAAAAGTTGAAGCTACTTCCTGCTTCAACATAAAGGACAGACAGGATTTGATTCAATACGATTGGAAAATACACCTTTATGGAGGGACAGAAGTACAACCCATGGTAAAAGTGTTACATGTTTAAGACTATATATATTGCAAGAGCAAGAGATACGTTTTCTGCACCTTAAGAGAAACGATGTTCTCACGACTGAGGGTGGGGAGGATGGTTAAGAAGGAAGTCAGACAAGCCTTTTGATGGCTTTGTACATAAATAACCAATTAATACAGCTTTGGGGGGAAATGATATTGTATTATGAGTGGGGTCAAAACGTAGTTATTTTCATCGGAATTGAAACGTTAGTGGCTTCTTATAATTGTAAGTTTTTTAAAAATGAATACCTTTTCAGTTTTCTCCTCTTCCTTTTCTTTTTCCTTCTCTTTCTCTTCACTTTTTTCAGAGGATAATACAACCATTGTAAGTTTTTTCACAATTTGTTTCGCCTCCACAATCTCTCGTTTGTGTTCTTCAAGAATGGCATTATCAACTGGAAGAAGCTAAGGGAACAAGACAGAATTAAGATAATTACCAAATTAACTTAGCCAACCATTTTTGGCCAGGACTCAGAAAGGTGGAGTGGTGAGAAATCCCTACTACTGCTACAACAAATGAAGCAATTCCCTAGAAATTAATTTTCTTCTCAGCAGCTCCCCCAACAACGAATACCACCCCAAAAGCACTCCAATTAAGAAATAGTGAGGGATCATACTTTCGCCTCCCAACTATTATTTTCTAAAAACAAAGTTTCATAATTCTGCTGAGTTACAACTAAGTACTTATTTGTGAACGAGTTTAGCAGTACCAGTACTGCAGCAATTTCTTAACTTCAAGCTATTTTCTACTGCTGGAAGAAAATAATGTTTTCAAGAAAGAAGTCCAATTCCATTTAAACACTTGTTATGAGCAGTTTAACAACTTACATGTACATAAAGGTCTTCCAAATCTATAAGGTTATGTTGCAAAAGCACTGCAGCAACTCTGTATAAAGAAGAAGGTGTCTCTCCATTTGGTTCCTAAAAACAAGCATCAACATCCTTAAAAAGGCCACAAGAAAATTGCTACAGGAAAGCATATCATACTGGAGGATTTTTTACGAACCAACGCACCAGTTTGAGCAGCGAGAAAGCACCTTACTAAGCTCTACCTATCCCCATACTGAATCTCCCATACTAAGAAAATGATTCATGTTAATTTTTCACAAATACAAAAATACTCTTGGAGCCCTATTTCTATTAACTGTCCAAATCACTCGGACGTCAGCCCACCCTTCAAAATGAATTTGAAACTGATTATACAAGACTCTTCATCTTTGGGTTCTAGAATCTACTGTAAACTGCCTTTAAATTAAGAACTCCAACAACAAAATCAGCAAGTTTAAATAGTAGACAGTATAGACAAAACTTCAAACACATTCCACATGTGTGGTGCAGATTCAGTATAGCACTAAACTTTTACACTTCTAAAACCATTTTATACGCTCAATGAAAATACAACAGATTTTTTCATACCAAGCAAAAACCAGCATCAGACGTCTATTTCAGAGATTCTCAGCCTGGTGCTCTGGCGCCCCAGAGTGATCAGGGAATGTGTGAAAGTGCTCCCCAAGCCAGCTGACAGTAAGTGCTCGGGAGCACTTGCACACATTTGAGGCCTCCAGTCATAAGCTGCTGTAGTAAGTGGAATAAGTTAATTGAATTAAAGCAGGGTCAAATTGGGGTGGGGAATTATTATTATTATTATTTATTATTATAAACATTTGTATAGCACCAGCAGTGTACCTGGTGCTTTACAGAACAAAGATAAAGACGCAGTCCCTGCCTATGGCTTACAATCTAAAATTGATTCATTATCTTAATTTCCACTGAACTGTACTAAACTGAATTGCAGAGGGGAGACAATCTATGCAAATTATTCGTGCAAATTACGCAGTGCTCCCAAGTAGTAACATACGTCACTTCATTGCTTGTGACTGGAAAAAGGTTGAGAACCTCTGGGCTAGATCATTGCAATTGCACACTGGGAGAACAGGGAAGCAAATACATTTGTGTTACCTGATAGAATTTAAATTTGAACCCAAGGATATGACATAGTTTTTGAGGTTCACACATATACATGTAGGATTCTATCAGCGGGACAAAGAATTCATCATACTCCGGCCTACATTCATAGACTTCTAAGATAATATCCAGAACTCTGTTGGGATCCAGGTTAAAACATCCTATTGAAGAGGAGAGATATTAAGGTAAATATTTACTTCTGCTATTTTAATACGAACAAGGTACAATTCAGTAAAAATTTCAACCACCACCATTAGAACCATTTCAAGCACATATTTTGACTGAAAGCAATTATCCCTACATCAGAATAAATAATTAGGCACATCTGTAAATACAGGTGCACCAGTTTAGTGGTAGCAGACTTTGGCCACAATCCGCAAACCCCTTATTACACACTAGTGAATTGTGAATCCTGTAAACTAGGGGTGGGAAACCTTTTTCTTCCCTGGGGCCCCTTTGAAAATTATTAAAAGCTCCAAGGGCCACAGGGGGTGTTCTTAAACTAGCAAGGCAATGGGGGTGGGTGACCACCGAGTGGCACTGTCGGGTGGAGTACGTGTGGTGGGACTCAAACAGGCAGCTCCTGTCATGGCGGCAGCAAGCTGGGGGGGAAGGAGAAGCGTGCTGGGCTGGCCTTTACAACTGACATGTCCCGAACGCGAGCGCTGGGGAACCCGGGCCCCACAACACTCCCAGCCAGTTCTCTGACCTGCGAAGGCGGTGTGCCCTGCTCAGAGTGCCTACGAGTGGCAGACCGGTCTGCTAGCATGGCTGGCCGTCCCAGCTCATACGGGCAGGGGCTCTGTGGCCACCTGTAGCCATGGAGCTATTTGGCTTGCACCACACTCCGGATTTCTCGGCACTGCTCCGTGGATCAGAGGGGTGCACATCCCCCTGCTCCACCTTCAGATGGACATCGAATGCATAGCTCCTGGATGTCTATGCGGGGAAGCATCTCGTTTAAAAACACCCATAAAAGTTTTGGGGAGGGGTAAGATGCTTAAGGGGGTGTCCTCAACGTGGGCGAAGGAAGAGGAGGAGCTTGGATCCTGGATCTTTGCTATGGAACCATCTCCTATCCTTGACAGCACGTCTTCATCTCTGCTCCCTTACTAGGATTTCACTCTTTCACTAGGTTTGGGAGTAGGAACTGGCTCCAGTGGCTGGAAAGGGGCCAAATGAAGCCATGGGCTGCATTTGGTCCTCTGGCCCAAGGTTCCCCACCCCTGCTTTAGGCTGTAGGCTTCAACATGCCACAGAATGTTGTTTGTGGATTGCAGCCCTGATCTTTAATTTGACACGTGTGATAAATCTCAGATTTTAGAAATTAAATGACAGAACTAAGATTTTCATTACACCAGGAGTTAGACATTCAGGCTCTAATCTCCAAAAAGAGCTTCACTGGCCTGTTTAAAATACAGTATTGTATTTTTTTTTAAATGTAAGTTTAAAATAAAATTAGAATTGCAACAGGAGCAGGAAATTTCATAATGAACCTTAGTAAAAAGATACTGTATTTTCAGGACAGTGCTTCTGCCATACCCATATGCAAAGGGATAAGACATTACCGCACCACATTCTAAAAGGCCATGGTGTTTGCTTTTGGTGTTTGGGGGGGGGGAGAGAGGTGTTAAACTCCCAGTAATCTTGTGATTGGGAAATATAAAGTTCTGGCTTGTGCGGTTTAAGAAGGATACATATTATTCAACCTCACACTCAGATAAGTATCAGATAAAAACACTCAAATAAAAGAGCAGCTGTTACATCTTTGCTTGAAATTAAAACAACTTTTGAAAAAAATTAAGAGTTGTGGAGCTGGTTGAATAGTTTGTCTGTTTTTTTAAAAAGGCAATTGGGCATCTCTTACCTTGTGAATTGCCATTCTATTTTAGACTTTCCAGGTCAGGTATTCAAGACACTTGGGAGCGATCTTCGCTATCACCACTAGGAGGCAGCATCACACTTTTTGACTGGGTATGCTCGGAGATCGCCCCCACTTTTCCCAGTAGATTACTCAGCTACAAACTGAAATTTTTGACTTTGAAAGAAATCTTAACATGGAAAAAAATCAGGTAAGAGTTGAAAAAAGGAACATTTTCCGCTACCTATCCAAATAGGTTTATCTAAATATCTTAAAATTTTAAACAAAAAAAACCCTAAAAATTGGCAATATCCTCTTATCGGAGTGATGGAAAAGGAACTCCCTAACTACAGCAGAGAGACTAAGAAAAAGTTACTACAAAAAACTGATCTAACACTAAAAGTTTATATAGCTCAGCGGGCCGAATACCTGGCTTGGAAAGTCTACAATAGAACGCAATTCACAAAGTTAAGAGACCCACAATTGCTCTTTCTATTGAGGCTTTCCAGGCCAGGTATTCAAGACATTTGGGAAGTCCCATAGCAGTGTCTCAATGAAAAATAAATTTAGAAGAGGGAGGGAAGTTCACGGATCAGCTTATGAAAAGATTTCTCAGTCAATCACTAATTCAAAACCCCTTGAAGCACTCGCCTCCCAAAAGCAGCTTCTGCAGAATCAAACAAATCTATTTTATAATGCTTGGTGAAAGAATGTGTGGAAAACCACACAGCTGCCTGGCAAATTTCTATGTATGAAGCCCTAGCTGTGAAGGCTTGAGAGGCGGCTGCCCCTCGAGATGAATGAGCTAAAATGCCTCCAAGAGGAGGGGAAAAAATCCTCCAGCTCTGTAAGCCTCCAAGATACCAGAAACTATCCCATTTAGTGCTAGATGCTTTCTGACCGCTAGAGCGGGGATCATAGCAGACAAAAATGGCTGAGGACTTTCCAAAACTGCTAGTTCTGTGGAGACAAAACTTTAATGCCTTCCTTACATCTAGGGTGTGCCATGTCTTTTCTAACCGATGTTTTGGCTTTGGGCAAAAAGAGGGAAGGGCTATCTTCTGATCTCTATGGAAAGGGGTGTTAATTTTAGGGATAAAAGCAGATTCCAGCCTGAGGCTTACTGAATCCTCCTTAAATGTACACAAGGCCGGTTCCATGGACAAAGCCTGTATGGCTGGTTCCATGGACAAAGCCCCTATCACAGAAACTCTCCTAGCGGAGGTAATTGCTATCAAAAAAGCCACTTCAATAGAAAGAAAAAAATTTAGAGATTGCCATCATGGGCTCAAATGGAGGTTTCGTGAGAGCCTTCAAGACTGTGTTCAGGCTCCAGGTTAGAAACCTGTGGGCAACTGGAGGCAAGAGGAGTTGTGCTCCTCACAAGAACTTTTTAATATGAGGATGGGTCACAATGCTTTTGTTTCCGACAGTTCCCAGAGTACTTTCGATGGCCACCACCTGTCTCAACAGCGTATTGGGCCTTAAACTCTTGTCCAATCCCTCCTGAAGGAATTGTAATATGTCCCGGATTTTAACCAATAAGGGGTTCATCCCTTTATAATCATACCAATGGACAAAGGTTTTCCGACAAAGGTTTTCCAAGTGTTTTGGTAGATTCTCCTTGTTGGTGGTCTTTTAGAGGACATAAGAGTATCCAACATCGCATCAGAATAGCTTAGGCTCTTTAGTGTGGAGCACTCAATAGCCATACTGTCAATTGAAGAAACAATGGATTTTGATAGACAAATGGTCCCTGCTGCAGCAGGTCAGGTGCTGGAGGCAGGGTTTAATGGTTTCACCTTCTGTAAAAAATTGATCAGGTCCACAAACCATGGTCTGCGAGGCTAGTCCAGGGCGACTAAGATTACTGTGGCTCGTTCCTGCCTGCACTTGCTGATGGTTCTGCTCAGCAGGGGAAATGAAGGGAATGCATAGATCAGTCCTGGAGGCCATGGATGATTCAAGGCATTGAATGCCTCTGCCCTTGGGTGGTAGTGTCTGGACATAAACCTCTCGGTCAGTGTTGTGATTGGACGTGAAGAGGTCCACCGACTGAACGTCCTCACTATCAATTTGAAGGCTTCTTTGCTGAGAGACCAGTCCCCCAGATCTAGAGCTCTCCGGGTGAGCCAATCCACCTTCTCATTGTGTTGGCCCTTTATGTGCAGAGCTGAAATCCAGAGAAGATTCCTTTATGCTCACTGGAGAATGGACACAGCCTTTTTGTGAAGAACCCTGGATCTTGATCCTCCCTTGTTTTTGATGTACACAAGTGCTGTGGTGTTGTCTGTGTACACTCTCACATGATGGCGCTTAATGGCCAGAGCAAATTGCAGAAGAGCTAGGTGGATAGGCTTCAGCTCCATCCAGTTCATGCTGTGTGCATGGTCAGATTGAGTCCAGGTTCCTTGGAAACATTGGTCCATGTGTGTTTCCCATCCGTGAAAACTGGCATCGGTTGTTATATTCACCCTTTACGGATACGTAAGTGGGCACCCCCGGGCAAATCTGTCTGGCTGAGTCCACCAATCGAGAGTTCTCTGAAGGAAGCTTGAGACATACCTAGACGTTCTGCATTATGTGGCTCTGCCAAGGACAAAGAAACAGTTGTAGTGGGCAGAGGTGGAAACGTGCCCACTGCAGAAGCCCAGAAGGCCCAAGAGAGAGTCCAACTGTTTCAGGTATACCAAGGGTTGTTGCTGAATCTGATGGATTAACAACCAGATCTTGTACGGTGTCTGATCAGAGATGAATACACGTGCCAGTCTGATGTTGATTCTGACACCCAGATGCTCTCTCTCGAGTCGGTATCATCTGGCTCTTTTCTCTGTTGATCAGAAACCCATGCCTTTATAGGTACTGAACAGTGCAGTTCAGGTCCTTCCAGGCCTGATCGAAGTTGGGAGACCGTATAAGGTCAGCTAAATAAGGGTGGACAGCTACCCGCTGTAGACGAAGGTGGGTTATCAGGGGAACCAATACCCTTGTGAAGGATCTGGGTGCAGTCCTCAGATTGAATGGGAGAGCTGCGTATGGCAGTGACAGTTATCGTAGCAGAATCAAAGCCACTGTCTGTGGAATATGCGAGTATGCTTCTCGTAGGTTTAGGGAAGTGAGCCAATCTCCTGGCGAAATTACAGCAAAGATGGTGGCAAGGGTCTCCATTTTTAATTTTCAGATGAAAATGTATTTGTTCAACCTTTTCAGATCTAAAACAGGCCTCCAATCTCCTGATTTTTTGATGACTAAGAAGAAAATGGACTACATGCCTCAACCCTGTTGCTCTGTGGCTAACCGGTTCTATAGCACCCACCGAGCTAGCCTTCTGCTTATTTCTTGCATCATAGTGTTGTGTTTTTCTTCCCTCTTGGAACGGGGCAAAGTTTGGATAAATTCTCGTGGCTCTCCTTTTAATTCCAGGGAGTAGCCACGAGAGTTTCTAGGACCCATGCGTCCAACTGTTGCTTCCCATTTGTTGGAGAAATCGAGAAGCCGCCCGTCAACAGGGGCCTCACTGACGGAGGGAAGCTGTAGAGTCAGGAGTCTTGCTTATGGGCCTGTCCGCCCAAATTGGGCTTGGGACATTGTGTGTTGGAATATCGGCGCTGTCTGTTTCATCAGCGTCTACCCCCTCTTCCTCAGTGATAGTTCTGTGTGGCACCTCGTCTGTGAAGCGAACTGGAAAAAGTACTGGGCAAAGGGATTTCTGTTGAATGGATGAAAAAAAAAATTGGATTGCTGAACTGTAGCACGGTCTGTTTTTTGTCCTTATTGGATGCGCCAGCTAATACTTGGCCTAGAGAGATTCCAAGTAACTTATCCCCATGAAAAGGGCCATTAACTAGCAGGTTCTTTACATGAGTGTCCACTTTCCAAGAATGGAACCATAGTCTGAGAAGTGCTACCACATTTGCAGCCATGCCCCTGGCAGCCCATACTAAAGAATCCACTGAAGCGTCTGCTAGGAACGCTGTACACATGGTGATATTTTTTGCCAGCTTCTGAGGGGATTTTCCTAGCTTTATCCACTTCATAACTGCACATGTGCAGTATGAAGACGCTGTAGAAGTCCTGAGGATAGTAGAGAGAAATGCTTAGTTTCTTCTCAACCCCGCTTCCATACTGCTATCTACAGTGTCTTTTGGGTATGGATCTCCCTCTGCAAGGAACACAGACCGATGAGCCAAGGAGACCGCTGCAGGATCACAAAGGTATGAAAAAAAGCAGATTTGTTTTTTGAAAACTGATATAGAGACTCCTGTGTGTTAGAGAGTCTGTGAGCACTACCAGGCTGCTTCCACTCAAACTTGATCATTTTTTTCAAAGGCCCTATCCAATATTAGCCCTTTGCCCTTGGTGGACAATTTTGGGATGTATTTGCGGTCTGAATCATCATCAGAGGAGTTAGACTCAGTTTTCTTTGTGGCCTTTTCTCTAAGGCAAAGCACCCTGTTAGCTCGCCTAAAAACCTTTTCACCAAAGGAAGGTGAGAATTCACTGTCTTGTTCCTTAGGGGGTTGAGCCACTTGTGACTCAGGGTCATGAGGATCACTGTCAGACCCCTCATTTTGCATAGTCATGTCAGTGGAATAGTCCAAAAACCCTTAAAAATCCTCCTCCTTCCCCTTCGATGGGGAAGGGGGAGCGCCCGTCTGAGAAGGGCCTGGGCCTTAGGATATGTAGGGAGGAAGAGTCCTCCTCATCCGAGGGGAAAAAAAACCTCTCCCTCTTTGCTGGGAGACAGAACCAAATCTATGGGCATATCCTCTCCCTCAGAGGAAGATCCCAACAGCTCCCTATGCTGAGGCTCGGTTTATTCTTGGCCTCCTGTCTGAGTTTTTTGGGATGGGGTTGCTTTCCCTTCCCAGCTGCTTTAGACTTGCCCTTAAATCCATGCCTCCCTCCCAAAGAGCTTGTGGGAAACAGGGTGGCTGGGACCTGCATGCGAGGCTGCTCCACCACCTGTCTTCTTTCAATGCAGTCTAGTGAGGCAATTATTTTAGAGAAGGCCTCTATTTGCATCCTCTCGGAGGGAGTAAGGGAGGGGTCGCTCACTGCCTCCTCGTTGCTGGGACCCTCAGGCTCCTCCATTCTCTGGGTCTCTCACCCGACTCTGGGGCATCTGAGAGGTATTGTGGTTTCATTGTTGTGGGCCTCTGTACCCGTCGTTTACACTTTTGTGCCAGCGGCTGTGAGGAATGTCGGCCAGTGACGAGCTTTTCAAGCAGAAAAGGAGTGCCCGCAGGGACAGACAAGGGAGGAAGGCCTTCAGCCCCAGAGTTTAAGCTCTCCCTGAGGGAAAGGCTTACGGGGCAAGCGGGTATACAAAAAAGAGGAGACAGGCATCCACTCCAACTCGCCGGAGGCCGTACCTGAGGGCGAGTGCCCTGTGCCAAATTAATTTTTTTTAAAAACCAATAAATTTCTTTAGCTGGGCGCAGAGCTGATGTGCCTCCTACTGAGAGAAAGGCAGAGAAACAACTGGAAAAGGAGGCGGCAATCTCCGAGCATACCCAGTCAAAAAGTGTGATGCTGTCTCCTAGTGGTGATACCGGAGATCGCTCCCAAGTGTCTCAAATACCCGGCCTGGAAAGCCGCAATAGAAATAAAAGTTCAGTTTTCTTCACAAAAATATTTTGCCAAAAAATCCTTGCTTTTTGAATAAATTTCACATCAGAAATGTGTTATCCGTTCGCCAACTGACATGAGTTCTACAGAATAGCTCTGCATAGCTGCCAGGCTCAAGTTGGCTATATAATAAAAATGTTAACCTGTTTTTTTTTAAAAAAAATTAATATATTCCTCTTACCTATTAAGGATTTGATATTTTCAAGGATCAGATCACTAGTGATATTTCCAGATAAATCTTGTCCAAGTTCAGCAATCAGCTTTGCATAACCTTCATTCTCTTCTCTTAACAAATTGAATTTCTGCTGCTTATAACTGCAATTAGATAAATGAAAATAACTTGTATAAATTTTACGAACAGCAATGGAGATTTATTTTTATTTTTTTTAAAGAAGCTAATTCTCAAACTACTCAACCCTAGATATATTTCAATGGAAAAGTACCCAACTTCATCTCCAAAAATAGAGAAGATGCCAACCCAAATCCATGACAAAACATTAAAGCACATGCTTAACTTTAAGCACACGAGTAATCCCATTTCAGCAAATGGGACTTCTCACGTGCTAAAACTTAAGCATTTAATTGCTGTGCTGGATCTTGCAAAATTAAGCCTTAGCTCATTTTTGCTGTCTACACAGATAGTAAAACAGAATCTCAGACATGCACAGACAGAGAAGCTCAGAGAAGCAGGCATTGGACTTGTCAAGGTGGCAACCCTGGATGAGCAGGCCGGGACTGTGAACTCCAGGTGCTGAGGAGAACCCACTGGGAGGCGCAGGACATACCAGCAGACCCTGACACAGTATCAACTTACAAAAGCTTCGTCTTGATTTTAACCGATTTCTGATTAAACTGCTGGGACTGCTTGATAAGCCCTAATGATTCCAAGGTGTCTGGGTCCAAGCGCTCCTTGAGGACGGTGTCTGAAACCAGGTACTACACAAAACAAGAACACAGGAAACATTATGAGTTGATGGATGTACTGACCAGCATTCGGCCTTGGGTTGTCTATCTAAACACACAGAAATAATCCAAATATAAAACATACCGCATCTTACACATTTGAAACGTAATAGTTTCAAATGAACAATTCCTCGGAAGCAGAAAGCAACCGAGCCAACATGAAAATTCTCCAAAGTTGAATCCATAGGGAAGACCCTACTACAGAGTTTGTAATATGTAGCAATAGGGATTAGACTTTTAGGTTACTACACTCCACAAAACACTTAAGAGCACAATCCAGCTCCCACGGTGGTCAACAGAAAAATTTCCATCGACTTCCATGGATTACACCCTTAATCTGGAGCTGCCCCACTGAAGTCCACAGAGTTTCAATGGGGCTAGTCTGGAGTAAGTGGTTTGTTGATCATGCCTCTAGTTTGCCTATTAAAATTTCTGTTGCTAGACAAAGCCATAGCACATTGTTCACAGGTCTTGATAGGCAAAACTATATCCATTTTTCATAAACTACATTTTTTATAATTCAAGCATTAGTTTAAGTGATGGTGAAGGTCAACTCCTACAGAGAGTAAAAAAGACAACAAAATATCCAGAAGGACATGTGAAAAGACAATATGACCTAGTGAGTAAGGTGCTGGCCTTTGTCCTGCATGGTTCAAATCTCGTCTTAGCCATCAACTCTCTGGGCGGCCTTGGGTAAGTTAGTATCTTTCAGCCTCAGTTCTCCATCAGTAAAATAGGAATAATGGTCACCTACCTCACAGGATTGTTGCAAGGGCAAACGAGATATAATAATAGTGCAAACTTTCTCACTCACACATAAATAGGGCTGTAAAGTATGTGTCAGTAATTCACTAACCAGGCATGAAAGATTGCTTATTAGGCTGGGACTTGCAATGGAAAGAGAAGCGCAGGGCCATGAAAATCCACTTACCACCAGCAAGCAGGCAAATAAATTTTAACAGCACTCAACTTACATTATCCCATATTTATAGCAGAGAGATATATGTTCCATTAAATTATATAGGAAGCTTAAAATACAGAAAGGTGAAAGGTATAGCTTGAAATATTCAAGTCACTGTTCCTGACAAAATGGAACACAGTAGTTTAAATGCAAACTGAAGAGACAGTATTTTTTTCTTCAGATTACCTGTAAAATAAAAAATAAAATAAAAATTCCTTATTTTTCTTCTGGTGTTTTGAAATGCTAATTTTTAGTGGCAAACCTACATTCAAGTGCTACTTACCAAGCAGGCTAGCACGAGCTGTGTAAAGTGATCTCTCTTGCTTTTTTCTTCTAAACAACTTGTTTCAATATCTACAAGTGAAAAGAACAAAGGGAAAATGGAGACATTACGTGGTCATAAAATGTCCATTTCTTCACCGACTTCACTCCTTTGAAGCCACTATGTTACAAGGCATTTTGTTGAAGCCTACTTGCTCCTCATGTTAACATCTGAAATTTAACCAAACCACTATGAAATTTAGATTCCCACCCACACCATTAAAAAAAATAAAAAATTAAGAGGCAGTTCTAACGCCTTATTAATTTTTTTACCCATGTAACTTAAATTGACCAGCCAGCATTCAAACAACAAGTCTGGGTCTTCTTGTTGTCAGATTGGACCAATGACAAAAAAGTAAACTGCAATAGCTTAAAGTCTTGCATTTTGTCCATCAGGGAAATAAGTGATTTTCTCATATCCAAAAACTGAAATTCCAAGCTTTCAAAATACCATAAAAAAGTTACACCAACTGCTTTCAAAAAGAAGCCTCCAGACTCAGGCTACATGTGTGTTTTGCTCTGCAGCTATTGCTGCGCTACAACTTATCTCAGTTGCCGGAGCCTGTAAAAAGTGGAAAGGAGGAGGGGGTTGGCACGGAGATCAATATGGCCTTAAAACCCCATCTCTTTCCTTCCCGTGAGGTGTACGCTGAACCACAGCCAGGAGTTGGCCTCTCAGCACAGGAAAAACAGCAGCCATATTTGCAGACTTCTAAGGACATGATGAGCCTTAGAACTACTTCAGAACTAGGAATTGTACAGCTTTGTAAAGAAAAAAATATAAATTCAAGGTTGCTAGACATACAAAAGGAGTAAAGAGGGCAAGAAGTAGGAAGAAATTATACAGGAAAATGGAAGGAGCCACAAAGGTAAAGACAGAAAGTTCAGGAAAGAAGACAGACTACACAGAAAGTCAACGATCGATAGGAAGGTAAATGATCAATAAAAGCAATTTTAAAATCTTGTTTTATAGCAAGAAAGATGAACATTAAAATGTTAAGACATGGAAACAACTGAGCACGCATATGTAGCCAAACACTGTTTTGAGGGGAAAGGGAGGTGGAGAATTTTCTTTCTTTTAGTGGAAATCACTAGCAACATGTTTGTCCTTTAGAGTTGACTTTTTATTCCTAAAAGATAGTTCTGAAGAACATTTGGTACAGTGAGGCTTAACAAGAAACCTGCCCCTCCTCAAAAAAAGCAGTCTAGCCTCAAAGAACTTTACTTTTTCCGAAACCTGTTTAGAAACCCATCTTCCAAAATTGTCAACATTCATCTCATAATTGGCTATCCCTAGAGATACCAACCAATTTAAAAAAAAAAAAATCACATCCAGAATAAAGTCTGATATTAGTACTGACCCTGCAGCATTTGCTAAAAAGTTTCAGTCTCTACCCTGATGAATTAATTCACCACTGATTAAATTAAAACCATTGCAATCTAGAGTTTTAAAAGTTTATATGGCTCAAATACAGCTATGGTAACCTAAACCAAACCAATATACATTTGAGGACAGCAATTCAGTCCCGCCTACTCTGCAGCAAGAACAAATTGTTTGGACGTTGACCTCCTCTCAGGAAAAAAAAAAGTTAAAGAAAAATAAGAACAAAGACATTCATCCTCTCATCTTTGTACCCAAACTTTAACCCTTCCTGTGCATCTGAATGACCTCTCAGGCTGGGCACAGAAAAAGAAAAACCTTATTCCTTCTTAAAATCTCTCCTCAAAACTCATTCCTTCTACTTCACTGTGTTAGTTGTGTACTCAAAATTGTGAGAAGTAGCAGATTTGAAAACCACTTTGTACTCGTTTCTCCAATTCATAGCAGTTATATTTATGTGGATATTACCAATTATCATAACCACCTTCTTTTTGTTGTTTCACCGCTGCTGAACAGAGCGCAGAAGACTTAACACAGCACCTTGCGAGCACCTGACACAGTTTACTCTATCCTTGGAACAGGGAGACAGCAACTATCTAATACTCCAAAGACAAACAGTGCACTATCCCTTAGATTCTAGTTTTCAATTTCCCCTGATATTTTTGAAAGGAAAACATTCCAGAGCAAATTAGCTCAGCTGTATTAACAAGCCCTGTCCTCTAAAATATTGTTAAAATATGTTAATATGAAAACCAGGTCAAGATCATTCAGATGAAATCTTTAAACCAGTGTCTTTTTTGCCACTCTCACAACTACCAAGGCAAAAACTAAAAGAATCTTATGATGTTTTCAGGATCCACTCAGAATAACCCCAATGCCAGACCTGCATTCCTCTCCCTGCAATGCTCTCAGGAAAACAGTTTTTGATATTTAGTGGCTGAGACACAGCTATTGTTGAGTACTTATCAACGAACTCTTGGACAAAACGTGTCCCCTTTTCATACATGAACAAGGAATGAGTCTCAAGCAGTTGTTGTCTCCTTAGCTGTGTGTGTGTTTGTGTTCATTTTAAAAAAGCTAGAAGGGTTTGGGCATAACCATCATTGTGAGAGACATTCACCAGAAAGAAAACCAGACTACAATCTACACTATGGCTACAATCCTAAAACACATTTATTCGAGAGCAAGACCATTTAGGATCGCAGCCAAAGGGGTCAATACTAAACCCTGGCACTCATAAATTGCATGCAGCTTGCACATATGTTCTATTTATTTTATTTATTTCAGTTTTTTACTGGCTGTTCCCATTAAGGCTCAGGGGGCTTACATCATATAAAAAGCGCTAAAATAATTCCCATAATGCCCCTGACTCCTTTCCTAGCTCCTCCACCCAATCCCACCCAAAGCTATCTCTCTACCTGCCAAACAGAAAGGTATTTCATCGCTTCAAGCAAGCTTGGGCTTAGGCAGATCTCCAAGGGGAGGGAGTTCCATAGTAGAACGTCTCTTTGCAGCGCATGCCCTTGTTGTGGAAACTTCACAGGCAGATGGCATCCACAAGGTGGCGCTCCCAGCTGATCTGAGAGTATATGCTCCATACCATGGGCGTGTGTGGGACACATGCAGACTGTGCGTATGTTGCATACACACACTGTGCGGGGCTTAGGATCAGTCCCAAAATGTATATATGTAACTCTTCATATTCTATATTTAAAAAACACAAAAACTCCAATCTTCTTTGGGGGGGGGGGGCGGGAGGGAGGAGAAATGTGTTTTGGAAGACCATGAAAGCATCAAGCTGTGACCAGAGGAAATATTACTCTTAACAATAAGCACTAGATGCGTCACTATTCCATTGACGTAAACAGCTTTTTATCTCAAGTTACGTAATCCTGGATGACTCGACCTTAAGGAACATTCCATCTATCAAAATCAACTACAAAAAAAAATCATTCAACTGAAGCCAGATCTTATTTCAGTCAAACCTTTCTGAACAAGTTTATTGCTTTACAAAAAAATTATTCAAAAAACTCTACCACACACACAAAGTTCAACACAACTGCTATGACCTCCTGCCATAAATGTACTGCTAATAATCCGATCCACATGCATATGATTTTATTATTATTTATTAAATTTATATGCCACCCCCTCCTCCTATAAGCATCTTGGGGTGGCTAACAACATTTTAAAATACAAAAAATACATTAAAATCAACACTAATAACCGAAGGTTAAAATAACCCAGTACCAAAACCCCTCCCTAGCCCAATCCACCCATCCCATTTCCCTTGTTAAAGGTCCGGCAAAACAGCCAGGTCTTACATGGTCTATGAAAAGACGGGAGGTCAGCAGCCACGCAGACCTCCAAGAGGAGGAAGTTTCACAGCTGCAGTGCAGCCACCGAGAACGCCCTCCTCATGGTTGACACGGGAAACCCGGGGGACCTCAAGGAGGGCGCCCCCGGCCAACCGTAGAGATCGATCCAGGATCCGAAGGGTAAGGCGGTCCTGCAGGTAGGTGAGGCCCAGGCCGTTTAGGGCTTTAAAGGTCAACACCAACACCTTGAATTGGGCCCAGAAGACTTATCGGCAGGAAGTGCAGGGAGGGGAGCACTGGAGTAACGTGCTCACGTCAGCCAGTCCCCTTCAGGAGACGGGCTGCCGTATTCTGCACCAGATGCAGTCTCCGGACCAGCATCAAGGGTAGCCCCATGTAGAGTGCGTTATAGTAGTCTAATCTTGAGATGATAAAAGCATGGATGATTGTGGCCAGGTCCAAGTCAGAGACATACGGTCTAAGCCGACATACCAGATGTAACTGGCAGAATGTACCCTTCGCCACAGCTGCCACCCGCACATCTAGGCGGAGCTGCACACCAAGGAGCAACCTCCGACTATTGACCTGAGATACCAGGGGAAGGTGGATCCCATCAACGATGGGGACCATCACTCC
The DNA here is from genome assembly GCA_003113815.1 of Sphenodon punctatus. Taxonomy (NCBI): domain Eukaryota; kingdom Metazoa; phylum Chordata; class Lepidosauria; order Sphenodontia; family Sphenodontidae; genus Sphenodon; species Sphenodon punctatus. Next base: position 5,141,609 of record QEPC01011901.1, on the reverse strand, counting down.
CCCGGCTTTCCCCACAACCATCACCTCCATCTTGTCAGGATTTTAACTTCAAGCGGCTCATCCTCATCCAATCCCCCACAGCTGACAGACACTAGGTAAGCACAGAGACCTCCAGACCTGGGTCTGATGAAAGCCAGAGATATAGCTGGGTGTCATCAGCATATTGATGACACCTTACACCAAACTCTCTGACAATCTCCCCCAAAGGCTGCATATACACATTGAACAAGAGAGGGGATAAGATGGAACTATGTGAATCCACACGAGGCCCTGGGGAGAAGATGAATGATCACCCAGTACCACACGTTGGGTGCTCCTAGCCAGGAAAGAACGGAACAATTCAAGAACAGTCCCGCTGATCCCTGCCCAGTCCCACAGCCGAGTCACCAACAACTCATGATCAACGGTATCAAATGCAGCCGAAAGATCTAACAGAATCAACAGGGTTGAATGACCCATGTCCAAATCTCGGGAAAGGTCGTCGACCAAGGCCACAAGCACAGTCTCCGTGTCATAACCCGGATGAAAGCCAGACTGCGAGGGATCAATAAAGATGACCCAGTCCAGATGCTTCTGAAGCGGTCGAGCCACCACCCATTCAATAACCTTTCCTAGAAAGGGAAGGTTAGAAACCGAGCCAGGAGACCAGTCGATAGCTGGCCAGGACATCAAAGTCCAATGAAGGCTTTTTGAGCAGGGGACACACCACAGCCTCGAGACAGTCCGGCACCCTGCCCTGCCCAAGGGAGGCGTTGACTATCCAGGCCAGCAACAGCCCTAGTGTCTCCCGGCTGGCCTTAACCAGCCAGGACGGGCATGGATCTAATTCACAATAAGTGGCTCGAACAGTCCCAAGAGCATCCCCTGCATCTGAGGGTGACATCTTGAAATTCATCCCATAAAACAGAACAAGATGGATCTTTTAGCAATGGCTCACCCACTTATAGCAACGGCTCACCCATTGCTATAAGTGCTGCGTCAAAACCATGGTGGATTTGAGCGCCTTTGTCCGCAAAAAAAGTCGACCAACAAGTCACAGTGAGCATCTGATGACTTGTTTGTTGGACCGACCAGCCCCTTCACCACCCGGAAGAGCTCAGCCAGACGGAACTTAGTGGATGCAATGAGGGCAGCAAAGAAAACCTTCTTTGCTGTTTACAGCGCCATGGCATAGGTATGTAACCAGAGTCTACGTCGCAATCGGTCAACTTCAGTACAAGAGTGATGCCACCTTCACTCTAACCGCCGCCCTTCTCGCTTCATCCGCTGCAGCTCCTCGTTATACCACAGGAACCTGCATTGTTGGAGATTCGGAAGAGGACACCTGGGAGTCACACGATTAATGGCCTCAGTCAACACAGAATTCTACAAGGTCATGAGGTCATCAAATGAGCTGCCATCAAGGTCAGAGGGAACATCCTCTAGAACATTCCGGAACCTTTCTGGTTCCATAAGCCTTCGGGGCTAGCCAACCTGGTTCCGCACTCTACGGGGGCCAACATGCACCAGGATACCAGCCTGGAGGAGATAATGATCCGTCCATGACAAGGGCACTGTTAACATCTCCCCCACTAATGGATCCCCCACCTCAAGACCGATGCAAAAAATCATGTCTAGGGTATGTCCACCAACATACGTGGGGCCCACCACGCTCTGAGACAGGTCCATGGTTGCCATAAACTCACGCTCTGCCCCCTCCAAGACTGGCATCGGCATGAATATTGAAGTCTCCCAGGACTATCGCCCTGGGGGACCGCAAGACCACCTCCGATTTTGGATACAGTGCATTCAGTTCAAGGTATGTAGAATAAGAATTGGACGGAAACCCAAGGTCATCCACCTCACCTGCCACTTCGATCATGTTCAGCGCCTCCTCCCCTTTCACATTCAGCACAAACTTCTTGTCTTTACCTTTCAAGGCTCTTCATGGCCTTGCTCCTCCATATCTTTCTGCACTCGTTTCCCACTACATTTCCAACTGCCACTACCCTAATCTGTTCCAGAATCTCCAGCCCCCTAAAGCATCTTCACTGCTTCGCCCATACTGCCCATGTGCCTAGAACTCCCTCCTTGAACACATTTGTTCGGTTCCCTCGCAACCTTCAAATCCATCCTGAGAACTTACCTCTTCTGTTAGGTTTTTCATAGTTCCTCATTCCGACCGACTGCTCACTGATGTTTCTTCTACTGTTCTTTCATTCACGATTCCTTTATTCCCCATGGTAACTAAGCTAAATACATTCACCTACAACTTCTCAATTTCATGAATGTATCCCTGTCTCTTCCTTTGTTCCTCTCTGCTTTTTCTCCCCTCCCTTGTCTCTCCTAGATCAGAGTCCCCTTGGGACAGGAACCGGTCTCTGTTTAAATGAACGTTCAGTGCCATGTACACTACGTGCACTATATAAATAAATAATGGTAGGGGACTGTTATGATTATTATTAAGCAGGACCCATGGTCAGTTTGTTGTTAGTCATATGACCATCACAATTATAAACAATTAAAACATATTAAAAAGAAAAATTGGGTACTTACCATTTTCCTTTCACTGTAATCTTCTGGGCATCCATTCAAGAACAGTCTGGGGGTAGATCCCCACCTTCATCACCAGAAAGCAGATGGAGTTTTCAACTGGGCATGCCCGAGGGGATCTAATCCTCCCATCCCAGTTATTTCAAATTATAGTCAGCAACTTTTTTTTTTTTTTTTTTTTTTTAAACTCAAGTCGAAATTATGAACTCCTGATCAAAGCAGCTATAGACCTACATCTATAACTTCGCCAAACCTAACTGTGGGTGGGCTGGATGGATGCCCAGGAGACTACTGTAGAAGGAAAATTCCTCAGGTAAATACCCAATTTTCCTTTGTCGCATCCACCTCCTGGGCATCCATCCATCCATCCATCCAAGAACAGGCTGGGGATGTACCAAAGCACTCAACCCCAGGGATGAAGCATGGGCTTACTATTGTGACTCATTTGAGGTCTGCCTTTCCGAGTACCTGAAGCAGGACACACCCAAGCTGAGGAGTGCCAAGCAGGGAGCTGAGGGAGAAAAGTAATTGGCCCTGTTCATAGGCCCATGAAGTAGCAGCTCCCCTAGCAGAATGGGCACAAATGGAAGAAGGGGGAGAAACCCCCTCTAGCTCTACATGCATCTGAAATGGCATCTGCTATCCATTTGGAAATAACAGACTTATAAGCTTGCCAACCCTTACGGAGTCTTAAAATTAACAAATAAGGCTAAACAAAACAAAAATATTAACAAATAAGGCTAAGGTTTTTCGGAGAGCCGCAGTTCTATAATTTTTTAGCTCCACTGTTTATATATTTATATTTACAAAATTTAAACTTTTTTTGTGTTTCATATTTATATTTTAAACTACTGTTAGTCGCCTCGAGCTGCCTGTGGCAGGATGGGTACTGGGTAAAAATGATTGAAATAAATAAATATCAGTATAGACCATGGATGGGGAACCTTTTTGTGCCTGGGGCCCACATCGTCTGTCACAAAACATGGCAGGGGCTTCACATTAAAAAACAATTAGAAATCAATTAGAATGAATTAAGATTAATTAACAAAGCATTTAAAAATCAAATCAATTATCAGGTTTCACCAGCGAGGAGGTACAGGTTTCACCAATGGGAAGCTCTGCTGTGTCAATTTCACCAGTGGGAGCTTTGCCTTGCAGCAAGGAGCTTCATGGGACAAAATAAGTCCCTGCCCTGTATCCTGAGCATGCTATCCTATTTCTCACCCCCGCTCCCCACGAGAGTTATTTCAATAAGCAGAATGCAATCCTATCCTGCAAAGCACCCTCCGGAGATAGAGGCATATAGGGGCGCCAGTCAAGCAAACTAACCGGCTGACAGAGCTCTGGAATGAGAAGCAGCGGATGGATTTTGCCTTGGCTGGTAACACCGGACTGTTCCCCTCCTTCCTCTCCTCTTCCTCCTCCAGCTGTCTCGGCTGGGCGCTGCTCACTGGCCCGGTGCTGCTCCTCCACCCCTGCAGTCACAGGGGATCTTGAAGCTTCCTGGATAGTTCTAGTCATCTCAGCTGGGTGCTGCTCACTGGCCCAGTGCCATCCAGTCTGAGTCAGCTCCTCAGCTGCTACGGCCGCTAGGTCACTCCTCCTGTTGTCTGGTGAGCAGAGTCTCGGGTGTGCAATTGAGTGTTGTGTGGCCCGCCGAGGTCCACCTGGGCCACAGAGAGGTGAGCAACAGGCCGCACAACATGGAAGTAGGGGAGAAGGAAGGGTGGCAGGCCGGAGAAAATCACCCCGTGGGTCGGAAGTGGACCATGGGCCGGGGGTTCCCCACCCCTGATATAGACCCTAAGAGCTCTACACACATGTAATTTGTGCTACTCCTTTTCCTTAGAATGAACAGGGGTAAGGCAAGAGGAAGGCAGATTAACTTCCTGAGCCATCTGAAATAAAGAATTAACCTTAGGAATGAAAGAAAGTTACAACTTGAGAGAAACAGAATCCTTTTTAAAAACACAAAGGCTGGGGTCGACAGAGAGCGCGCCCAGTTCCGAAACCCTTCTAGCTAGGTAACTGCCATCAAGAACGATACTTTCAAAGAGAGATAATGAAGAGAAGTCTCGGCTCAAAGGGAGCCTGACATGGTTCGTAAGACTAAATTCAAATCTCAGTTAGGGAAAGCAACTTAGCCGCCTGCAAAAACTCAACATGAGCATGCTTTGAAATCCTCTTCCCTGATCTACAGAACACCAAACTATCAATAATAAATAAACTTTATTGCTTGACAAAAGTCACTGCAAAAAAAAACAACCCAGCAGTAAATACATTACATCCTCATCCAAATTTTCAGCACCCCTTTAAACTACTACACAAATCCAACTAAAACAGATTATCATGCCCCACCGACTTAAATTTGACTTAAATCAATCAATACAAACTAAAATCAGTCCAGAAAGACAGAGAAGCCACAAAAATCAAAAACACCTCCCCTATAACTAGATGGATTCTGACTGTCTACTCTTCAAAACTAAGGTCAGGAAAATAGCTACTGCCCAAGTGACAGTCGATAAATGGTACGATAACAAAAACCGTAAACACCCTTCTTCTGAGTGACTCTGATGATGAGCTAACAGAGGGGTTATATACTTTTTCCAAAAGCAGTCATAGAAGGGGCAGGAAAAAAAAGACATGCACCAAAGATTCTACCGGCCCTTGACCACAATGGCAAAGACAGCCAGATCTCGGCACACACCCCCGTATCCACCCTGAGTTGAAGCTAAGGGTACCAAATCCAACTTTGCCAGAAAAAACAAACGCCTGGCCGGTAAGGAAAGACCTCCATCCAGGTAAGTCGGAAGGAGCTGTGGAAGGACTACCATCTGGGAAAAGGTGCGTAGAAAACGACAAGAGTTCAAGGCGGCCCTTTGCTCCTGTACTGAGATATCATGTAATCTCCTGAGTAGAAGTCTAGAGGCACTTCTGAAGCCTAAGGGCAATAAAGCTTCAGGCGAAAGGCCTAACATACAGGCCTGCTTCTTAACCATTTCTACCTAGGGGTTCTGGAACGAATCACGACAAACCAGAAGAGACCATGGGACAGCTAACCCAAAAAGAAGCCGGAGCCAATAACAAAAGGCTCTAGCCCAAATTTTCTTATACAGCGGGAAAAACCCACATTCCGCGTAGAGGGCTGCATTTGACGTTCCTGCTGGGGCTGCTAGAATTGTTCGTATGAAGCCTGATTGAATTTGTTGCAATAGAGGCAACTTTTGGAGGGCCCAAAACTGGGTTTCATATATTAGCTACAAACTATCAATAGCAGCAACCTGCCTAGTTACGGCGCTTGGTTTCAAACCTTTATCCAGGCTGGCTTGGAGAAACTCTAATACTGAGCTAACCCCTGCTCTACATGGATCTAGGGATTTGTGTGCATACTAGTTAGCGAACATCCTCCACGTCCCCTGATATATTCACCTACTAGAGGTGCATCTAGCCTCTAATAGGGTGTTGAGAACTGGTGTAGAGTACCCTAGATGTCGGAGTATTTGGGGGAGGAGCTAGGGCCCAAAGGTGTGAAACACTGTCCCCGAGGGAACAGATAATGGCAGAGGAAGGGGCGGGGGGAGGGGGAAATGGGCCGAGACCCGGAACAGGAATGCCAGTATCAGCCTGCAAGTTGACCCCGCTGCCACCAGGGCATGTAGTAGAAGTGGTCGAAGTGGAGCTGGCCAGCCTGTGTTGATCAAGCTCCTTCACACAACACCCTTCCAGCAGCAAGGAGTAGTTGTGGGAACCACAACAGGGAGTCCTGCGTGAGGTGAAACCCAGCAGGGTCCACCTCTGCACCCGTTTCTTTCGTTCCCATATCCACTGAAATGGGGGATGAGTTTTCTAGCCACCTGGAGACTCTCCAAAAAAGTTCCCTGAAGCAAGTTAGCCCCTTTGATCAGGAGCAACTATGTCCGCTTCTGCCCTCTGGAGAGGCAGACGATCAACGGAATGGGAGAGGCAGAGCCCCACAGAAATGCCCAGTTGAAAACTCCATCTGCCTCCTGGTGGGGATCCACCCCCAGACTGTACTTGGACTGATGCCCAGGAGATGAAGTGAGAATAACAAATTCCAAGCTATAAAAATATTACATTACCCTAGAGACAGTCTAATTGTATGCAGTTTTACAGTAAACATAGCAACTGAATGTGTAACGTGTTTGGATTTACATCCTAAATTGCACGGACTGTGACCAAGATAAAAAACCAGGCAAGCGGTAAAGCGAATAAATTCAAATGTCCGTAAGATCAGAGTATAATGGGCATCTTAAAAGATGAGGTAAATTTTCCATGGTAACTGCACCATCCCCAAGAAATGTCTGAGCAATATAATTTTCATGTTAAAATTAATACCTGCACACTTACGTCTGCTAAATTAAATCACACAGCTAGTATGTTTGATGGTATAGGCTAAAAGAACTCAACTGCTATGACTGTAGTTGGGAAAAAAAAATCTGCAAGTGGATAAGCTGTATTCTCTTAGGCTTTCATTTTGCTTGATTCTTTATTGCAAGTTTGACCTAGGATAAATGATCTATATATGAGCACTCACTTGGCTTTTTTAGTCTTTTTAAAAAAACTACCAGAATTTCTGCATCTTTTGCCTAAAAGCTATGAAAAGGCTGTGAAATCTTTACTTGAACATCTAAAACTCAGATCTCCTTGTTTTGAATGTGTGCCATTTTTACAATAAACAAAAGCAAAATGCTAAATGACTTGAATGCTGTGTTACTAAACCATGAACAAACAATTGCCCTATCAGAGGAGTTGTAATAAGTCACATTTAAGTTGCTGTATTTACAAGAAGATTTTTACAAGATAAGAACACATTTTTCTTCATGAATTTGCTCCAATGCTGAAAGGAAGCAACCTACCTAATATGCAAAATACATCAGCTAGTATGGAGGGCATATCTTCCCGAAATTCCTAACAAAACAAAATCATAAATTCAGACACACTTTGATTAACGATGAGCACTAATCCTTTTCACAGACATTTGATGCAATTGTAATATCCATTAATAGGGTATACGCTAAAATCAACATGCTAGAATAGTTTAATTATAAACAGATGAACTATTAAGTAGCAGAAAACATGGAAATAAAAGTCCGATACAAAACATTTGACAGCACTGGCAAATATGCCCAATAGTTCTAATAATACACAGCATTAGAAATGCCATCGTTTAAAGTTAAAACCATTGTAAGCACACATTTTCAGGCAATTCTACAACCTTTCACAGAACAATGTATTAGAGCTAAATACACTGTACTACTTCTCAACATAGATCGTATTTTATTTTAAAGGGGGTAGGAAGTTGAAGCTGTAAGAAAAATTAATAAAATTCAAGCAACTGCTTATATATGTGCACTTTAAAGACTAAGACCATGATACAGCTCCTTGCAGCCACTGGCACCGGTGGTGTAGTTGAGAAGGAGCCTGTTGCGTTGGCAGTCCAATATTGGCACATAAAACACACCAGCACTCAAGACAGAGTGCCAGGCAGTAAGTCCTGCCCGTATGCTAGGTAGGCCAGGCACACGCCCTGCAGTGGGCCAAACATGGTGCCCATGCAATCACAAGCCACCCCAGGAAGAAGCACAATTGATGACAGCTATCGACTACACCTTCCCAGGCACCGTTACACTGAAGCCACCTTGCTGATGAGAATCCATGGGAAGGTCCATAGGCAGCGCAGATTTGCAACTACATCCCTACACAAGGATGCTGTGCTCTCAGGAAAAGCACAGCAAACAGATCGGCTATCCAGCTCCCCAAGAATCATGAGGAATGCCGAAAGGAGACTGGGAAAGGAGGCATGGAAGTCAGCGAACTGTGTCCCATGATAGGCCATTCAAGTCCTGCCGCCACTGCTACACGCAAGTACCCGTTCCTCCACACTCTGAGCACACAGCTCACGTGGCTGTTGTTCTGTGTCAGAACGGGAGGGACGCAGTCCCACGCAGCCAGGAACACAGCATCCATAATTACATAGAGTGGGGCTGGCCTTCAGGGAGGAGTCTGATGTCCCCAGGAAGTGGGTCACAACAGTGGGGCTGAGTTGTACGGCACACCAGGATGCAAGGGGTTGGAGTCCAGGAGCTGGCAGGTTTGAAGGGCTACCAACCTGCAGGCTGCTTGAGCCAACCAGCTTTCCCTCCTCCCATGCTGCTCTGGTGAGTCCTCTCCCACCTACTGTGGCCAAGTAAGTGCGCCACACCCAAGCCCCTGCCCCTCTTCCCCCATCCGTTGCAAGGATGGTGCATACCAGAAGGGCAGAGGGGTTTATTTATTATTTTTTTTGGGGGGGGGGGGGACTGGATGGTTGACTCCAGTGCTCTGTGGGCAGCCCTTCAAACCATCAGTCCCCAATCCATTGTATCCCTGCACCATTCAGTTCAGCCCTGCTCTGGCAATCACCACCCCCTCCAGCCCTCAACAACCCCTCTCCCTGGATGGTGTAGCATTCCATGCACTGGGCATTTGCAGGGGAGATGGAGCCTCAGTTGACCCTTTTGGAATGTAGGTGGGGTCAGGCCCACGGATTCCTTCAACCCCTGTAGTCGGTGCCTCTGCACTCAGCCACCCCCATGCCTCTGCTTGGGTGCGCTGTACGTGCTTTTGTACAACAGCTAGCTGACCCTGCAGCCAGACAGCTCATCTATGCTAGGGGGTCCTGCGCTCATGGCACAATGACTAGCCACTCTTCGAGTACTGGTGCTGCTTTCCAGCACAGCTGTGCACAGCTGGATCACGGGCTAATATTCTAAAGGCATGTTGTATTAATATACACACTAAGAAAATACTTTGTCACCAAACATAATAAGTGATCAAATCATGTTCAGAATTTTAAGAGATATGTAGTATGTTTCCCAATTAGAAGTTCCTCAACGTGCACATACAGCGAGCTGCATTCATTTTACATTATATAAAGACGGTAACACTGAACTTTGAAATTCCTGAATTTTGCACTTGTAAAAACGTTAACCCTAATACTGCTTTTGTGGGTTTGATACATATCATAAACACACAGCAGCTTTACACAAAAGAAGTCAAAATGGCAGAGCAGCTCTGGGGAAATGGTGTGAGCACAGCAAATGAGCAAGTTTTCCAAAACACAAAATTCAGTCAGGTGCCTAACTTCCATTGGACGTCAATGGGATAGAGACTTTTAGCTGCCATTTCTTCCGTTGATAGATCTCCTCCTTAATGGCCAAGATGGTTAAGAAACAAAGAATTTCAGTAAAAATATCTCTGAGGCACAATTATCTGGAAAACTACACTGAGGTAAATTACTTATCCTCTCTTGTTCCTTTGTTATTTATCCTCTCTTGTTCCTTTATGGTTTGTTTGCAATCTGCATTAGCAGATTGCAAACAAACCATAAACGCAGAAGTAGGCAGACATCAAACTAGTAATTAACTTTTCTATTTTTCAAACATCATGCTGTGTTCTTTTGGAGAGAAAAAAAAAAAAGGGGGGGGAGAAATACTGTAGTATTTATTACCAAATTTCTCAAGGGTATTAAAACACTCACTTTTAAAATATTTTCTTACAAGACAGACAGCTTATATATATATATATTTATTTGTACTCTCACGCATATAACTGATTTAGTATACCTATGCTGATATACTGAAGATGTAATTAACATTAAATAAAACATTAGGTGACACTGCATACATGCAGCTTGGACAAGTCAATTTTTTGTTAATCAGTTTATGGTACATATATAATACAGCTGGAGCATGAGTTGCTTTGGCTACCTTCAGGAAAGGCTAACATACTAAACGTTCAACAAGTAGTACAAACGTTTACTTACTATAACATCATTGAGAACATTAGAAGATTGATCATGCTTTAGGTTTCCCTTGACAACATGATACGCAAGTCCATACAGAGCCTGCTGAATATCTGTTTAGCAAAAAAAACAACACAAATAAATAAAAACAAGATGCTTTAGGAACACAGTTGTTAGGTAACCTTGGTATAAACTTTCAGGACAAAACTTATAGCAGTGATACAGACATGATAAGCCAGTGGAAGAAAAGAATAGTTTCCCCATCCACCCTTTCTTTGGAGCCCCCCTCCCTCCCCCCCACAGTAGTAAATATTACTGCAAAGGCCCTTTTTAAATGGGCCGCAGCAGATGGGGCAGTCAGTGGGCACGCTACTGTGGGGGCAATGCAAAGGGGCAGGTGCACATGATCGCATACCGATCCCACCCCCCGCTCCCGCACAGAGCAACCTACATTGCCACCGATTGCTCTGTGCGTGGGGTGTGTGGATGCACGTGTCGCACCCCCGAATCTACACAGGATACTGCCCTGCATGGACAATGGGCGTCCATGCAGGGGACCATCTGGTGTAAAAAGGGCCAACGTCTAGAGTTCCAACCAAGCCCAAGCCCCCTTGAATAAGATGATCTGCTGGTCTCATAAATGGTGCAGGCTTCACAAACGTGTGCTTGTTTTAGTCTTCATAAATTAGGTTATATCACGAATGAGAAAAAACAGAAATAGACTAAGCTGCAAGCAAAAAATGGCATTAAAAACGGCTCATTCCAAGAACAATATCGCAAAATGTAAAACAATACCCGAGAAATACTTATGCTGGCAGAATTCCTTGCAGAAAAAAACAAGTATTTTTTACTGAATAAAAACTTCCACAACTAAATAAGGGCTCATGCTACAGGTTATATTCTGCAACATTCTCTGCTTCTTGAGAATTCTGCAGAACGTAACCTGCAAAATCACAGTGTTTGGGGGCAGTTACAGAACAAATGTTTAACAGAGAAACATTATAAATCTTAATTCTAAGTTTTATATTAAACCCACTGCAGTGTCTAAGGCACCTAAGGTTTTTAATTATTAGCCAGAACCTATCCAGATTTTATCATAGACAGATTGCAAAGAATTGTGTTTGTTTAAAAGAAAATTTGAATCTCAGATATGCAAAGGTGTATACAAAAAATTAACTAAAACATTCGACTGTAAGCCCCTTGGGGGTAAGGACCTGTTTATAGCTATTGATTGTACAGTGACAGGTACATTGCTGATGCTATATAAAAACATCATAATAATAATAAAAGACATGAGTCATTAACCTATCAAACCACCAGCCTTTACTTAAACATACTTGAAGTTAAAATTGCTAAGAAGTATCTTTGAAATACTATTGATTTGTTTATCAAATACTTTTATTCACAAAGTTTATAGTTATATTTATATTATGTAATAAATAATCCTCTCTTCTTTCATACTCATAGCAACAGTCTCCCTAGACACCACCTAAATAGAGTAATCAAACGTTAAGGACCCCAGAACGTTCAACCTTTTCATTTCAGGGTATCATATAGCGCAAACAAAACTGAAGTTCAGTTTCACCTACTTATATTGCGAAATCTCCCTTAAGATTGGTTTTGACAGTTTTACTGTTTCTAGTTGTTAAGACCCAAAAACTGTGTACACTATTTTAAATCAAAATTGCAATTAAATGAATTTTACAATACATTAAAACATTTCTAAAAATGAGATTTTTAAAAAGTAAATCCAAGTATTCACCCAAGGAAGACAGAGTTGGACAACTACAAATTGTAATGCAACAAAAGAACACTGAATAATACATGCAAGACTTAAAGAACATAAGTAGTGCTATACTGGGTCAGACCAATGGTCCATAAAGCCCAGAATCCTGTCTCCAACAATGGTCAATCTCTTTCTCTGGGGGGGAAGTAGCAACAGGTCACAATGGGCAATCCATTCCCTGTTGTTCCAGCTCCCAGCAGTAAGCGGTGACGTTCCCAAAACCTACTTGACTAACAGCCATTAATGGACCTATCCTCCAAGAATTTATCCAGTCCCTTTTAAAAACTAGCTACACTAGCAGCCATGACCGCTTTCTCTGGCAGTAAGTTCCACAAGTTAATTGTATGCTGAGTGAAAAAAATACTCTCTCTTATTTGTTTTAAATTGCTACTGGTTAATTTCATGGAGTGTCTCCTTGTTTGAACTTCTAGTACAGTTAGAGGGGGTAAATAACCGCTCCTTATTTACGTGTTCCACACCACTCATGATTTTATAAACTTCTGTCATATCCCCTCTCAGCCATCTCTTCTCCGAGTTGAAGAGCTTTAACCTATCAAGCCTCTCCTCATACGGGAGCTGTTCCATACCCTTGACCATTTTTCTTACCCTTCTTTGTACCTTTTCTAGTTCTACTATGTCTTTTTTTGAGATGGGGTGACCAGAACTACATACAATACTCCAAGTGCGGTCATACCATAGATCTACATAGAGGAATTACAATATTTTCTGTTTTATTTTCTATACCTTTCCGAATGATTCCTAACATTGTTTGCTTTTTTGACCGCCGCCACACACCGATCTGAAGATTTCAATGTATTGTCCAAAATGACTCCAAGATCCCTTTCCTGAGTTGTTACTCCTAATTTAGAACCCAGCATTGTATACATATAGTTTGGACTATTTTCCCCTATGTGCATCACTTTGAACTTATCCACATTAAATTTCATGTGCCATTTGGATGTCCAGTCTCGCAAGTTCCTCCTGTAATTCTTCACAGTCCACCTGGGTATTAACTACCTTGAATAACTTTGTGTCATCTGCAAATCTGATCACCTCACTCTTTACTCTTTTCTCCAATCATTAATGAATATATAACACAACACCGGTCGTAGTACAGATCCTTGGGGCACTCCATTAGTTACTTCTCTCCACTGTGATAACTAACCATTTAGTCCTCTCTTTGCTTCCTATTCTTTAACCAGTTGCCAATCCATGCTAGGATGACTGTTTGATAAGGTCCCTCATGAGAGACTCTTGAGGAAATCAAACGCCTTCTGAAACTTCAGGTACACTATATCAAGCGGTTCACCTTTATCCACATGCTTATTTACACCCTCAAAAAATTACAATAGGTTAGTGAGGCATGACTTTCCTTTCCTAAGTCCATGTCGACTCTTCACCATTAAGCTATGTTTATCAATATGCACAGTAATTTTGTTCTTAACAACTGTTTCCACCAGTTTGGTCCGGCACCAACGTCAGGCTCACCAGTCTGTAGTTTTCAGGATCACCTCTAGAGCCTTTTAAAAATATTGGTGTTACATTCGTTACCCTCCAATCCTCCGGTACAGTGGCAGATTTAAGCAACAGGTTACAAATTACCAATAATAGGTCTGCAACTTCATATTTAAGTTCCTTCAGAACTCTGAGATGAATACCATCTGGGCCTGGTGATTTGTGACTATTCAGTTTGTCAATATGCTCCAGAACCTCCTCCAGAGTCACACTTATTTGGGACAGTTCTTCTGATTCATCACTTACAACAACTCGGTCCAGTGTGGTTATCTCTTCAAAATCCTCAGTGGTGAAGACAGAAGCAAAGAATTCACACAGCTTCTCTACAATGTCTTTATCCTCCCGGAGTGCCCCTTTCACCCCCCTGGTCCTTTAATGGTGCAACAGACTCTCTAGCAGGCTTCTTGCGTCTGATGTACTTGAAAAAGTTATTATTTTTTGCATCTTTAGCGAGTTGTTCCTCAAATTCCCTCTTGGCCTGTCTTATTAATGTTTTACATCTAATTTGGCAATGCTTATGCTCTTTCCTATTCTCTTCATTAGGATTAACTTTATATTTTTTTAAAGGATGCCTTTTTGGATCTAATAGCCTCCTTCAGTTCCCCATTTAGCCACACCATTCATATGTAGCCACATAGGTATGTGCCAGGCATTTATTACAAACAATTTCTTCTCATTTGGATAAAAGTTCTCTCTTCATAAAGTACAGTGAAGACAAGCATCACATGGAGACCTCCCGGAAGGATTAGGAAGATAGAATCCACTTCAAAAAACCATACATTTGTAGTCGAACCGCGTCTTTTTGTCACTGATCAGCCCTACTAGGATTCCTGTTTTAAGTACTTGGGGCCAGGAAAACTGGTGTGGGGACTCACCAGCTCCTCTCCTGGGTCCCACAATGGATCCCTGGCGGCCACACCATCACAGAGCAGAGAATTCCCTGCTGCCGGGAGGCTGGTCAGGATGCAGACCAATGACATCATCAGGCCGCACCTCCCTGACCCTCAACAGGGAAGGCCCCAGGAAGCCAAGGGTGGAGTTATCCCAGGCATCAGGCGCAAAAAGACCCAGCACCACCCACACAACAGGGCTGGCTGCAAGAGAGGAGGGAGCAGAGCTGCAGCCCTGCTCACCAACTCCCCTGGGACAGTCTGCCATCCCTGGAGGTTGCTCACCTGACAGGCCAGTGAACGGAACCCCCAGTGGGAACGCAGCTAAGCCCCAGGAGGGGCTTGGAACCTTCTAAGGACAGTCAGCAGGCTGGGTGGGAATTCCCACAGCCCATGGTAAGGAGGTTATTCTTGTTACCTAAAGGGAAGGGAACCAGGACCACCATACCAAGGCACTAGGGTGTCAGTCTCCAGCACGCAACAGGCGGGGGCCACACTGCCCTCCCAGAGCACAGCCGCACCCAGGTTGCACCCTGGGACGTGCCCTAAGGGCTAACCCTGCAGGGCATCACATCAAGTAAAGAAAGACCCCTTCCCTCTTGCTGCTGAAACAGCATCCCCACCCTCTAAAGAAAGCTAAAGCATGCAGTCGTACACACACTTGTGTTGCCCTAAATAATACTGGAAATTGTTTCTTTCAAAAAGAATATCAACTTACCTCTGAAAGTCACATTATCATGGCTTTTATTTTCACTGAGAGTGCGGCATAATTGCAAACTGAAATGAGAAAGTTTAAAATTTTAGTTACTAACACTATTACTGAGTCATTATGTGACTGTGCTCCATCCAGTATGTCCCCAATTATTTAAGGATTTGACCAGCAAATAAGTTGAAAGCTTGTATTATTTTTTCAAGATTCAAACCTCAAATATACTCAAAGAAGAGCCTAAAAGCAGATTTAAAGTCCGTAAAGCACAACTTCATGCTAGCAAGGATCAAGTCCTCATGATTACATTTCAACCTAGAGTTCGAGCATTAAGTATGAAATCAGTATCAGATTTATGCAGAGGACCTAAATTGAAAAGGTGCTGCTACAATCCTTTCTGCACAAAATAAGCATACCCTGTATTCTCTCCAACACGGATACATTTCTATAGAGCTTTTTAAAAACTGCCTGTTAGAATTACCACAAAAGATTAGCTTCTCTACAGTATCCAGTCACTCATAACACTTTTACCCCCTTACACATGACCAAATTCCAGCCTGAGCCAAACAGCTGTTCCATCAATCAAAGCATTAGATAACGTTTTTCACAATATGTCTATCCCTTTGTTAAATTAAGGAAATGTGTACCTTCTAGCCTAAATGTAAATCATGCAAGTAAGTGGTGCACAGCACAACTATTCTGTGGGAGATCTGAGACGATGGAAACTGGAGGTACAGTCTTTTTTCCTACTGCTATCAAAAACCATACATCCTCACTAACTAATCACCTAAGCATGACTGGCTCTAAAGGCAAGAGACAGTGAACTGAAAAAGCTACTTGGGGAATATTTCTCTAAGTGATTTTTCTTACATTCATTATTTAACTAATATGTTCACATTGCTTTTTAAATATTTACACAAATTAACTGTTCTTTAGAATAACTATTAGGCTGTTTGATTTCAATCTACTCGCCCCTGCGCCACCCCCCCCACCCCCCATTCTACTGAATATTTTCTTGAATATTAATGAAATGAATGGGCATTCACTCATTCTACACCAACTAGCCTTTAGGCAGTAATTTCTACTCTCTGTTTAAGGAAATAAGTGGCATAAGCCCAGAACCCAAGATCCCACAACAAGATATACTCATGCCACACAGTCATAATGACAAGCTTTTACAATGAGTCAACACCTCTAGCATCAATAGAACTCTGATTGCATCCAGGAGTGGAGCTGAGCAGATCCCAACACAGCACGCCAGTGGCCCAAATTTACATTTTCTCCTATCAACAAGCAGCATATTCCTGTAATATGTTGAGGCACACTGAGGTTAGCATATCAAAATAGCAGGAGTTTGACCATCCCCACCACAGAAAAAGAGTTAATAAAATAACTATATTTAACTGTTAGATTTTCTCAGAAAGCTAACACTGGGTGTTTTCAGAAGTGACGCTACCACGCTTAGCCACACTTAACCCCACCCAGGGTCACAACCACTGTCACTTCTGTTCGGCGGCCACCAGATGTTCACCATGCATTGCCTCAAACTGTGGTAGCAGTTACCACCAGTTGTGATCTTGGAAAATCGCAGGGAACAGCCAGTGGTAAGCGCTACCAGAGTTTGGGGAAAGTGTGGTAAGGCGTACCGTCATGTCTATTTTGGGTACCAGTCTACCCTGGGGATGAGGTGGCAGCTATTACCCCGGATTGGGTCTAAGTGTGGTAGTGCCACTTTGATCTTATCTATATTGTTGTTTTACCACCACTGACTTGAGGACATGGGGTTGGACACTTTGTGCACCACAGGCCATAAATTCTGGCATGCATAAGCCACACTGGGCTCAATGAACTGAAGCAGCTACGTCCTAACTGCTTGGGGAACAGACTCTAAACTGACCAGGGCTTGAACCCTCACAGGAAACTATTACTTAAAGAAAATCACATTTTGCAAACAAGTTTTTAAGGCAGCATTATTAGCAACTTAGTGAAACTGAAATAAATGAATTTTTATTATGCACTTTAATTTTTGCACTTCTCTCAACTGAGATGGAAGAAAATAAAGTCAACTACCCTTTCAGGTCCTTCTGGAATGGCAAACGCTGCAAGAGGAACATTTATGTATTTACCGATACGTTTTTCCATTTGAGCTTAAGGCATTCATGGGAAAATTTCCATTAGTCTTGGGCTTCATAAAA
This sequence comes from Sphenodon punctatus, assembly GCA_003113815.1. Taxonomy (NCBI): domain Eukaryota; kingdom Metazoa; phylum Chordata; class Lepidosauria; order Sphenodontia; family Sphenodontidae; genus Sphenodon; species Sphenodon punctatus. The sequence goes on along the minus strand of QEPC01011901.1, from coordinate 5,124,181 downwards.
GTATGTTTCAATAAAATCTAACTTTTGGGACAAATATGAGCTGACAATGTTCCCTTCAGATGGTTTACTGAAATATCCATTATTTAAACTAAACTTTACATCTAGTACTATTTAACATTGTTAATTTCAACAAACAAAGTAAAAGGGAAGGAGAAACAAGCAGAAGTAATACTAAGGCTCGGGTCAACAAGATGAGAATGAGGGAGTAAGAACAGACTCCCTAAGCTATACAGACCAACTGATGTCATAATTTAAATAAGGTCAATAGAATTTGGTTTCCTTCTTAACAGTTGAGAAATAACAGGATGCAAAGCACACTTGACAGCTGGATCCTCAAAACACTATCAGCATAAGCCCCACTCTCTTCAATGAGACTTGTGCTTGGAGAGTACTTTAAGCATCAAGTTGCCAGCATACACAGTTCTGTGCCAGAGGAAAAAGGAATTCATGTTATGTAGGGAAGGCTTATTCATTTTACATACTGAAATAATTTCACTTTGCTCTTTGTCCATTGTGGAGATTCCACTTTTTCCATTTTAAAAAAAGAAAGAAAACCATGAAGCCAGCCTATTTCCTATGAATTAAAACACTGGCTTCCAATAAAGGAAATGCTTGCCAAATCAGAGTCTAAGAGTTCATTATAAAGATTTAATCCCAAGTATGGCATTACATGCTAGTAGTCCCACTGAAGTCACTCAATCTACAAAATGTGAGCAGTATTATCATGGGCTCAAATCTTTGAATAATTAAGCCATAAAAGGGGAGACTTAACACCAATCAGCCTAAATAATCCCCTAACTCAAACATGCATAACTGAAGTTGAGCAACAGAAAATTAATCTCTACATAAACGTTTTGTAAAATAAAATCCATTCTATCACACTACAAAATACTGCTTGATCAGCTACTCCTATCATTAGGGTTTTCAATAGTTCTACTTTGAACATTCATTACTATTGTACACAAAGAATTCAAACTGAATTTGACTGAATTCAAACGTCAACATCAGATATCAAACACCCCATCCCCTCCCACCTCCTGACCTCCATTGCTTCCACTGTCGCCCTTCCCTCCTACACATCAACCACCTCTCCCTCTCTACTGGCTCCTTCCCCTCCACCTTCAAGCACACCACTGTCTCTCCTATTCTCAAAAAGTTCACTCTTGACCCTTCTAGCTACTGCCCTGTCTCACTCCTTCCTTTTGCTTCCAAGCTTCTTGAACATGTCTACTCTCGCTGCTTTGACTTCCTCTCCACCAACTCTTCCCTTGACCCCCTCCAATCTGGCTTCTGCCTCCTTCACTCTACTGAAACTGCTCTCGCTAAGATCACCAACGATCTTCTTGTGGCTAAATCTAATCACCTCTACTCCATTCTTGTCCTCCTTGACCTCTCTGCTGCCTTCCATACTGCACTCACTCTTGCTGGACTCACTTCACTCACTAGGCTTCCGTGGCTCTGTCCTCGACTGTTTCTCTTCCTACCTCTCTCACCACTCCTTCAATGTGTCTCTTGCCAACTCCAACTCCTCCTCCCTTTCCCTCTTGCTTGGCATTCCCCAAGGCTCTGTCCTTGGCCCTCTCCTTTATCTACACCCTATTCCTAGGCAAACTCATTGCCTCCCATAGCTTCTAATATGACCTCTATGCTGACAACACTCAACTCTCTCTCTCTACTCCCTCTCTCTCTCCATTTGTTCAAGCTCGCCTCACCAGCTGTCTCTCTGATATATCTACCTGGATGTCTCAATGTCAACTCAAACTCAACATGGCTAAAACTGAACTCCTTATCTTCCCCCCTCATCCTTCCTCTCCTTCCTCCCTGTCGATCCTATTGACAGGGTCACCATCCTTCCCGTCCCCCAAGCCTGTAGCTTAGGCTTCATCTTTGACTCACTCCTTTCTTTTAAACCCTACATCGACTCTGTTGCCAAATCCTGTCGCTTCTCCCTCCATAACATTGCTAAGATTCGCCCTTTTCTCTCTGTCTCCTCTGCCAAAACCCTTCTTCACGCCCTGGTCATCTCTTGCCTCAATTACTGTAACCTCCTTCTCACTAGCCTCCCCCACTCTCACCTTTCTCCCCTTATCTCCTTCTAAAACTCTGCTGCCGGGGTCGTCCACCTCACCCGTCGCTTCAACCACGTGCAGCCCCTCCTCTCCTCTCTTCACTGGCTCCCCCTTCCTGAACGAATCATGCACAAGCTCCAGGTTTTCACCTATAAAGCTCTTCACAACCTTGCTTCCGCCTACCTCTCTGCGCTAATTTCCCTCTGTACTGCAGTCCGTTAACTCCAATTCTCCTCTGTCTCCTCTCTCGCCTTCCCACACCTCCTCTACTCCTCTACTCCCCTAACTCCCCTTCTCCCTAGCTGCCCCCACACACCTGGAACTCCCTCCCTGCCCACATCTGCCTCGCCCCCTCCCTTCGTCCTTCAAATCCGTCCTCAAGACCCACCTCTTCTGCGCTGCCCTCCCCAACTCCTCACTCCCCTCTCCTAACTCCTGCTGATACCTACCATCTAGTACAATCGGTTAACTGAGGTCTGTGTACTCATATCCTCACCACATGGACCAGACAGCCATTATTCTCGATGCAGCCAAGCCAAGCACATGCACCTGGGACCTCGCATCTTCGTGAATGTTACACCCCTTGTCTCTCCCTCTGTTCCCCTTTCTTCGTCTCCCCTTATGTCTCAGACTGTAAGCCCTAGGGCAGATCTGTGTCTATTCCATTCGTTTGTAAAGCACCAGGTACACTGCCAGCGCTATATAAATACTTGCTAATAATACATAATAATAAATAATAATAATAAATACTAAACAGTAAAAGTTAAAATGTAGCTTGAACTTTTGCTCTTCCATAGGCTCCCTGCTACACTATTGATAGAAACTAACCTTGTGTAATAGTTTAAGAGGACATAAACCGGCACAAGAGCACAAGCATTCGCTCTTGTACCAGTTCAACTCTATTCTTAAACCAGTTCAATAACATTAGTTCTAGAAACAACTTTCGCTTAAACTGGTACAGCTTAAACCAGTTCTCCAGAGATGCTCTGGATAGACACTGGGATATCCACCCACAAGCCACTTCACTTATGCCAGTGAGAGACAGAGTGGAGAAGAATTGATCCCCAAGGAGCAGTAAAAGCACTGCATGTGAATGCAGAAATATCAATTCCTTAAACCAGCTGCTTTAAGCCAGAGCGGGGGGACTTTCTCCCTCCTGCAGGCCACTTTGGAAATTAGTATAATCTGCGCAGATCAAATCCAGGAGTTGGGGACGGAAGTGCTTAAGAGGGGGAAAGGAAGGTGAAGGAGAGGGTTCATATCATGGAGCTTCTCTGGGCCATGGATCCAGCTCCCATCTTTGAGTGCATGTCTGCATCTCTGCTCCCTTCCCATAAACTCAGTCTTTCAGTACTTGAGGATAAGCACTGGATCCAGGGGACTAGGTCCAGTAATTGGAAAAGAGCAAACAAGGCATGAACATTATTTGGTCCACAGGTTTCCCAGCCCTAAGACTAGACCAGAACACGCTGCAAAGCACACATGCTTCAGGGGATGCAACTGCACGCTGCTACTCTTTGACCAGCTTACTATGTGGCCTATTTGGCAGCACAGATGGCACCTTAACTGCATCACCAAAACATGCCAAAATTTAGCCCACATTTAAGACCTTAGCCAAATGAAAATATTGTTGACTTCATCCTCCACCAGAGGGTGGAGATCAGAGCTGTGTGCAAATGGGCATTAGGTTCTCCTTTCATCCCCCCCCCAGGTCACCAAACATGTTTTGTTTTGTTTTTTTAATGATGGATGAGACACTAAACCAGTTTGGGATTAAAGCACTGAAACGTCTCGCAGAAATACTCCCAGCGTCTGTTTCCACACCAAATCTAATTGAACCTTAAACATTTTACTCGGCCTTATTTTAACAAGCCCCTTCCTATCCGCCCTACTTTAAAGACTGAACCCTGTTCAACCATACTCATGGAAGGTGAGGAGTATTGATGAAGGGTGAACGTCAACAACAACAGATCGCCTCCCCCCTCCCAGCCTAGGCAGCCCGTTCAGGGAGACACAAATTGCCTGGCAGTAGAAACCCCCTAGGGGAGAGTCACTAAGAAACAGTGGAGTAATTTGGGATTAAGATTTGCGGGGGAGGCTGGATCCCCTTGACCCACATATGCCCCAACCCCATGGCCCTGGAAGTGGAGGATACGGTAGAAATTTGTGGGGGACACATCCCCTATGATTGCAGCCGGGCTGGGAAGCGCTTTTCCAGGGGGTAGGCCGGGCAGGCACAAAGGGATCAGGGGGAAGAGGCTCGGATTTGGGGCGCTCAGGGCCTGGGGTGCTGAACAGAGAGACTCGGAGCGGCCTTAGGAGGCCGAGGCCTCGCAGCGGGTAGGGAGACGGTGACTATGGAGGAGATCCGGGCAGGCAGCTCAGGCCCGGCTCGGAGCTCAGGTGGGGGCGACCGAAGCCCCAGCGCCGGGGCAGAAACAGGTCGCTCGGGGCCCGGCCTGTCAGGGGCGGGGTCTCGCCCCCGACGGCCGAGGAAGGAATGCGCCCGGGAGGGGGGGGGGGCTCGGACAGGAGCCGCGTCCTTTCCTCCCCCCCCCGCTCGGTGCGGCGCGGTCCCGCGGACCCCCTCCCCCCGCGCGGGCCCCGCACTCACAATTCGCTCCTGCCCGATTTCTCCCAGTTCTTTATCCACTCGGCAGGGAGCGCCCCGGCCGTCGCCGCCATCTTCCCCGAGTGGCGCCGAGAGCCCGGATGGGGGAACGACGGGCCGGGGTCAAAGGGGACGGGCCGGCCCGCCAGGCATGACGGGAAACGGGCCCCGGGCAGCCGAGCGCCCGACGTCACAAGCGCTCTGTCCGCCCCGGTGTCGGTGGCGCTAAGTCCCCGGGGCTGCGCCAGGGCCGTGGCGAGACTAGATTGCGGGACCCTGCCGTGCGAGAGCGTCCCCGAGCCACGAAAACCGTGTCTGCCGCGCCCGCTCAGTCGTGTAGCCCCTGAAACGCCCGCCCCCATCAGTCCTAAAACACCTGCATGACTAAACCCTAACCCCGTCACACCCACATCTTATTCCCCCCCCCACACCTCTAAATCCTGAGACACCCCCCCCACCTGCACCCCTCAATCCTGAAACCCACCCCCACCTGCACCCC
>QEPC01011901.1:5082849-5118765 GCA_003113815.1 Sphenodon punctatus | reverse complement strand
CCTGAAACACCCGCCCCCACCTGCACCCCTCAATCCTGAAACACCCGCCCCCATCAGTCCTAAAACGCCTGGATGACTAAACCCTAACCCCGTCACACCCACATCTTATCCCGCCCCACACCTCTAAATCCTGAGACACCCCCCTCAGGTGCCTGCACCCCTCAATCCTGAAACACCTGCCCCCATCCTAAGACGCCTGGACCAGGCGTCTTAGGATGGGGGCGCATCACACCCACATCTTATCCCCCCCCCACACACCCCTCTAAATCCCGAGACCCTTCAGGGGCCTGCATCCTTCAGTCCTGAGCCCCCTGAAACACCCGCCCCTCATCAGTGCTAAGATGCCTGGATGACTAAACTTTAACCCCATCACACCCACATCTTATTCCCCCCAGACACATACTTCAAAATCCTGAGACCCCCCCCAAGTGCCTGTACCCCTCAATCCTGAACCACCCTCTCAATCTGCACCCTTAAGCAATGGCCCTGAATCAGCTGAACCCCAAACTACTAAGCTCCCGAGGGGTCAGTGAATGAGTTGCAATGCATGTGCACTGACCCCCTCGGCCTCCAACACCCCTAAGCACCCCCTGCATCACATGCACCCCAAGACACTGAAGTTCCTCAGCTTCCCACACCCAATCACCCACACCGCAAGTCCTGAGTGCCCTGTGTGTATACTGAACCTCCTGAATGACCTGAAGTCAAAATGCCAAATGCCCAAACCTAAATCACCTGCACCCTAACAAGAAGGTCTCTCTTAGCACCCCCATTCAAAATAATGAGTCCTCTCAAATGTTCCCTCCTTAAGCAGAGGATCCTCTGATCTCTAAAAGTTCTTCAACCCAAATATTTCCCACCCTACGTTTACTTCCTCAGAATACCCCACACCTCATACCGACCCAAACACCCATTCCTTAAATGGGTTTCCCCAAATTTCACAATGAGAATCAATCAAAATCTGTGGTTGGGTTGCATAGATAATTTCAAAAAGACCTTTTCTAGTGTGGTCATAACAGAAAGAGTTTTTATTTCTTCTGTATATTTTTTCTGTTCTTCAACCCCATACCAAAAAAAAATAATGAAATATTGTAATTAATACATTTGGGTTTATGAAATTTTAGAGGTGGTTCCCCAGAGCTGAAAGTAGTTGAGGATATGATAAATTATAGTTTTTCAAAATTTTAAATAAAACCTAAAAGCAATTTGAGGAAAGTATTATTTATTCTGAATAAAGAAAATTCAGCAGAAGCAGTAATTGTCTGCAAAATATTTCAGGTCTCTGAAGGTATTTTCTAACACAGCCAAAACTATTTGATGGGAAAATTTCACCCCAAAATGATAACAGTTATAAATAAGTTAGAGTAGTTCTTTCATTTTTAAATCTCAGTCTAACAACTCAGAGTTCAGTTTTAATATTTATTTATTTACATTTCTACCCAGCCTTCCCCTAAGGTGCACGGTGGCTTACATCATTAAAAACACAAAATACAATAAAAATCCCTTTAAAAAATGAATGCAGAATGCGACGGCCTGTCTTCTCATAGGGCCGGGCCACCAGGAGCACATAACACCAGTGCTCCGATCTCTGCACTGGCTGCCTATAGTCTTCCAAATTCAAGATGTTGGTTATTACCTTTAAAGCCCTAAACAGCTGGGGGCCCGCTTACCCGCAGGGCTGCCTCAGCCCTCATGTCCTAGATCGGCCTCTGCAGTCGGCTTGGGACACCTGCTTGGAGGTCTCCCGGGGTTTCCCGGGTGGCCACGTTCAAGCAGGCGTTCTCTGTGGCGCAGCTATGGAACTCCCTCCCCACGGAGATTTGCTTCTCGCCAGATCTCCCCTCCTTTCACAAAAGATGGAAGACCTGGTTGTTGCACCAGGCGTTTGGTGAGGGGGACGGGTAGTGGGCGGGGTTCTATGTTTTTTCTGGGTTTTGTTTGTAAGGGTATGGGTTGGGTTTTTTTAAATATATATATATATATAAACACATTTCTATGCTTGAAAACCCAAATACCATTTTTCATAGAACAAATATTGCCAGAAAGAATGTTTACATTTGTTGATGCTAAAAGGATAAATTGTGATTGGCCGTAATTTAAACATATTCTAGTTGGCAACCTTGGTATTTAAAAATGGTGTTTGGATGCTCAAGCATAGAAATCTCTATGAAACTATAGAAACTTTTTGTACTCTGACATAGTTCCCATCCTAGAGCTATATCTAGTTTTAAATATTCCTCAGGTTAACTATCATATATCTATATATTGTGCTGTTCAGTTGCTTTCCAAGTATCTATCTATATAGAAAGAGATATCTTTATTTTTTTCTACTGACGGCAATGTAAAACAACAGTTTTAAATTACTGCCAATGATTTTTCCCCCCCATAGGTAGTAATGCAAAACCAGTTTTACCTGACTGTCAGTAAATATACAACACCTGCAACTGACAACTTCATAGAACCAACCTATATTGTAGCAAACTACCATGCAAAGGTTAGGTCCAGACGGACAGGCAGGTGAGCTCAGCTGCCGCACCATCGCTTTGGAATGCCCTCCCGCCTCAACCCGGATTGCCTGACCTTCTGACGAAGCTGTAAGACCTGGCTCTTCCATCAGGTGTTTGACAGGGAGGAGGGGGGGGGGGGGGATCTGCACGTCAACTGTAATTTTATGCTAGTATTACGATTATTCTATATTTTTGTATTTAAATGTAACTATGTTTAAATTAGTTGTGAGCTGCCCCGAGTCACTTGTGCGACAGGGGCAGGATAGAAATATTTATAATGAATAAAGAAAAAATACGTGATCCCAACTTTAGCTCTAAATCTCACAACACTGTACTGGAAGAAGCCTCATCCATTTTAATGGAATTAGCAGCAGCACGGCATTTTAAGCAGCAACACTCGGTCCCAACTGGCTCAGAAACTAGCTTACCAGAAGTCCACAATCATCTGCCACAACAGCAACGTTCCAGCCCTATCAGGGAGCATGCTGAAACTCTTGAGTGTTGATCAGCTGTTTTCAGTAAACAGCTGATGTGCGATCAGTGCTGCTGTCTATCACAGGATGAAAAGCTAGTGAGTATCACCGAGTTTGAAGATCAGAGCCTGTTTGTATATACATTATGTAGCAGAATGGTGAACTCATTCATAACTCAAATGGCTTATTAAATAGTTCTTAAACATTTACATCCAAATGTAAATTATTATAGGTGATTTATCAAATAGCAGATCAACTCCATAAAAATGCATTTACTTTGTGGGCTACACATTTCATGGAGTCTACTGACCAAATGGTAGAACTAGACCATAGGTAATGAATTTTACAGTCTTTGTAATGGTGTGGCTGCGGATGCATTGGGATTGTTCATTTTGATAAATAATTTAATTCTTAAATTTGAAAGATATTTTATTTAGAGCTGGGGACTGCAAACATGTCAGGGTCCAATGGCAGTGGGGTAAACAGCAAAGGAGGTTAGGAGCGCGGAGACGCATTAGAGGCCATGCGGCTACGCCGCGGCGTTCCCCGCTACCTCAGGAGGCCACTCCCCCACGCAGCGCCAGGGAGGATTTGGGAAAAGCGTCGCCACGCTCTGACCACGTGGAGGACAGGCCGCCGCAGCAAACAGAAGCGGCAAGCGCCGAGGAAACCCTTCAGGGCCCGGGCACGCCACCGATAGGGAGCACAGCTGGGAGAGCAAGGGCGGGGCCAGAAACAACACGGAGACGCTCAGAGCGGCTACGCCATAAGGCGGGTCCTCCATAGGGGTATATAAGGAGGGCCAGTCTCACTAGGGCGGTGCCGGTGAACAGCATAGCTGTGAGACTGGCCCCAGCGTTGGAATACTAAGGATTGTTGCAGAGAAGGAGACGGAGTGTGCGTGTTGGTGTATGCGTGAGGTGTGCGTGTGAGTACGAGTGCGGGAGAAAGAAAGAGGGCTACGGGGTGTGGGTGGTGTGTGTGGAACGTTGGGAGCACGATCCCCCTCTGGGCCCCTGTGACAACCTCCCTGTCTGTGTGTGTGTGTATCTCGGTGGCTTCCTTCCCTACAATCCTGTGAGCCTTCCCCCCAATTCCCTCATGACCCCGTTCACATTGTGTTGCGCTATCCCCAACTTATTGCATGTGTCAGGTGTGTGTGGTGATAGTGGGGATAGGCGCTGTGATTACAGCCCCACGGCCGGTGGGGGCAATCCAGGGCCCTGCTGTTTCCCCCCCCTATGATGACATAGGCCACGTCTCTCTTGCAGAGGTTTTGGGCCCTATACAAGCCTGAGGGGTGTCTTACCATACATAGCGAGGATTGCCTACAACGGCCTGGGTTCTGTGTTGCTGATAGTTAGATTGGGCTGCGAGGTACCATCTCCCTCTCTTCATAACCCCCCTACCCTAACAAAACACTGATGTTGGTGAGTAATTTTACTTCCCGAAGAAGTCCATTGATTACAGATGTGTAAATTTATTTACATGCGTAAGTGAAGTGTTCAGTAGATTCATGCCCTTATGCATTATTCTGTTTTATATTATCCTTGTAAATATTAACAGGTTGTGACTCACTGATAGCTAACATTATTTTACAATTTGTTGCCATCCACAATGTTTTTATATAAATGATACAATCAATCATACATCCTACAAAAATCTAGAAAGAATTTTATTAATATCTCAGTGCAAATCTCTATATTGTTCAGTAGAAAGAGCAGTTGGAAAAATAGCATTTATTTTTTGTTATGCAACAATTTATTTTTTAATAAAACTGTAATATGGAAACCAGCCACAACATCTGCAAACTGAGCAAATGCACAAGAGGAATATGTGTGGTATCAATCACTTGGGAGGATGCTGTTCAGAAAAAAAATGACTGGCATTTCAAACAGTTACGAGAAAACTAATCAACATAAAATCAACTGCTGGCTAGGTATACACATAATCGAACGCATTTGGGAGAGGGCATGCAAGAAAAAAGGTTGTAGAAGGAAAGGTAGTTAGCATTTCAAAACAAATGCAAGGAAGGGAAAGCAGTAGGTATAAGTGTGAACTGCAGACTCTGTTTTTACAAATTTCTATAATGGCTTATGAAGCCAAAAACTTTATTTAATCCGTGTTTTTTTATATCCAGTAAAGTTATGAATTTTAGTTTCCAGGACTGTCTATTCAGGATGTCCCTTTCAGAACAAATATTGAGAGTTCAGAAATGGCGTGGTCACTCTGGGAGAAGTGAACTCCCAATAGGGGTTTTCAGATGGATGGGAAGCATGCCAGACCCCACAGCTCTTCTGGGGGCCCACCCCCATGGCTGCCAGTTACCAGCTCCGCCCAGGACCACATCAGAGAGACCGGCAGTGTCCCTGGGCCAGTGTCTGCCCCACCCCCCGCACCATAGCACTGCAGGCGCTCACCCAATGCCCTAGGCTGGCGCCCACAACTACATAACACTGAATAAGGCAACAGACGGACGGGTGCAGAGCTGCTCCGTGGGTCCCAACAGATGGGCAGCAGCACGCATGTGGCCGTTGCCCTGGGTTTAGCGGGCCTGCTCTGCGCAGCATGCTCCAGAGTCTTGCACAGCACACCACGCTATGCTGCCCCAAGCAGCCCCAGCCTGCTCCCTGACACACATCTAGTGGGCACTCGTCAGACAGGCCAGCCAACCCAGGGTGACGGGCATCTGTGGGCACCCCCGAAGCTGCCGTCCATCTGTTTTCACCCAATGACCGTGTTCATTATTTTTTTTTCTGTCTGAATTCAAACTTTTTTTTGTACAGCCCCTTTGCAAAACCTTGCTATTAGTTGTTATTTTTTGTTTAATTTCAACTTGTCTCCCACCCTATCCTGAGGGCTCAGGGCAGACTACAAAACACAACCAAAATACATATATACGTAACCAGACCTATATTTTTTGCCTAAAATTCTATTGACACCAGATGGCATTTTACATCTGTATATTTATATTTTCATGCTAAATCAAGCCATTATTGGATTTATAGATCAAAATAAATAAAACAAATAAAGTAGAATAGAAAGCAGATATAAATGTAGCTTTTACGTACGTGGCCTGTAAACTTAAGGACCTAAGAAATGTCATGCTGGATCAGACCAATGGTTAGTCTCCTGTCAACAGCCGTGGTTAGTGTGGAATGCTGCAGGGAAAGTCTACAAGAACACTGCATAGAAAAAATGATGTTGCTCACTTCCAGCAACTGGGATCTTTTGGCCAATAGCCAGTGATACATGGCTTGAATCTACTCCCCAATAACATGGGTGGTTGGAGCCCAAGCTCCTCATGCTGCAAAATGGATTCCACAGCTTGGTCAATCACCTTTGCAAATGCGCCTAACAGCTGCAATCAGGCGCATCTCAGCATTCTAACCTGATCAAAGACGCACCTGATTTGCATGCATGTCCCACCTCCTGATCTTCTAACAACGCTTTCCCACAGGTGTGCGTGAACGTGACTTTAGGCTCCGTGCACCAATGTTGCGGACAGTAGATTCAAATCTAATATATACTGTACCACTGACCAAGGGATGCAAAACTCAGCTGTCTTTGGGGAGAGGACAGGTATTTATATCAGATCATTTGTCTGAATGATAGAAGCCTCTTATGCCAAAATGTAATTAATCAAAACCATATTTGATCTGGAGGTCTCGCACAATGCAGCTGGCTCTTGGGACAAAAATGTTATTGGAGGCATCTCCCTGCCCTTCACCCCCGGTCTCCAGCAAACCCATCCTTACTTCTCAGTGCTCCAGCTTAGCTAGCTCTAGGGAGGGAACAGCTATGTATACCAGAAGGTTCATAACACTGAATGAGGCCACAGACGGACGGGTGCAGAGCTGCTCCATGGGTCCCCCTAACAGATGGGCAGCAGCGTGCATTTGGCCGTTGCCCTGGGTTTGGCCAGGCTGCTCCGCGCAGCATGCTCCAGAATCTTGCAGAGCACACCATGCTATGCTGCCCCAGATAGTAGAAGCCTCTATTACCAGAAAATCATTAATCCCAAACCGGCTGGACAGGCATTTGTCTACAATGTTGTGGTCAACGGATGTCCAGCCTTAGAGCAGCGGGTTGGACTGGATAGCCCTTCAGGTCCTATTCTGGTCCTATAATTCTATGATGATGTGATTCTATTTGATCCAGACACTTGGGAAATATGGTCCACTCTAGGGAAAAAGAAGTCTTTCCCCTGTGTCTTTCTCCTGTGTCTTCTCCTGCTGTCCCATGTTGCTGACCCCCATCCCTAATCCCCCATGCTTCAGTGCAGCTGCCTCTGAGGATGGCACAGCTGTTTATACCAGAATGTCATTTATCCAAACCGTAGAAGTTGTTTATACCAGAATGCCATTCATTTGAACCACATTTGATCTGGATCACTCCTGCAATGCAGCTAAACCCCCTTTTCTGGATCATTTCTGATGGGGCTCTATTCAGCTCCATATCAGAATGATACGGATCAGCTGAAAGCAGAAACAACCATGGTTTTTGCAACTTCCACTTCCTAGGTCAAATTAAAAATAAAAAACTTTACCAGGGTCCCTCGTTTAGGCTGAAATTTCCATACCAAATTTCACCCTTTAATCTCATTCCCTGCATAGTTATACAGGGCAACAAAGTCACAAAAATCCTGAGGGGATATGCTCTGATTTTACCAAATTTGGACAGAATCGCTGCCAAAATTCAAACCGCTACCGTGACTGGTTACAATTTCATAACCCTTAGAATGTTCATGATTATAATAGGCCACTGTCCCTGCCTTAACTAAAAGGTGAGGAGGGAGAGGGTCAAGGGAATGGGGTGCAAGGCAAGGGTCAGCAGGAGTCCAGAAGCACACACCACGTGCAACCGACACCGTGACCCCGGGACACCCAAGGCAGCACCCCGTACACAGCAAGGGGGTCCACAGGCAGTCAACCGATGGGCCAGGAACAGGCCCCACTCACAGTCAGCGCCCCATCTCCCCTGCTGCCCATCCATCGCCAACGCTGATGATGATGGGAACCGACAGGGGGCGCCAGGGGTGGGCGCAACCAATGGGTAACGGGACCGCAGCCCACTGCACAGTATGCCACCAGACAGCCCCAATGATCCACAGCACAATCCGCCAGGACCCCAATCACAGTAACCAATCCACACAGATAAGGCCACAGCCGTGGGAGTGGTGATCGGGGTGGCACACATACAGTAAAGCACACATGGGGGTACTGTGAGAGGCAAGGTCTTTATTGGGGGGGGGTGGTAACACAGAGGGTACGGGCAAACAGAGGCCGGCTGTCAGACCCGCCTTCCAGGGTCTGAGGACTTCGAAAAGGGTGAGCTTAGGGGTCTCGCGGCAGAGACTCACTTGGGGGCACCCGAAGGCGGGGCGCCACAGTAATGCTCCTGAGGCAACCCCACTGGCCCAGCACGCTGCCGCGGCAGTGTAACAGACATCACAGGGACTTCCAACCCCGGCCCTGGCGGTGCAAGGGGTGGAGGATCCCGGCGGCGCTGCAGAATGCGCTCCGCCCAGGCCCAGCACATCAAGCTCCACTCCCACAGCCACATCCCCTACTGGCTCAGAGCACCGGCGCCAGCATTCCCTGAACAGCACAGGGGATAAAAGGAACCCTCCAACGCTTCCACCTTGCCGGTGATCAGTGCTCTCTGCCTGAGAGACTGGCTCCCTACCCTTCGACGTATTGCAAACGTGTCTGAATCTGTGCAAAGAACTGAGAGCAAGAGAGAGAGAGAGCAAGTATTGTGTACATCCGTCCCCCTTACCCATGGGTTCCCCTGCACTGGGTCCCTCCCCCACACCTCGTGCAGTCCCCTGCCCTGGGTATGGTGTGGGAGGTGGTTCGGTGTTGTGTGTTGGTGCATTCCCTGGCGTGGGACAGGCATTGCGCTTCACCTCCCTACGATGATCCAGGCTGGGAAGGTATCCCTTCCATAACGCCATATTCGATCCTGAGGGACATCTTTTCAGGCGAAGCCTTCTTGCCTCCAGGGGTCATTCCCCTCCTCTTCCAGGAAACTCCCCTACTCCCCACAGTATCACGGCTGCAAACCCAATAATTAGGCCCCATGGAGCAAATGTTGGCCGAAGTCAAAGACTTAGCCAGGGCAGTCCAATCCTTGGCCCTCGAGGTCAAGGACTTGAAGGAACAACAGGGTCAAGGGGAAGTTCCTCCCGTGGCAGCAGGGGCCGCCGCCCCATGGGAACCAAAATGTCCCACCATAACAGAGTTCACTGGAGACAGGCGGCAGTTCCAGAGTTTTCTTGCGTTCTGTGAGCTAACCTTCAAGTTACAGGCTAAGACATATGGAACCAATCAGGCCAAGGTAGCCTTTATTATTGGCCTCTTAGATGGGCTAGCCCTGTCCTGGGCAACGCCCCTCTTAACCAGTAATAGTCCCTTGTTAACTGATTATGAGGGGTTCACACGTGAATTCAGATTTCTTTTTGACTACCCCCATCATGTCAAGGACACAGAGAGTGTGATTATGGGGCTAAAACAAGAGAAGGCATCTCTGCTGGAGTACGTCACAAAATTCCAGCAACTGGCAATAGATCTGAAGTGGTCAGACAATGTCCTGAGAGTTATGTTTCAGAGAGGTCTAAACAACGAATTAAAGGACCAGCTGGCCTATACGACACTGCCTGCCACCTGGGGGAAGTTGTGACTTTGGTTTTACAGATTGATGAGTGGCTAAATGAACGAAAACGCGGACGATGACCGGAACCATTCCGGTCACCCTTCCTGAGATCAACCGGGCCCCTACCATCAAAGGCAGACATCCCCAAAGGGGAGGACGTAAAACCAATGCAACTGGGAGCTTCAAGAGGACCCCTGTCAGCTGCGGAACGAGAGCAACAATGAGCATCGCAATTATGTTTTTACTGTGGAGAATCCTCCCACTATGCCCGCAATTGTCCCTCATTGCCTAAAGTTTGACAGGAGGCTGGAAACTCCAGGCCCCGGGATGTATAGGGGGCTTCCCGGGATGATGTGTGATGCCCCTAACACCTACTGCTATGGCCCTGTCTACCATGCCGATCGTCATCCCACACGTATGCATCCCCCTCTTGTTGGAGTTGGGGCCTTCACACAGCCTCATTGCATGGGCCTTGATCAACTCAGGGGCCTCAGGCAACTTCATGGATGAAGGATTTCTTCGGCGCCCTGGGATTCCATACACTCGCTGAGTCCCCGCAGAACTGGTGCACTCCATTGATGGCTCTCCCTTGGTGTTGGGGCCCATCACCATACAGTCCCAAGCCTTATCAGTCATGATTAATGGAGGCTCAATGTGGAATGGTACACCTTCTGATTGACACTCCGGGGGATCACACCCGCACCTAAATGACTACTGAGCACTCTACAGCCATCTTGCGATGTTCGTCTCCCCTGACCTTATCAGGAGTTCGCAGATGTCTTCGACAAAAAAGAAGCCACAGCACTACCCCCACATAGGCCCTACGATTGCCCTATCGACCTTCTCCCTGACACAGAACCCCCGTATGGACACATCTATGCTCTGTCTGGACCAGAATTAAATACTTTGAAGGACTACATTGACGAGAATTTGCAGAGGGGCTTCATTCGACATTCTTCATCTCCCGCAGGAGCCCCATTATTTTTTGTTCCTAAAAAAGATGGAGGGTTACGCCCCTGCATCGACTACCGAGGGCTCAATATGATAACCATCAAAAATCGGTATCCCCTCCCCCTCATTCCAGAACTGTTGAATCGCCTACAAGGAGCAACGATTTTCACGAAGTTGGATCTTTGGGGAGCTTAAACTTTGGTGTGAATGCAATCAGGGGATGAATGGAAAATGGCCTTCCGCACCCAGTATGGTCATTTTGAATACCTGGTGATGCTGTTTGGCCTCGCCAATGCTCCGGCGAACTTTCAGCATTTCATCAATGATGTGTTTCATGATGTCTTGGACGTGTTTGTAATCGCCTACTTGGATGACATTTTAATTTATTCAGCCACGGAAACGGAACACATACGCCACGTGACAACCATCTTACAGACCTTATGTCAACACCAGTTGTTCTGTAAAATCAAGAAATGTGCCTTTCATGTAGACACCTTAGAGTTTTTAGGCTTTGTCATTTCCCCATATGGAATAAAGATGGACACCAGGAAAGTGAACGCCATCTTGACATGGAGCGCCCCCGCGTCTGTAAAGGCTTTGCAACGTTTCCTTGGGACCACCAACTACTATCGACAATATATTCCTAATTATGCAAAGTTAACCCAACCCCTCACCAAATGATTGCAAAAGGGGACCCCCTATGAGTGGAGGGAGCAACAACAAGAAGCTTTTACTGTATTAAAAGGCGCCTTTACCTACGCCCCCATTTTACGACACCTGGACTTTGACAAACCATTTACACCATGGAGACTGATGCAGCCAATATAGCAGTCGGAACTGTGCTCTTACAAGCAGAACCTGACGGGGATTGATTGTTTCCATGCACCTTTTATTCTCGACAATTAACTAGCGCTGAAAAAAATTACACTGTACTGGACCAGGAGCTACTAGTCATAAAAGCCACCTCTGAAGCATGGCGCCATTATCTTGAAGGGACCAAATACCCTGTCACTGTGATCACGGACCATAAGAACTTAGTCTGCCTACAAGCGGCTCACTTTTCCAACACCCACCATGGGTGTTGGGCCTCCTTTTTTG
This sequence comes from Sphenodon punctatus, assembly GCA_003113815.1. Classification (NCBI taxonomy): domain Eukaryota; kingdom Metazoa; phylum Chordata; class Lepidosauria; order Sphenodontia; family Sphenodontidae; genus Sphenodon; species Sphenodon punctatus. The sequence continues at coordinate 5,107,079 of QEPC01011901.1, read as the reverse complement.
CCCGTTTTAACTTTACCATACAGTATCGGCCAGGGCAGCTAAATGTTTTAGCTGACACCCTATCGCATTGCACTGAAGTCAGAGAACTCCCAGATGCCAGAGGTGAATCACTACTTGAAAACAAGATCTTTGTAGGAACTTGTTTGACCTGTTCCCATTTACGACAGCTTTCCCGCGATGATCGAATGCTAGTTCGATCACTTGACAGCCAACCGCAACAGGGAATATACTTCCATGAAGGAAAAATAATAGTGCCCCAGGGAGCCCAACAACGAGCTCTGTGGAGTCATCACAATGCCTCCCTGGCCGGGCACCCCAGAACGAAAAGAACGCTCAATCTTCTGCAACAACACTTTTGGTGACCCTCCATGAAAAAGGACATAACCCAGTATGTGCAAGCATGTAGCCTTGTGCCCAGACTAAAATAGTCCAGCAGTAGCCACAAGGCTTGTTGCATTTAGCCCCGCTCCCACAAGTTCCTTGGTAAGCAGATTAGGATGGGCTTTATCATTGACCTCCCTCCATCCCGACTTCACACCACTATCCTCCTGATAGTCAATCACTTTTCAAAATTTGCTCATTTTGTCCCATCAAGGACTCCCCTCAGCAAGCCAGACTGCTCAACTGCTGCTGCAACACGTAATCAAATTACATGGTGTGCCCCTGGAGATAGTGTCCGACAGGGAAACACAATTTACATCCCAGTTATGGAACGCTGTACTTTCTGCCCTTCAAATCAAGAGGAGCCTCACCACCACTTATCACCCACAAGCCAATGGACAAGTGGAACGGACAAATCAAACCTTGGAGCAATATCTCAGATGCTAATTGGTATGAACTCTTGCCCTTGGCAGAGTTTGTACATAACAATACCTTGAATGCATCCACCGGATTGTCCCCGTTCTACGTCACGTATGGATATCACCCACGTATCTGTTTACCGGATCTTTGCCCACTCAAAGTTCCAGCGGCCGGGGCCCTCATCACACAGATCCAACAAGCACATGACCAGGCTAAGTCGCTGCTGGCCCTGGTACGACAAAAATACAAAGGATAAGCTGACAAACATCGACGCCCGGCCCCAGAATACAAACCTGGAATGCTAGTATGGGTGGATCGACAACATTATACTTCCACCCGGCCATCTGCCAAGTTAGATCATCGGTATATGGGTCCTTTTCCCATTAAGACAAAAATACATGACATTACTTATACTGTAGCTCTACCCTCCCAATATCGTATTCATCCATCGTTTCATGTCTCCCTCCTGAAACCTGCAATTGGACCCTTGTCTACTGCAGAGAGGAACCCTGAACCTCCCCCAATAACTGTGGAATCTGTGGAGTATGAGGTGTGTAGCAGGGGGTCTCCCCAGGGCGCTGGGGTGTCACTCGCAGGGAATTAGCTTACCCCCTGCTATGCTGTTTCAGCTTTGAGCCTCGGCTGAATCCCCCTTTTCTAGGAAGGAGCACCCTCTCAGGACACACCACACAGTCTGGAGGGTAGTAATGCAAAGTCCTTTATTGGACACAACCCGTGTCCTCTGTACCTGGGACTGCCGGTTCAGTCGCCTCCACCCTGCAGGCCCAGGTCCATCTCTGCAGACTCAGGAGCAACACAATCTCAACTCCCCAAAGTCCATCCATCCAGACCTTAAACCCCCAGGCTCTGAACAAGCCTTCCCCAGGCAAGAGGCTCCCTCCTGGGCACAACCTCTCCCACTTGCCTTGGTCCCTCTGGTTCTCTAGTCTTCAGCACCCTGGAGAGCGTAGAGCAGGAAGGCTTTCTCGGGGAAATATTGTTCCTTCAGCCCCGTGGCAGATACTCTCTCCTCGCTACCTGGTCTCTCCTTATATACAGGCAGAGTGGGCGTGGCCAGGCTTCCTCTCCACAGCCTTAAAGGGCCAGTAACCTGCCCATTATGTCACAGGGGTTTCTCAGCCTGTGCTCCCCCCAGGCTGATCCCCAGCTCTGGGGCTGGCTCTGCCACACCCCTGTGTGCGCTCAGCCCTCTGGCTGGCCCATACAGCAGCCCCACATGACTGCTCCCTGTTACAAGGTGCACGACTTTCTTTATTCCCACTTTTGACACAGACACTTGTATTATTTAATTGACTGGAAGGGGTATGGGCCCGCTGACCGTTCTTGGGAGAAAGCATCTGATGTGCATGCCCCACAACTGGTTCAACGTTTCCACTTCCGTTATCCCAGGAAACCTGCCCCTCTAGACTTGCAACGGGCCTGGAGAGGGGATACTGTCAGACCTGCCTTCCAGGGTCTGAGGACTTGGGGAAGGGTGGGCTTAGGGGTCTTGTGGCGAAGACTCACCTGGAGGCGCCCGAAGGCGGGGCGCCGCAGCAGTGCTCCCGAGGCAACCCTGCCGGCCCAGCCCGCTGCCATGGCAGCGCAAAAGGCATCACAGGGACTTCTGGCCCCGGCCCTGGTGGCACAAGCGGTGGCGGATTCTGGCGGCATTGCAGAATGCACTCCGCCTGGGCCCAGCACATCAAGCTCCACCCACGCAGTCACGCCCCCTACTGACCAGCCCCGATGCCCACAGCGCCTGCGCCAGCATTCCCTGCACAGCACAGGGGATAAAAGGAACCCTCCAACGCTTCCACCTTGCCGGTGATCAGTGCCCTCCACCTGAGAGACTGGCCCCCTACCCTTTGATGTATTGCAAACGTGTCTGAATCTTTGCAAAGGACTGAGAGCAAGAGAGAGAGAGAGAGAGAGAGTACTGTGTGAGTATGGTGGTATGATTGTTTCTGTCCTAGCCCTATATCCCCACCTTGGTGCCTGAGAAGTCTCCCCTGGGGACGTGTCCCATCCGTCCTCCTTACCCGTGGGTTCCCCTGGACTGGGTCCCTCCCCCACACCTCGTGCAGTCCCCTGCCCTGGGTCCGGTGTGGGAGGTGGTCTGGTGCTGTGTGTTGGTGCTTGGTATGTCCCCTGGTGTGGGACAGATATTGTGCTTCACCTCCCTATGATGATCCAGACTGGGAAGGTATCCCTTCCATAACGCCATATTCGATCCTGAGGGACATCTTTTTGGGTGAAGCCTCCTTGCCTCCAGGGGTCATTCCCCTCCCCTTCCAGGAAACCTCCCTAATCCCCACACCGGCGAATGGCTGAGCATGGGCTCCTGCCTGTTCCACACAACCAGTACACAGGGGCACCGGTGCAGACACTCCAAGAGGGATGGAGGTGGCAGGAAATGCAACAGGGATGGGGGCTGGAGGGTACCGAGGCAGCAAGGGGGTCTGGCATACAGGGCAGCCCACCACTGGGTCACACAGTCCTTGAGGCCAGAGCACCAGGGCCCAGGAGGAGCCAGGCCACAGAACAAGCACGGCAATGACAGCATGACTGATGGGTTGGTCAGGTCGCCCAGCTCAGGGAGAGGCCAGAGGGTGCTCCAGGAACAGCTGCCCTGGGACAAGACTCTCCCAGGCAAAGAGGCCCCTGTGGAATCCCCGGGACCACATATGTGCATCCACCATGAAACGGGGCAGGAGCGGGTTCCCTGTGGCAGCTGCAGCCGTGACATCCGGTAGGTTCATCACTGATTGCAGGGCGCCAAGTTCACGTGTGGTAGGGGTCCCGGTCAACAATGGTCCCCCAACATCGGCGGGTAACAGGCCCAGCTCCCCAAGAATGGCCTGGAATTCCAATCGCGGATGGGAGAAGTCACGGGCACACAGTAGGATGCCGGTGTAGTCAGTAGCCACAAGGGGACCCCTGGCCTGGAGCGCCAGTTCATATTCCAGATGTGCAGCCACCTGGCAAATAGCTGTGATCTCCAGTGCTGTCCATGGCACAACAACAGCGGCTGGGTGCCCCCACTGAGGTTGCTGAAGGAGGGCAAAGCTGAGCTCCCCAGCCAGACCCACGACTGGATGGCCCATCACCCACATGTACAGTGCCAGGAGATTGAAGCCATCCCCCAACAGCATGTTTGCACAGGGCGACCACACCGCCCTTGAAACACCGCCAGCCTTGGGGCCGGTTCCACATCCTGCCATGACTGGTCCGAGGGCAGCTCAGCGGCCTGCACCAGGGTCCTATGGACAGCGGCAGTGAACGAGCACGGTGTGAGAGACTGTGCACCACTAGATGGGTTGAGGCCATACACAGCTGATAGTGGAACGGCTGCTCGGCCCTGTGAACCCCTGCCCTACGCATGGGGTGGGTGCATCCTGTTACTGGTCCTGTCCACCTGCTTCATGATTCTGGGGCTGGTGTTGCAGCAATGGGCCGAGCTACTGCTGCCAGGTCACTGCTTCTGCGACCATGGCGAACGGCGCAGGAGAGCTGCCAACCTGCGGCGAACTGCATTGCTGCGTTCGGCACAGAGGGTAGCTGCCAGATGACATTCCATCTTCAGGACAGCAGTGTCCCAGGACATGCACCTCGTACTGTCCCGGTGGCTGCTCAGCCTCTACGGGTGCTGTGTCACCCTCCCAATGCAGAGGCTGCATTGAATGCGGTACCAAATGAATAAATGGTGGGAAAACATGCTGGCCACCTGGACGGATGAGGAGTGGACGAACCACTTCCGCATGAGCCGATCCCTCTTGGCCCGGATAGGAGAGCTCCTGACTCCCCATCTCTGGAGGCGGAAGACCAACATGCGGTATCCGCTGCCACCAGGGATGTGCTTGGCCATGGTCGTGTGGAGACTGGCCACCCCCGATTCCTGTTGGAGCGTTGAGGAGCAGTTCAGGGTGGGGCTCGCGACTGTTAACAGGGCACTCCACGACGTGTGTGACCTGATCGTGGAGCTGCTGCTGGAGCAGGTCATCCAGCTCCGTGGTCCAGAGGTAGTGATCCGTGGCTTTGAAGACCTGGGCTTTCCCCATTGCATAGGGGTGATAGACAGCACCCACATCCCCATTATCCGGCCCCCACACACCATGACGAACTACCTGAACAGGATGCAGGGCTTCTCCATCACTCTCCAGGCCATAGTGGATCACAGGGCCTTGTTTACAGACGTGTACACCGGCCAGCCAGGGAGGAGCCATGATGCGCGCATACTGCGGGCGTCCCGCTTCTATGCACGCATGTTTGACGCAGAGATAGCCCCCAACCTGTACCGGGTCACTGGGGGGGTTCTCCATGGCTCCCGTGATGATGGGAGACCCCACCTACCCGCTCAGTCCATGGGTCATGAGGGCCTATCCCGTGGCCCGCACACCAGATCATCGGCTCTTCAATGAATGCCTCTCGTCGGCTCAGAGCATGGTGGAGCGGGCATTTGGGCTGTTCAAGGCGCGTTGGTGCCTGCTCATGAACAGGAGCCAGTTCTATCTGCAGCACACCCCCATCCTTGTACTGGTGGCCTGCATCCTCCACAATCTCTGTGAGACCGGGGGAGCCACCTTGGAGTACACCCCCCCCTGGTGCTGAGAGAGGGACCCGTACCCCTCTACGAACGCGTCCAGGGTGGGGCTTTCCGGTGCATCTCTGAGGAGAACTGGGATGCTCCGTGTAGGCGCATTGTTGCCCATATGGCAGGCAACTGACTACTCATGTTGATAGCCCCCCACCATTCCAGCAACTGTGTAATCTGTCCAAATTAATACAGATAAGTCATTTTGGAAATCTGCATCTGGTCTGTTGTTTGGATTGTAGGGGTTCCCCAGGCCTGTGTTGACTGTGTCTCACGCCACTGAGTCCCCCACTGCTGTGTTGTCCTGACAAGTGAGCCGCTGCCGGCCTCGGGCCCGCACTGACTGTCTGTTGGCGTGGTCGGCGCTCCACTGCTGTGACTGTGCTGACCTGTCCCCGGCCATGGGTGCTCTGCTGTTGCCCACCTGGCTCCTTACTGACCGGAGGCATTCGGTGATGGCACCTGTTGTGTGCATGTCCTGCCCCCTTCTGCATGTGGAGCAACCCCTACCACCCAAGGTGCCCCCATTGATACACGGAACAACAGAGTGGTACAGTATCACATAGTTTATTAGGGGTTATGTACAAGGGGGGGTTACGTTTTGCGGGGCCTTCCCTGTGCCCGCTTCGGTGCACCACCGAGGCTCACTCCCCTGTGGCCCCTTGCAGCCACTGCCCTCTAGGAGCGTCGGCCAGATGGCCCGGGCTCTCCTGCATCCACAGGCCGCTCCACTCTGGACTCTGGTGCTGGGCCCTGCGATGATGGAAGATAAGGCCTGTGTTACACTCTGTCGGTGGGAGGTACCCCTGCACCATGGGCCTTGTACCGGGCCTCTGGTGTTCCCATTGCTCCCCCCGCTGCATCCCCTCCTCCCCNCGGCGCTCCACTGCTGTGACTGTGCTGACCTGTCCCCGGCCATGGGTGCTCTGCTGTTGCCCACCTGGCTCCTTACTGACCGGAGGCATTCGGTGGGAGGTACCCCTGCACCATGGGCCTTGTACCGGGCCTCTGGTGTTCCCATTGCTCCCCCCGCTGCATCCCCTCCTCCCCCCCCTTTGCGGCTTACCGGAGTTGGTGGGGCGGCCAGCATGAGCGGTTGGTCACCTGGAGGTTCCGGGTAGATAGGGGGAGGTGGCGGTTCCCGGATGGTGGGTCTCAGAGGCAGCTGTGGAGGAACTGGGAGAGGTGCGGACCAGAATGGCAGCCCCATGTGCTGTTGTTGAGGGACTATGTGGGGTAGAGGAACCCCATCCACCAGGCCAGGGAACGGGTGCGGCTGGGGAAACCAGGGTTGGTCGAAGTGCAGGGGGGGCACCAGCACCTGTGGGGGGTCGCCCCGGTGGTACTCGGCTGCCATCCCATCACCCGGGCCTGGAGGGGATGCGTCCCACTGGGTTCCTTCTGCAGGAGCCCCACCACCTCCCCAATGAGGTTGAGGGCCCGTGCAGAGGTCCCCTCCAACGCAACACGTCCCCTCACCCTCTTGGCTCTGTTGAGCCACATCTCACAGTGGAGAGTGGCAGTCTGGCGCCTGTCCCACAGGTGCTCGGTGTGGGACCAGGTTAGCATGGCTACCAATATGTCCTGGTCCCTCTCCCACTCCCCTCTTTGTACCTCCCTCGTGAGGGAGAGCTCATGTGCGTGCACTTTGGCTAACCTTCTGGTTTCCTCCAGCAGGTCCCTCCCGAGGTCCTCTCTCCACCGCTGGTTCCGGGCCTGCATCTCCCAATTTCTCTGTGCACTTCCGGCTGTGGCTGCCCTCGCCGGATCGGGGCGCCCATATGTGGGAGGGATGCTGTGATGGGGAAAGGGGGGGAAGGACACAAGGGACAGAAGGGTGAGCACAACACAATGCAGAGACAAGAGTTACAAACGCAATGCACTTAGCTCAGTAGGGATCTATTCTGATCACCGGCGCTGTATGTCCTGCAGTGCCGGTGTTTATAGTGTCTGCCATGCCCCCTGCCATGCCTGCAACCGCAAGGAGTGGCGCAGTGGCGTTGGCCCCACCCCTGCACCTTGCACGGTGTTGGGGGAGGGCTCTGTGGCGGCATCCTGCTGCGGCGTCGCCTTAGCAACCTCCAAAGCTCATTGTACAGTTAGTGGAGGTGCCAGGGAGGCCACAGCGGGGAAGGAGGTTGGGGTGCAGGCCCCCCGGCAGCCCATGGTCCCCTGACAGTGGGACCTCCACCAATGGTAAAACGGGGCGGCCCTGACAAATGTGAACGGATTATGGTGTGTTCCGTGACATGCCCGTACCCTGTGCCCGTATCGGTGCATCCCCGTCACCACAGGGAGTGCCCGGCCCCCTACCCTATCCATCCCTATAGTGCTTCCTACCAGTCAGGCGGGGTCCCATGATCCCTGTCCCCTCTGTCGGACCACTTTGCTGGGTCCCTCTGCCGGCGCTGCCACCTGCGTCCATGCTGTCACCGCGCTCCCTTGTGGGCATGTCCCGTGGTCCCTCCCCCATAGGCACCCCCTATGCTGTCCCCTCAGGAGCTGGTAACCCGTTTGACTCAGTTTCCAGCTGCGAGGGGCAAGGGCCCTTCCCTGCCATGCATGGGGGGCTATTGCCTACAGGGGCTGTCCCTGTGGCTGGCCTGATACCCCACCTCCCCAGCGCCTGCCGGGACCCATCCTTTGTGCAATGTGGCCTACCATCGTGGTCCTGGTGCCCGGCTCCTGAGGGTGCTTCTGGTTCCTCCGCTACCACCTCCTCCTCTGCTACCTCCTCCTTGTGTACCTCCAGGGTGCCTTGAGCTGTAATGGGAATGTGGATCCATCAGTTGGTCCCTGCTGTCCGGCTGTGGCTCTGGCCACTGTGGCCGGGGCCCGGTCCCGCCCCCTCTGCACACACACCCCCAGGCCTGGCTGTGTTCCTACTTGGATTGTCTTCCTTCGCTTCCTGGGAGGTGTCCCAGGTCTCCGTCCGTTTTGCGTGCGTCCCCTGTCCCCGCGTCTCGTCGCCCTGTGGGTTTTGTGGGCACGTGCGGAGGGTGATGTGTGTGTGAGTGGTTTCCCGGGCCACCTCCTCCCCCTGTGTGATGGGGCTGTCCCCTCCCGCATCCCGGCTGGCCTCGCCTGGGGCAGTGGGATCCCCCTGCTCTGGGGGGTCGGGCAGGGGTGTGTGTCGTGAGTGCCCTCCGTCTGCCCCTGGTGAAAGCAGTGCCATGTATGTGGGAGGCAACTATGTCCCCGTCCACACAGAGGAACCGGTTCAGCTCATCCTGGAACTCCATTGTGCGTATGGCACGGCCGGACTTAAAATTGTTGTCCTTGAGGGGGCGGACTGAGCATGCGCGGAGAGTAGACACGCCAGGGAACTGCTCCGCTCAGTCCAAGCACAATTATTTTTTAAAAACAGCCTACAGAACGTGATCCCGGCTCAAAACTGCTCCCCGATGAGCGGGAGGACCCGGAGCCGGTCAAAGTCTAAATAAGGAGTGGTGAGCGGCACAATTCAAGCTTTTTACAAGGCTCGGAGTGATACTCCAGTGGGGGTCCCAGAGGAAGCTCACAAGATGGCAGTGACACCTGAAGAAGCGGGGAGAGAAACAGGAGGAGGAATCGCCCACTCTACTTGCCAAGCTTACCCAACTGATAAAGCAGCAATACGAGACCGCTCAGCAGGATAGAGAGACTATCAAGGAGGGTCTAACAAAGGTAATTACAGTTACTGAAAACCTGAATAAAAAATTTGATGCATTCGCAAAAAGGGTCACTGAACTGGAAAGTAGAGTGAGCCAGCAGGAAGACCTTACAAATACTAGGGAGGAAAAAATACAGGGGATGGAACAAACTGTGGCTTTTCTGGTTAATAAAGTGGAGGACTTAGAAAATCGCAGCAGATGCTGCACTATAAAAATAGTGGGAGTGCCTGAGCAGACTGAAAACAACAACACCAGAGACTTAGTGGCACATATTATCAAACAGGTATTCCCACAAAAGCCAGAACTGCATGGGATTGAAATTGAGCACGTGCATCGAGCTCTCAGACCCAGACCGAAGGAAAATGAATCCCCTAGAGCAATTATTTTCAGATGCCTAAAATTCCCAGAGAAGGAAGCAATACTGTCTGCAGCAAGGCAAAATAAGGAGCTGCGATATGAAGGAAAGCAGATCCTTTTCTATCCTGATCTGGCAGTGGAAACATTAAATAAAAGAAGACAGTGGAAAAGACATCTCAGTCTGTTTTACAAAAGTGGGATACGAGCTCGGGTACTGTTCCCAGTGAAATTTTCATTCCACTACAAGGATAAACTCAGAGTCTTCCAAAATGTGGCACAATTAGATGCATATATGGAGAAATATATGGCTGACCAAATCAGGGCACAAACTGAAACTTAATTAAGCAAGGATCACAGACTTTTCGGGACACGTAAAATGAAGATCAAGACAGAATTTATGCCTTCATATAAACAGACTTGACCCTTCAAGGAGGCTGGACTCAGAGGCAATGGGCGGAACAGCCCACAAAATCAGAGATGAAGATCTGAAAGACGCAGTAAAGTTCACCCACCTAATTTGAGTATCGCCACTAGATGGCGGCCTTAACCGTATAGACTTAACTTTTTAAGATTTTCAGGTTGACTGTATTGATAAGTTGTAAGTATGTGAAAATAACCATAAAAAGTACTGATAGGCTACTTTAATAATAGTTAAAAGTTGGGCAGTTGCACAGTACCGTAACAGCGCGAGTTTAGTAATTAACACCCCCACCCCACCCCGCAGGGTGCTGTTAACCCTGTACTGGTTGGAATGTGTGATCATTTTGACTTTATAGTTATTATTTTTCTTTTTTGTTGTTTTGATATTTCAGTTGTATGTGATAATGTGAATACTCATTGTAGAGGGGACTGGAGGCAATACAGGAATAAACCAAAATGGTATAGGGGTAAGATCTGCAAGAAAAAGGTCCCACGGGGCAATCTGGAACCTAACACACAATTCAGGGTGGGAAACAGAATGAGAAGAGTCAGCACCACTAAGGATAAATCACCCACAGCTAAACAAAAAAATAAACATGGCAGAAATTAATATATGTACGGTCAATGTTAAGGGCTTAAACTGGCCTATAAAAAGGTGCAAATTTGGGCCATTTGTGGGACATTAAAAATGGATATAATAGCAGGACAGGAAACACACTTGCTACAAAAGGATAATTTTAGACAAAAAACCAAAAAATACAATGAGATATACTTTGCTAATGCCAATTGCCAAAAAGCTGGAGTCCTGATAGGAATATCCAACTCACTCAATTTTATATGTATCAAATAAATAGGAGACAAAGGGGGAAGATAACTTATCATCATTGGCAAGATAGAAGACATCACCTATACAATTGTTTGTATCTATGCCCCTAATAAAAATACACTAGCTTTTCTCAAAGAAATTGTCCCAATTATATAAAAAACGAAATGAGTGGCAGGCTGATTCTGTGTGGAGATTTTAACACTCCGCTATCTATGCTGGACAAATCGAACATTAAAAAATTAAAATTAAAAAAAACAGCAAAAAAATATGAAATTAATGGAAGAAGAGCATTGGATAAGTATTTGGCGGACCCAGAACCCCACACAGAGAGATTACTCCTTTTACTCAAATAAACATTTGACCTATTCCTTGATTGATCATATAGTAATAGGAAAAAAACAAACACTTTCAAACCAGTTTTCAGTGTCAGATAATACGAACGACCTTCACAGATCACAATGCAGTTTTGGGTAAAAATGACAGACAGCAAAGTCAATAAATATAAACAAACTAGATGGATGCTGAATTAAACAATTTTAATGGACCCACAAATCAAGGAAAAAAAACAAAAAGTTCTCAAAGAATATTTTAACAATAATGATCAGGGCGATATTTCCCCATTAACACTGTGGGACACCATGAAGGCATACATCAGAGGCTCATATATGGAGCCGCCTATAAATGGAAAGAAAAAAGAAGAGAAGTTCAGGAATTACAATTAAAATTGACAACCCTCCAAAACACACAAAAATTAAAACCAACAAAGAAAAGGGGGGGGGGGGGAACAGTGGCACTGAGAGGCCTGATAGAAGCCTCTCAGAAGCCTTTTATGATACAGAACATATCATAAAAAAGTTAAGCTACACAAAACGATTATTTTTTTTGAACGGGCAAATAAGGCAGGCAAAACACAAGCATGGTTAGTGAAAAAAAAGAAAGATAAAAAATATATTTCACATGTTAGAGACAAAACAGGCCTAACCAATGTGACAGGTGACCAATTAAAGGACAGGTTTGTACAATTTTACTCTGAACTTTATCAATCAATACAGTCCTCAGAACAAGCCACTCAAGAGTTCTTAGAGGAGCTAACTATACCAAAACTGAAAGATTTGCAACTGGCCTATTTAAATGCCCCAATAACAAAGGAGGAAATAGTAGATACAATCAAAGATCTCCCTTCCAATAAAGCCCCCGGCCCCAACGGATACCCTTCTGAGTACTATAAGGTACTCTAGTCCCCACTTTCTATGAAGCTAATATAACTTTATGTCCCAAAAGTGGGAAAAACCTGGAAGAATGTACAGGATACCAACACATCTCCTTACTTAATTCGGATTTGAAAATATTTACTAAAATTATGGCCAGCAGGTTACAACTTTTCATTAAAGATTTGATATCCCTGGATCAAACAGGATTTATTACTGGAAGAGTGGATATAGATAATGTTTAAAAAGTGATTAATGTCATGCATAAAATTAAACAGGATAAAACACCAGCCGCAATAATTTCACTAGATGCAGACAAGGCCTTTGATCGTCTCGAATATCAATTTTTAATAATAACAATGGAACACATGGGCATAAAGGGAAGATTTTTAGAGTGGGTAAAAATAATATTTAAACACCCCACCTTCAAACTTATTGTGAATGGTGAACTGACTAACAAATTTGACTTGCAAAGAGGTACTAGACAAGGATGCTTCCTATCACCACTATTATTTAACATTGGATTAGAACCACTTGCACTGGTCATAAAACAAAACACTATAATCAAAGGAATACAATTCTAGGACCAACAAGTTAAAATCGCACTCTATGCGGATGATACAATGTTGTTCTTAACAAACCTCAAACACTCTGTTCCAGCCACTATGAAATTATTAGAGCAATTTGGCAAACTCTCTGGAAACAAGATCAACATATCCAAATCACAAATGTTCTTACTAAACGAGCAAGGCATCACTAGGTCAGAGACTGAGCAAATTACCCCGTTCCAAATTAACAACTCACACTTAAAATACTTGGGAATTAACCTGACAAAAAACATCACACACTTATATAAAAGCAACTACTTACCCTTAATAGAGGAAGCCAAGAAATTGAGAGACTCGTGGTTGACAATAGGATGTTCCTGGCTGGGGAAAATAAATCTAATTAGGATGATAATATTACCTAAACTACTATATACAATAATGGCACTACCTATTCAGATCCCAATAGAATTTTTTAATATATTGAATAAGGTCATAAACAACATTATTTGGAAAAGAAATAAACCAAGATTAAGAAGATTGATTATGTTGACCTCTGCAGAAAAGAGAGGACTCAACCTACCAAACTTTAAATTTTACTACTGGGTGTCGATATTATGGGGCATTAAGTTATGGTATGAGGATGCAAGGAACCTACATGGGTGGAAATGGAAAAACAACTAGAGCACATAGACAAATTTAGCAACCTGTTTGATGAAGAAACTATATATTTATATTGTAATAGCTGTCGAGGAATATTTTATACTCACAATCTGTTGTTGGTAAAATTTGTCAAGAGTCTTTATTGATCTCAAAGCGCAGAGAGAGAGAGCAGACCTGAACCCATGCAAGGATCCAGACTGGTCTGCCCAATTGCAGATTACATAGGTATTTTATAGATTACAGTTCAAGCAGCAAGATGCAGACATGTCACTCAAAGACAACATCATACGATAATGGAAGGTTACAGCAATTGTTTACCAATTCATAAAGAAAATTCTCAAAACAATATAGCTAGACTTGTTTATAAAGTAAGGTGCCTAAACAAGCCAATTAACTCAACACAGCTGCAAGGCCATCTTCTCCTATCTGCTGTAGGGGAGAACAGTGCGGCTTTACTCTATTCAGAAGGAACTGCTTCCCAGACCTTGCACTGTGAAACAAAGCCTAAACTAATAATTACATTTATCTAACAGGCTAAAGGTAATTTCAGCAAAGAATGATTCTTACCCAGCATCCATCTGTCTTCCATTTTATGTTACCTTGCTCACTCTGGCTATGTGTGGTTTTAATTCCATAAGGTCTTATTATAAAAATTCCTCCACAATCCCTTCCTTTTTTTATTTAAACCCTTATGGACATTAAGTCATTAATCTCTGCTTGCTGAGTTTGGAGATCTTCATACATGTTATAAACCTGGTTACCTTGCTTTTGGTTTAAGCCTTGTGCTAACCATTGTTTCACAGTGCTAGTTAAGCAACATTTAATAAGCATTAAACTTAACTGAATACATAAAAACAAGCCAAACAAAACAACAAACACAAATAAAACAATACAAAAACTTTGGAGCCTAAATCTCCAAGCTAGGCCCAAAGGGTTCATCGATCTGTTTGATGCAACTGGGCCTTTGCTTGTTCAGTTTAAGCAGTTTAATCTAAGATAGAGTCAAAGTTGTTTGGGACTTTTTTTAATTAAAGCATATACACTCTCTTTGCAGGCTAGGATAAAGGCTGGGGCTATGCTAACCCACCTGTTGGATATCACCCATTTCATCAACTATGTTCTTAAAACTTAGGGATGTTACACTAGCCACAGTTTTTAATATCCCAGTCATTTGTTTTATTTCTAGCATAGAGAGGGCAATTCCAATTCCAGGTATGGAGATACCTCAATATTTTTTTAGCCTCAGTGTTCTCCCTTCTGTTTCTTAGTTTGGGTAGGTAGGTATCTTATGTCAGGGGCAATAGCTCTAACAAAACAAGATCCTTCCCACCAGGGGCAACTTTTATAGGCCTTGTTTTTGCAAATGAAATAGTGTTCAATCAGGGCGATGTGTTCAGTCATATAGGACAAGGAGGAGTGCATAATGTGAAGTCCATAATAGCTGGAGTTCTCTGAAGGAGCTTTTATTCAAAACCATATATTCAGAGGAATTTTATGGTGAATGTGTAGTTACCAATGGTGTACCCTACCTTGACTCTCCTTCCTTTTGTGCATACCTTCTCTCACAGACCTATTAGACTGAAAACAATATTTTCCCTGCACTTCCTTGGCCAGGTGAATGTCAAGAAGGATTATTGTAGCCTAATTTAGCCCATATTGGTTCTGTGTTTGGAGATGGAGTGGTTACCTCTTGCACTATTCAAAAGCATTTAGCACTGTATGAACAAAATATCTTTCAAAGCATATGGGTAAATGAACCCAAATTTAACATTTAAACACAAAAAAAACATTACAGCCATTTAATTCATAAAAATATTAACACTGTTCACTAAGCAATTATTATTAGTGTGTATGTATCTGTGCATTAGCATGTCAGTGTGCAAAGTTCTTTTGTTTTCTTGGGCAAGGCAAACAACAGTGGTGGCAATGGTGAAGATGCAGACTTTTAAGAGAACAAAGAGCTGGATCCAATAGAAAAAACACCTAAAAGTCTATTTCTTTTTCAATAAGGTGAAATCACCTAAAAGTCTTTTTCTTTACCACTAAGGTGGTAGTGATGACACATCAGCTCTCTTGGTTTGTAGTTGCAAATCCTCTTCATGGGTAGGTGGCAGGGAAGAGGTTACCAGCACATTACCCTGCCCTGATGACCTTCTTTCTACAGGTGCAGAGGTCCTTTTGCAATGAGAGGTGTGAATCCAGGGTGAAGATGCCTGGAATGTAATGTCTGCGTTGATTGCAAAGTACTTGAAAAAGAACTCACCAATGCAACTTGAAGGCTGTTATTTCTTTGGGGCTTTCAATGGGGACCTCGTCACTGGGCTGCAGGTCGTGGCAGGCCTCACAAGGTTCCTGGAAAAGGGCTTCTTGGATCTATGGACAAAAGTCTTGACACACTTCATTAGTGCTTGACATTAAGACAGCACAGTTTTTATTAGTCAAATTGATGATCATTTCAATTGTGGTGGTATAGATTTATGGGCCTTCCCATCTGGGTTTATTAGTCTTTTGATGCAAGATGATCTCAAGAGCAGAAGGGTTAAAAGCAACAGTCCTTAACCAATTGAGGTTTGCTTTCAAAAATGGCTGCACAATAAAATTTGAATTGATGAAGAAACCACCCAAAAATACAAGCCCAAGACAAAACAACACCCCCATTCGCTGGAACAGCAATACGAATTTGGAAAATGTGCCAAAATAAATTAGAAATTCAACAAGGAATGTCGCCACTTAAACCAATAATATGTGACACCTTATTTCTACAGAAAAAAGAAAAAGAGACCTTGATCAAATGGCAAAAAAAAGGATTAACACAAGATTGTTGTCCTTGATATGTTTGTATCCGGACCGCAAGTCCTTTGACTGCTACACGCACTGGGTGCCATCCCTATTGTACCCCTGCCGCTGCACGTCCTGGGCGACGGCTTCATAGACCTGTCTGGTCTTGTAGCTTCACACCAGGTCATGCTGGACCTTTTCAGCCCCCCACACGTGTATGAAGTCCCTGGTTTCCTGCCTCGACTGGGGCTCCCCCTTTTGGGTGCTGCATGTGGGGGGGCTACCAGCTTCGCGGCTTGGGGCCCACCCGGTAGCTGTGGTGACAGCGGAGCTGGTCGTCTCCTGTGGGGGGGGTATTGCAGAGGGGTTAGCATCTGCCCCACTGTGTACCCTCCACCCCCTGGGGGTCTGGGGCGCAGCTTACCTGACTGTCACAGGGGCCCTCCTTGGCCATCTCCCCGGTGGTGCATTGCTCCTCCGTCTGTGAGCTCTCCTGGGGGTGGGGCTGCAAACCGTTCTCTGTCCACTGCCCGCCCTGGGCTCCCTCGGGTTGGTGTCTGCTCCTGGCGTGTGGGACCCCCTCCCCGGGTTCCTGGGGTGCCCTCGCTCTTACCTCACTGTCGCTGGTACTCCCTGCCCCATGCCCCGTGGCTGTGGTGGCGTGGGGTGCTGCGGGTGGCGCAGCCGCAGCAGCGTGCCCTTGGCCCTGTGGCAGGACAAGTGTGCTCTTTTTAGCCATCCTTCCCACCTCCCTCCCGGTCCGTTGGCCCACCCCCCCTCCCCTGGGCATCCCGGTGTCCCTCTGCTTACGTTGACCTGTCCCACGCGTGTAGTGGTACTGACTCCCTTCGTCTTATCGGTGGCTTTCCGTCCTGACATTCTGGGAACTGGCGCACCCCTGTCCTGTTTTGGATTCCTTTTAAGGGCTCCAGGCAGGCGTCCAGCATCTCCTCGAGTGGGCGTGTCTGGGTGGGGCCCTGCGTGGCCTCTCTGGCCATCTCTCTGTGATCTCGGCGGACCCGTTCCTGTGGGTGTAGGTGTTTGGGTTTTTACATGGACAGGCGGGTGTTGAACACCCATCTCCACCTACAGAGCATGCCGGCTCCTTCACGGCTGCTCCGTGGGTGTTGGTGGGTGGGTCGTGAATGCGCACCCACCCACTCGTGGACATTTACACGGACACTCTCACACCGATGGGTGTTTATGGGTGTTCGTGGGTGGGTACCGTCTGTGTAAAAGTGGCTCTACACAACTTACATTTGCAACAGCCTTCATGTGCCTCTGTGTACAGGCAGCCTACCATCTCATTTCATTGCTCCTTTCTTCCTTGCCTAAACTTCTTAGTTTTTCTCTCCCTTAGCTAGTATTTGATAATTCTGTGGGTGTATCTATTTACTCCAGAATTACCTAATTACTCCAGAACTACCTAACTCCATAAGGCAGAGCAGCCCAGAGGGCGGCAGGAGGGAGCTGTGCAGGGGGGATTAAGCTTTACATACTGCTGGGATCAGCTACAGCTGGATGACTCTGTGTCCCCTCCGCCCAGGTAAACTACCTAACTCCATAAGGTAGAGCAGCCCAGAGGGCAGTGCCCTCTGGGTGACGGCCAAAGAGCAATATCTTCATTGTTATGTTAACTGTCTACAAGACGATTGGTACCGATGGCTCTCGTTGGCAGAGTTTACCTATAATAACGCCCCCAATGCGTCCCTTGGAAACTCTCCCTTTTATGTAACTTATGGCTACCACCCACAAATCGGGTCAATAGAAGCCCCCTCGCTCTTGATACCGGCCGCAGGAGCCCTTGTGCAACAAATCCATGAGGCTCAAACCCTAGCGAAACGTGTACTTCAGGAGGCCCGACAGCAATATAAAGCCCAAGCTGAGAAACATCGACAGGACACGCTACCCCTTAACCCCGGGGATCTCGTCTGGGTTGATCGGCGACACTACCCCTCCTCGGCCAAATTAGCAGCCAAATTTCTAGGTCCCTATCCGGTGCTGCGCCGCATTAACAGCGTTACCTACATGGTCCAGCTCCTGCCACATGTACGTATCCACCCCACCTTTCATATTTCTCTCCTCAAGAAGGCCGACGCCTGCCAGCCCCTGTAGGCAACCCCTCCTTCTGGGCCCGTTTCGCGGACTCCCTTGGGACCCGAATTTGAGGTATGGGCTATATTGGACTCCCGGGTACTCCGCGGTAGGCTCTACTATCTTGTTGACTGGGTGGGCTATGGCCCTGATGAGCGCCCTTGGGAGCCCGCTTTGCAAGTCTCCATGCCCCGCCTAGTGCGCGTGTTTCATTTGCGCCACCGAGGTCGCCCTGGGCCGTCTCAGACCTCCTTTTGGCGGCCTCGAGGGGTGGGTATTGTAAGGCGTGTGGTCCTTAGGCGGGGTCGATCGCACAGTAGACCCCCCGACAAAACGACACGGTGCCGCCGGATGCCCGGGCCCTGCCCCCAGCAGAACTCTGACCCCGGGAATTCCTGTCACCACCGAGAGCGGAGGCACGCTCACCGGCCACGCCCCCGATGCAGGCTGACATCGGGGGAAACCCTCAGGCCTCGACAGACCCCGCAGCTCCAGGAGTTTGTGCGCCGGCCCTGGGGGGCCGGCGCGCATTCTGGGAAAGCCCCCGCCCCTGCTATGGCATTCAGAATGCCTTAGGGCACGTACAGGGACGGGCCTCACAGTACATAAGCCAGCACCGCAGAGACAGCGGTGCTGGTGATTGCTAAGAGACTGGCCCCCTGTTGATTGCTTTTGAGTGCCTTGACAAAAGTGGTGACTGAGCGTGTTTGGAGAACGAGTGGACCTTCCCTTCCCGAGACCTGAGAACTGCAGAGTGTGAGAGTGCAGCAGCGTGTGAGTGTGTTTCCCTTGAGTGTTTCCTCCACTCCCTGGGTAATCCTTCTCCCCNCGCAGCTTACCTGACTGTCACAGGGGCCCTCCTTGGCCATCTCCCCGGTGGTGCATTGCTCCTCCGTCTGTGAGCTCTCCTGGGGGTGGGGCTGCAAACCGTTCTCTGTCCACTGCCCGCCCTGGGCTCCCTCGGGTTGGTGTCTGCTCCTGGCGTGTGGGACCCCCTCCCCGGGTTCCTGGGGTGCCCTCGCTCTTACCTCACTGTCGCTGGTACTCCCTGCCCCATGCCCCGTGGCTGTGGTGGCGTGGGGTGCTGCGGGTGGCGCAGCCGCAGCAGCGTGCCCTTGGCCCTGTGGCAGGACAAGTGTGCTCTTTTTAGCCATCCTTCCCACCTCCCTCCCGGTCCGTTGGCCCACCCCCCCTCCCCTGGGCATCCCGGTGTCCCTCTGCTTACGTTGACCTGTCCCACGCGTGTAGTGGTACTGACTCCCTTCGTCTTATCGGTGGCTTTCCGTCCTGACATTCTGGGAACTGGCGCACCCCTGTCCTGTTTTGGATTCCTTTTAAGGGCTCCAGGCAGGCGTCCAGCATCTCCTCGAGTGGGCGTGTCTGGGTGGGGCCCTGCGTGGCCTCTCTGGCCATCTCTCTGTGATCTCGGCGGACCCGTTCCTGTGGGTGTAGGTGTTTGGGTTTTTACATGGACAGGCGGGTGTTGAACACCCATCTCCACCTACAGAGCATGCCGGCTCCTTCACGGCTGCTCCGTGGGTGTTGGTGGGTGGGTCGTGAATGCGCACCCACCCACTCGTGGACATTTACACGGACACTCTCACACCGATGGGTGTTTATGGGTGTTCGTGGGTGGGTACCGTCTGTGTAAAAGTGGCTCTACACAACTTACATTTGCAACAGCCTTCATGTGCCTCTGTGTACAGGCAGCCTACCATCTCATTTCATTGCTCCTTTCTTCCTTGCCTAAACTTCTTAGTTTTTCTCTCCCTTAGCTAGTATTTGATAATTCTGTGGGTGTATCTATTTACTCCAGAATTACCTAATTACTCCAGAACTACCTAACTCCATAAGGCAGAGCAGCCCAGAGGGCGGCAGGAGGGAGCTGTGCAGGGGGGATTAAGCTTTACATACTGCTGGGATCAGCTACAGCTGGATGACTCTGTGTCCCCTCCGCCCAGGTAAACTACCTAACTCCATAAGGTAGAGCAGCCCAGAGGGCAGTGCCCTCTGGGTGACGGCCAAAGAGCAATATCTTCATTGTTATGTTAACTGTCTACAAGACGATTGGTACCGATGGCTCTCGTTGGCAGAGTTTACCTATAATAACGCCCCCAATGCGTCCCTTGGAAACTCTCCCTTTTATGTAACTTATGGCTACCACCCACAAATCGGGTCAATAGAAGCCCCCTCGCTCTTGATACCGGCCGCAGGAGCCCTTGTGCAACAAATCCATGAGGCTCAAACCCTAGCGAAACGTGTACTTCAGGAGGCCCGACAGCAATATAAAGCCCAAGCTGAGAAACATCGACAGGACACGCTACCCCTTAACCCCGGGGATCTCGTCTGGGTTGATCGGCGACACTACCCCTCCTCGGCCAAATTAGCAGCCAAATTTCTAGGTCCCTATCCGGTGCTGCGCCGCATTAACAGCGTTACCTACATGGTCCAGCTCCTGCCACATGTACGTATCCACCCCACCTTTCATATTTCTCTCCTCAAGAAGGCCGACGCCTGCCAGCCCCTGTAGGCAACCCCTCCTTCTGGGCCCGTTTCGCGGACTCCCTTGGGACCCGAATTTGAGGTATGGGCTATATTGGACTCCCGGGTACTCCGCGGTAGGCTCTACTATCTTGTTGACTGGGTGGGCTATGGCCCTGATGAGCGCCCTTGGGAGCCCGCTTTGCAAGTCTCCATGCCCCGCCTAGTGCGCGTGTTTCATTTGCGCCACCGAGGTCGCCCTGGGCCGTCTCAGACCTCCTTTTGGCGGCCTCGAGGGGTGGGTATTGTAAGGCGTGTGGTCCTTAGGCGGGGTCGATCGCACAGTAGACCCCCCGACAAAACGACACGGTGCCGCCGGATGCCCGGGCCCTGCCCCCAGCAGAACTCTGACCCCGGGAATTCCTGTCACCACCGAGAGCGGAGGCACGCTCACCGGCCACGCCCCCGATGCAGGCTGACATCGGGGGAAACCCTCAGGCCTCGACAGACCCCGCAGCTCCAGGAGTTTGTGCGCCGGCCCTGGGGGGCCGGCGCGCATTCTGGGAAAGCCCCCGCCCCTGCTATGGCATTCAGAATGCCTTAGGGCACGTACAGGGACGGGCCTCACAGTACATAAGCCAGCACCGCAGAGACAGCGGTGCTGGTGATTGCTAAGAGACTGGCCCCCTGTTGATTGCTTTTGAGTGCCTTGACAAAAGTGGTGACTGAGCGTGTTTGGAGAACGAGTGGACCTTCCCTTCCCGAGACCTGAGAACTGCAGAGTGTGAGAGTGCAGCAGCGTGTGAGTGTGTTTCCCTTGAGTGTTTTCTCCCCTCCCTGGGTAATCCTTCTCCCCAGTGCGAGTGCCCCTTCTGCCCCCTGCCCTTCGAGGTTCCCCCTCCCTGGCCCCGTGCACAAGACCTCACTTGCTCCCCTTCTCCCCCCTTTTTACCCCCTGGCATATGTGAGAATCGAGTGGCAGGGTGTACCACGGTTTCCTGGTTGTCGCTTGCCCTATGATGATAGGGGTCAGTTCTCTTTAATTAGAGGTAACGACCCACACACTATCCTGATGGGCATTCCTTCTGCAGGGTGCATACCCCCAGCCCCGGACTTGAGACCGTGGTCGTGAGTGAACTTGTGTGTGTGTATTCCATCTCCCCCTACCCCGGTCACAAAAATAAAGATTGAGGACCTGTGTTCCCTTCTTTTTCCTCTTTGGCAGCAACAGAGAAACCCAGTGGCGGTGCTCACCCAAGGGTGCCTGGGGCACTGCCCCCTCTCTCTCTGTCAGGCTCCGAGTCCGTCGGGCAGCAGCAAGGCGCAGGAATGTCAATTTCAGGGTGGGCGGCAGACTGAGAAACTGCATGGCAGGCAGCACGCCAGCAGTGAGTCGCACACTAACTTTACTGTGTTTGGGGGTGGGGCTGGGGTGGGGATTGGCTGCGCAGAAGTCCCATAAGGGATAAAACTATTTTGAACGTGCTTTGGGCGGCTCAAAGCACAGTTCAAGTGCATGTACAGGAAACTGAATTTCCCATTCCATCCAGTTGAGAGGCAGGCTTTCTAAGAGCCCTATGGACTCAATTCTTAAATGACACCTGGACACCAATAGTAGGTGCTTAGGAAGTGAGATGTGCTGTAGCTGTGAGGCAGTCAGGGATCAGCACGCATGCTCAACTCAGTCAACTGTCAAGAAGCAAGCAGCACTGTCAGGGCCGGGTCTTGAACCCCTGACCTTGGGGTTTGGCTGGGTTGTTGCGGCCCCCTGTGCCACTGGTAGCCAGCTGGGAAGAACAGCGTTCTCTCCTACCTAGTAGTTTCCCTTGTTCCTCCCACTTTGTACCTTGTTTACACCTGGAACAGCGTGTGGTCCCAACTATCCTGGCCTAATTGGCCCTCTACAGTATTTAGGCCTGTTGAGGACTGCACCAGGTGGGGAGCTTTGAGTCATCCTTCTTGATTCTAGTTCAGCCCACCTTTCTGCATACACCTCTTCCATTTATGCCCTGCCGGTGTCCCTATCTTTGTGTTGTTAAGTCCTCATGTGTTGTTCCCCCTGCTGTGTTTCTAGTGCATGCACCCCTGCCCCCTCCTCATGTGCCCACACTTATTCCCTTTGTGGTCTGTGTGTGTTGGGGCCTTTCCTGCCCAGCTTTCCCCCCACTCTTTCTGTTTGCACTTTGGACATGTAGGGCATTTCCTCATTACACCTTGTCTTTGTCCTGGGTTATTTCCCTCATGCCCTAAATCCTTCCTAGCATATCCTGTTCCTTGGTTGTCTATTATCTTGTTCAGCCCACTGGGGCTGCCCTTTAGTTCTCCCTTTTAGGCTCGCTGACCTTCCCCCTGGCCTTGATGTCAAAAGGATCAATTCCCTGACTTCCTGGCCTTGTGGTGCCTTGATATCTTGGTGCCCTTATTCACTGTTGCTCCCCTGGTTTCCTGGTGTTCCCCCCCCCCCCCGCTCCCTGCCTTGGCCCCCTACTCCTTGCCTTGGCTTCCCCTTCTCTGCCCTGGGTTCCCTTACTCCCCGCATTTGGCTCCCTTGTTCTCTGCCCCTTCCCCCCGCTCCCTTCTGTTGGCTTCCTGAGTCCTACCTTGATCTCCCTACTCCTTACCTCTGGTTTTCTCTCCCTGGTTCCCTGTCCCTTGACCTCAATGATGAGCCATATGCTTTCTTAAGGCCAGCTCGCCTGGTTCTGATGCTGAGCACTACGTCTCCCTGGTATCGGAGAGCGGCTGAGAGGTCTTCTTGTTAAACCCCCTCACCCTCGTTCCCCTTTCCCTTACCATCCTGCCCTCCTTCCCTAGGCTCTGGCCTCAGAGCCGTGACAAGTGTGCCATCCTGCTGCCTAACTTTGGTGGTGAGTAATGGGGGTGTGTGTGGAAATTATGGTATGAGACTGGGGAACGGGAGGAGGGTGTGCATTGGGAGAGACTGGGGAATGGGGGGAGGGGGATGGATGGGAAGAGACTGGGGGAGGGGGTGGATGGGGAGACACTGGTAAAACAGGGCTCAACCATGTTTTGGGGGACAAGTGAAACTCCTCACCCCGCTGCTACTTTTGTGGTGTGGTAAGGACTACACGCAGGGCTGCATCCAGCTTCTCCCCCAATAAGTTCTTCTGCCTCCCCTCCCTGGCTCTGATCCCCATCCTCTGCCTCCTAGTACTGCTCCAGCAGCAGCAGCAGCAGCAAGCAGCAGCAGCAGGGGACACCGGATCAGACTGGGAGATAATGCTGTTTGTTTACAAACAACTCCCCATGTGCTGATCAGAAGGTTATTACCTTGTAAAGAAGGTTCTTCGAGATGGTGCCGAACATTCTCACAACTGGGTTGTGTATGCTCACCCTAGTCAAATAATAGACCACATGATGGTCTCGAGCTCCTCTAGTATAAAAAGCACTCTCCCCCTCAGAATGACAGTTCCTTCCAACCCTTTTTAGAAATATAAGAAAAAAATTCCATGCGGGGCTGGAAGGGTGGGTGTTGTAAGAATGTTTGGAGCCATCTCAAAGAACCTTGTTTACAAGGTAGCAACCTTCTGTTCTTCTTCGAGTGGCTCCTCACACGCTATTTTTACATGGCTCCGCCAGGTGGGGAATCCGTGGGCACGCCAGTGCATGGACGGGGCAAGCACATGCATCCCCATCCACACCCACGGAGTAACCGCCATTTCCCCCGGTTGCTCCGTGCATGGGGATGAATGGGGTGTGTGTGAGTGGGGATGCGTGTTAGGCGGGCTCACATGCACCCCCACTCACCATGGGTGCGTGCTCCACATCATTCACATGGGGCTCCCCCAC
>QEPC01011901.1:5008334-5073098 GCA_003113815.1 Sphenodon punctatus | reverse complement strand
ACAAGACTCCCCCCACAGCAGCAAACCTGTGGGGAGTGGGGGTGAAGTGACTTGTTCACGAGCCATGTCTGGGGCTTCAAGGTGCTCCTTTAGGGACTTGGGGGCACCCCCTCGTGTCAGGCGTTTGGATTGTGTTTTAAAAAACCACAAACAAATTAAACAAACAAAAAACCTATGGTTTTACAAACTTAGTTAAGGCGCTTTCATATTAAGCAAACTTTTACAAACCTGAAAATTGTATATGTTAAGGCTCCCACCTTAACTTGCACACCTTGTAAGCAGTGAAGTTGTAGTATGGTGTCGCATACTGTGCTCACTCACAACTTAGGTTCCATGCACCCACACTTTGCCTTGGTCTTTCAGCCCCAATCCTCTTCCTTTGCAGGTTGGGGGCAACACTAAAGCTAGGATGACACGCTCCTCTCTGTCCAATATTACATTGTTACTGTACTTCGAATGTGGCAATAATTTATCATTTTTAAAAAAATAACTTATATTTCAAATATCCATTGTGTGGCACCAGATCAAGTACATCTCCAGACTGCACAGGTGACTAACAGGATGTTAATATTCCAAGATCACATGACTACATGGAGCACAACTGCCCTCACAGTAGCTGCCCTGCCCCGCCCCCCGCTGCATGGAACACAATATTCATGTGATCTTGGAATATTAACATCCTGTTTGTTAGTCACCAGGTTTGTAAAAGTTTGCTTAATATGAAAGCGCCTTAACTAAGTTTGTAAAACCGTAGGTTTTTTGTTTGTAAAATAAATAAAAAAGGGACTGTATCCATTGATGTGGGGTGGAAAATTTTCCGCAAAAAAAATTCCACAACGGAACCCTACCAAATTTTTCTGCAGAAACTTTTCCAGGGCTATAGGAAATTTTGCACAGGAAAAGGTTCCAATTCAGAATTTTCTTTTGCAATTTTTTTATCCAACTTAATGTTAATGCGAATAAGAATATTCGCATGATAAAATTTTCTGATTCAAAATTTTCCAGAAAACCCACATTACTAACGTCATCCCTCAGGATTTTCTGTGCTGTAGCTCCCAAATGACTTGGGGTATTCTCAGAAGTGACGATGCCACACTTTACCACAGTTAACACCCCCCCCCCCGGGCCGAAACTACTGTCACGTCTGTTCGGCGGCCGCCAGCTGTTCACCACACTTTGCCCCAGACCGTGGCAGCAGTTACCACTGGTTGTGATATTGGAAAATCGTGGGGAACAACCAGTGGTAAGTGCTGCCACGGTTGGGGCAAAGCATAGTAAGGCACACAGTCGTGTTTGTTCTGCGTACCAGCCTGCGCCGGGGCGGGGCGGCGGCCAGTACCCCAGATTGGATCTAAGCGTGGCAGCGTCACTTCGGAAAATACCCTAAGGTCCAGAATTTTTCACAAAGAGCACTGCAGCCTTGATAAAACCAGCATCAGACTTGCATCGCTGAATCCCCATTACACAGCAGTGTAATTCAGGGGAAATGTCTATGCCATAGTGATAGTGTACACACCTCGTGTGTCCTCCCGTGGTCTTGCTGTATTAGCCTGTACATGAGGTATCCTATTTCATTTCTCTGCACATGAGCACAATTCAGTTCTCAACTATCTGTGCCTCTGGGTTTGTCTGCACTCAGCACCAGTTGTATAGTTTATAACTCGCCTGCTCCATTTTCACACATCACAATTTAAAATGGTAAACCTATAGAAAACACTGTATGGTATGGTAATTCACTGCAGATTTATTTGTGATGTTTGAACACGCCTGTAAAATCCGCCTGTCTGCTTACTCTAGTGAGTATAACTTTTGCGTTGGTGAGTGGTTTGTCAAAGCCCTGGGCCCCTTTCCCCATTGCAAGTCCCAGTTAGGCAGGTAATCTGTTATGACTGGTGTTTAAATATATTTTACAATTCTGTGTATGAACACTTAGTTTATACCATGTGGTAAATCTGTGGAAGAAGTTTCTCAGTTATAGGGGTTACAGTGTTTGCACAATTACTTCTTTTTAAAAGTGTTTTCAAGATATTGCAGTATGAAAGACTTGGCCATAAAAGTCAGAGTTCACTTTGAAAATATTTGGCCTCCTTAAATCTGCTTAAAACTCATGTTTTACAACACATAAGAGAGTGCATTGGTCTGGGGATAACTTTTTAAATAGAGTCCTATCTAAGAGATAGGTTTGTGTAAAGAAAAGATTACTCTCCTGCTGAATTTGCATTTCTTAAGGCTTTAGATGTTTGAAAAGGTAAGATCGCAGGTTGGTATCCCATTAAAGTGCAGGTCATTTATCACTGAATGTAGTAAGTGGCTTTAAGGCTATCAGCTGAAACTCTGACCTTTCAGCTGGGACTGTGTAGATGGACGCTTGCACATCTGTGAATCCAGGTGCCTTAGCGTGAGAGAGATAAACACCGATTGCTCAAAGATATATAGACACACAATGTATGACATTTCCTACATGTGTCTAGGCATTCTGGCTGCAATCCTAAGCACGCTTACTCATGGGTACGCCCCACTGAAATCAGGGAAACGGTAAGCGTGTTCGGGATGGAGACCTCTGGTCTGTTTTTATTGCGTTTCTTGAAGTTATTCAGAAAACATTGTAGACAACAAATGATTGTTCTAACCATGTTTTTCACTAGGGTCAGGTTCTGCAAGGTGCAGATCGGGTGTTTTCAGACAAGATGCTACCGTTCACGGCCACCTATGAGCCACGGATGCGACCACCCATCTGAAGGTGGAGCACTGCCAGGAAATCTGGACTGCACTGTGTGGGCAGGCCAGATGTTTGGCACCTGCTTCTGTGACCACGGTAGCCACGCTGGGAGTTGCCCATTTGACTCACTCCCTACGCCCTTTAGATGTGTGGGTGCCACTTCGCAGCCACGGACCCCCTCCCTCTCTTCATCAACTTGTTAGTCTGAAAACCCCCACTGTTTCCTATCAGTTGCTGAGTTCTATCCGCACCCAAAGAAAGAAAGCGCAGAACTTCACTTTTAAGTGGTCTGTACTGGCTCCCTGTAGCTTTCCAAGCACAATTCAAGGTGCTGGTTTTGACCTTTAAAGCCCTAAACAGTCTGGGTCCCGCTTATCTGAGAGACTGCCTGTCCTTCCATGCTCCATCATGGCCCCCTGTGATCGTCCGGGAGCACCTCCCGGTGGGTACCATCGGTGGTTCTGGTTCGTACAGCGAGGGCTCGCAGGAGGGCATTCTTGGTTGCTGCCCCAGTGCTATGGAACCCCCTTTCCCCAGAGATTTGGTTAAGTCTGAGCATCTTCCAGAGCTAGTGTAAGACCTTGCTTTTTGTAAAGGCATTTGGCAGGCAGGGATGGGGAGGTTGCTAGGGGGGTTGGAATGGGATATGGGGAGGTGGTTATTGGGTGTTTTTTGAGGGGTATGTGGAATAGTTGGCAGTTCTGTGTTGTTTTTTGTATTTTGCTTTTAATGAATGTTTAGGTTTTTATATATGTTGTTAGCTACGTTTTATATATGTTGTTAGCTATGTTATATATGTTCCCTTTAGGGAAAGGCAGGATAAAAAATGGAATAAATAATAAAAAATAATATGGTAGCTTGAAACTGGTGTTAAGGCTTTCTGCTGATAAGCAGAATTGTGTTTAGGTTACTCTGTTATGTAGGTAGTAGACATCTTATTTTCAGAATTTTATTTACTTATAAAAGAAATAATGAGCTTTTTACTAATAAGAGTTGAGGACACACAGTACCTGGCAGAAATGGTCCTCATAAGAGGATGATCACTGTTGTACAGAGCAATTTTACAAATAAGGAATAAAAAATTGCTATCTTTAAATAGCTTAAATATGTCTTTTGTGCTATCTAATATTTTATTCATAATTATCAAGGATTGTTGCTTTGAAGTACTTGGACCAGGAGATAGGGGGAGGCCCTCAGTTCAAGTCTCGCCTTAGCCATGAACTTAGAGTGACCTTGAGCCAGTCACATATCTCTCAACCTAACCTACCTCACAGGGTTGTTGTGAGGATTAAGAGTTGAGTTGTCAATGTGACAGTTAATAAGTTAAAGACTTGTAAGCCACTTTGAGCCTAAGGGATAGGGTGCGTTAAAAATATAAACAAAACAATAGAGAGCGGATCATAGAAATCTAAGAAGCTTTATCTAATTGTATTGAAAAGACCATCTCCCTCAATAAAAGGTAGATTCCTTGAAGATTATTCACAAACTTTCTATCTTTTTCCTTATCTAATTTCTGTTTACTTATTCACATCTGCTTTGTCTTTAGCATTTGAAAAACCATTTTAAAATCTCTCTCATTTTGTCTCAGAGAAGTGGTTAATTTGAAATCAAAACATGACGTTGGTTTCAATCCTATGCACACTTCCTCATGAGCAGGTTCCATTGATTCCTATGGAGATTACTCATTAGTAAGTGTGTTCAGGATTGCATCCTATTTCAACCTAGTATTTAAAAGGTTTTGTGCAATACTGAGGTCAAGTCCTCAGCTTGACCGGGTATAAAGTTACAGCGATTGCTTGTATATGAACCAATCCCACGAATAATTTGGCTGCTTTGTGTAGTTTTATTGCATGGTTTCAGGCCTGAAAATAATTGATTTCCCCAGGCAGATTTTTTAAAAATATATTTTTTCCAAGATTTTATATGTCGGTGTAAAAATATGTATATTCTGCCCATTTCTCCCTCAGCTCCCTGCTTGGCACTCCTCAGCTTGGGTGTGGCCTGCTTCAGGTACTCGGAAAGACACACCTCAAATATTGGAACTTGTGGGCGGATCGGGTACGGGACACTCCCTACCTCTCCAGCTTGAGTTCTGCCTTCGGAGTCACCAGAAGCAGACTGCTCTCCCCGGAGTACCTTTGGGGGAGCTGATTTTATTATTTTAACTGTTTGATTTTAGTTTGTTCCTTATTATTTTCAAGGGCTTGCTCGCTCCCCTTCCCTCTGAGAGGTGTGCTGGGTTGAGCTGAGCCAAACTGGGGAGCCTGCTTGCCCCCTCCTCTCCTGAAGGGGAACCAGGAGCCCCAGTCGGTGCCCACAGCAGGTTCTGCCACTGCCAGCCACCCACCGCATGGGGTCCGGTGCGCTGCAGCAGAAAGCTCCAGCAAGAGGGTAAGAGCCCAATTCCTCCCCCTGCCCCCCCCCCCCCAAAGCAAGGACATGGGGGGCGAAGAGGCTTCCT
The DNA here is from genome assembly GCA_003113815.1 of Sphenodon punctatus. NCBI lineage: Eukaryota > Metazoa > Chordata > Lepidosauria > Sphenodontia > Sphenodontidae > Sphenodon > Sphenodon punctatus. The sequence continues at coordinate 5,067,918 of QEPC01011901.1, read as the reverse complement.
CTGGGATCCCAGCAGTTCCCTCCGCCTGGGTTACACTCTGGCGGTGCTTTTTGGGTTCCGGGACAGGAGTCCCGAGAAAGGAGGCCCATCTCTACCCGCCTCCCCCCGCCCGCTTCCCTCTCCCCCCGCATGGGGGAGGGTCAGCTTGCTCGGTACCGTCCAGGGGAGGATCCCAGCGGTTCCCTCCGCCTGGGATGCTCTCTGGGGGGCTTTTGGGGGCGGGGACAGGAGTCCCCTTTTTATCTCCTTCCCCCTCTTGCCGGGTTTCACGCCCATCTCTACCCGCCTCCCCCTGCCCTCTTTCCTGTTTCCTCTTCCCCTGCACGGGGAAGGGGCGGGTTGCTCGGCACCGTCCAGGGGAGGGTTGCCGCTCCCCAGGAACTACTCCCGAGGCTGTGGGAGGTTACGCTGAGCAGGGGGAGGTTCCTGGAGCGCGCTTAGGCGGCCGGGTCCTGGGGATAGGGAAAGGCGGGGGGACCTCCCATCTTGTCTCCCCCTCCCCAACGTCTCCCGCGGCAGGGTTCGGGGGGGTTATTCTACCAGACGGGGTTATACCTCCACGTGGCATCTAGGGGCAGCATCATGTTGGCTCTGCTGAGTGGGTCCCATGGGCACTGCCATCTTGCCTGGGCCATGTGGGTCCATGGGCGCCGCCATTTTGAACTGGTCACGTGGTGTCATGGGCGCCGCCATCTTGGCCTAGTCACGTGGGCGCCGCCATTTTAAGGGGGGGGGAAACAAAACACCTTTTTCTAAATGGCGACCACAAGGGCGCAATGAGCAAAGGAGTTGAATCCGGGACGACAAGGGGAAGCCCCAGACATGCAACACTCCACAGTACAGGAGGAGCGCACCTCCTTGGAGCAGAGCCCTCCTCACCTGTCGCCAGAGCACCTGTCCCAGCGCATACAAGTCACAGACATGACATGGCCAGCAGCTAGGGAGCACCTTCCACAGAGAACTACCACTCACCGCTGTCATCCCTGGCAGGATCAGACTCGGGCTTGGATAGCGGGGAGGCCTCCGATATGGAACTGATCAGGCTCCTGGAACGCAAAGGCTTTTTAACGTCAAGGGACCCAGAATGAGCGGCAACAAGCCTAAGGTCCAAGCCCCGTTTAAGCATGCGATCCCCGCCCGATTCCCCCGAGTCTTCCGCAGAGGAGGGGGAATGGTCTGAGAGTGAAGAGTCTTCGGATGAGGAGGAGCAGAAGCTGTTCAACCCGACATCGCAAACCTGACATTGCTCAATAAGTTCATAGTCACGGACGCTCTCGGCCTAACCCCAGCAGCTGAAGACCCCGCAGCAGAGGAATGAGGCCCAAGAAGGAACCTGTTCCTCAAACCCAGGTAACCACCCACCTGCCTGCCGCTTCCTCCCATGTTCGAAGCCGTCATCAGGTCGGCCTGGGAGCAGCCGCTAAAGAGAGGTGACCTCCGTAAATGGCCAAACAACCTCTACTCGTTCCTGGAAGAGAAAGCCGCCCTGTTGGCCCTCCCGTGGGTTGACCCAGCTGCAGCCGCACTTGCAAGAGACTCAGCGGCCCCCCCATGGGGAGATTGTCTACCAGACTGATAGGGCGGTGGAAGCCTCTCTGAGGAGGCTATTTGAGGACACGTCTAATGCCCTTCGGGCCAATACGGCCATTAGCTTCTTCACAAGGGCAATCTTGACCTGGGTGGAGGAAGTGAGGGACCCTGAGTTACAGCCGAGGGAACAGGCACCCAGGCTGGACAGGATTGCAGGTTCAGTGGCCTACATTGCGGATGCTTCCATAGACTCTGAGGGCCAGCTCAAAAGCGGTGGCTACGAATGTGGCGGCTAGACGGTGATTGTGGCTTCGTACGTGGAAGGCGGATCCGGCATCAAAGAACCCTGACCTTGGACCCATTTGTGGGGCGGCAGGCTCTTCGGCCCTACCCTCAACAAGATGCTTGAGGAAATGGCGGAGGAGAAGAAGAAAAAGGTCCTCACGCCTAATACAGACAAAGGAAGAAATGTCGGGCTCCTTTCGTCACCAGCGTTATAGGCAGGGATACATGAGAGGAGCCAGCCGCCAGTACTATTTCAAACACAAGCACCGCAAGTCCAACTGGCTGCCTGCTCGGAGGGCCAACAGCAACATCAACAGGTCAAGGGCCAACAGCAAACAGCAGGGTCAAAAGCCTTCCCAATGACGGCCCTGCCACGCCCCCCGAGGGTACTCCTCTCCTAGGGGGGGTGCCTAACCCATTTTGTCACTGTATGGACCTCTCACATCCAGGACGAGTGGGTGAAGGCCGTAATCAAAGAGGGGTACCGCATCGAACAGGTGACTTGGCTGCCCAGCAGATTTGTCTGGTCCCCGGCTTCAAAGGACGTGGTGAAGAGGCAACTCATGAAATCGGCCATAACAAGGCTCGCCGACATTGGAGCAATCGAGCCGGCCCCAGTCACAGAGTGGTGCAAGGGTTTGTACTCCCTGCTCTTTCTTGTCCCCAAGAAGAACGGAGAAGCGCGAGCAGTACTCAACCTGAGGTTCCTGAACGGGTTCACGAAGTACAAGAAATTTCAGATGGAGGCCCTCAGATCCACTCTGCAGGCTCTAGAGCTAGGGGACTGGCTCTCCTCAATTGACTTGAAGGACACCTACCTACATGTACCCATTGCCTGTCAGCACAGGGTGTTGCTGAGATTCTACTACAGGGGTACGCACTGGCAGCATATCTCCTTGCCCTTCAGACTGGCCTCCGTGCCCCCGTGCATTTACCAGGGTACTGGCCTCTCTGGCGGCTCTACTCCGCCAGAAGGGGGTCCATGCCTACCTGTACCTGAACAATATACTAATTCGTTCAGCATCATGCTCTGCAGTGACCCAGCACCTGCAGGTGGCCATGCAAGCCCTACAGAGCTTCGGGTTCGTCATCAGTTTCCCCAAGAGTGATCATCGACACAGTGGCGAACCGGGTATTGATAGCGGCATCGACGCGCTATTCAGAGCACTGCGGGAACGCACAAATCTATCATGGCTCTGGCGAGGCTGCTGGACGCGATGGTATCCTGCATAGACTAAGTACAGTGGGCCAGGCTTCACCTTCGACCATTACAGAACTTCCTCAGACTCTACCAGAGAGAGATCATGACTCAGAAACACAAGGTGGTCAGTATCCCGAGGCCTCTAGCCAAGCAGCTCGGCTGGTGGGGGGGTGGCATTCCGCTTTCACCAGGGAGTCACTCTGATCGTGCCACACAGGATCACAGTGACAACCATGTTTGGTGCAGACAGACAATACCACAGCAATGGCATATGTCAATCACCAAGGGGGATCGAAGTCGAAATCCCTGCAGCTGGAGGTGCAGCGACTGTTCCAATGGGTAGAACCCAGACCCAGGTTGATCAGGGCAGTCCACATCAGAGGAGTGGACAACATAGAAGCGGACCGACTCAACCGGACGACTCTGGATCCAGGAGAGTGGGAGCTGAACCAGGACGTGTTCAATTGGCTAACGAGGTGGTGGGGGACTCCAACCATTGACCTGTTTTCCTCAAGAGACATTCCCAAGGTTACCCACCTTCTTCACAAGGCGCAGAGACGCAGGGGCGTTGGCGATAGTTGGTCTGCAGCAACCATGGCCTCGGGGTCTAGCATATGCCTTCCCTCCTATCCCAGTGTTGGGTCGAGTAGTAAAAAGAATCAGGAGACATGTAGCCTAGGTGATTCTGATCACCCCATATTGGCCAAGGCGTCCGTGGTTTTCGGACCTCGTAGAGCTCCAGATACAGTCTCCCATCCACCACCCGGACCTCCTCAGCCAAGGCCCGCTAATGCACGAAGATCCCGGGTACTTTCAGCTGATGACTTGACTACTGAAAGGGAGGCCCTGCGGGTGGAGCGTTTCTCGGAGAGAGTCATCAAAACACTCATGGCGTCCCACAAGGCCTCTACCAACAGAATCTATGCGGTCACGTGGAGGCACTTCTTCCAATGGAGACAGACCAGAGGCGGAAACAATCGCGCACCCACCATGCCTGAAGTGCTGGGGTTCTTACAGGACGGCCTAGAGCAAGGGCTTTGACCCTCCACCCTGGCTAGGCAGGTGTCTGCCCTCAGAATGATCCTAGGGGTGGGATCCAAGGCCCGCTTTACCAGGAGCAGGCAGGTGGGGAGATTCCTCAAAGCTGCTCGCACAATAGCCCCACCGCTGGTACATAGTTTTCCTACCTGGAACTTAAACACTGTCCTCAACAGCTATCACTCAACCCCCGTTTGAACCGTTGAGTCAAGTCTTGCTGTACTTCCAGTCCATTAAGATGGCCTTCTTGGTGACCATCATATCAGCCAGAAGGATTTCAGAGTTGGCAGCCCTTTCCACAGCTCAACACCTGTGCGTTTTTCACGAGGACAGAGTGATTCTGCGCACGGACCTGACTTTCATCCCTAAGGTCAATCCAGCCTTTCACAGGGCTCGAGATTGTGTTACCGACCTTCTGTCCAAACCCACGGCACGTCAGGAGAAGGTGTGGCACAAACTGGATGTTCACAGAGCGCAGAAAGTTTATATCCGCTGAACGAGTGTGAGTTCCAGAGCTTACAGCCTGTTTATCAAATACAGGGGAGCAGAAGTGGGGCGACCAGCATCAAGGGACACGATCGCATGCTGGATTCGTAGCTGTATCACGGAAGCGTACAGGGCAGTGTAAAAGCCCCCGTCGACGGGGGTTATGGCGCACACTCTACGTTCTGCAGCCACGTCATGGGCCATGCTGACCAGAGCCTCCTGCGAGGAGATATGTAGGGCGGCCAAATGGTCCTCAGTGTATACATTCTCTAGGCAAGGGCTTTGAAGGAGGCCGCCTTTGGGCCGAGGGTCCTCCAGACCATTGCAGCGGATCTCTAACCAGGGCTCCGGTTCTCTTTTCTCCCACCCTGTTTTGGCTAGGCTTTGGTACATCCCAAGCTGAGGAGTGCCAAGCAGGGAGCTGAGGGAGAAAAGAAAATTGGGGCACTTACCAGTGAATTTTCTTTCTATGAAGCTCTCTGCTTGGCATTCCGGAGCCCACCCTGGGCCTGCCAGCAGGGAGTAGAAAACCGGGCATCCTAATCCGGCCCATTGAGGGGCCCGTTCTTATCTCTTCTCTTCCAGATCCTTCGGAAGAACTCAAACTGGAAAGGTAGGGAGTGTCCTGCACCGATCCGCCCACAAATTTAAATATTTGAGGTCTGGCTTTCTGAGTACCTGAAGCAGGACACACCCAAGCGGAGGAGTGCCAAGCAGGGAGCTTCGTAGAAAGAAAATTCACTGGTAAGTGCCCCAATTTTCTTTTCTTCAGCTCTTTTGAAATCCGAGGACTTCGAGTCCGGAATGTAGCATGTCAAGGTGGCTGAAACTTAGCTGAAGCCTTGCATCCTCTTACTCCTGCTTTTCCAGGGCTCTTCTGTCTTTTTCAAATTCCATTTCTTTTCCTGCACTGTATTGTCTTATATTGCTTGGGGAAATAATCTTGGTGGCTGGGCAGTTCTGTCAGTCACCTCTTCTTTACAACATCCTTTTGCCTGCCAGGTTATATATTTGTATTGGTTTGTTTTATCTCTTTGATTTTTTTTAAATTTTAAATTTGTCCCTAAACTTTCCATACTTCTGTTTTTATTCTATGACTTTATTTTTGATAGTAACTATTTTCTGACAAATGCCCTGTAAGTGGGACAAATAAAGTTTCAAGCTATTGTTCCTGATGCAGATTCCAAGAAGCTGCATAAAACTTCATGTCTTTTTAGAGTATTTAAATTTGTTTTCAGATGTGGTTTTAGGGATTTATCTTGAGGTAGTACTGAATAAAATCCCTTTTATTACTAGAAATGCAACGTTATTACTTTACCTCCTTGAAGTAATTAAGTATCTAGACAGTCAAATACATAGAGGTTTAGTGTTTCTTCAGTCATTAATCAAATTTATATTTGTCTCCTACAATAGATTGTAACCTTGCAGAATTTGAATCAAAGTTCTGAACAGGGTGGGATTTGGAACCCATACTGAATGACTTGCTACTTACCAGGTTGCATGAAAATAGCCATGGTGGTAGAAGTATTATCAAGGGATAGACAGTCACTGTATTTGGACAGAGAATATGGCTTATATCCTAACGTATAAAAGGTCTACTTTCTGTAGACTGTTTATTTAAGGAACAAAAATTACTAGACAACTTAAATTCTGCCAAGTTTAGGCCATCTTGGAAAATAACAAAACCTTTCTAGGACAGAAGGTCGAACAGATTCTTTTACTTGCTGCCTTATTAAAAATGAGATGTTTCCATCATTTTTCCCCCTGTAAAGTGATCAAACAGCATTTTCTGATCTAGTTTGCACTTTGAAAACACACACACAGTTATTTTTCTAAGTTGTGCTTGCTAAAGTAACCTTATTTTGATTTTTTTAAGGATTGTTTGCTTCCCATGGCTGGTTGCATGTATGGAATGTATTCTCATTTGATGTTTCTCACCACAGTATAAAGAATAAGAATAAATAAGTACTCTATAACTATCTGGAAGTATTCTGTTGTAATGCAAATTGAGGACGTATACTAACTAGTCGTTTCTACAGGATGGTCTTGATGCAGTTCCCTCCCTCTGGTGCTGCATGGGTATGGGTCAAATATGTTGGTCCCCTCTCTGTTCAGTAATTGAAAATACAGCCAAGTGGGGTGCTATCATAAGTTCTAAGCCTTAATGTGAGAGGTCATTAAAAACGAGTATGTTACCAGAAAATGGTGGCAGAGCAAATGTTACTGCAATCACTGTGAAAGCACTAACTCAAAGCACGTTAGTGGTAGTTCCAGAGGTGATGACTCTTGTACATTGGGAGTAAATTGCTGTAGAAGAAATTACTCTGGGGCAGGTTCCTGTGTAACTGCTAGTTGCGCCCATGTGTAGTGCATGAGCCGGTGTTTTGCTTTCCATGTTGGGCAACTGGCCACAGGGCAAAGTACTCCTTTGTAAACATTCCATCTGGACACACAGTGTAGGAGTAGGGCTCCCCAATCCAGAACATACTAGATCATTTGATGTAGAAAGATGGACAGTCAACGCTAATATACGGCACTGTATACATCTGGATTTAACATTTTAAGTATTCCAATTAATTAGCAAAGTGATTTGAGCCAATCCAATCTGTTTTGAAAGAGGTTGTCTATAGATAGTAAGTTGGTTCTAAAACTGATCTAACTATATTGAAAATAGAAAGGGAATGATACACATGATTGTGATCTTTGAAGCAGCAAAGCCCTCCTCTCCTCTTTAACCTCATTTGTTCAGAGAGGTTAATACCCCACTACATTTATCCTTGGTCTAAGACTGCTTCCCCATGTTCTCTGTCCTGTGAGATTCAATCTCATGAGAAAACAGAGATTACGTGAATCTCTGCATGCCCATGTTGATTTCTCACTCTTTTTTCAGTGAGAAACAACGGATCCATGCCTATGTTCAGCCCCAGACCCTCCTCCTCCCCCTACATCCAGCGACTTGATCCTAATCAAAATTAGAACTAAGGCAAGTGCTAGTTGTTTTCCACCCAGTTTTCCATTAATCTCTAAAAGCCAGTCCCAGTTTTTAAAATGTTTTGATAGAAGCTTAGACAGAGGAAAGGAAATACTACATTTTTATGAAGTTCCGGGCTGTTTCCGCAAACCTCAGCACTTACTACTTTGTTTCTCACATAGCAACTCTGCTTCAGTGACTTCTTATTCCAGTTTTCTGTCGGAAATTTTGTTGTTACATGTTGTATTTGTTTGATTGTGAATTTCTGGCTTCGGCCGCAATAAATTATTTATTTATTTTATTATAACAAAGGATGGGAAGAACTGTTTAGCCCCTAAATTACCCTGTTTGAGAGGGCAGAGGCTGAAGACAGTACAAGCTCTGGAGTAACTATCCTGTTTCAGGTATTCTTGTAATAACAATGAGACTAAAAAAGTGGAAGATAAGTAGCCTTTGTACTTGCTGTAAAACCAGGAACCGGAGTGTGTTGAACTGTTTCCAGTCATAACTGGATCACTTCGTTTAAGGCTGCACAGTGAAGATGCATCAACTGAGGGGATAAAATACAAATAATTCACTAACCAGGGATAAAGGACTACTTGCCAGGCTGGGATTTGCCTTGGGGAAGAGGGGTACAAAACTGAAAATCTACTCGCCAGTTCAAGAAGCCTCCTCACTGGAGGCAAGCAAACAAGTGGATTTTTACAACCCAGGTCATATGCTATAGCATAAGCCTGTCTTTCTCTTCCTCATGACTATTTAGCTGTTGAATGTGAGACTTATTTTTGACTGCTGGTGTGTTCCCTCAGTGTACAAGGCAGGAGATTAGTACTTTTAGTCATTCATGAAATGGAAATTCTTTGAACCTAATTTTGGGAACATATTAGAAGGGAAAATAGTAATTCTATTTGAGAGCAGCTTAAAATAGAATGACAAGAGACATAAGCAAAGGTAATTTTGGACTTTTAGACTACCCCAAAATTTTAACTGTAGTAACAACATATATTGCAAAATATACTTAATGGTATTGAGACACTAAAGTAATTATTTAGCTTAGTATTCATACATTCATTTGAAATGAAACCTCATCAAATTTATGTTTCTTATAGCAAAAAACCATCTTGCCGATGTTTCTTGCAGAGAGAAACCCCAACAATCCCATCAGTGGGTTGTATTGTAATGAAACACTACGCAAATCATTTAGCTTAGTATTTATAAATCCTTTTGAAATGAAACCTAATCAAACTTATACTAAATTTTATACTGAAACCCAATCAAATTTATATTTCTTATAAAGAAACCGCCATCTTGCCGATGTTTCTTACAGAGAGAAACCCCAACAATCCCACCAGTTATTAAAGGGGTTGTATTGTAATGAAATACTTTGTACTAAAGATGCTTATTATGTGGCTAATATAAGATTTGTTATAACCTTAGCTAATAGCTTCATTGCTTTAAAAAGCTTGGATTTAGTAAATGTGATAGGCAACTACATACTTATTATTAACCAGCTTTGTTTTTGAAGCAAATTTTAATCTTGGTTGTAAATTGGTGATAATTGAGCATTATTGTTGTGGTAATTCAAGTTGCATTATTTACTTGCTTTCCTGGGGATATTCTTATAATGGGTCATTGAAAACCTTCCTCAGTGATTCTAATTGTTGTTGGGTTTTTTAAAGATAATTTTATTTAAAAGAACAACTCTGAGAACAGACATCCTCAGATGCATGCTGTCTCTTGTAAAGAGGAAGAAACAGACTATCCAGAAAGACTATCATTTTAGTCTTCCTTAGGAGGGCTGTCCTAGGTTGAAAACCGCTGCTTTATAAAGTTTGTTTACTTATATCAATATTCTTATATCACCCACCTCCTTGCCCAATGACAGCTCAGGACGGTGAACAACAATATAAAATATAAAACAGTGTATTATAAAATCTCAGTAAAAGTTGAGGGTGTTGACAAATAGAAAAGTCCTTGTGACTGGAACCAGGCAATTGCAGTCAGTAGGGTATGAAGTTCAAATTCCTTGTGATATTGAGCAAATGAGATGACTTCCTTGGGGCCTGCTAAAATATAGCCAGAAAATTAAGCAAGAGGTCATGATGGAAAATCAGATTACTAAAATTGAGTTGAGTTCGGCTTTCCAGGGAAAGTTAAAAAGACAAAAATTCACATTGCTAACTCACCACCTACTTCTTACACAAACACATCAAAGTACTCTGTGTAATCCTAGGCTCTCTTTATATAACAAAACAAAGGAAAAACAAGCTTTTGTAATGACCATCAACCTTTCAAAAAAGGAATCTGCATTTTAAAGATTTTTAAAATATAAATTTCATACTTGCCATCTTATTAAAGACTTTCGAGTATTACATTTATTTATTTTATTTATTTATAAAAGACATATTACCCCGCCCCTCCTGACACAGCAGCTCGAGGCGGCTTACAAGGACAATGTTAAAACAGATAAAAACAACTCATAGCTGGAGGATTAAAATCCCTTCCCCATACCCGCTCCCCCCCCCCCCATCTCCCCCACCAAACGCCTGGTGGAACAGCAACTTCGTTGAAAAGAGGGAAGGTCCAGGGCCAATCGGGCTTCCACTGGGAGGGAGTTCCACAGCCTCAGTACAGCCACTGAGAATGCCCTCTCCATTGTGGACCCCTGGGAGACTCAGGGGACCTCGAGAAGGGCACCCCCGAATGACCGCAGGGACCGTTCCAGAACCTGGAGGATGAGATAGGTAGGGCCTATACCATTTAGGGCTTTATAGGCTAGCACCAACACCTTGAATCGAGCCCGGAAGACTATATGCAGTCAGTGCAGAGATCGGAGACCTGGTGTAATATGCTCCCGGTGGCCCAGTCCCACCAGGAGACGGACCACCACATTCTGCAGCCTCCGGACTGTCACCATGGGTAGCCCCACATAGAGTGCATTACAGTAGTCCAATCTAGAGGTGATAAAAGCATGGATGACCATGGCCAGGTTGGAGTCCGAGACAACCGAAGCAGTCGTACCAGATCTAATTGACGAAAAGCGCTTCTCGCCACAGCCTCCACCTGAACATCCAGGCAGAGCTGTGAATCGAGGAGCACCCTCTGACTCTGCACTTGAGAGACCAGCGGAGGGCAAACCCCATCAATGATGGGGGTGCCACCTCCACCCCCTTACCCACCAGCATCACCTCCGTCTTGTCAGGATTCAACCTCAGTCAGTTAGCCCTCATCCAGTCCCCCACAGCCTCCAAACACTGAGTAAGCACCGGACTGCCACAGCTGAGTCAGATGAAAAAGAGAGGTAAAGCTGGGTGTCGTCAGCATACTGATGACACCACATGCCAAACCCCCCCTGACTACCTCGCCAAGCGGCTGCATATACACACTGAATAGAAGAGGGTGCAAAACAGAACCCTACAGGACTCCACACGCGAGGTCTCGGTATGATAAAAAATAAACCCCAGGCACCACTCGCTGAATTCTTCTGGCCAGGAAGGAGCAGAACCATTTAAGAACCGTCCCACCAACCTCATGGTACATCGCCAACATCTCATGGTCAACGGTATCAAACACAGCTGACAGATCTAATAGAATCAACAGGGTCGAACAACCCTGATCCAATTCACGGTGAAGGTCGTCAACCAATGCCACAAGCACAGTTTCAGTGCCATAACCCGGGTGAAAACCAGACTCTGAGGATCAAGAAAACAGACACGGTCCAGATGCTTTTGCAGCCGCCGAGCTGCCACCACCACCACAGTTATTTAGTCACTGATTTAATACTTGACGTAGCTGTAGTTGTGCAAGCACGAAGTAAACTTCAGCAAAATGATACGTTTGCAATCTGTGTCAACTAATAGGGTAGGTTCTGACTTACGTTAACGAATGTCACACACTCGCATTTCAAGATCAGTTGCTTATTAACTGCCGACTTTGCTCTTGCATTGAATCTGTTGAACTCTAGTAGCTCTATGCTTAATAATTCTATTATGTTCCACTCAGAAATATGAGAATATAGAATTATCTACCTGACACAATGGATGTATTTTTTGTGTGGGTGTGCTTTTCACATGGTAAATGAAAGCAATTAAAATAACTTCATTTGGCCCATCTGTCTGTACCAAACGTGATTGTTTCCATCCTTAATTCCAATAGGAGATACTTGAAACAAAAACAAGGTTCTGGTTACGTGAATTGAGGTGCTTTGGAGTAACATCACAATTTTTAATAACGATGTGTCTGCTGCTGCATTTAAAGCACATTGTTTATGATGAAAATGTATTTGAATAGGCACAGTTATAATTCTGCAGTTTGAACAACTTTCAGTTTGTATTTTTAACGTTTTTTTGTATGAATCTTTGAATACTTCTCTTCCAGTGTCTTTTATGAATGAAACCTAATCAAGTGGATTCTGGAAACTGTCATTAGTAGGAAAAGGAGAGTTGTCTTCTGACTAATCCTATAAGGTTATTTAAAAGGAAAGTTATATTTAACTGAGATACTGTCAGAGGTGAACTTGTTGGAGACATAGGACACAGTATATAGTATTTGCATGCTACACTGATGTGCTGCATAATAAGTTACACTGATACACCGTATATAAACAATACACAGTTTAGTATGGTTAAGTAGGAAGTTCACTTGAGTTTCCCTAGTGTGGTCAAGCAGAAAGTTAGTCTGAGTTCTGCAGATAGCTAGCCTGAGTTTTGTATCTATGTTACTTGGCAGAGTGAAGCAACAGTCAAGCAGTGCCAGGGTGTTGGCTTGGGAATGTTCAGGGTACCAAGCTAGAGAAGCACTATAAAAGTGACAGGTGCATTCTTGAGATGGTTAGATCAAGATAACTAATGGATGGTACCATTGTAGCTGGGCACCATTGTGTTAGATGTGTGAAGTTGCCAAATTGGGATGGATAAATGCTGTGTTCATGATTGAACACATACATTTTATGTCATTGAGGAAAAGGTATATAATCCATATGGTTGGAACCACCTCTTCGTTACTGGCCAAATGCACCAGAGCGTGACCAGTCCCCCCTGTGGAGGGAGGTAGATAAAGTTTGCATTGATACTTGGCAGTTACGTCTCATCATTGAGCCATTCCCCAGGCTGTGCTGCATAGGAACCTCTCGCTGACGCTGATGTGTTCTCTGGTACCCGCTACAACAGATACTGTAACAGTTCATTCTAAACCAGGGTTTATTTAATACATACATGGGGAAATACTTTATGCTGGTCACTTGTAAAAAAAATCCTTTATCCACGTGTATTTATACTAGGGCTGAACCTAATAGTAATTCTGGGTAGTCAGACTGATTTTTGATGTTCCGAATAGTTGGTCCGAGTACTCGGAGGCAATTCAGTGTTCTTGCTGAAGCTTCAGACTTCGGAGACCGAAGCACAGAACTTCGGAAAGTTGTTGCAAAGCTCTTGAACCCACAGCCAAAGAACTACCCAGGAAAGCAGGCTAACAAGAGTGGTACAATTTGCTCTAGAAGACCACCCCAAAAAAGTGCAACTGCATGCAGAAATAATAATTAAAAAAACCTGTAGTGTACCCACAGATTTATTTATTTATTTAACATACTTATACCACGCTGTTCCCATCACATGGCAGCCCAGAGCGGCTAACAACAATAAAAATATAATATAAAACCATTTAAACATTTTAAAACATAATTAACAAAAGCAGGGGAAAACACAACCCACTCCACCCACCACCCATCCCACCCCTACCCCTCTCCCTTACCAAATACCTGACGGAAAAGCCAGGTCTTACAGTTCCTACGGAAAGCCAGGAGGTCTGGGGTCAGACGGGCCCCCACTGGAAGGGAGTTCCAAAGGCGCAGCCACAGAGACCGCCCTGTCCTGTGTGCCCCCCCCTGGAAACCCAGGGGACCTGCAACATGGCACCCCCAGATGACCGCAGGGGCCGATCTAGAACCTGGGGAGCGAGGTGGTCTCGCAGATTCGCAAGTCCCAGGCTGTGTAAGGCGTTATAGGTTAAAACCAACCCTTTGAATCGGGCCCAGAAGACTATTGGCAGCCAGTGCAGAGATCGGAGCAGTGGTATAATGTGCTCCTGGCAGCCCAGCCCCACCAAGAGCTGGGCCGCCGCATTCTGCACCAGCTGCAGCTTCCAAGCCGTCACCATAGGTAGCCCCACGTAGAGTGCGTTATAGTAGTCTAACCGAGAGGTAATAAACGCATGGATGATCATGGCCAGATCTGGAACCGACACCAGCAGCTGAAGCTGCTGCACCAGATGTAACTGGCGGAACGCATTCCTCGCCACAGCCTCTACCTGGAGATCCAAGCAGAGCTGCGCATAGAGGAGCACCCCCAGGTTCCAAACCTGGGAAGTCAGTGGACAAACCCCCTCAATTGAGGGGGCCGTCATTTCCATTGACTTACCCACTAACATCACCTCCGTCTTGTCAGGATTCAGTTGCAGTCAGTTAGCCCTTATCCAGTCCCCCACAGTTGTCAGACACCGGGTAAGCACCGAGACAGCCGGGCCTGGGTCGGTTGAAAATGAGAGGTACAGTTGGGTGTCATCTGCATACTGATGACACGTCACCCCGTACCCCCTGATCACCTCGCCGAGCAGCTGCATGTACACATTGAGCAGGAGAGGGGACAAAACAGAACCCTGCGGGACCCCACACAAGAGGTCTCAGTGTGATGAAGAGCACCACCCGCTGAGTTCTTCCTGTCAGGAATGAGTGGAACCATTCAAGAACGATCCCACACTGTCCCACAGGCGCGTCACCAACATTTCGTGGTCAACGATATCAAATGCAGCCAACAGATCTAATAGGACCAAAAGGGTTGATCGACCCTTATCCTTTTCACGGCACCGATCGTCGACCAAGGCCACCAATGCTGTTTCAGTGCCATGCCCCAGACAAAAGCCAGACTGAGCGGGATCCGGATAACCGACACGGTCGAGATGCCCTTGGAGCTGCTGAGCCACTACCCATTCAGTAACCTTCCCTAAAAAGAGAAGGTTAGAGACAGGCCAATAGCTGGCAGGGGAGTCAACGTCAAGCGATGGTTTCTTGAGCAGAGTTCGTACCATCTCCTCTTTGAGGCAGCCCGGCACTCTGCCCTCCCACAGGGAGGTGTTGACCACCCTGACCAGCAACAGCCCCATTGTCTCCTGGCAGCTCTTAACCAGCCAGGACGGGCACGGATCTAGTTTGCAAGAAGTGGCTTGAACAGCCCCCAGCACCTCCACCACGTCAGCGGGTGTCACTGACTGAAAGTGATCCCATAAAATCAGACAAGCCGGGGCATCTACAGCCTCTACCTCCTCCACTGCATTAAGTGCGGCATTGAGGTCTTGGTGAATGAGTGATTTTCTCAGCAAAATAATCTGCAAAAAGGTCACAGTGGGCCTTGGTGGGGGGGATAACTCAACCCCCAGGTTGCGGGAGGCCGGATTGACCAACCCCCGTACAACCTGGAACAGCTCTGCCAGATGGGATTTCACGGATGCTATGAGGGCAGCAAAGAACTCCCTCTTTGCTGTCCGCATAGCCACAGCATAGGTTCGTAAACTAGCTCTGTTACAATCTGTCGGCTTCAGCTTGGGATCGACTCCAACTGTCGCCCCTCTTGCTTCAGGACCCGCAGTTTCTCAGAGAACCAAGGGGGCCTGCGGGGCCGTCGCCTGGGCAAAGGACACCTGGGAGCCGTTTGATTGATCTGGCCTCTGTCAGCAAGGTATTCCATAGCTTGACGAGGTCATCGATGAGATGGTCGTTGAGGTCAGAGGGTACCTCCCCCAGAGCACCTGGACCCGGTACGGTTTCTATCAGCCTCCGGGAGCGGACCATCCTAATGGGTTCTGCACCCTGCCGGGGGCAAACGTATGCTAGAAGGGAGGTCTGTAGGAGGTAATGATCCATCCATGACAAGGGCAGAGTTGATATTTCCCCCATTAACGGAGCACCCGCCTCAAGGCCAGTGCAGAACATGAGGTCCAATGTGTGTCCTCCAAGATGTGTCTGGCCGTTGACCCTCTGAAACAGGCCCATGGTTGCTATGGCGGCCATGAACTCATGCTCGGCTCCCCTGAGCGCCACGTAGGTGTGGATGTTGAAGTCCCCCAGGACTATAGTCGTGGGGGACTGCAACACCACCTCTGACACAGCCTCTGCCAGAGCATGCAGGGAGGCTGAGTACTGGGTAGGTGCATGGTATACCATCAGCACTCCCCAACTGCCCCCTGCCCCCTGCATTGGCCCTATGAACAGGACAGGACATACCATATACCAGGCCAGACACCCTGCACGCACCCCCACCCCACCCCCGCCAATTACTTACAGATCCAGCAGCACTGTAATATGCAGCGCAGCCAAATTCACCGAAGAGAATGGACAAAATGGCTGCAGTGCAGACACCTTTATTTTAACATGCTAGCCAATTCAAAAGCTGACCATCTGACTTGGCCAGCCGATCAAAACTTGCCATCTGGCTTACCATCACTCAATTGTCCCCTTCCATACCCCCCTCCTATCAAATATGGCACTAAGTTTCATTTCCAGAAGAAGCTCAACTGTCCACCAGCCCCTCACATGCAGAGCTTTCCGAAGTTTCCGAATAATGGCCTTGGAACTTCAGAATTCGGCCTTTCCGAACCAAATACCTTAATATTTGGCAAATTCCGAACTTTTCCAAAGACTTCGTTTCAGTCCTAATTTACCCTTTAAGTCCGGATTACCATGAATTTTAATATATGTAATTTGCTATATGAGAGAGAAGGGGCTGCTTTCAGACATGGATTAATCTGCTTTTTACCACGGTCTGGCTCCCAACGGTGGTGAAGCTTAGCTTGGGCTATGATTCCCCGAGTGTCAGCCTGGGCTAAGCTCCACCACTGTTGGGAGCCAGCCACTGGACCCGGAGCAAAGTGGGCTGTCATGCTAGCCTGCTTTACTTACTGTGGCAGCAGGGGCCGGTTGCCATGATAGCAGTCATTGGTCGCCCATGGGGGGAGGGGGAGGGCAGGGTGCTGTATGAAGCGCACATACCCTTTCTTAAGGACCAGCCTGGCCGCTGTAACGTTTGTTCGGCATCCGGGCCAAATCCCTGCCATGGCCCGGAGCAGTCTGTGGCCGTGGTGGCAGCCATCACATATGACAGCACCCAGAAACTAAATTTAAAAGTCTATGGTGTGTGTGTGTGTATAATGTGTGCATATATATATCGGCGTATATATGTGTCTGTGTATATGTGTATATATAAAATATAATGTGTGTATGTATTCATTTCCCCCTCTTAACTTGGATTTAACTGGTGGTGTGTACTGCAGGTTGTTAGGCTGGACTTGTTAGATGGGTGGCTTTTTTCCCTTTCTTCCGATATTTCTATTGATCTCTATTTCTCAGTAATAAAAACAGTTTGTATTCACTTTCCCTCTTGTGCCTCTCAATATTTTAATGCTATTTTGTAAGTGACTGCTGTGTTTGCAGAATACAAAACAGTTAAATGGGAATTTATCAATTCTTTTGAATATTGCTATTTTAATTTTCAGTGTGGAAACTTATTTTTCCAGCAGTTTGAATAATGTAATTGTATAGACTATGAAGCTCACTTTACTCTGTCAAGCGTCAGCATTAATGCAGTAGTTTTGCAAATCGAGGAAACAATGTTTTTCAGAATGGAAGATACATTTTTTTCTTTTTTAGACAAAGGTAGGAGAACAAAGCTTTTTAATAGTTCTGGTTACAGAGGGATTCACAGCAGAAGTCTTGTGATTTAAGAAAGCACACCAAATTATATCTACGAGGTTTTCTGACGCCTAATGCTTTAATATACATGCTAGCAATTGGGAAGTTTTTATTTTCAGGTGAAAGAGTTTTCCCCGAAGGGGAATCTCTTAATCTGAAACATTAATTAAGGAAGGTATGATGAAATAAGTAGTGTAATAAAAACAATAGCTGTGTCTTAACATAATCCACCCATGTTGATTGAGGACTTGATAATGTTAGCAGCATGAGCAGTTACTTGAAAAACAGAGGAATATTATTCTGGCAACATGATGTATGGTGGCTTAAAATGGCACAACTCCAAGAAAAATCTAGATACTACAGAAAATACGGTGATTGAATTTAGTGGCACTCTTCTTTGTGTGTTTGAATGTTAAATTGGTGTCCCATGATGATGATGGGGGCTTTCAGACAAGACGTTATGCAAAGGGCCTGATAACTTTTCAGTCAAAGATTCATTCCTCACTCTATTCCTTTTCTTCTTCCCAGAGTAGAGATGGAGGCCCTGATGTTCTGACTGAGGTTTTAAGTTAGAGAATTTATTCATTTTTTGGTTCACCAATACAATGCACACATCCCTTCCTTAGAAAGGAAGAGTGGGACCACTAAAGTAAAACAAATGTGAGCTAGACTGAACAGTGCTGCTGACCTTGCTGCTCCAGGAAACAACTGGAAAAGTGTCTTCCATGTGCTCCCTCCCCCCTTTTGCCTGCAGGGTTGGCGAAATTATTTTGTAAAAAAGGAAAGCAGCATCTCGATTTGAGGAATGCAAAGCAAATCCTCAGACACATAATCTGTTGCTTAAGTTAAACCTTTGTGAATATTTCCTTTGGCAAACACTTTGAAGTCCTTGTCAGGAAATGCTACTAGAATGTTAAATTGTGCCTATAGTTTTAATTCTGCTGCCTTGGAATATTGAGTTTTGTTGGAGAGAGAGCATATTGTCCAATCATTCACAAGACCTGCTTTTGTGTGGATAAAGATTTTCATCCGAAGAATGCAAAAAGATGCTCTGAACCTTCAGTGGACATATGGATACAGTGTCCTGCCTGTGTAAAGCTGGTTGAAGGACTGCTGTCTTATTTAGTAATCTGTTTATCAAATTGATAAATGTCTTACTAGTAATATGGCATTCAGATCATTAGGCTTAATTGAGATGTAATGTAGGTAATAGTATCTCTTAGTCAAATGACATTCCATTCATTTACACCAGGTTACAGTTCGTTTTATTGTATCCGGTTCTCAGCAGCGCACAGTACAGTGCTGAGTAGGAAACAAGGAAAGGGGGAAAAAAACCCAACAAACCCCCCCAACCTATGACAAATTCAATAAGAGGTTCACACACTAATTTGTTTCAAGATTGGCTGGATGAGGCATTTGTACTTTAGAGCATGTGACTGACACTTTAAAATATTGCATTATGGACTTGTACCCAAGTTGCATTCCTTTCTATTTAAATGTGTATTTGTGACCCTTTTTGCAGGAGATTATTTTTAGTTTAATCTTTTACTATTATACACTTCAACTGGTAAAATTTAATATTTTAAGAAGTGCTTAGTGAACCCATAGTGGTCAGATAGCAAGGCCGCTGTTACAGTACAGAAGCACTGTATAAAATCAAATTATGTGTGATAACTTTCTTCTATCCATAAAGAGAAGAATTAATAAATTAATTCTCTGAAAATTAATAAAAAGTAATTTGCAATAAATTATTTTAAAAAAAAATCTGAGTCACATTCAAAAGCACACTCATTATTGGCATAGGACTAAATTTTGTATTCTGCCTCAAATTACAGATATAGTTAACAGGCAATATATAGGTTTGTTTATCTGTCTCTATAATAGGTATCGATGGTAAGGGATCGATGGTAAGGGAAGGAAGTGGAGGGGGATTGCCTATTGGGGGTGTGCCGGGATGGGCGTTAGTGAAGGAGGGAGGGGATGAGTGTGAGGAGTATAGTATGACCACTGATGTGGAGTTGGTGGGACCACCTCCCCCCGGTGAGAGAGGGGTGGAGGTGGTTAGGCATTCCCTGGTGGCAGCAGGGGATGTTGTGAAGTTGAGTGGGATCTCCCCCATTGTTGTGGGGGAGATCATAGAGTGGGACATTGGTGGGTCATAGGGGGGAGGGCTGAGAATTGTTGTTATATTTATGTAGACTGTATATTATGTATATGATTATTTGATAGTGACTTGGGCCCCTTGCGTGGATCGCCCATGAATGTATTCTTTTCTGTTGTGTTGTAAGCCGCCTCGAGTCTTCGGAGAGAGCGCGGGGTATAAATAAATATGGATATGGATAATAGTGTTGCCAACAATCACAAAGTTATCACGAGACACGTGGTTTCTAAGCCTCGCTCGCGATCTCGTGTCTAGTGTCACTAATCTCATGAGATTGGGAGGCTTGCTTTCTGCCTCCCCTGCCATGCTGCGCTCTGCAGAGTTGAGCAGGAACCCAACAGTAAATTATCTGAGTGGGGAGGGGAGTAGGGAGGCCTCTTCCCAGCAGTGTGCAACACTCTAGTCGGTCCCCCTGGAAACGAGCTAATTAGAATGTTACAACTAGGAAGAGGCTCCCCTCCCCACTCAGATAATTTACTGTTGGGTTCCTGCTCAACTCTGCAGAGCGCAGCATGGCAGGAGAACCAGAGAGCAAGTTCAGCTCTCTGCGAAATGCAGCGTGGAGGCAGGGGGCAGCGATTAGCCACTGGACTGGAGGCCAGCAGCCTGGGGATGAGGTAAGCCAGCCCGTGTCCCACACCAATACTTTTTTTTTTTTTCCCCCCATTTTACAAGAAATCGCACAAGATCCCCCCCGCATGGGGGGAGTTGGCCCCTGACTCCCTGACTCCCGCGGAATTTAAAAAAAAATTCCGCGGAAGAATCGGGGCCCTGCTCATGGGCCGAGTCTCCATGCTGCCCTGCAGTGAAGCCTGCTGGCACCAGTGAGTAGTGGGTGCAGTTGCCATTCCTGCGCTTCCACATCCTGGACAGGGGTCAGAATGGTGGGTGGGGCCGGTGAGTGTGGCAGCCCACCCGGTTTTCCTGTAGGGAGTGGACCGTGTGGCCTGCTCTCCTTGCCGGTCCAAAAAGTGCGGTGGCTACAATTACCCGCCCCATGGCACTTGGGAGATCAGTCCTGCACAGGCCCAGCTCATGTGGCTCTACCCAATGTGATTTGACTGGAAACTGAATGTAAATGAAAGTGAAAAGCTGTGCAAAATGGAAAACCGGTATTTTGTGGTCACTGACATGTATCTTGTCTTCCTCCTACTGGCCAGGAATCTCTAGCCAGCAGCTGTGTTTCTGTACCGTAGAAACCCATTCAGAACAAGATCAGGGACAGCTATTGTCAAGTATTCTCTTACCTAAGTAGATGGTTATACTGTGCCCATCCCTGAGCACTTAATAGGGTGGTGTGAGATGTGAAAGGGCCTGTGCTTTGGTTTCTGTCTCGTATAGGTATTTGAGATCCCTGGCATTTGGGACCATGCTCCCAACCTCTCCCAGGTCCTGGCAGAGGAAACTCCCACCAGACATTTAACCCCTAAACTAAACTGCCTAACTGAGTCAGACCAATGGTTCATCTTTAGCCCAGTATTGTCACAACCTGACACGGCAGCAAGGGTTTTAAATTCGGGTCCAAATCCGGCTCTACCAGGGTCTCCGGCAGAGGCCATCCTGGTGTGCTACCAGAGGTCCTGAAGTGGAGATGCCAGGGATTGAACCCGGGGACCTTATACATGCAAAGCACACGCTCTTATCACTTGAGCTATGGCCCCGACCCATTGTGTTTGATGATCTTAGACAAGCCAACCCCATGCTATAAGAAGACGACTTGAACTGTGTAACTTTTAGGTTTTGGTTTTGTTTCTTTTCAGACCATCACATATTAACAAACTTTTCAGTACTTCCTGGGCTTCCTCCGAAGTTTGTTCTCTGGTTGTTTTCCAATACGAATGCTTTTTTAAAGATATATTGCATAAATGGACAACTACTAGACTGGAAAATATTTTTATTTTCCAGATATCCATAGATACCTGATGTGAAGAATGACTGATAGCCTTGCAGACAGAAATCTAAATATTAATCTAGGGCAGATCTAGAAATCAGCTGATGTAGCTGTCTACAGAACTAGCCAAAAATAAATACTCTTATAAGGAACTTTAGAGGTTGCTAAACTACTAACACAATCATTGGTGATTTAAAGCTGGAATTTAGAGCTGGAGTAATATACTTAAATTAGTTTGTTCTAGGGGAAATACGTTGCTAAACAAAACTGGTGTCAACTCTTAATTGATTAGCCCATGCAGTGCCTGCCTTTGTCTTTAAAAAAGGCTGGAACATCAGGGTGAGAGATTCCCAAATACAAAATTATAAATATTTTCCCCTCTGCTTAGCTTGCTAAAAGATTATTCTCCATTCTTTAGTTATTGAATGGAGTATTGTATAACCAAGTGAAATAATTAAAATCTGTTCTAGCTTTTTTGTTTAAAAAAAAAAAGAAAAAAAGTTATGAATATTAATGGATAGAGAGACAAAATTCACAGCCAGAAAAGGCACACTTTTTGTTAGAGGTCTTACGAAGGAGGATTTAAAAAACTTTATTTCATCTCAGTCTCAAGAGTGAGGGCTTCTGCTTCAGTGTGTGCTGCAGACATAAAGGTTTGTGTTTTTTGATGTAGCATTGAACCAAAATCTTTGATGCCAGTAACTGCTGACAATATGGAGAATTTATTTATTTTATTTTAAGAAAGTTTTGAGTGGAGCAAGTACTTAGTATGCATGCAATCAGTTGGATCTGATTTGCCCTAAGTGCTTTATTGGTATAAAATATAACACTCAACAGGATAAAGCCATTTGGTACCCTTGTACTTGAAGGCCAAGAGTACATCATGCATAGCATGATTTTTTCTTGAGTAAAACATTTTATTTCCAGTTTGTATACAAATCTTAAAATGTTATCTTACTCGAAGGAGTAAGATAACATTTTAAGATTTGTATACAAACTGGAAATAAAGGGGCAAGATAGCCTAAAATGTGCTATTTCGAAGATATTAATTATTCCATAAGCAACCAGTCTCCCTGGTTAAAATTTATAACTCGCACATTTAAACTGCTTGGATTGGGTTACTACATTAGTGATAACTGTAGACTTCTCAGCCGAGCAGAGAGGGCTTTGGTTTTCCAAAGACTCTCCGCTATCTCCCAACAGGATGATTTTGCTGCAAGTTGGCATAGACATGTGGTGCCTTTTTATAATTTATGCAAATTAGACTCCGGTCCTGAGAAATATCTGTCAATGGATTTTAATCATAAATTAGTAATGGCGCTGTGCAGACTTAGAATGGAACAAATTCCTTCAGCCATTTTGTAAGGTAGAAGGAACCATATTCCTAGGGAGATCTGCAAATATGTGCATGTGGAGCTGGAGGACCTGAGGACATTCTTCATTGTATTTTTGATTGTCCCTTATTTATACAGATTAGGGAAATATTTCTCCCCCTTGCCTAGCTGAAGTTCAGACATCTAACAAAATGCAAAAAACTTCTCTGGCTGCTTACTTGAAAGGAGGGTGTCATCGTTAGGAATGTTGTGCTTCTTGCTTTTAAAGGGGAGGCAATTAGAAGGGGAGACAAAAGCATTTATTCTTCTCAGTTCATTCAATCTTCAGTTAAATCTTAATTTCCTGGACTATATGGTATTTGGACCAGGGTTGCTGGGAAGACTTAAAACACTTTTTGATTATTTAATTCAATTTAATAGGTCTCCAGTTTTGGAGATATTATAGACCTGTCTTTTTAGCGATGTATATTTTTATAATTTGCCCTTTCCAGATATCTTGTCATTGTAGAATGATCTATAATGATGTATATAAGAATTTGTATGTCTGAGTCACGGTGAAAGCTCGTACTCAATAAAGCTGAATTGAAAAATTGAATCTGAAAACACTGTTTGGAAACTTGAGCCCTAAGTGATCATCTTAAAATAACAAATCAGCCATTTAATATACTATATGCATTGTGCACTCAAGTGACTTTTTTCATCATAACTGGCAAAGCAAGAAAAACTTTATACAGGTGATAAATACTATAGGGCTGCCTGTCTGAAGAGTCCACCTCGGATTGGGCCTTCAGTTTGACCCTAAGTCACAGGGAGTGCTGAGCACCCACCATAGCCATTAAAGTGAATGGCAGTCCGCGCCTTGTAAAGTGCGCTGAGCTGTAGAAACTCCTATGTTAGTACTACTTTGGGCTATAGGTTGTAGCCCAAAGATTTCGGAATAAACCTTTCGCTGGCTTCTCATGAGGCCTGAATATGGATCCCTTTTATAAGTTAGGGTAGCTATATTTTCCCTATGAAGTGTAATTTTTAATTTGGCATAATGGCCAGTTTTATTCTTAAGCACTTGTTGGCTGGTATTAATAAAAATGATTTTACAAAGTTCTAAAACAATTTCACCACATAAGGAGAGCCATCTTTTTTGGTTTCTCAAGTGTCTTTTAGGCATGCTATTTCTAAACTGCACGAAAAGGGAAACTTATACAAAATTAGAATAAATTCAATTAAAATATCAAGGGTAATGGCAAGAGCTCACTCCTGGTGAGGGCTGCTTTGTGAATGAGAGGACTTCATGCTCCCTGCTTAGCCCCCTGTCGTCTGCATAGCTTTCAGCTCCATGAATAGTGCTGTCTGTAAGAATTATATGGAGCTGGTTCCTGAACCTAGTTACAAGCTAAATGCTGGCCATGAGATAGAGAGGACAGGATTGGGTAATGTGCCAAATTGAGGCACCTCCTATTTCTTCATTTCTGTTTATATCCTGCCCTATCCCCTGAGGCTCAGGACAGCTTACAATAAGTACTACGGTCATGTGGGAGCACCTTCCTGGAGGTCCCGCATTATCGGCAGGTCCAGACGGATAGGAGGGCATTCTTGGCGGCTGCGCCATCACTATGGAATGCCCTCCCAGTGGAGATTCACCTCAGCCCGGATCTTCTTGCCTTCTGGCAAAGTTGTAAGACCTGGCTCTTCCGTCAGGTGTTTGGTGGAAGGGAGGGGGAGGGGTTAGTTGCGGGAGGAGGGAAATTGTTTTAGCTGCAGATCGGGGTATGGTTTTACATGGAGTATTTATTTTAGATTTATGTTTTCCCATTTTGTAAGCCGCTCCAAGTTGTTATTTGTGAGAGGGAGCAGGATAGAAACAGAAGAAGAGAAAATGCCAATGTAAGATACATAATTAAAACCCACAAAACTAAAAATGCCCCCTCTTGCGCTCCCCCGCCCCCCAAACTATCCCTGCCCATTGAATTTCTGGCAAAATAAGAAGGTTTTCCAGAGGCACTGTAAGACATTCAAAGTAGGGCTTAGGTGAACCTCCAAAGGAAGTAAGTTCCAAAACTGTGGGGCAGCTACCAAGAATGCTTCTCTGTGGGCCCAAGTCATACGAAACTGGGCTAATGATGGAATCTGCAAGAGGGCACCCTCAGCAGATCTTAAGGGCCGTGATGGGTCACAAGGAGAAAGGCGGTCCTTCAGATATGTATGGCCCAAGCTGTTTAGGACTTTAAAGGTCAAAACCAACACCTTGAATTGTGCCCAGAATGCTATATGCGGACGGCATAGATAAACACTGGTGTAATGTGCTCCTGGTGACCCACTCTCATCAAGAGGTGGGCCGCTGCATTATGCACCAGTTGCAGTCCCCAAACAGTCTTCAAGGGCAGCCCCACATAGGGTGAAAACAGACATGACGCTAACCACCCTTTAACCACCCTTGGTGGTTATTTATGCATGTTGCAGGGCTGTAGTGGTGCCCTATGCAGCCCTGCAACATGCATAAATGACCACCAAGGGTGGTTAGTGTCATGTCTGTTTTCACCCATAGAGCGCATTGCAGTAGTCCAGCCTCGAGGCAATGAAGGCATGGATGACGGTGGCCAAATCCACATTGGAAAGAAAAGGATGCAGCCGTCTTGCCAGATGGAGTTGGCGAAAGACACTCCTGGCCACCACCACCACCTGAGATTCCAGACGCAGCTGAGGATCCAGGAGCACCCCAAGGCGAGGTCCAGATCCAGGAGCACCTGAGTAGTGAGGGGAGGCTGAACCCCATCAGTGATGGGAGTCCCAATCCTCCCCAGGCTACAGGGCTGACCAACCATCATCACCTCAGTCTTGTTTGGATTCCTGCATTCCATCCCCAATAGCAGCCAGGCACTGGGGTAAACACTGAAACTGCAGAGTCTTGGTTGGATGAAAAGGATAAGTAGATTTGGATGTCATCTGCATATTGAAAACAACGCACCCCAAATCTACGCACGATCTCGCCTTGGATACACGTTGAACAGGAGGGAGACAGGATGGAACCCTAGCATCACACCATTTACCTTATCTTACCATTTACCTTAACATCTGTGAGAGTTTCCCTTAAGGTAGGTTTAAAAAAATGGAAGTGGAGAAAACCAATGAGCTCAGCCTTCTCTCCAAGAACAAGGGTTTATTCTCTTCCCTACTTTTCCTCACCCCACTGAAGGTGGGTAGAGTGGGGTCTCCTTTCCCTTAAATTATTGGTGTTTCTCATTCCCCCTCTTCAGTTCCTCTCACAAAACTGAAATAATAGATGGAGTCAGAGTAGTTCAGATGATCGCTTTTATTGGACCAACTTCTACTGAGGATATGCAAGCTTTGAGTCACATGCCTGAGAAAGGACCCTTCATGGCCCCAAAACGACATCTCTTGCAGGATGACTGAAATCAGTAACTTGCTCTGCAGTGCAAACTACTAGACCACCAAGCTCATGGAAATTAAGAAAGGGGACCTGATGGTGGTTCTGCAAGGAGGATAGCTTTCTTGTGATTGTTGATGCTTTGTATTTCTCTTCTTCCCGCAAGCACAGCTGCTCTCTCAGGGCTTGTCTACGGGCTCAACCTAGAAGAGCTAATGAATGCTTGAAAGTGAGAGTAAGTGAATACCAAGACCCCGAAACACTCATTCCAAGCTCAGCAGGATTGGTTACTCACATCCATACTCTCAGGGGTCTTTTTCCATCTGTGTCAACATAAATCCAAATAAAGCCAAATGATTTTGGTTTTCACATCAGGTAGATTAATGTTTTTGGTGAAATCCATAATACAGCCTCTAATATTAGCAATACAGCCTCTAATATTAGCAATACAGCTCAGTGTGTATATTTCGCTTCAATATGGGTATGTGGAGAGAATCGTGAGATAAGAGTGTGGTCGCTGTGTTGGTCCCAAGTGACAGAGAAACAAAGTGGTTCACATGATCTCTTTTATTGGAGCAACTGTTGGTGGAAATAAGCAAGCTTTTGGGCCACAGAGAATCCTTCCTTAGGCATGTAGCAGAGCCAGTAGAAATATATAAACTGAACAGATGTAGAGCAGGTATGTATGAGGGTGCATGGAATGGCTTGCCCCTCATATACATGCTCTGCATATGCTCAGTTTATATATTTTTGACTGGCTATACTACATGCTTGAGGGAAGGGCCCTGTGTGGCCCAAAAACGTGCTTATTTCCACCACCAACAGTTTGTCCAATAAAAGAGATCATGTGAACCACTTTGTGTCTCAGAGAATCTTGGGAAATCTGGAAAATCTGTATTTTCTCTTTTCACTTAGACCAGAAGAGCCTTGCTTTTTTCTCTTGACGAGCCTGCTGTCATTAGAATTATTTTGTGCAATATGCATATACTTAGTGCAATTAATTAAAAGCAGGACCACCTGTGTATTGGTTACCAATTAAGTCTATTTGCCTGTTCCATTATGTCTATAGATTTAATAGAATCCTTAATAACAAATTGAGAACTTTTCAGAAAGTGGCCTTTATCTCACTTAATAACATTTTTCACCTACCCAGCCTCAAGCTACCAATTAAAAACCATATGACTAATCAAAATTCTTTATATAATACATACAAAACCCTTTAAAATATGCATTTGCTCAAGTCTGGATTCCCAAACATTCAGACTGGTTATTACTGAAGTGAAAGGCTTGACTATAAAACAGACCGTTAATGGAGTAGTGTTACGATGCAAGTAAGGGTGCATTCACGCTAGAGGGTTAGCTTGGCAAATAGGCTTCCTCCCGCTTTATTGTTGATCATATGAAAGATTTATGGTGCGGGTTGCAATGCCTGTAATCCAGAAGAAGTGCTAAAACTTAAGACGAAAAAGTCAGGGTTGACAATCGGATGAAATCCCTCACCCACGTTCCGTTTATCATTAATCCATGTTATCAGTCAGTCTTAACTTCTGTGTAGGGAAACGGAGTTGATTTCCCCATCGGGATGACTCATGACTGCTTACGTGAAGGGAGGGGACAATGGGTTGCTAACAAGAAAAACAAACAAGCATTTGCATAATAGTGGGACACTTGAATTTAAATTTAGATGGGGAGGGAACTAATTGGGGGCGGAATCATATGACCAATTAAAATGCAGGAATGCTGACTCCTGCGAAAAAGAATAGACCCGGGAGAAAAGTCTCCTATGAATGTGCCCTAAGAGTTGGCAAAGGGCCATGATGCCTCATGTTGGGGATGAAAATTCAGTGCCCGCTCAGCTGAGTGTGTGAAACTTTTGAGATACCTAGAAATCAAAGCAAAAAGGCTGATTATAAATGTACTTTGTCTACATTTTAGTTTAGCTTTTTAGACAAAATCAGCCAGACAAGCCAGTGCACTGTCTTTAAAAATGTAATTGTAATGAGTCCGGTGTCCTATCATCTTCAGTTTGTTCAGTCTGGACCTTGAAACTGGAATAGCCTTTCCCCATTGTTATGAAATAACTCAGCTGGCTGCTCCTAAACATACTTGTCCTCTCAGAGCCCTGCTGGAGTTAGCGGGGCTCGGCCAGCACAAGCATGTTTACTATTGACTGAAACTGCAACCTAAAGTCCTTTTCACAGTTCAGAGTCAGATCCCAGTGATGATCTACTTATTTTTATATTTGCTTACTCTTAGTAGGAAGGAACTTTGTACATGGTATGTATAGGGTTAGGTGTGGAAGATTCATTTAAATAATAAAAAAAAAGAGCTACTTAATACTAATACTTAATAATGGACTAATTTTAATGGAGTGGTGATTTTCGGTGACACGGTCAGGTATATATAGAGAATAACCTGAGGTGGTATATTAAAGCAGCATTCAGTGTATGGTATGTTTACATAACATTACTTTAGGCCTTTTTTAAATGAAAGATTTTAGTCTTTTCTTTTGAGGTTATATTTGTTCATCAGCTATAATCTGCCTTATCAATAAAGGGAATGCATCTTAAAATCATAACTTTTCATCCCTTTGATTTTCAGTTAATTCTTTGAGGGCTTTTTCAGGTTACAATTCATGACAGGGCATTTGCTCTGGAGCAGTCTGTTTGGAGAAATTAGCTTGCCCTCTGCCACACTCAGGCTCTTGTCTAAGCCGCTCTGGGGTTTCCCAGCTGAACTATGTTTATTTATTTGGAATTTGGGCTTCCTTCAAACCCCTTAGCGTGTCCACAAAAGCCTCCCCCAAAGTTTGGGGCTTCTCCCAATCTAAGCCAGGCCCCATATGTATAAGCCAGGCCCTTTCTAGGTGTTTGCTCCACTGAACGATCCCACCTTGCTTCCAGTGCTCTTTCTGCAACCGTGAGTCCTTTGGGATGTGTGGAGATCCAAGTCCAGCGCTTTGGTTTGTAGCTTGCAAGTTTGAAAGTTAACCTTCCTGCCTCTGAAGCTTGGTCCTGGTGCTTTGGCTGCTGCAGAAGCCCTCTGCACGTTACCAGTTCTGCTGAGCTCTCCCTTAGACCTAGAGCTTCCACAGCTTTTATCTTCAGCAGCAGCCAGTCAGCTGACTCCTGCTGGCTTGCAGTCTGAGTTTTTAAAAAGGGCCTGTGCACCAAAATCATATAACCATGTCTGAGCATTGCTAATTTGCTGTCACTCTTATTACAGATTTGCAGATAACATACACATGCTATGTAAAAATTGGAGACAAAAGGAGAACGTTTGTCTTCATTTTTATTGGAATAGTGTCATGGTGGGCAGAGTTCGTCACTCCAAGAGCCACCCAGTGCCACAAGACGCAAAACACTTAATTTCTCCTGGTTTGTGGTTGTCTGGCAGAGCAAGTACTCTACAGTCCTGCGTGTTGAGATTTGCATACAATGAAGTAAGGCACAGGACCGTTATGGGAGCTTGGGGCCTAGGACTAGAACTAGCCGGGAAGCACACTTGAACTGCCCAAGAGCCACGTGCAGCCTGCAGCCCACCATTTGTCTGTCTTGGTCTTCTGATTAAACGTTAACTGAATGTTTTGTTCATTCATTCTTATTTGCTTAGATATTGCATGTAAACCCCCTGGGGCCAGAACCTGTCTAATTAATGATTTGTACAGTGCCCGATTACGTTGCTGGAACGATATAAATAATAGTAATCAACTATTACTGTTGGGTATGTTCTAAACCTTATTATTGTTTCTCTGTTAAATTAAAATGGTGTTCTTTGTTTAGGAAATCTAAAGAGCCCGATCCCAGAAGAAAAGATGACATGTAATGGTCCAGATACCTCTGAAGCTTGTGCCACTCCAGACAGTGACCATGACCAAGAGTTGGCTAAAGAGAGCAACAGACTGAAAACTTTTGCCAATTTTCCAAGTTGTTGTCCCATTTCCGCATCAGCGCTGGCACGAGCTGGCTTCCTTTATACTGGCAAGGGAGACCAAGTGAAATGCTTCAGTTGTCATACAACCATTGAAGGATGGCAACATGGAGACTCGGCAGTTGGAAGACACAGAGAAATTTCCCCAAACTGCAAATTTATTAAAGGCTTCCATTTTTTGCATAATGATACACATCATGTTCTCCAAAATTGCCAATACAAAATTGAGAATTGTTCTGCAAATACAACTCTCTCTCACTCTTTGGATGACTCCTCCCATCTGAGTGTGGATTATCTCCTGAGAACTAGGCAGGTTGTGGATATGTCAGATACTCTGTATCCCAGAAACCCTGCCATGTGCAGTGAAGAAGCTAGGCTAAGGTCTTTTCACAACTGGCCAAACTACACCCCTGTCACACCTAAGGAGTTGGCCAATGCCGGACTCTATTACACAGGCATTGATGATCAAGTGGAGTGCTTTTGTTGTGGTGGAAAGCTGAAAAATTGGGAGCCTTGTGATCGAGCGTGGTCAGAACATAAGCGACATTTTCCCAAGTGCTTCTTTGTCTTGGGTCACGATGTTGGAAATGCCCCAACTGAAGCCAGTGGTACTGAGGTAGGCAGAAGTAATGGGGATCTTCCGAGGAATCCATCCTTGGCAGACTACGAAGCGCGAATCAATACATTTGTGATGTGGAAGTACTTGGTTAACAAGGAGCTGCTTGCCCAAGCTGGGTTTTATAGCATAGGTAAGCCACGCGCAGTTTTAATGCATCTCTGTATCAGGAGAACTTGTGCATAGCACGGTATTAATTAGAATTTCTGTTAATGAGACAAACAGTATCTTCTGGCAAATCATCTGAAAATTCATAGAATTTTCTGTCTTTTTTAAAAAAATAAATAAATTATGTACTTAAGTTTATCATAGTTTAATAATTAACTAAAGTTAGTTATTCAGTCTAGGTTTTATAACATGTTGCCTTGGTCTATTATCACATGAAGTATTTCCAACATTCCTTTTTGAATGAGTGCACAAAACGTGGTCCTCATTCATGTGTGCAAGGGGAATACACATGTATTGCTTACTGAAGTGCCATGCTAGACTTCAGTGAGTGCCAAATCTTCATTCACAGGGAGAGACCTTGTTGTGCAAAATAACCTTGAACTCCCGACTGCTGCCTGGAACAGGAAGGTGGAATTCACCTCTTTCCCTTTGTGGTATATTTACCGTGGGCTGACTGCGCAAAAGTGAGAGAGGGCAAAGGGTAACCTTGCTTCTAGTTGTAATGAGGATTCAGTGCTCACTTGTCTAGCATAGCACTTTGGTGCACAACTAGCACACACAATCTACTACCCTGTGCACCTAGAAAAATAAGACCTGTCACTGCGTCCCTCTTCAGCTTTTGAGTGTGACATACCTGTGCCTGGATGCTATACAAACTCGTACAAAGACCCTCCCCAAAGAGCTTTCATTCTTGCAAATTCCATGTGTGACTTGGGCAGCTTGTTTAACTTCTGTGCCAGTTTCCCCACCTGTAAAATGAGAATAATTATGTCTTGGGCTTAAAATTAATTAATATTGATAAAACACTGAAATTCTGGTATGGAAGGTGCTATGTTAAGTGCATAGTAGTACGTGAAAGCTAAGTAGCAATGGAGTAACAGTAGTCTAGAGTGAGCGGGCCCTTCACCCGCCTTCAAGAAGTCCTGCCAAAAATGAAGGGGCCAGAATCAAGGAGGTGAGCTGAAATTGAGGGGGACTGCACACCTCGGTTTTGTTTTCCAGTTGTGAGAGGAGAGTCTTGCCGGTAGAGTTTTTATTTTGCAGGTGAATAAGTTTTCACTTCTGTCTCTGAAGGTAACAATGATAGCGTTGTGTGCTTTTACTGTGGTGGAGGACTACAGGAGTGGAAGCCGGATGAAGATCCTTGGGAACAACATGCCAGATGGTTTCCAGGGTAAATCATTTTTTGCTATATTTTCATAGCTGTTACGTTGTGTGTATTTCAAAGAGAGAACATACCAATAAGAGCAACAGACGGTTTTGTTTGGTTAAGCATCCAAGGCTCAGATGCCTTTCCAAATGACTTGTAATTTTTGAAGTGTTACTATCACCATCCACCTTAGCACTGGTTTGGGGAGGCATCTCTTAACAGCAGAAGAAGTTTTCAGGTGATTAGCGACCTTCAGTTTACCTATTCAGTGGGACGTCTACCATTCCACCTTCAAGACACTTTTGGTATTTGGGAATGAGCATCGTGGTGCATCTATGATGTATATGGTAGGGCTGAAACTTGGTGGTCACAGTACTTGGTAACTTCTCAATCAAGCGATGCTTAGCTGATTGTGTGCTGCTAAATCACGAGTCACTGTCTTCCCATGAGATCCCCCCAGGGCTGCAGGTCTCCCTCCCCCCCCAAACGAGTGCAGCTCATGGCTTGCAGCAGCCACGGCTGATCTAATGCTGGGTGGAGATCGGGCTGCCATCTTTGCTCTGGGCGTATGCTGGGAAATGTAGTCCAGCATGTTCCCAGAGAGCCAGCAGCAGCACCTCCACTCCACAGAAGCACGCCAGCTGCCTCCACTTGGATCCCACGGGTTGCATCCCTCCTCACAGTGTGTTTGCTGACCCCTGACCCCCCCTTCTTGCCCACCGCACCCCACCTAGACATTTTCTGGCTGTGCCACCCCGTAAATATTTTTCCTTCACCTTCAAGGCTC
This sequence comes from Sphenodon punctatus, assembly GCA_003113815.1. Taxonomy (NCBI): domain Eukaryota; kingdom Metazoa; phylum Chordata; class Lepidosauria; order Sphenodontia; family Sphenodontidae; genus Sphenodon; species Sphenodon punctatus. The sequence goes on along the minus strand of QEPC01011901.1, from coordinate 5,035,252 downwards.
TTCATGGCTTTGCTCCCCCATATCTCTTTGCTCTTGTATCCTGCCACACTCCTGCCCGGGAGCTTTGCTCCTCCTCTGCCCTCGCCTGCTAGTGACCCCCCCTTGCTCCTCTAAACGTCTTTGCCCCTTCCCTCTTGCTTCCCCTCATGCCTGGAACTCCCTCCCTGGATACATTCACTCTGCTCCCTCCCAACTTTCAAACACCTCCTGAAAATCTACCTCTTCCGTCAGGCCTTCCCTAGCTCGTCATGAGTGAAATTGCATCCTCTTCTCCCTCAGTCAGAATCTTGTTCCCTGTAACTAAGTGAAGCACGTGCACCTGCAACTTCTTAACCTCATGAATGTACTTGTCTCTCCCGATGTTCACTTCTCCCTCGTCTCCCACTCCCTTGTCTCTTAGATTGTAAGCCCCTGGGTGTAGGGACCTCTCTGTAACTATTGATGGTACAGCACCAGGTACATTGCCAGCGCTATAAAATAATATCTGCCATCCAGCAAGGAGCATTTGCGTTTAGAAGCCCATTATTATGAACAACTTTTCCAGATTTTATTTATTTTAACCAACATAGTCTTATTCTTAAAACCGTTTAACACTTTATGTTGAAGTTAACACATCCTTGACACTTGAAGCAAGACATAGCATTGCTATCCTCCTGTCCTACTGACAACAAGCACAAAGTTAGGGCTCACTCCAAGTTTTATGTGGATGTTATAAAGTCAGAGGAATTTAGGGCATCGGGTTCACTGACTGTGGTTCTAACAAGATGCGAGAATGGACAAAGGGAAAAGCAGCTTGATGGTTCTGCTTGGGGAAGTTTGCTGAAGGGTGGGCAAGAAACTCCTGGTAGTTCCTAAGGCTACAATGTCAAAACTGCTTACTCTTCTGCATCCATAATTGTGTTTATGTAGAAATCTTTATTTTCTAGAATATTTCTACTCCTGAAATCTTCTCTCTGAAAACTGACATGAAAAACATTTAAGCATTTTAATATGTTCCAACAGCGGGGCCAATCCCAAATCCTGCGGATCCAATGCGCGCAGTTTCCACAGACACAATGTGCCTGCAGTGGGGATCCGCGTGGCTTGGGATTGGCCCCAGTGACATGAACTTAGTTCGATATTGCAAGCTTGTCACCAGCTCCATCTAACAGTTGGGGAAATACAGACCCTAAGGTTCACTGGTTGCATTTCCTTTCATTAGGACTATTCTGGAGAAAGTCATTTTGGGGTTGCAGCCTGTGCATGTTGACTTCGGTTTTGTGAGCATTGAGTATTTAATTTTTTTATAATTCAAGTCTTTTGTGACTCTAGATGCAAATACCTGCTAGAAGAAAAGGGCCAAGACTTTATAAACAGCGTTCACTTAACTCATTCACTGAAGAATTCTACAGTAAGTTGCTTTGTTTGTCTTTTTTTATTATTATTTATTTATTTATTACAAATATTTATATCCTGCACCCTCTTGTACATTGGCAGCTCAGGGTGGCGAACAACCCAACACAATCAAAATAAACTATAAAATCCATTTAAAATACTACAGATATTTTAAAATATTAAAATACCAAAAACAGAAAAGCTAAAAGGCAGAAAAACCGTCCCCCCACCCTCCCTACCTCTCTCCCTAAAGGCCCGGCAGAACAACCAGGTCTTACAATATCTTTGGGAAGAGGGGAGGTCTGGGGATAGACGGGTCTCCATCAGTAGGGAGTTCCACAGCCGAGATGCAGCCACCGAGAACGCCCTCTCCGCCATCGCCACCCGGGATACCCAGGGGACTTCAAGTCGGGCGCCCCCGGCTAACCACAAGAGCCGCGAAATGACTCGGGGCCTGAGGTGGTCTCGCAGATAAGCAGGACCCAAGCCGTTTAGGGCTTTATAGGTCATCTTCAACATCTTGAATTGGGCCCAGAAGACAATAGGCAGCCAGTGCAGAGTACGGAGCACAGGTGTAATGTGGTTGTGGCGACCTGTCCCTGTTAGGAAATGGGCCTCTGCATTCTGCACCAGCTGCAGCCTTCGAACCGTCCTCGGGGGTAGCCCCACATAGAGTGCGTTACAGTAGTCCAGTCGAGAGATAATGAAGGCATGGATGATGGTGGCCAGATCTGAGTCTGAGACATACGGCCACAGCCATCACACCTGATGTAATTGGCGAAATGCTCCCCTCGCCACAGCCGCCACCTGACAATCCAGGCGGAGCTGTAGGCCAAGTAGCACCCGCAGACTATGAACCTGAGCGGCCAAAGGGGGGCAGACCCTGCAAATGATAGGAGCCACCCCCCCTCAGCACTACCTACGAACATCACCTCCATCTTGTCGGGATTCAGCCTCAGACGGCTCGCCCTCATCCAGTCCCCCACAGCCGCCAAGCACCGGGCAAGCACCGAGACTGTTGGGCCTGGGTCTCTGGAAAACGAGAGGTAGAGTTGTGTATCATTGACGTACTGATGAGAGGGTTCGGCATGCAATGTCATGACCTCACCCAAAGATTGCATATATACGTTGAACAGGAGATGGGACAGAATATGCGGGACTCCACACGTGAGGTTCTGGGGAGATGACATACATTCCCCGAGAACCACCTGCTGGGTTCACTCCTCTGCCAGAAATGAGCAGAACCATTCAAGAACAATCCCGCTCACCCGGTCCCGGTCCCGCAGTCTTGTCATCAACATCTCGTGATCAACGGTATCAAATGCCGCCGACAGATCCAATAAGATCACAATAGATGATCAGCCCTGATCCAATTCACGGTGTTGGTCATCAACCAAGGCCATAAGTTCAGTCTCTGTGCCAAACCCAGGGCGAAAGCCAGACTGCAAGAGATCTAGAAAACTGACCCAGTCCAGATGCCCCTGTAACTGCCAGGCCACCACCCATTAAATAACCTTCCCTAAAAAGGGAAGGTTAGAGACTGGCCGATAGCTGGCCAGGAAGTCAACGTCCAAAGATGGTTTCTTGAGCAGAGGCCGCACCACCGCCTCTTTGAGACGGCTCGGCACTCTGCCCTCCCTAAGGGAGGCATTGACCACCCCCGCCAGCAATGGCCCTAACGTCTCCCGGCTGGCCTTCACCAGCCAGGACGGGCATGGATCTAATTCACAACAGGTGGCCCGCACTGTCCCAAGGACCTCCGCCGCATCAGCGGGCGGTACCCACTGAAACTGATCCCACAACAACAGACATGGCGGGGCTTCCCCTACCTCTGATTTACCCACTGTCACAAGTGCAGCATCGAAGTCGTGATGAATCTGAGCGATTTTTATCAGCAAAAAAGTCAGCAAACATGTCACAGCGGGCACTGGAAGATTCCAGTTCCATGCGGAGAGAGGCTAGACTGACCAGCCTCTGCACCCTCTGGAAAAGCTCCGCTGGACGTGACTTTGCTGATGCAATGAGGGCAGCAAAGAACTCTTTCTTTGCTGCCCACACCACAACAGCATATGCTCTTAAACTAGCGTTATGCTGCAATCAGTCAGCTTCAGTGCGAGTCCGGCGCCACCATCACTCCAACCGCCGCCCATCCTGCTTCATCCAGCGCAGGTCCTACATGAACCATGGCGACCCCTGCCGTTGGCATTCTGGGAGCGGACGACTGGGAGGTCATCGAGTGAACGATCATCAAGATCGGGAGGCAATTCCCCAAGAGCATTCCGGAACCTTTCTGGTTCCATAGGTTTCCCAGGGAGGACCCAACGAACTGGTCGTACACCTTTATGGGGGCAGACATGCAGAGGAGGTAATGATCCGTCCATGACAGGGGTAAAACTACTACATCCCCCACCACCGGTTCCCCCACCTCAAGGCCTGAGCAGAACATCAGGTCAAGGGTATGTCCCCCCTCGTGTGTCGGGCCCCTAATCCTCTGAGACAGTCCCATGGTTGTCATGGCATCCATGAACTCATGCTCTGCTTCCCCAAGGTTGGCATCGGCGTGGATGTTGAAGTCCCCCAGGACCAAGGTCCTCGGGGACTGCAAAACCACCTCCGATACCAATTCCGCTAGAGCATGATGCTGCCGTACAGGTAGGTGTGTGGTATGTCAGCAGCAGCCCTAAGCTGTCTCCCGCCAAATCGATCACAAGATGGACCCCCTCCATGCCCAAGATAGTCTGCATAGAATACCGCCTCACAGACCAAGTGTCATTAAAAACAACAGCTACAACACCTCCGTGCCCCTGTGATCTGGGCTGGTGCTGTACAGAGTACCCGGCTGGAACCAGGTCAGCCAGTATTGGCCCTGACTCATTGTCCGGCCAGGTGTCTGTAATACACACGAGGTCGGCCAGTTGATCCAAGATCAACTCTCGGATTGGTGTTGATTTATTACTGACCGACCTCGCTTTTAACAGCAACAGAACCAGATCCCCGATCTTGATCCCTGCATTATTTGCCTGAGGGCCTATGCAAGGGAGAGGAATTAAATACCTGTTTCTTCCCACCATTGTTCTCTGCCTCCCAGAAGGACCATAATTACCCAGGCCCATCACGATTCCAATGACTGTGGACACCCCCCGGCCCCTCCCCCCCCGGGGGGGCTATCCAGCCGGACCCCAAAGGAAAAACCCTTCCTCCTCCCCCCCCCCCCCCAGCTCTCACAGGGAGGCCAAAACCTCCCACCCTTGTTGGGTTGAACCTCCCCTCACACTGGGGGGGCGGGGGGGACAGGACATCCCCAACCCAGTCCCCCTCTCCCCCACATATTCAGGGAAGGAGTCCATTCCCCTCAATGCTCACCCATCCACCCCATCTCCATATACCCTAAGCCAAACTGCCCTATAAACCCAGCCACCCCTAGCCTCTTTTCACCAGCTGTGTTACGTTGGTTTCTATAGAGAAATGTTGTTTAAAATATTTAATGAATAATTGTAAGCTACGAATTCACTGGTGTTAGAATCATATAAAGAACATATATATATAAATACTATGTTTTATTCATTGATTCCAATGTTAACAGGATGCAGGAGGGATTCCGTTATGATCAAGTTACTGAGGTACAGAGGCTTGGGGCCTATCTCTACTGGGTCTCCCACTGGGTATCTGGTTGTATTTGTAAGCTCTTCTGAAACATCTTTCTCTGTCCGGTACAGTATTACGCTCCTGGCAATCAGCAAACAACAGCTACTCTGACTTGGGAATGAAATGCTACAGTAGAAATTTAGAAATTGTTCAAGTCACTGAGTTTTTGTTTTCCTGTTGATATTGGGACCAGTGCCTTTTAGTCGCCGATGAACACACGTGTTACTTTGTGTTGATGTTTCAGTATGTGTAATCTCTCTCTCTCTCTCGGGAGGAGATGAATCTGTCTTGAGTTAGAGAGACACTTTAACTTGACAAACAGGGAACTACTTTTTTATCTTAAATTTGCTACCCAAAAGATTCTAATATAGATTTCTATTTCTATTTAGATCGAACCTGCTGAGAGGACATTGCTTATTAAAGGTATTTGAAAAACAATATTTTCTTAGCGTTCCTTCTATGCCAGGTTCTTTTCTTGTAGCTCAGGTTTTGAGGAGTGTAAAAAAAACAACAGTGGCTTGCTTTGAAGATGAGCCTATTCTATGTTACAACGACTGATACAAGCAAAACATTCGATGACATTTCCTCCCCTCCCGATAATTAAACCACCAGGACAACACATGGTAAAGTAATTAAAAGGAAGTGAAATGTAGAAGTCGGCAATTAGATTTTTTGGGGGTGGGAATCAAATCAGTGGAATGGCTGTAAATCTTCATTAGGAAGAAAGTTTAGTATTGGGGCAGTGGCCAAACTGTGGCTGCTGGGTTGAATGGTGGGGGTTTGCTCCTGGTGCCACTTTCTGGCCTGTCTGTTGGCGGGGCTCCCCCCCCCGATTTCTCACGCTCTCACCATGCCAGCTGAGCCCTATTATCACTAGCATCTGGGCCCAGCTGAGGTACCTGTATAACTAAGCTGTTCTCCCATTGGTCCTTGGGACAACTAGTTGAGTCTTAAAAGCCAGACCATGGCCTGGGCCTCTCTCAGCAGCTCAACAGCTCTAGCTGGCCACATCACTTGCTTGGGCTCATGCGCTCTGCAATCCCTAGCCGCTTTCCACCTGGCCCCTACCTTTGCATCTGCTCTTTCTCTCTCTTCTCACTTTGCCCTTTGGACTGATCTCCCAGCTTGACTCTGCGAGAACTCTGTATTTGCCTGGCTGCCTCTTGAATGACACTCACTCTGGCCCTTGCCTTGGACCTGACTACACCCAGTACTTCCTCCCCCTGGCAATGATGCCCGCACCCGGACAGAGTTCCTGGTTGACCTTGATCACTTGACTTCACCTGATCTGTGGAGACTTATATCGAATCAGGAAAAAATAAATTCAATCAAGCACACTTAATGTGGTTTAAATGTTAGTCAGACAAATTCAAAGCTTTACTTGGAATTACTTGTAACTATTATAAATTTCTCTTACATTGTTTAAATTTTAAGGGGGAAAACCGAAAGCACTGGAGACTGATAACATACTAATTTTGGCATTCCCAATACAGCATGCCCAAAGAGCTGTACGTGATATGCCACTGTCTGCTGATTTACTTCCAACAGAGTTGAACTATTCACTGAGGGCGCCTTCAGTTTCACTGTCAATGGCCCTGATCACATGCCCTGCAGATCCTGCATGCGCGCGCATCCAAATTGCCAGCATATTGTGCTGCGCGCATGCGCTCGCTTCTGGTTCCCACAAACACAGATTTATTTGACCATATACAACAGGTCCAACTCAAGCTAACCGATCGTCTGAGGGCAGCAAAGGCAGCTTACAAAATCCAAGCAGATGGGACATGACAGTCCCCACCCATCCTGAAGGAAAGCAACATGGTGTGGTTACTCAGCCGCACACTCCGATCAGTGCAGCCAAGCTGGACTGAGAGTATGTAGGCCTGTATGTTATAGATAAATCGATCAATCCTGTCACTGTTTGACTTCCATCTAGCTGCAACCATGAAAGTACACCCAGTTTTTCACATCTCCCTCTTGAAACCCTATCGCGCCAACCCCTTCCCAGTCCCAGGTTGACAACCAGAACCCCCCGCTTCAGTCCCAGTTAAAGGACTCAGTGAGTATGAAGTGCATGACATCCTGGATTTGAACGTACAATGAGGCTGTCTCCTTTATCTCATTGACTGGAAGGGGTTCAGCCTAGAGGAGCATTCATGGGAACCAGCCTCCAATGTACATACCCCCGCGCTTGTGAAGGCCTTCTACCACTGCTGCTCGAACAAACAGTCCTCCAAAGGGTGGCTGTGAGGTGGGGGCTACTGTCAGGGTCCAGCCTGGAAGCCTTGGCTTCTGGGTTGAGTAGCGGAGGTTTTCTTCCCGTGCCACCTCCTGGCCTGCCTGTTGGTGGGCCTCTCATTTTGTCGGTTAGGGCTCCTCCCCACAAGCCTTCACCACGCCAGCTGAGCCCTATTATTGCTAGAAATGGGGCCCGCTGAGGTATCCGTTACAGGTACCTGTTCTCGCATTGGTCCTTGGGACACCTAGCTGGGTCTTAAAAGCCAAACTATGCCCTGGGTCTCTCAGAACAACTCAACATTTCTAGCTGACCACATTGCTCGCTCGGAATAACACTCTCTGCCTAGCCCCTTTCCACTTCCGCTTTCTCCTCCCTTTGCCCTTCAGACTGATCTCTCAGCTTGACTCTGCGTGGACTTTATATTTGCCTGGCTACCCCTTGAATGATGCTTGCTGACTGACCCTTGCCTTGGACCTGACTTACACCCAGTACTTTCTCCCCCCGCCAGCGTCGCCTGCTCCTGGACAGAGTTACTAGTTTTATTTATTTGTATTTCTTTCTTAAAACGTTTGATATCCCTCCCCTACTGCCAAAGGTAGCTCAGTGCAGCTTACAATGTATAAATATAAAAATATACATTTAAAAAAATTCACAAGCAACATAAACATAAAACAATTAAAAAGGGGGGAGGTGCCAGTGCAGAGAATGGAGCACTGGTGTAATGTGCTCCCAGCGGCCCGTTCCCATAAGGAGATGGGTTGTTACATTCTGCACCAGCTGCAGTCTACAAACCGTCACCATGAGAAGCCCTATGTAGTTGACCCCGGCATTACTTGATTTCATCCAATCCTGTGTGGACTTACTGCTGTGGGTTTGATCCTGCATAGACTCATCATGGCTGTCCCAAATCTGTGGGAACTTACCTCTGCGGGTCTGATCCTGCAATGACTCGCCACAGCCAACCCGGTCCTGCAAGTACACCCATTGCAAGCCTGACCCAGCAGTGACCCCTCCCTAGAGAGGTAGTGCAGAACAGACTTACTACGAGAAGCCATGCCATCCACGCCCTTACTGCCCCTGACATTAAAATAACGAAAAGTATAACTGGAGAGAGTTTAAAGTAATTTATACTTCCATATTTATCATTCCTTTCTAGTAAACATAAAGATCAGTTGTGAAGTTCCCAAGTGTAAGAAGTTATGATAATTAGGAAATGCTCAACTTGCTTGGGTCTCTTGCTGAATCCAAAATTGGCCTTCACTTTAAAAGAGCAGTCAGGATTAATGTAAAAACCTAATTTTCTCTCCGTCCTGTACTCCTAAAGTACCACCGATGTTGGGAAATGGTTAAGAGAACAGTAGCGGGTAATTGTACGGCTTCTCAAAAAGGATGATATGATAGAGAAAGATGTCTGCCAAAGTGTGTCATTGTGCAGACGCACATCAGCTGTGCCAAGCATTCCATTGAGAATGAGGAGGAGGAATAATGGCTGGAAAATAACCTCTCGCATTGTGTGAACCTGAAAAGAGTGTTTGGATAATTTGGGCACCGGCACGAAAAGACGGAAAGCCGTTATGTGAGGCATTTTGTTTAAAAGAGATTTTGAACATTCCAAATGATTGTGTGATCTCTGATATTAGTCATCCGGGCGCTGTGATATAATTGTGGGGAGGTTGCAGGTAATGAGTCTTTGAAAGCTGCTCATTTCATGTTTTTTTCCCCCACAAAGCAGTTTTGGTCAGGTGGTAAAATAATCACTCCGATGTGCAACTATGCTTAGCTGCCTCATTTCTACAAAATAGTTTAAAATTCCTTAGTACATTCAAGTTTTTTTTTCTCCACAATGTTGCACATAATGATCTCTTGCACAACCATTTGGTACAGGATTCCATGCATATGGGTTTCAGTTTGGATGAGATTAAGAAAATTATGGAAAAGAAACAGCAAATATCTGGAGAACATTATAAATCAGTTGAAGTTCTAGTTGGAGATTTAATAAACGCTCAAAGAGAGAATGCACAGGAAGATGTATCCGGTGGCAGTGCACTGCAGAAAGGTGCTCATTCCAAATTACAGAACATATCTTGTAGATTGTAGGACAGTTCTGTATTAGCTCAGTACACAGTTGTTTCCACGTGTGTTGATTCCAGTCAGCAATATATAGTTGGATGGAGTTCCTTGGAGTAATCGTATGCATAACAACTTAAATAAAACATTTTAAAAAACCCTGAACATCTCAAACTGTTCTTTTTAGATTATTCTGCTTCCTACCACAAAATAACTAACACTTAAGGCTTCTGTACATGGTTTTTTCATAGTGTTAATTAACACATGCTAATTAATGATATTAACATCCCCTCTCCCAAACGTGGACACACTTTCCCTGGTTGCATAAGACCAAATAAATGCCAATTCTATGTAGAGGGAATCCTCTGCTGCCTGTACTTACTGGGTTGATGGCCATTCTGAGCTAGGTTGGCCATGAATTTGGCCCTTCATATAGACTGTGATCTTTTGTGTTTGAATAGTTTTATAGCTGTGAATGGCACTTTACCCAGTCAGCAATATCCTATACTGGTGGCACACAATAATTCCTCTTTCCCTGCTAGCCCATGGGAACAAGTTTGGGAGTGAGGGTGTCAGCTGTCTATAAGAGGCCTATGTGAAAAATGCTTCCTAAGGGAATGTGCAAGTGTCTGAAGATGTCCCTGATCTTCATATCTAGGGTTCTGATCTCCCTATTTACTCCAGTGCAAGGAACATATCATGATGTAGAGAACCGCAGCTTGGCACGGTTTGCTTTACCTCTTAGAGCCATTTTATAGCAAGTATGTTTAGTCTGCATAGAGAAATTTAAAAGGGAAACTGCTGTTAACTTGTCCTGTATTTCTTTTTTTTCCCCACCAGATCTCAGTACTGAAGAGAAGTTAAGACGCTTACAAGAGGAAAAGCTTTGCAAAATCTGTATGGATAAAAACATCTCAGTAGTTCTTATTCCTTGTGGGCATCTAGTTGTTTGTATGGACTGTGGCGAAGCAGTTGATAAATGTCCTGTGTGTTGTGCGGTTATTGCAAAAAGACAGAAAATTTTTATGTACTAACCAGGTTGTAAAAATATATTATACAAATAATGCAGTTTGTACAAATATTTCCTGTTTGCTTGCAATCGGTGTCATTTAATAACAAACAGGTTGGATGCTCAATGTAATCACACAGAAATGTAACGAAAGAGTAAATCTGAGATAATGTAAACAATGACATTTGAATGAGTGTGCTGATGGTTTCGGAGTTGATTGTCAGAAGCTGCTAGATGTGTGTGGGTAGAGTGTTTTATTTGTCAGTCCCCTGCAATCCAGTGGTAGGTAAAGTGACAGTCTAGAATACCTTCGTTACTAAATCGTTATTTATATAGAATATGATCTTGTTTTAATAATTTACAGTAAAGTACATAAGTATATTTATTATTCATCCTTATAAAATGGCTCAGGCAAACTCACTGACTACTTGCTCTGCTGTTAATAGAATATAATGGTCAATAGCCTATACATTGGCACTTGGGGGGTTAACACTACATGTCTCCCGGCCAGCTTTTGGGAAGAGTATATGACCTGAAAAGTAGAGGTCACAAAAATACAGAAATGTGCCCATTAAAAATATATATATATATATATATAATACAACAAATTCTGAGCAACCTCTTTCCCTAAGCTAGAATAGTAAAGGTTAAATGCCATTTTGGGGGATGGTTTGTGGATTTCAAGCTGATGGTATTTTAAAGAGTAATATCTAAAAATGTCTGCAATTTTAAAAAAATGTAGTTAATTTTAATGATCTCATCTCAAGCAGGGGTAAGTCCATTCCTTAGTCAGTGAAACAATCAGTTGCACAGTTTACTTCTCCCCATAAGGAAAATGGTTTGTCATCTACAATAGGCCAACCTTTACCTAACACACTCGTGTTGTTTTTTTTAATTTGAACATGAACAAAAATGTGTCAACATGATTGTCCCTGTGTTTTTCCAGATAGTTGCCCCCTTTTCAAACATAATTTGGTTTTTGTCTTGATCGTTATTGTTTATAGTTTTTTTAAAATAAGTGGCTCTTATCCTTTGACCTCCTTTCAGTCTGCTGTATTTTTGTCATTTACACATAATAAAATTCACAATTTTTAATTCTCCAACTAAGTCCATCATAAGTCTAGTATTTTCAGACATTCTGGATTTCCCCCCCTCCTTCTGTCAACTGGTTTCCTGGCTGTGGCTTATGTCCTGTCACATATAGGCAAGGTCCTGTTGAAGCAAGTCAATAGAAATGAAAACACTTTAGCAAGAAATAACTGTTTTGATTCCCCCCCCTTCAGCAAACTGACATCTTCAAAATGAATAGAAATTTCTAAGCTATAAAACTACCCTTTAATGAATTACAATCAATTTTTATCGCCACCTATGAGGGTTTTTGTGGAGAATGCTTGATGATATTGCAAATACCAGTTATGTTATAACTTCATCTAACTTTTGTGATGAGACCTACACTTTTTAATGTTTCTGCCATTCAAGACAGGTGATTTATTATAATGAATACCCAGTTCTGTTGCTTACAGAAAGTCACATGCTAAGGAATTGAGCCCCCGTTTCACCTTAGTGGAGTCTGAGGGTGTTCAGCATGTTTCTAACTTTGAGCCTTTTTCTCAGAGTAATTTCTTTGGGTGGGGTTAGGGGCTGGAAGAGGCATTCTATAATTACAAAATGTACAGAATAATTTAAAATGTTTATTATAATTTATCTTATGGAGGAATGCAGTATGTAAGACTGAGATTACACAGACACACACACCTTTTTGAATAGTAGTTTAGATGCTTGATAATACACCCTCCTGCTCTACAGGATCCTTTGAAAGAGAAGGACTCAACATCTGCTTGCAGACTAAAGACACTTTGTACAGGATTTTTAGACAGATTTTTTTCAAAGCATTACTCTTTCATTTTCTGGTTGGAGCGCCAAGCAAACTAAACTTGCCTTTAAAGGCTTAAAGAGAATCAGTTGTTTAAAAAACGAATGAATCTGTTCCTTACACTCTCTTTTCCCTCCAAGTCACTAAAGCTTTAGCACAACTCCGAACAATAGGAGAACTGGACAGATGGAAGTGAAACATTCTTGGCTTTAGGTGCCTCAGGACATTAAAGCCATTTGTGCTTTAAAATGTGTTCATTTCACATCAAATTAATTTTCTAACAAAAATCTTACTTTTCTTGAGGTTCTGACATTTGATTTTCCATGGCTGACAAGTTCTAGGGAGGAAACGGTTGTGCACAGGGATGTCGTTGTTGGGAGTTCATGGTTCATCATCCTTCCCAAGACCATTTGATAAAGCCATTTATACATGTTCCAAATGCGATACACTCTCAGGATATAACCAGATGCCTCTAGTAGATCACTGTTCATTCAAAGGAAGTTAGGTTTTAATTAATAGTGCTTAGATTTTAAAATCTAATTCTCAAAAGGTGCTTATAATAGAAATTTTGCTGTTTATAGAAACAGGTAAAAAGGCAGGATTAATACTTTTAAAACTATGGGATTAATTATGCGAATCCCTATGCGTGCACACAGATCTTGGGAGTATGATCAGACCTTTTAGGATACCCCCTGGTCCCTCAGGGTAACTGCTCAGTAGCGATTTTATGATGCCTGAATGGATCTCATATGAGGTAACCCTGGGATGATTGACAATACAGGTGTCCCAGAGATTTTGAATGGTGCGTGTGCCACAGATCACCTTGGGGTTTCCCCACACAAGTTCTGTTCATACATCATGAAAATAACCAACATGTGGTAACCCTGAGTCCACCCTATGGTGTTGCGGTGTGGGCAGGGGTGTTCCTATGATGTCTGAACACACACTGAATCACACGAGTCATTCCTTTGATCTCGTCTCAAAGGCTGGCTTCAGTCTGGCTCGTCCCATGCAAGTTACGCAAGTGCATTATATGCACAAATGCTTGTGGCTTCTATAATGCTTGTATCGAATGATCAAGTTGGAGATTCCCCTACTCGTGCACATACGGTATGCTGTGCTCAAGTGCTAGGAAACCCCTTTATGTAACTGAAAATGTCAGTGCCCTTATTTCTGTGCAGTTTCAGTTGTGACAATTCCGAGAGCACATTTGAGTTAGCTACTGAAATTCTCTCCAAAGTTAATGTCTATTCTTGGTGTTTGATCTGTTTTACCCTGTTTTCTTTACACATTCCCTCTCTGTTTTTTATGTGGAAAATCTGGTCAGGGTTCTGTGCTCTCTGTTTACCTCATTGTCTGTCTTAGTTGTTGTTTCTGCACTAGAATCCCTTTTATTCTCTTGATTACTTCGTTTTGGTATTTTTCCTATATCCTTTGACGGTTGATGACAATTTCTTTGGCTGTTTTCCAATGTACTTGAGATCCTGTGTTGCTGTCCGATTGCCTACAGCTCTGAGGCACAGCGGGCTGCAATCAACCTGCTTGCTTTTCTTCACAGATCCACTTTCTACAGCAACAGAAGCTAAAAGCCTTGGCCCCAATTCTAAAAACTCTCACATAAGGGTTTGTCTATTGGAGTCTCGGCTTTATTCCTCTGGAAGGCAGTTCCTTTTAAAGAGGGTGGCTCATCCCTTAAAAAATTACACACTTTATATTGAAACATCAATATGCCGATGATGTGCAGCTTTACTTCTCATTTTCGAGTAATCCAGGCCCGGCAGTCTCGGTGCTTACCCAGTCGGTGCTTGGCGGCTGTGGGGGACTGGATGAGGGCGAGCCGTCTGAGGCTGAATCCCGACAAGGCAGAGGTGATGCTGGTGGGGAGGGCTGAGGGGGTGGTGGCTCTCGTCATTGGCGGGGTCTGCCCCCCTTTGGCCACTCAGGTTCATAGTCTGGGGGTGCTCCTTGACCCACAGCTTCGCCTGGATTGTCAGGTGGAGGCTGTGGTGAAGTGAGCATTTCGCCAACTACATATGGTGTGATGGCTTCGGCCGTATGTCTCAGACTCGGATCTGGCCACCATCGTCCATGCTTTCGTTACCTCTCGACTGGACTACTGTAACACGCTCTACGTGGGGCTGCCCTTGACCGTCCGGAGGTTGCAGCTGGTGCAGAGTGCGGTGGCCCGTCTTGACGGGCGAGCCGCCATGAGCACATTACACCTGTGCTCAGCACTCTGCACTGGCTGCCTATTATCTTCCGGGCCCAATTCAAGGTGCTGGTTCTGACCTACAAAGCCCGAAATGGCTTGGGTCCTGGTTACCTGTGAGACCGCCTCAGACCCCGGGTTCCTTCGTGGGCCTTCATTTCATTTTTCATTTCGTATCCTGCACTTTCCCAGCCCAAAGGCGGCTCGAGGCGCCCTTTGGCCGGGGATGCCCAGTTTGAAGTCCCCCGGGTATGCCGGGTGGCGACGGCACAAAGGGCATTCTCGGTGGCTGCCCCTCGGCTGTGTAACTCCCTTCTGTTGGAGGCCCACGTATCCCCAGACCTCCCCTCTTTCCGTAGATGATGTAAGACCTGGCTGTTCCGCCGGGCCTTCGGGGGGTAGGTGGGGTGGGAGGGTTTTTTATTGTTGCTTGAAAGCTGCCCCCCTCCCCCTATTGTGTTAGAAATATCTATATTTTGAATTCCTGTAAAACTACCTACCTGATTGTGTATCTCTTTGAATTTATCCTAATTTGTAGAAATCAGTGGGCCATATCAGTACATACTTGTGTAGATATAGAAATGTACACCTCAGTCCTGAAACCAGAGACCTGTGTTCACTGCATTTTCCCCATTGGCAGCAATGGGGAAATCTTAGTGAACACACAGGTCCCTGCCCAGTACTTACAGGGAGACCCATTGTTCTCATTTGTGAGGAAGTGGTTTCAAGGCTGAGATCCACCAGCCACTTACTCTGAAATAGTCTCATTGAAGCCCTATGAGCGTCAGTGTGACTACACCAGAGGAAGGGGCCTGATTTTGTAATCTTTTGGACTGAACCATTTATTTGGCTGTGAATAATGAATGGTGACGCTTCATACAGAATATAGTTTTTCAGTTTCAATGAACACTCTGAGCAAAATCTATTCTAGTATACTGACACCTAACAGATGGTTTATTTTTTTAAGTATTGTAATCTTGTAAAATATTCACAGAAATGTCTGGTGGCTCTAGTTTGATGTCATGTATAATTTTAAATAAATTGAGATTTTTCTTAATCACACAGGCTTTGATTCCCATGTACAAAGTAAGCCTTAAGAACATTAGTTGTGTCATACTGGGTCAAACCAATGCTCCATCGAACCCAACAATCCTGTCTGATAGTAGCCAATCTTGGTCACTTGGGAGAAGTCCCCAGTCAGGTCACAATGGGCAATCCATCTCTGTTGTCCACTCCCAGCTCCCAACGGTAAGATGTTACGTCCCCTAAACCTACTTTGCTAATAGCTGTTAATGAACCTACTCTCCCAAGAACTTAACGAGTCGTTTTTAAAACCCAGCTATACTACTGGCCTTGACCACAGCATCTGGCAAGATTTATCACTATTGCATTATGTTCTGCCACTGCTTCTGCTTTGCAGATCTGGTAGTAGAATTTGACTAATTTAAATAAATATCGTAAGTGTAAGTTACATAAAATAATTTGCTAGGAAGCAGCAAAGTAGTACTTGTCCAAAAGAGGCAAATCCTACAGGTGTTAATTGCACTAATCTTGTTGACTTCGAATGGACTATTTATTTCTAAGACCTGTAGAGTTTGGCTCATGGAGAGCAGGCAGTGACTTTTAAGGTGACTACGGGGACTACGTAGTTATCGGCCTTCTCTGCTGGAAAACTGAATTTATTAATATTTTCTACCTTGTGTTCTAATAAAGGAAGTTTTCATTTTCCATTTTTGTGACCTATCCTAGCAAAATAAATAGTTTAACCATTCTGTTCTTATAAAATTCTGCATCTGTGGGGAGATTATCAAAGGGCAATTAGACAACTAATTCCATAACACTCTCACCTTTATATTTCTTTTTTACTTACAAACAAACAAAAAAAACAACCTGAAAAACTCCCCCCACACTTGAACAGCAATGGCAGTGGGCTGTCAGATTTTTCTTGAAATGACTCATTTTAACATTTGCCAGCAAAGTTAATATTTGTATCCCACCCTTTCCTTTAGGTCAACAGTGGCTCATGTTACAACTTTAATGTTAATCTGCACATGAACCCTGTGAAGGGAAGGGGTGAGAGATCTGTGACTGGGCCAAGGTCACCCAGTAAGTTTATGACTAAGGCGAGTCTTGAACTGGGGGCCTCCCCCTATCTCCTGGGCCTAATACTATGCTCTTAACCAGTACACCACATTGGCTCTCCGCTCTCCATTTCTTCTGCTGTCTTGCCAAGGCAAGGTGCTCCATTCGCCTCCTCAGAAGGTCGGGCCAGTGGCCGTCTCTTGGGAGAGGTGGGCTGAACAGACCCTAGGATGTTTTGGAATTATAGGGTGTGTGAACTAGGTCGGGGCCGTGGCCCCTTCACACAGTCGCTTCTAAGGCCTGTTGTCTTGCACGTACTTTGGATTCTGAAAAATAAACCAAGCCAATTGTCAAAATGAAGATATAAACATAATACTGAAGGTATTCCATTTTAAACTTCCACCAAGTTATTTTTTTAAAGGCCCATTGATTGGAAGGCATTACTAGGAAAAATAAATATATATATAAATCAAACATGAACTATTGTTCTATAAATAATGCTGTCTTGACGTATAGACAATATTCAACCTAAACACAGATTTCCAAATGCGATATTCACTTATTCCACAGGTTAAGAGGAAGAACTCCAAAGCTTTACTTCTACATCTTTTCTTTGGTTATATTTTTACACGTACTTTACTTTTCATGACAGTTGAAGTATCGTCGTTTATTCTGGGCCTGATCCAGCGTTCAGGAAGTAAGTTTGGCTTAATTGTAAAAGGCCTTCTACTTTAAGGATTGGCACTAAAGCAGTGACAGTAATAAACAGGACAATCCTATGATTTTATATAATCTAATTGTTGAATGGTCCTGCAGCTGGCGGACAAAAGTCTTCCAGCTACAGTCCAAATTCCCAGAATATTCCTATTGTCTTTGCGCATTTATTTTTAAAACAAAATGTGAGAGAGCTATAAAATTGGAATTTGTTCTCCTAAGGAAAAAGTGTTCTATTTTCCCCCCTCGTTTTTGTTAAGCTGTGGAAATCATGATTTCTACTTCAGAATCTGTTTTCAAAGTGACTACTCGTCTGTAGGGTTGCAAAGGTAACTTCATAGATCCAAATGTGTCACTGATAGTGGTATCTTTCATGTTTTTGTGGTTTTCAAAATATACACCTACCTCATATCATTCAGACCCTGTGGACTTTATACTGCTGTCTGATATGGCATTTTCCCAAGAGGGTGACAAATCCACTAATTCAATGTAACAAGGTACCTACATTTTTATTTTTTGCCTCCCTGTTGTTTGTACCTGGTCAGAATTCCCTCGTTTCCCAGCTTTTCTGCAGAAAGTTGAATTGCAGCTTATACTTCCCATACAGTTCCACAAAGCCATGCAGCAGCAGGTCAGAGAGTAAGATATGCAACTGAATGGAAAAAAACAGAAGTGTAGAGGGGATTGCCCATGCACAGGCCCGGACTTAGGCGTCCGGCGCCCTCTGGGCCTTGGGCAGCGTTTTCCGGAAGGCGGCAATCCTGGCTGCTCCATTGTGGTTTTTTCCCTCCCTGCATGGCCAGGAAGCCTGCTGCCTGGGTCCCCATTCTTCATCTGCCTCTGCCTGCTGGTAGTGCTGCAGCAGCCCCCAGACGGAGATAAAGCTGTTTGTTTACAAACAACTCCTCCCCATGTGAAGGTTGTCGCCTTGTAAAGAAGGTTCTTCGAGATGGCTCCAAACATTCTCACAACTGGGTTGGCCATGGCAATGCCACGGAGTAGGAGCAGTATTACTGCTTGTGGCACATGTTTGTGTGCTTTTACGATGGATGTTCATTACGTGGGTAAGTACAGTTGGGGTGCACTATTTTAAAACAAGTACTTTGAAAAAAAATGCTTTTGTCTTTTTTCTCTTCTTTTTTCCTTCCCCTCCCCTTTTATATATATAAAAAACCTCTTAACAGTTGTCCCTCTCCCTGTTCTTTTGGGTAGGAATAAAAGTGTTTTCATGGTATTGTTTTCCTGTGCGAATAGCTTGTGGTCCTTAAACACTTGGATAAATTGTTGGGGGGGGGGGGGGTGTTGTTTACCCAAATGAATTAAGGTTTTAACAGAACCAGCTTCCCCCAAGAAGAGCTTCTGTCATTGTTTTACTACCAGGCTCTGGAAGATGCTCTTGGCGTTAGCAGAGACCTTACAACAGCAGAGCTGTCTCTATTTTCTTTAGAGGGACAAACTGTCAGATCCAAACTGCTTGATGTGGGGTGTGGTGATGGCATGCTCATATTCAAATAATAGCCCATGCACAAAATTCCTAAGTCCGGCCCTGCCCATACATCTTGGAAGCAGTCAGAGCCTAGGAGACTTAATGAAGTCAGCTAAGGTCCCCACTTTGCTGAATGACTGGGTGACAGAGGAGGAGACTCTACACCACCTCCTTCAGAATATCATTTGTGTTTTAATTAGTATTTCATCTCTGCCTAGTTATGTGTGTGTTATAGTGATAGGGGAGTGGAAGGTGCATTGTTGAACAATTTAGTCCTTATGTGATTAGTGATTAGATAATGTGATGGCAGATTGCTATAGACAATAAATTATCAACAAAATAATCCCAAAGGACAAATAAAATAATACAACAGAAAAGAGCATTTCCTAGTCCTTGTGTCAAACGGTAGCTGGGGGCCTTCGGACAACTCAACACAGAGAGCAGCAGGCACAGCTGCTGCCCTCGCTCCTCCTTGTGTCCTACCCTGCCTGGGCTTGCACCATACCAGTCACGCCTGCTCTTTGTTGCAAGAGTTTGCATTCTGACATTTTAATTGTTTCTACATTCCTTCCCTCCTCGTTTCCACGGATAGGTGCCCTGTTATTAGGCAGATTTTTGATCACTGATTTGTCCCCACCAGGCATGCAGTGGGGATCCCGTGAGGGAGAAATCTGTATTCCCCTCCTGCAGCAATTGAGGCTGATTAATACGTAGATTAATCGCTACATACAATATGTTAAATGCAAGAGATGGGATTTAGCTCAAATGTCAAACCTTACTTTTCCGGCTTAACCTTTGGGGTTTGACCTGCATTTACACTTGCCCTGAACCTTGCACACCTGCACAAATAAGGTGGGGGTAAAGTATTTTCCTGTACTAAGCATCTCATGTGAATGCAGCCTGAGCAACAGGATTTCTACCTGTTCTACAGCAGACCCCTGACCATTATATACTGAACCTTCATGCCCCCATCTCCAGTCTTTCAAACTTTGCTGAGATGTGCAAAAGGAAACTTGCCTACATGAGCTGCTTGGCAGCTCCAGAACACTGGGAGAAGAGTTGGATTTGCTATGACGAGCTGGAAGCTTTCCAGTGTCAGCCTGTCAGATGATGCCACTTTGGAGAGCAAGTTGGAATGAGCTGACACACTCATTCCAGCTCTGGAGATTGGAGAGGGAAGGAAGGGAACAAGTGGCCACACCAGGCTTTTAGCAAAAAGCACAAGATACAAAGGGTCACCATCTGCCATTTTCAGGGACACCTGTTTACTGAATATTCCCCATTGTCACCAATGGAGGAAATACAGCGAACATGGCTCCCTGACCATTTCGTCCATCTCGTTATCAAGGTTGAATTGTATTCCATGGGGATGTTTACAGTAATGCTGCTGTAGTTCTGGATGTGGCAAAGGGCTTCAGTGCTGTAACGAACTTTCAAGGGCACCAACAGCACTTAAGATAAAATGAATGTGAGAAAAACATCCCCTTTTTTCCTTTTCTGATTTGAAAGGCTAAGCAAAGACACGTTGAGAACTACTGTATCCACTTCAACTACTCTATTCCATGTGTTAAGCTTTCTACACAATGCGAACAATTTAAATCTCAAATGCAATTACCAAACCTTCGCATTTGTAAAACTAACACCTCGCCTACCTCTGTTAAAAAATTAAAGAAAAGCACTCAATTAATACCCCTCTGCCCCGCACGCCTGCAACTCCCTCCCTGCCCCCATCCACCTTGCCCCCACCCTCCACACCTTCCAATCCCTCCTCAAAACCCACCTCTTCTGCTCAGCCCTTCCTAACTCCTGCTAATCATCCCCACCTGTTATCTGCAAACTCCCAATTTACTGTAACCAAGCCAAGAACGTGTACCTGAGTTCTCAGATCCTCATGAATGCTGCATCCCTTGTCTCTCCCTCTATTCCCCCTTCCCCGTCTTTAGATTGTAAGCTCTCGGCAGGGACGGTGTCTATCTTATTCTCTGTAAAGCACCAGGTACATTCCTTGTGCTATATAAACACTTATAATAAAATATAATAATAATAATAATAATAAACCTTGGTTTGGGAATTAGTCCTTTTAAGTACTGCTAGTCCTTTCAGGGACTCCTGGCTTCCTCTACCTCTATTTATCAATACTAGTCACAATTTTGTGGCTCAGGAATTTTTATTTTATTTTTCCTTGTCACATTGCCTGTCAGTTATATTTGCTACCTCTGAAATGTATTCTTGTTATTAATATTATACATATAGTGTCAGCAATGTGGCTAGCACTGAACACTATTGATTAGAGACAGGTTCCTGCCCCCAAGGGGCTCACATGGACAAGGAAGGGAAGGCGAGAACTTTGAGAGAGACAGGTGCTTAGCTTAGTTACAAGAGAGCAGGAAGGATCCTGGAGGATAAGATGGTATAAGGGGAAGCTTCACTAAGTAATCTTTTGAAGGAGCTCATGAAAGCCTGGTGGAAGAAGGAGGAATTTCCCTTCAAGTTTTAAAGCACAAGGTAATGGAGCAGATTTGGTCTCAAAGATTAAGAAATGGAACTCACCTGAGCCCCACTTCACCCATTCCAGAGCCTGTCACTGGGGCGCCCAAAATAAGTGGCTTGGGAGAGGTCATTTCAGGTCTGGGAACGCCTGTGATACTGACTGCTTGTGATCCAGGCCCTGAAGGATCATGCTGGAAGTACTATGAAATGGAGCGTGACATGCTAGACCCCAAAACAAGCAGCAGAGCAGTAGTAGGCTGGGATCCTGATAAGGGGATGATTTTCTTAACAGTCCCACTCCCTCTACATTTGACTGGAAATAGGATTCACTCGAGCTCTGCTGATTTATGTGTTTAGGGCTGCAGCCCAAGTCTGCAATTTTAGCTTACTCTTCAGCCTCTCCCAAGAAGCCAATTAACATTGGGGGGGGGGGGGGAGAGAATTCATATTTTCTCTATGGGGTTGGCTTAGCCATTAGCCCAAAGGAATAAGCAGGATCAGGGTCTAAATGTGCAGTTTTTTCACCATGCAGAAAGGAAAAACATTCCTCAAACAGCTAAAGTTTCTTTCCTAAAAAGAATTTAAATTTATCCTGCAGATATTTTTTTTAATACAAGTTGACTGCATTTGAACTCAACTGTTCTCTCAATAGACCAAGTACATGGAGCTAATGCTAATAATTTGGGTTTTATATACAGCTGACTCTGCTTCAGTGTTGGGCTTTTATCAGCTCTTGCAGTAGATTCTTATCATGTTCAAAGTTTCTGGTTTGAGCTTTTATCGGAGTTATTCTATCTCCGGCACAGTGATATGGCACCAGAATCCTAAGTGCATCCGAAACTGTATTTTCCTGGAGTGAAGCTTGTTTAACTGCAAAGTGGATATTTCCTCCGAAGTCAATGTCCTGCAGTTGCAAGGGGAACCCCAAAGCTGGGCAGAGGCAGAGGCTTTCCACAAGTCCTTGCAGTCTTTCCTTATTAAGGTAACATTCCTGAATAACAAAACCGAGCTCTCCTCATTTCCCTCTAAATTTAGATAAGAGTTTTTCACAGATTTAGTACCTATTAATTGACACTTTATTCACAACTTCTAGGCTGATCTTTGCAGGCTCATAATCGAGGTCAGCAACACCACCTTTGTTTGGAAGTTAAAAAACGGACGCAAAGTCATCAGCAACATTTAAATAACAGTGTGAGCAGAGTTCTAGGACTAGGTACTGACTGTATTATTTCAGTGTCTTCCAAAGAATTTCCACCACCATGTGCCATGCTTCTGCCTTGATTCACTCCTTTTCTTGAAAAACTTTTTGTCCAAACTATTTAAGCTGGGGGGGGTTTAAGCCTTAATATCTGCTCCTTTATGTTGCTTTGAGTTTGATCATCTCCATCCTCCCATAAAGTATTAGAGACAAAGGAGAGGAAAGAGAATAGCAAATGCCAAGTGGCTGACTGCATGTGGAGCAGTTAGACAAAAATATCATTTATGATTTATTTACTTCAAATTTATATTCCACCCTTCGCACTAAGGTTTAGCCAGCTTATAACATAAAAATGTTTTAACCCGCCCCTAGCTCTCCTCCCAAAGCTGAATCCCTACTGGCCAAACATTGCTTCGGAAAGATAACCAGGCTTAGACAACTCTGGAACGGGAAGGCGTTCCATCATTGCATCAGGCTTTAATACTTCTTGGTTAACTGTCAACTGCATGAAAAATCCTTTACTCGTCATTTGAAGTTGCAAAATGACCTCATCACTGATGGAAGCTTCCCCCCCCCCCCCGCATTCAGATACCTAAATAATGACGGTATTTACTCAGAAGAGTCAAAATTTTAAAAACTTTTCACTTTTCAGGGCCCTGGGTGGTGGTGGTGAGGGAGGCCTCTGGCCAGGCTGGTGACGACCAGCGAGGCCTAGACTCATGGGGCGGGGCTCGGTGAGGAGGGCGGGGCTCGGTGAGGGGGGCGGGCCATGGGCGAGTGAGCTGAGGCCTAGCTGGGGGGGGGGCGCTGGTGGTGGTGAGGCCTAGCACCATCAGCAACAGAGCTCACTGAAAATTGGAGGTTGGATGAACTTTTAAGGTTTCTAAATAATTTTCATTTGGATTATTTAAAAAATAATCACATCTGAATTCATAAAAAGGTTCAACAGAAAAATTCAGCTTTGAATATCCATGCCCTTCCATTTCTTTCTGATACTCTCTCTCTCCCCCAACCGCCTTTTCCTCTTGTCCATCCCACTCCTTCCATTCCACTAGAGGGAGAAAGGCAAAAGAAGAGGAAACAAACTATTATTTCCAGATTCTTAAAATCCTTAGGTTCATACTGGATAGAGCTTCCCTATCCTGCCATATGCTGAGCACTTTAGCCTGAATCAGTAAAACAAGTGTCATCTAACTCACTTTGATAGAACAACTCCTGGCTTTTCCTAGCTTGGCTTCCAGGGCTTGATTCTAAGGGTGCAGAGGCAGTGCTTAAACTCCAGGGGAGGATTATCAGGCCTCCCTTAGCTCCTGTGCGGGTACCCTCTTTCCCTTCTTAAAGGTCTTGAGGCAGAGGTCATGCCTCCCCCCACCCCCTGTAGTCTCTCTCTCTCTCTGGCCTGGTCCTGCTTTGTACAAAGTGGATTCAGCAGAGACCTAGATGAGATGGGGCAGTGTCCGTTTACTTCGGAGACATGTTCTGCTCTCATTCATCTCACTACGCTGCTTGTTTTTTGTCTCTTCAACCAAATTTAAACATCCATGTTAATATTTAACCACTGCTTAATTATTTCAATCTTGTAAGGTCCACCCTGCAGAAACTTCTCTCCCCCCCTATCCCGTAGAACAGAGATGCAAGAGTGGCTAGTATTCCCATACTGCGGCGAGTTACTTACAAGGACATTTTGGTTCCATGTGCAATTCCTGCGGCACCCTATACGGTAGGAGGAGTGACGGGCACAGACAGGGTATAGGGCTAAGCAGTGATGGGGAGCAGGAGGGACTGGCTCTTTTTATTGAGCAGCACTCCTCTGTCTCCCCTGCCCCTCTAATTCAAGTACTGCACAGAGGCCTGTTTTACTGGCGGGGACCCGTGTTCACGGTGTTTTCCCCATTGGTGGCAATAGCGAAGATGCAGTGAACGTGGGGCCCTGAACTTACTGGCCAGAAGCACTGAGTGAGTACGGTGGCTGGTCCAGTATGCGCCCAGGGCTCTGGGGCCAGTGGAGGCACCCTATGCACTCTGATTGCAGACGCTCCTGCCCAGTCAGTTTATCAGCTTGGAAATGGTGTCAGAGGATGGCTTAACTGCTTGTACGCATCCCTGCAGGGAATGGCGGGTGGGAGGGGGTCTGTGCACGTATGCAGTTGTGATCGTCATCTGCCCATTCAGAATTCCAGCCACACTCTGCATGGACAGCATCTTGCACATACACAGTATGGACCTCTTTGTGACCCGCAGCCACAATGATAGTTCCCTCTCCTCTCTTCCACAGGCGGTGTCCTTACGAGTGCTTGCCATGCACTTGCATGGCCTTATCACTATACTTATCTGGACTGGTGAGAGAGGGGCGATGTCTGAACCCTACTCCAACCTCAACCTGTCCTTTGCAATGGAGTCACATGCTTAAGGGTTGCAAAAAAAAAAGGGTGTGTGTGTAAAGAGGGAAGTGGCTAAATTTGCAGATCACACCAAATTATTCAAGGTAGCTAAGACTTGGGCAGACTGTGAGGAACTACAGAGTGACCTTGCATAAATAGGTGACTGGGCAATAAAATAGCAAATGAAATTCAGTGTTGAAAAGTGCAAGCTGATGCACATACGGAAAAATAATCCACTGTACATACACAATGCTAGGTTCTGTTCTGGGTGTAACCACTCGGGGAAGGTTCTTGGAGTCACTGTGGATAGTTCCTTGAAGACCTCGGCTCAGTGTGTGGCAGTAGTCAAAAGGCAAACTGAATGAAGCTGGCCTCTGAGGTGGTGTTGAGCTCCTCCACAACTTTGGTCCTGGGGGACTTCAACATTCATGCCAATGCCGGGCTTGTCGGGGCAGAGCGAGAATTCATGGCAACCATGGATTTGTCCTAGGTCATCTGCCCGACACACGTGGGGGGGGCATACCCTCGACCTGATCTTCGGTTCTGGCCTTGAGGCGGGGGGTCCAGTTGTGGGGGAGTTTAGAGCTGTGCCCTTGTCATGGACGGACCATTATCTCCTTCAGGCCAGTCTCTCAGCGCACCCCCTCCAGAGAGGAAAAGGACCAGTTAGGATGGTCTGCCCTTGGAGGCTGATAGAACCTCAGCAGTTCCAAGAGGTCCTGAGGGACTTAACCTGGGACCTGAATGGTCACTCTGTGGATGAGCTGGTCCAGCATTGGAACAGCGAGCTGGAGGAGGCCGTTGACAGGGTGGCTCCGAGACGTCCTCTGTCTCGTCACTGCAGGGCCCCTTGGTATACTGAGGGGCTGCGGGGGATGAAGCAAGTAGGCAGGAGGCTGGAGCGACGCTGGTGTCGGACTCGATCTGACTCCGACCGACTTCTCCATAGGGCCCATTTGTGGTCCTATGTTGAGGCTGTGAGGACAGCAATGAAAGAGTTCCTTGCTGTCCTCATAGCGTCTGCAAAGTCACGCCCGGCAGAGCTGTTTCGGGTGGTGCGGGGGCTGGTCAGTCCGACCTTCCTCCGCCTGAACGGGGACTTGTCCCAGGCCTGCTATGAGGAGTTTGTCACCTACTTTGCAGACAAGATCGCTCGGATTCAGAGCGACGTCAATGCTGGATAGGGGCAGTAGGTAGAGAGCGCGAGGGGATGGAGGCCCCGTCTAGTCCATCTTTGTGGGGGGGAGTTTCAGGAAGTGACGTCGGTCGATGCGGTGGATGTCTTGGGGTCTGTGAGAGCCACCTGTTGTGAACTTGATCCGTACCCGTCCTGGCTGGTGAAAGCCTCCAGGGAGACGCTGGGGACGGTGCTGGCGAGGGTGGTTAATGCATCCTTGCAGCAGGGGTGTGGTGCACCCCCTGCTGAAGAAACCATCGTTGGACATGGACGCACTCGCCAGCTACCGACCTGTCTCTAACCTCCCCTTTTTGGGGAATGTTATTGAATGGGTGGTGGCGATCCAGCTCCAAGCGCATCTAGACAGCATTGGTTTCCTGGACTCTTTTCAATCTGGGTTCCGCCCCGGCTATGGCACCGAGACGGCACTGGTGGCCTTGGTCGACGATCTCCGCCGAGAGATGGACGCAGGACGTTCGATATTTCTTGTCCTGTTAGATCTCTCGGCTGCTTTTGACACCGTGGACCATGGGCTGTTGTTGAGACAGCTGCATGACCTGGGGGGGCTGGACGGGACCGTTCTTGAATAGTTCCGCTCATTCCTCTCGGGGAGAAGCCAACGGGTAGTGCTGGGAGCTGAAACATCTTGCCCCCGCGTTTTGTCCTGCGGTGTTCTTCAGGGTTCTATTCTGTCTCCGTAATTATTTAATGTCTATATGCAGCCCTTGGGGGAGACCATGAGAGGGTTCGGGGTGCATTGTCACCAATATGCTGATGAAACTCAGCTGTGCCTCTCTTTTTCAACAGACGCAGGTCCTGCTGTCTCGTTACTTTCCCAATGCTTGGAGGCCGTGGTGGATTGATGTGGGCACGGGGAGCTACAATGGAGAGGCATTCTCGGTGGTCGGGCCGCGACTCTGGAACTCCCTTCCAGAGGAAGCCCACCTGGCCCCAGGTCTGCTGGAATTTTGCTG
>QEPC01011901.1:4985201-5008298 GCA_003113815.1 Sphenodon punctatus | reverse complement strand
ATAACACCTGTGCTCCGGGCTCTGCACTGGTTGCCGATAGCGTGCCGAGCCAGGTATCTGGTGCGGAGGTTGCGTCCGTATGTCTCTGGCTCGGACCTGGCCTCCCTTGTCCATGCCTTCGTCACCTAGAGGCTGGACTACTGCAATGTGCTCTACGTGGGGCTGCCCTTGTTCCTGGTTCGGAGGCTGCAGTTAGTGCAGAATGCAGCGGCCCGCCTTCTTTCAGGGACGGGTCGCCGGGACCACATAACACCTGTGGTCTGGGCTCTGCACTGGTTGCCAATAGCATGCCGAGCCAGGTTGAAGGTATTAGTATGAATCCCTTCACGGTCTCGGTCCCTCATACCTCAGGGATCGCCTCCCCCTCCGCGCCCCAGAGCGGCTCCTTCGGTCTGCCCGGGGGTGCCTTCTTGAAGGTCCCCCGTATTAAGCGGGGGGCCACAATGGAGAGGGCATTCTCGGTGGCCGGGCCGCGTCTTTGGAATTCCTTCGCAGAGGAAGCTCGCCTGGCCCCAAGCCTCTTAACATTCCGGCGAGCTTGTAAAACCTGGCTGTTCGCCCAGGCCTTGTGGGAGGGTGGGTTAGTGGGGTTTTATCCCCCTACCCTTAATTTTTGTTATAATCTTGTCTTTCCGTTTTAATTGTTGAGATTTTTATGATGTTTTAAATATTTTAAATATTGTTTTATATATGAGATATGTAAGCCGCCCCAAGCTGTTTGCAGGAGGGGCGGGGTATAAATATATTAAATAAATAAAAATAAATAAAAATGCTAGGCATTACTGAAAAAGGAATAGAAAATAAAAGTGAAAGTATAATGCCACTATATAAATCTTGGGTATGACTCCACCTTAAATATTGTGTGCAGTTCTGGTCACCCCATCTCAGGAAAGATATAGTAGAATTGGAAAAAGTTTGGAGAAGAGAAGATTGGTCACCTACCTTGGTGAATTCTCTTTCTCCCCTGATCTCCAACTAATCCTCTGCATGGGTAGCTTTCCCTTGACGGCCAGGAGGCAGAAGTCCTCTAATTTTTACTGCACATGCGTGCTCTTTAGTTACCCTGCTGCTATCTCCAGTCTGTCCCACAGCTAAGGACCAGGCGTATGCGTTCTTCTGGTAGTCCACCAGTCCGTAACTTAAAAACACTGCTTTCCCTCCTACAAGGTAAGGTGCAGTTTAGAAGAATTTCTACTTTTAATCTTAACTAACAGAACTGAAAAGACACAGAAACTCCAGAGGCGGTCTGCGACTGTTTTCGATGAGAGATTGTTCCATTGCCTCTCCCTAAGTAGATACATCTCCCTACCCTCATCTTTTTTGCTGTTTGGTAGGGTGGGTCGGAGGATTAGTCGGAGATCAGGGGAGAAAGAGAATTCACCAAGGTAGGTGACCAATCTTCTCTTCTTCCCCTGTCTCCTCCTAATCCTCCACATGAGATGTACCCGAGCAGCAATAACTGGCCCTACAGGTGGGAACAAACAGCACTGGGAACGTCCAGCACCGCCTGTAGCACCCGTCTACCAAATGCCATCTCCGCTGACCTGTACACATCCAACTAATGTTTCACAAAGGTGTGGATGGACGCCTTACGTATCTCCTCATATGAGGCTCTAGCCATAAAAGCATATGAAGTCGCTGCACTTCGTACTGAGTGTGTCCAAATCCCCATTGGGGGAATCTTCCCTTTTGCTTTGTATGCCTCTACTATCGCCTGCTTGACCCATTTAGAAAGCAGAGACTTAGAGGCCTTTGTACCCCACAGCCTTGTCTGATATTTACGAACATAACCGTGGACTTCCTGAACCCAACTGTCCTCCTCAGGCAGACCTTCAGGGCCCTTCACACATCTAAGGTGTGCCACACCCTTTCTTTCGGGGGCGAGGGCGGAAGTAAGTAAGTACTATTTCCTGGTTTCTGTGGAACAGGGAATTGATCTTGGGGATAAATGCCTGATCCAACCTCAGGACCACAGCCTGATCCTGAAAAAGACAACGATTTTCCTCTACTGATAGAGCCCCCAACTCAGACACTCGTCTTGTGGAGGTGACTGCTACTAAAAATACTACCTTGAGGGTCAGGAAGTATAGGGATACGCGTTTCATAGGCTCGAACGGAGCCCTAGTAAGGGCATCCAATACCAGGTTTGGATCCCATGATGGGGATCTGTGCACCACTGGAGGTGAAATGATCCTAGCCACCCTGAGAAACCTTTTAACTTGTCTGTGAGAAGAAATGGGCCTGTTGGCAATCGCCCTGAAAACTGAGTCTAAGGCTGCAGTTTGTCTTGCCAATGTGTTGGACTTCAGCCCCTTATCGAGACCCTGCTGTAAGAATTCCAAAACAACCGGAATGCCTGCTTTGGCAGGGTCCAACTCTTTATCTGTACACCCGTCTCGTAGCCGGTCTCCTTGCTTGCTGCAGAGTATTAAGGACTGCTTCGGAATATCCTTTCTTTCTCATCACCCTGCGCTCACTTTCCAGACTGTCAGTCTGAGTGGTTCCAAGTTCTCGTAGAGAATGGGACCATGCGACAGAAGATTAGGAATCATCGGTAGGTGTGTGTACTGTGACCGGCTTAGTTCAATCAGATCTGAGAACCACAGTCTCCTCGGCCACCACGGGATTACAAGTAAGATTTGCGCCCATTCTCTGCTGATTTTTGCAATTGTTCTCTGGATAAGTGGAAGGGGAGGAAATGCATACAGACGAGTCGTTGGCTATGGCTGGTTCAGTGCGTCGATGGCCTCCGCCCGGTAACAACATGACTTGGCCATGAATCTGTTCAGCTGAGTATTCTGTTGATTGGCGAATAGATCCATCTGGAGGAGACCATACATTTCTTCTATCTTGTTGAAGACTTCTGTGTTCAACTGTCACTCGTGTGGGTCTATTGTTTGCCTGCTGAGCCAGTCTGCCTGGACATTGTCCTGACCCTTGATGTGCAGTGCCTTTATCGATCTGAGGTGTCTCTGTGCCCAATTGAACAGTCTTGTTGCCTCCCTCTGCAATACTCTCTTGCTGGAGAGCCTCCCTGGTGATTTACGTATGCCTTGGCTGAGACGTTGTCCGTATAGATCAGCACGTGAGTGTTGCTGATGTATGGTGACAACTGCCCCAGTGCTAAATGAATAGCCTTGAGCTCCAGGAAGCTTATTCCCTGGGCTATATCCCTGATGGACCAGAGACCCTGCACTGAGTGACTCCCCGAGTGCGCTCCCCAGCCCTTGAGGCTTGTGTCCGTTATTGTTCTGGTAGGTTCTGTCAAGGACGTTCCTGTGCTGAACACCTCTCGCTCTAACCACCAGGACATTGAGCGGGCGAGGTCTTTTCGGATGGCCACCCATGGATTGGCCCCTGTCGTTAGCTCTCTTTGCAAAGGCCTGAGCCACTGCTGCGTCTCATGTGACAGCGGCCCCACTGCACTTGTTGCGAACAAGACACTAGGAGACCTAGGAGCTGGCCGAGTACCTTCAGTTCCAGGCGGTTTCGACACCTTAGGAGTTGTATGAGAGCCCTTATCTTTTGTTGCCTGAGCGAGGAGATCAGGGCGAGCTCTAAGGAGGTATCTACAATTACTCCTAGATATTCTAGCCTGCGAATTGGGCATAGGTGGCTCTTGCCCGTGTTTACTATGAACCCATGTTGACTTAGGTAAAGTATTGTTCTGCGAAGATCCCTCAGAAGTTGTGTCTTGGACTGCGCCCTCAGAAGCAGACCATCCAAGTAGGGATAAATGTGAATTCCCTCCCTCCGGAAGTTCGCTATTAGTGTCACCAGAACCTTCGTGAAGGTTCTGGGAGCCAACGCCAAGCCGAAGGGAAGGGCTCTGAACTGCCAGTGAGCTTTCTGATAGGCAAATCAGCCACCTCCTGTGGCTAGGCTTGATGGGGATGTGGAGGTACGCTCCTCTTAGATCTATGGACGCTAACCAGTCGTCCTTCCTCAGGCTGCGACAGATGGAGGCCACTGTCTCCATCTTGAACCTTTGTTTCCAGACATGTTTGTTGAGGGCTTTCAGATCTAAAACTGCCCTCCAGGTTCCTTGCTTCTTTGGTACCAAGAACAGAATTGAATATAGGCCCTGCCTGTATTGTTCCACGGGAAACGTCTCTATGGCTCGAATTGTGGCGAGCCTCTGGATCTCCCCTAACATGGCCTTGTGCTTGTCTGCATTCTTGGACATGGGGAAGTCAGGTATCTGTGCCCGGGCTGGTCTAAAAGTTCGATCACATATCCCTGCTTTACGCAGGAGAGGACCCAGTTGTCGGACACCGATTCCTCCCAGACCCCTTGAAACAACTGCAGCCTGCCTCCCACTTCCCCGTCCTCCGCATAGTCAGGCATTCTGCTTTGACAGAGTTGTGGAGGAAGTCTGGGTTCGAGGTCTCTGGCTTCCAAACCTCCCCTGTCTAAATTCTCTGTTTCTAAAGGGGAAGGGTCCCTGTGTATCCCTGTTGTACTGGCCCCCAAAGCGCCTGGAAGAACTTGCAGCCCCTCGAAATCTAAACAGGTGGCCCCCCAAAAAACTTTCTTTTGGGTGTTACTTGCTGCAGGGTTTTGGTTTTCTCCTTATCATTGGCATCTGCCAGGACTTTCTCCAGGCACATGCCAAAAAGCTTTTGTCCTTTTAAGGACCTGCCACTAGGAGGCTTTTGGCTGTTACATCCCCCTGCCAAGTGCAAAGCCATGCACGTCTCCTTGCCATCAAAATGTGGGATGTTTGTTGCTGGGACCTCTGCTCCAAAATCTCAGCCTCCTGTGCTACCTGCATCCAGGCGAGTAGAGCTCTTGCCACGTAAGAGGTCACAGTATTAATCTTTAATGTGGCAGCTGAGACCTCCAGCACTCTTCTGAGAACCGAGTCCAGGGCCATGTCTGTCGGGTCTTTGGGAAAACAGTCTCCTGCAGTGGGGAAAACACCGTTTGTCGCGCTAGGGATGCGGCTGCTGCATCCACTTTTGGTTTTTTTAATAAAGGTTCCTTCCTCCTTTTAAAGAAGTATAAGGAATCCTGGGTCTTATTCATCTTATACGTTTTCGATGGGGATTTCCATTCTTCCAGAATAAGCCTCTTGAAAGACTTGCCCAACAGCAGGCCCTGGTCCTTCCCATGAACTGAGGGAATGTATTCTCTCTGCTCCTCCTCTTGAGAGTCAGATGAATCCCCCTTCTCTAGCTTTTCCCTCAGCTGCAGTTTTCACCACCTGTGACATCAACTCTGCTCTGAGGGGTAGGGCGAACTGTCTGTCCCTATCCTTAGGGTCTGACTGTGCGTCTATGTATTCCCCCTCCTCAGGGTCCGAGTCTCCCTGCTCCTCCTCCGAGGATTGAGAAGTCAGCAAGATCTGGGCCTGCTCCCTAACCAGGTCCCTGGGCTGATCTGGGGAGGACTGAGGGGATTCTAACAGTTGAGCCACAGAGCCCGCTGGTGACACGCCTTTTCCTGCTTTCCCTGCTCTGTCAGTTTTCGGGGGCGGGGGGTTCTTTCTGGGGCTTTCAGGGGCAGGTCTCTTTCTTTTTTCTTGTGAGTGGATGTCGCATAGTTTATTAAGTGACTCCAATATTTGCCCCATTGAACCTTGTAAGGAAGCCATGGTGGCTACTTGCATTTCTGCCGTCTGAGCTGGCTCCAGTTGCTCCTGCGCCTCCATGCTACTGCCGGGCTGCTCTCAACTCTTTGGGGAGAAGAAAAGCTCCAAGCGGGGGGGGATAGAGAGAGAGACCAGCCGTGCTGGCTCTGACTTGTAAGAGGCGGTGGGAATAGCGGCCGCTACAGGAGATGTCGCTCCTTCTCCTCTGTAGTACTTTATTTTCACTGCGCACTCAGTTTCCCCCGCTCCCAAGCTCACTGCAGGGGAGCTGGCTGAGTCATTATCGCGGTTCCGTAGACCGTGTCAGGGAATATCGCCGCCTCTCAATAGGCCCCGCCTGATTTGCGTAGGCCCCGTTCTCGGGGCTCTGTTAACTCCGTCCTGACGGTCTGCAGGCAGAAGATGGACTGGAGATAGCAGTGGGGTAGCTACAGAGCACGCATGCGCAGTAAAAATTAGAGGACTTCTGCCTCCTAGTGGTCAAGGGAAAGCTACCTGTGCTGAGGATTAGGAGGAGACAGGCAACAAGGATGATAGAAGGGATGGACTGACTTCAATATGAGGAGAAGCTCAACAAGTTAGGGCTATTTAACTTGGAAAAGAAGCAATTAAGGGGGGATATGATAGAAGCTTATAAAATCATGAGCGGATGGAAAAAGTAAATAGGGGACTGTTTGCCCTTCCTCACAATAAGAGAACAAGGGGACACTCTCTGAAGTTAAATGGTGTCAATTTTAAAACAAAGAAAATAAGTACTTTTTCACTCAGTGGACAATGCAGTTGTGGAACTTGTTGCCAGTGGAGGCGGTGAAAGGCAGCCCCATAACTAGCTTCAAACAAAAACTAGATAACTACTTAAGAGGATAGAGCCATAAATACCTAATATTTGGGGCTTAAAACCCCTGGCTACCAGTAGCTGGAAGTGGTGAACAGATTAGTCACACCTCCATGACCTGTAGTTTACTTCTCTCAAGCTACTGTAGTTGGCCACTGTCGGATATAGGATGCTGGGCTTGATGGACCATGGGTCTGACCTAGTGCTAAAACTCTGTATTCAAAACTACTTGGCTTTTACTGAGTGTCTCAGTGTTTGACTTGGCTTTACTGAGTACCAAGTAACTGAGGAATCAGCCTGGTACTCGGTACAGTACTAGGGCCAATATACAGGGCTTTTCCTGCCCCTATATAAGGTGACTCAGTACTTGATACTCCAAAAATACTTGGTACTCAGTTTTATTTTACTGAGTACCGAGTATTCATCCATGTTTTCAAGAACTGGCCAAACAGTTGGAAATACTCGCAAAAATAAAATACTCGCAAATAAAACGTTTACTATTCATTTCAGCCCTAGCCTGACACTTATGTTCTTCTTCAACAAAACATTTAAGCACTTCCTCAATGGTTCCCTGAATCAGGGCCTACATATATTGCATAGGACAGAGATCGCAACTACATTGGACACTAGTGGTAGAAAAGTCCCCTAGAGTGGAAAAAGGAGAAGGGGGAGTAAGGTAAATCAGTGTGATAAAGGGCTGCATCTGGGAGACTTTCACTGCTGGGCAATGTTCCATTTGGTAGACCAGTAGTTCAGACATCACAACGAAAACATTCCAACCCCGAATTACTGCCAGCTGCTACCCATGGATTTTTCTGTACATCTGAAAGCAGTCTACCACTGGAAGACATACCACAATAGATGACGAATGCTGCTGCTAGCATTTAATCTTACTAACATTAGTTGCTCTGGCACCCAACACTTGTAAGTGCCTCTTGCGTTAATGCCAGAGAGCATGACTGGCAATCTGCAGTGTTATGGCACCTAATATCCCAGGCAAATAAAAACCAATTATATGTCAAAGTGGAATTGCCCATCCTGTAACCTCAAATAAACCCTGGAAGTCAACTAGTGAGAGATGAAATAATTCTGCACTTCCAATAGAACTTCGAGCAACCAATCAGTTTCTCCCATTAGTCATAGGCCGTTTTTAGACTACCACGGCGGCGCCGCCCGCGCTTGTTTTCAAAAAAGCCGGCAGCCCGTTCCACACGTGACGCCGCCGCCGAATACGCGCATGTGCGGGCGATGCGCTTCCATTTCCGGTCGCGTATGACCAGCCTCGGTCACCGACCCGGTCAGTTCGCGGCCGGAAATGGATGCGCATCACCTGCGCATGCGCGTATTCGGCGGCAGCGTCACGTGTGGAACGGGCTGCCGGCTTTTTTGAGAAACAAGCACGGGCGCCGCCGCGCTCGTCTGAAAACAGTCACAGAGTCAGTGTGGTGTACTGGATAAGGTGCTGGAGTTGGACCTCTCACGCTAGACATGAACTCACTGGATGACCTTGGGCAAGTCACCTCAGCCTCAGTTTCCCATCTGTAAAATGGGAATGTGTGTGTCTTTCCCTGTGTTCCCCTCACCCGTGTCCATCTTAGACTGTAAGCCCACTATACAGGGTGTGCCTTTAGACAATGTCAACGGGTGTCTGAATATGTTTTGACCTTGATACAAACACCGTTTTGGCCCTGCATTCATGAGGCACTGCTTAGACACAGAGTCCACCTTGGGGCAAATCCGTGTTTTGCTCGCCACCCGATCTCAGCACGCAAGCACTACCGCCTCATTCCGTGTTGTACCTGCTGACATGCCACATGATATCATTAGACACAACGCTGGCCATGTGTTCAGCAAGAACACTCAGATTGTCCTTGTGATGCGATGGTGTTCACATCGTGTGTTCAACGGGTGGCCAAATTGGTGTTGGGATTGTTATGGTGCTTACACACAACAGTCAAACACGTGCTAAAGGAGTTTGACACTCAATCTTTTGTTATGTCTAAAGACACTCAGGGACTTGTCTCTGAAAATCTGAGATTGTAAACCGCTGTGTATGACCAGTAGTGTTATAGAAATAAGTAGTCGTATTAGTGCAGATTTCCAAATAGTATGAGGATTTTGCAGAACCTGTCTACACATATGGCACTCTCGTGACCTTGTTGAAATAAATGGTGTCAGATAATCAACCTTTCAGTGTTATGACGGTTCGTATATTGAGGCTGTCTTCTATTTTGGATGCGAGCCTTTTCGAATTTGCATGAGTGCCTGCAAAGGAAGCCTTAGAGCCAAGGCTCTAATCCCATCAGCCAAAATTAATGGAACTACTTTGATAGGATGGTCCCTCATCCACTTCATACTGGTGCCAACCCTTAGCACCAATGTGAGCCTCATTTAAGTGAATGAGATTCATGCTGGTGTAACAGCTTATTATTAACAAACATTTATATAGCACCAGCAGTGTACCTGGCACTTTACAAAGTAATAAAATAGACATGGTCCCTGCCCCTAGGGCTTACAATCTGAGACAGAGGAAGGGGAACAGAGGGAGAGACAAGCTTAGTGCCGGAATGAGGCAGGTGGAGGATTCCAATGTTAACAATGCAAAAAATAGCAAGATTATGGGAAGAATGAATGTGACTGAAAAAAATATCCCCTGCGTCAAGCACACCAATGCAAAGCTCTCAAACCAGGACAGTTTAGAGAGACTAGCATACCAACAGTGTAAACTGTAAGTGTTCTTTCCACCTACAGAAAAAGAAAGCCTTTTATATGCTTTAGGATGCTTTGAAATGTATTTTAATGGCATGTGAGTTTCCTGAAGTGGAAGCCTGCACTTGTGGGGGCTCTGGAAGGATGCAAAATCTGTGCAATCCAATTAATAAAAAACATGAAATTTTGTGGGCTAGTGGGAAAGTTTCTCACATTCAGCAATCATCTAAAAAATGTAAGTATCTTCCAGAAAGTAAAAGGGAAAAGCAGCCATTTGAACTTCTATACAGAATCCTATGATACTATGGTTGCATCCATTGCCAACTAACAATTTATGCCTTTAATTACCATCATTTTGCAATTCTACAGGAAAATGTGACCCTAGTGCGAGAGACTCCATAAAGATTGATTATTCTTCCAGCACCTTCCTGGTATTTGTCAGCTCTCTCTCTCTCTGGCTTTGAATGAAATAAGCAGCTGATCTTGTTACCAGCGTGCACAGCACAGCACATGACAGTGCTTATTACATTAGTAACAATGCTGCACTGACATGGCTTTTAGTTCTAAAAAATCATTAATGTTAGATTGTTTGTGTTCTGAGGGGAAGAGCAAGGTGCTTTTTCCTTTCCAAAGTGCTGGTTCTTGTTAATTACATGATAAACATCTGTAACTTGTGATCAAATTAGCCAGTCCTAGCTGTATCTAAGGCACTCAAAACACAAAGGTGAGTTAAGCTCCCATGAATCATCCTATTGGATCACACTCTGATGACAGGTCTGGCAGAGATTCATCATCGTGCAAGATGGGGTGGACATGTTTTGATGTAAACTCCTTAAACTGGGTGGGGTTTGTATGCAATCATCACTGTGCTGCCACTTAAGCTTTTAGGGAAAGGCCCTCATGTTGCTATTGTGGCTGGCATGGCAGAGTTTTGAAAGCACCGTCTCTAGGGTTCAGGGGAGATCAGAAGGAAGGCTTGGCCATGGCAGTGCTATAGTGGCCGTCTCATGGAACAACTCTTGCTTTTTACACAGCAGGTATTTAACAGTCCAGTCCTCACTGTGCTCTGAGCTGGGATGGGTGCCAGGTGGAGCAGTCCTTGCTGTGTCACTCCATAGGCACTTGCCAAAACTGTTCTTGCTGTGGGGTGTCTGATAAAACGGTACACTTTGAGGGTATTTGCCAGACACGCCTTGTTGAGCCCCCAAAAGCAGCGCTTGGTGGAATCGCTTCACAATTCCATACAGGGCAATGGAACAGTCCGTGCTCTGCAGGAGAGCGCATGCTTGGAATAGTCTTGCTGTTTGAGATATGTGGCATTTAGCCAACAATCCTGGCTGTGAACCTTTGGAAGAGTCTGCACTGGGCCATGTGAAAGTCCCCATTTGTTGGAATAGTCCTCCTTGTACTACAAAGATCAGCGGGAGATTGGAAAAATTCACACCTTGCCAAGCAAGAACAGTGTTCAGAGGCATAATTCTTGTTGTGTCTGTCACTCAGGACGGTGGCTGTTTTGAGAACAAATCCTCATTGTGTCATGGAATGTAGCAGCTCTTTGGCGACGTAATTCTCACCACCCCAAGCAATGCAAAAAATATGTGGTGGCAAAGTCCTTGCTGTGTCCTCTATTGCATATTGCAACTGCCACACAGCAGTTGGTGGCACAGATCTTGTGATATCATGTAGGGTAGTAAGCATTTGGTGGACTAGCCATTGCCGTGCCATCCAGGGAAGCAGGTGTTGGTGACATAATCCCTGCTCTGCCATGCGGAAGCATAGTCCCCACAGTGCTAGGTAGAGTAGTTGCCACTGGATGGTGTACTCCTTGCTGTGCCAAATAGGACAGTGGCTCTTTGCTGGTATAGTCCTTGCCGTGCCATGCAGAACAGTTGGCATTTGGTGGCACTCCTTGCCACACAGGACATTGTCTGTTTGCTGGTATTGTCCTGTGCCATGCAGGAAAGCAGGGTGTTTGGTGGCATAGCCCTTGCCACATGGGACAGCAACTGTCTGGGGGCATAGTCCTCGCCATGCCATGAGAGGCAATGGCCACTGGATGGCATAGTTCTCGCTATGCTATCCAGAGCAACAGCTGTTTGGTGGCATAACGGATTCCAGGGGCTGTTTGGTGGTATAGTCTTTGCCATGCCGTATGGGGCAGTGGCTGTTGGTAGCAGGGACTGCTTGCTGGCGTAGTCCTCACTGTGCCAGTGTCTGCTTGGTGGCAGAGCAGCTATTGGTGGTGTAATCCGCACTATGCCAAGCAAGACAGTAGTGGCTATGGGTGGTATAATTCTTGCCATGTTTGGTGATGTAGTCCTTACTGTGCTAGGGTCTGTTCAGTGACACAGTCCTTGCCATGCCAGGCAGGGCGGTGGCTGGTGTAGTCCATGCCTGGGTCTGTTCGGTGACACAGTCCTTGCCATGCCAGGCGGGGTTGTGACTGGCACACTTGCTCTACGCCAGCTGGTGACACACAGGGAGGCCAGTGGCTCCAGGTGGCCCCTTGCGACCCTGGCGGCAGCAGCAGGTGCTTAGTCTCGGTGATGCCTCCACTCTCTTCCGGGCGCCTTGGTTCATTGTCTGCTTCTTCTCCCATAGTCCCCGCCGCCTCAGCCGAGCCCCGACTCTCTCTCTCCGCGCTGAAGGGAACTGGGCTGAGCAGGGCCGGCCTTACAAATTGCCGGGCCCTGGGCAGAGACAAAATGTGGGGCCCCACAGGCCCTGCTCACACCCCACACACAAACGCAGAGAATTCCCCCATGCCATGGCAACCCATCAGTGTAATGAAATCAATATGAAAGAGAGCACAGGACACAGATATTTCATTTCATTTTTTATTTGTACCCCGCGCACTCTTGCCACAGGCAACTCGAGGCGGCTCACAACAAAAATGAAACAACTCGTAACACAATATACAAAATACACAATATAAAAAATACAATATGGTCAACAAGACCCACAAACCCTCCCCCCCACATTCTTAAAGAATAACTTAACAAATTCATATCTACCAAACCTGCCTTCAATCTCCATTACTCTACCCTCCTCACACTCCTTTCCTGCTGCCACCAGGGAAGGAGTCCTTCTCACCCCCCTCATTCCTTCCTGCTCTCACCAGGAAGTGAGTCCTTTCCACAATACAACATAAGAAAAATATCATATATATTAATTTCTCCCCACCCCGTCTACATACAATTATAATACATAATTAGTTTCTACTAACCCATACAAACTTCACTGTTCCCTGCCTTTTATCAGCCGGCTTGGACACTGGCTGCCTTCCATTAGGTGCAGTAGTGGCGGCGGCAACAGCTGTGCTGGTTCTGCGCTGCCTGACACCACTACCCCCCGACACCTGCTGCTGCTCTTACTCAGTGGAAATTCTCCAGTCCCCCCTCACACCAAATCTTCAGTGTCTGTCCAGCAGAGGGGCCCCTGGGCACCCCGGCCCAACAAACGGCCCCAGCCAACGGCCGACACCCTTTGGGTGTCACCCTTTGGGTGTCACCCTTTGGGCTGGCGCCCACAGGGCCCCACCCTGGGAGTTATTACCTGGGGAAGGGGAGGAAAAAGCAGAGTGACAACAGGCTCCTCCAGTCAAGACAGCCCAATCCCCACCCCCCCCAGCATCAAACACAGATATGCCCCAATACATTTATTTACATTTTTAGTTGCCTTGTGGATAGTTTTCATGTTGGTCGAATACAAGTTTTTCTGCCTAAGTATCAGTTCAGACAAGACAATTTTAGTAAATGAAAACATCTGTAAGGTATTTGTGATTGTCAACTTCATGTCATTTAGAAGTTCCAGACTTTTAATTTTCCCCATATTGTTGCCTCCAGAGTGTATTACAAGTATGTCTGGAGAGTGACTGTGGCAGGTTTTGGCTTTTTGTTTTTCTAAATTGGGCAAAATATTTTCCCAATACATTCCTCTCTTTTTAATCCAGACAACTGTAGCATTGGCAATTCCGAGACTATGTTCTGTGTTGTGTTGCAGACAAAGTTTTTCTAAACGACTGAAGTAAGAATCTCCAAACATCCATAAAAGTCTTGCAGGTGACTCCATCATTAAACGGGACGAGAAGAGACAATAAGAATCTGAGAATGATGAAGTCCAACAGCAAGGGCGCACAGACAAGTCTTCTCGCTCAGTGGCTGCCGTTCCTTATTTTCCCTGTAGTTGCGCGGCGCAGCTCGCCCAAACCTTACTTTCGCAGGCAGGCTCCCCAATGACACCTCCAGGCACTGACTCCCCCCTAGAGCTGCGCTGCTCCTACCTGTTGCTGTCGCTTTGCCCGCCAAGTTACTGCTGCTGGTGCCTCAAGCTAGCTCTCTCTCTCTCCAAGAAAGGGGGTCCTGTGGAATGGATACAGATATTAGAACACAATATAGGCGTCCCCCCCAGCCCCCAACGAGACTAGACCTTGCCCTCACCGTGAGGCCCTGCTGCGCCCCCCACCAGGACCCACGGCACGCCCCCCCCCGCACCGCTAGGCCTCACCACGAGACTAGGCCTCAGTGTGAGGCCCTCCCCGCCCAGCCACTCCACTACCAGGCCCCGCGTTCCCCCCCCAGCCGCTTGCCCGCACCACGAGCCTCTGAGGCCTCCCCCCGCTAAGGTGCCGCGGGCCCGTCTCACACAGAACTATGTCCGCCTGGCCAGCCACAGCCAGGCCTTGCCCGCCCCCACGGCCCTGCTAGACCCCTCTCCCCCAGCTCACCTGCCCACCCAACTGTTCCCATGCCACCGCTAGGCTTTGGCTCGCTTACGGACCTGCCCCCGAGCCCGGCCTCCCGAC
Source organism: Sphenodon punctatus (assembly GCA_003113815.1). NCBI lineage: Eukaryota > Metazoa > Chordata > Lepidosauria > Sphenodontia > Sphenodontidae > Sphenodon > Sphenodon punctatus. The sequence continues at coordinate 4,994,357 of QEPC01011901.1, read as the reverse complement.
GAGACCAGTCCGGGAGGCCCCTGAGCCCCACAGCGAGACCAGGCCCCCAGGCTAGCTCTTGCCAGTCATCACCAGCCCAGCCCCCCCAGGGCCCTGAAAAAGTAAACCTACCAACAATGGGGTCCCTTCCTGCTCTGGTTTCCCTGGCCGCTGCCGCACCACCTCCCGCTGCTCCGGGTCCCATGTTGCGCCTCTTCTCTCCTCTGCTGCCTTGAGGGTCCCATCCCGGTTCCACGCCGCGCTCCTCCATCACCGCGCTCTGCTGGCCCTGGATCCTCCTCACGTCCACGATTGCCTTCTTTGCCGCTGCCCCTCTTTCCTGTCACCGCCGAGTGGCTCCGAGCCTCTGCCGCGCGGCAGGTAAGACGAGCGCCCCACACGTTCACCTCTCTCGCCGCCAGTTCAGCAGCCACTGGCCCGCTCCCTCCTGGAAGCTGCTTTTATGCAACTTCCAGGAGGAAGAGCGAGGAGGCGGAGCCAGGCAGGGTCATATGGCCCCTGAGGCCACACCCACCAGGTGGGAGAGAGAAGTAGGGAGGGGGCGGGGCCAGGCAGGGTCATATGGCCGCTGATGCCACACCCACCAGGTGGGGGAGAGAGGAGAAGGTAGGGAGGGGGCGGGGCTAGGCAGGGTCATATGGCCCCTAAGGCCACACCCACCAGGTGGGAGAGAGAGGAGAAGGTAGGAAGGGGGCGGGGCCCATGCTGGGATTTGGGGGGTCGGGACAGGGGGTGCCGCTTCGCTGCCTTGTATCAGTGGCTGCCGCTGCCAGCCCAACTTTAAAAAAAAAAAACAACCACCATGCTCTGCTGCCCCTAAACCGCCGCCCCCCAAGTGTGGGGCCCCGGGCGGCCGCCCCTAGTGCCAGTCCCGGCCGCGTGGGGAGCTCGTCTTACCTGCCGCGCGGCTGAGGCTGGGAGCGAGTCAGCAGAGGCGGCGGCAGCAGCGGTGCCGGGACAGGCCGGTCCGGCCGCGCCTGCGCGGCACCTTGTTTACCCCGCTGGAAAGCGGGCGGGGAGGGCAGCGGAGCGGCGAGGCCGGGCCCGGCCGGCAGATGTCGCCCCACGCCCAGGAGAGCGGGCCTCGCCCAGTGGCCGCCAGGTGGCGCCTGCGCCCTCCATTCGCTCGCGAGCCGCCGAGCAGAGAACACCCCAAACAATCCCCAGCGCCGCCGCCAAATTAAATAATCTGCCCGCTCCCCAGCGTCGCTTCCAAACCCCTCCGCGGTGGAGACTCTAGGCCGGGACAAGGTCGCGCCGCCTCCCCGCCGCCGGAGCCGCCAGGGGGACCAGGCCGGACGTCAGCGCGGGGCTCGGGCCCTCCGAAGCTGCCTGCGCCTGAGGTAAGTTAGAAAATGGCGGCGAAGCTTCTGGAAGTTTGGCGGGGGCCCTGGGGGGCTGACGGGGCGTCGAGCGCGGGAGGCCGGGCCGGGGCCTGCGGAGACGGAGTGGGTGCGGGGCCGGCGCGGGGCGCAGGAGGCGGCAGCGCCGGAGCGGGGCCGGCTGGTCACAGCGACTCGTCGCGCTGCCAAGATGGAGGACGCGGGGCTGGAGCCGCGAAAACATCCCGGCTTTCCCCCCGCCCCCCCACTTCGCAGTGCTCCCTGGCGGCGGGGAGGGCAGAGAGAGGCCTCGCTGGAGCGGCCCCGCGGCAGCCCCATCGCCTCCCGGCGCTCCGCGGAGCTAAAATGGAGAAACCNGGAGCCGCCAGGGGGACCAGGCCGGACGTCAGCGCGGGGCTCGGGCCCTCCGAAGCTGCCTGCGCCTGAGGTAAGTTAGAAAATGGCGGCGAAGCTTCTGGAAGTTTGGCGGGGGCCCTGGGGGGCTGACGGGGCGTCGAGCGCGGGAGGCCGGGCCGGGGCCTGCGGAGACGGAGTGGGTGCGGGGCCGGCGCGGGGCGCAGGAGGCGGCAGCGCCGGAGCGGGGCCGGCTGGTCACAGCGACTCGTCGCGCTGCCAAGATGGAGGACGCGGGGCTGGAGCCGCGAAAACATCCCGGCTTTCCCCCCGCCCCCCCACTTCGCAGTGCTCCCTGGCGGCGGGGAGGGCAGAGAGAGGCCTCGCTGGAGCGGCCCCGCGGCAGCCCCATCGCCTCCCGGCGCTCCGCGGAGCTAAAATGGAGAAACCGCCTCCTCTCTCCCCCCCCCCCCCTTTCTGCCGAGCCGGGGCTGCTGGCAAGATGGAGGACTCGGGCATTGTGTGTGTGTGGCTCAGCGCTCCGCCGGAGCCAAGGGGCGAGCGGGCAGAGCCTCGGCCCGATAAAATGGTGGGGGCGGCCGCCTCGCTGGGTTGGGCGAGAGGCTCAGAGGCCCAGAGTGGGGGGGGGGATCCCTGCTCCGAGGGGCTCGCCCCAGAGTGGGGGGGAGGGGGCTGCCCTGATTCCCCCCCAAAAAACCCAAAACTCTGCTTGGCCCCCCCCCCACTTTCGGGATCAGGAAGTGAGTTTCCAGCGCTGCCGCCCCCTCCCCCCCGGAACTTCTCCCAACTCCCGTCCGGTCACTTCGGGCTGAAACCGAACTAACCGCTGGGCCCTTGCGGGGGGCGATCCCGGGGAGCGGGGGGTGTCTGGGGAGGGGGGGTGTTAGGAAGGGGAGACGATGCGAAACTTGTGGGGACTGTTGGTGCCTGTGGCCGGGCCCGGGCCGGCGGGGGGGGGGAGGAGGTTGCTGACTGGGGGGTTTTGGCGCCACTTTTGGTTTTAGGTCGCGCTGCTCAGCCCCCCCCCCCTCCGGGAGACACTGGCGTGAAGGGATCCCTGCCCGGGGGGGGTTGCCTTTCCGGGGCGCTCTCTCCTCCCAGGCCTAGGCGGGCTGCGGGCTGTAAGGGTTTGTCGGGGGGGGGAAGCAAAGTGAGAGCGAGCGGCTCCGCTTCCCCGTGTCTCGGCTGGGAGCCATGTCAACACAGCGCTGGGGGAGGGGAGGGGAGGGGTGTGTACGTGTGTGCGCTGTTCCCGGGCTCCCCCCCCCCGCGACTCGCTTCTCGCGCTCTGGTCTCAGAGAGAGAGAGAGACACGGGAGAGGCTCTCGCGCTCACTTTGTGCCTTCCCTCGCCGAGCGCTCGGCCCCGCAGCAAACTTTCCCCGCCCCCGCTGAGGGGGCCAGGCCCGGGCGGGGTCCCACCCTGGGCTTGTCTCTCCCCCCGGAGCTCGCTAGGGTGACTCTGTCTCATGGGGGAGGCGAGAGCGAGGCAGCTCCCTGCCCCCAGGAGGCTGCCTCGCTCCCCTCGGCCGGTGCCTTTGCCTTGCTCGCCTCGGCCGCCCCCTTCGGGGAGGCGGGGCTGGGGCCGGGTGGGGGTTGGGAGTCGGGTTACCGAAGTGCGTCACACTCGGCTCTAATGGGGCCTACTCAGCAAGGGCTTGGGTTTGTTTGTGCCTTCCCCGGCTGCACTGGCCGCCTCTCCCTTTCGCATCTTCCCATTGGGCTGCCGCCTCCTCCTTCTCCCCTGGGGCAACTGAACAGCGGGCTGCACGAGCCGAGCCAAGCCGAGCCGTTCCAGCCATGGGGCTCACAACGCGGAACAGCCCGGGCTCGCAGCACAAGGGCTACAGTTTTGTTGTGGGCTTGAAGTGTAAACACTTAAGAGCTCCAGGAAGAGGTGTGTCTTGCAAGCAGCTCAGTAAAGCCAATGCTTTGCATCCCTCAAAAGAGCACTTGAAGGGTCAATAGAGGATTAGCTGTGCGTTCTTTTACTTCTTTCTAAATAACTATGGAGAGTCTTTGAGGCAGGATCGGGATCTCTGGGGAATGTTTATGTAATTTTCCACTTTGAGAGGTGACACCTTATTTCTGTTCCGTAGGGTCTGGTAAATCGGTTAGGTTACTGGCTAGACTTTTTTTCTTACTCAGCTGCTTATGTTGCATGCAGGGTTTGGGCTGGTTGGGGTGGGGGTTGTGTTGAAGCTTTATGGATATTCAGAATGTTTGTATATCTGCAAGGATAAAACTAAGATGGAGAAATTGAAAACTACAGAGATAGTTGGAGTCAGTTCATATTAGATGGGCACATTCTGCTTGCCTACTTTGAGAAGTTGTTGACGTGTGTTAAAACAGTTATTCTGATGGGTGGTGGGGAAGGATTTGCGGATACTTTTTGGAATGTGAACTTCCTATGTATGAAAGAATGTGGCTTATTGAGTGCTGGTTATCTGTTCACTAAAGATTTGGTTGTGGGGCTTGACAGTTCACTTGTTCTAGGGATCCACAGTGCACCCTACGCTCAGTGGAGGCAATTCTTTTATAGTGATCATGGGACAGCCTCGCTGTTTGGTAGTGTATACCAACTGGTGGAGGGATTCCTTTCCCTTATGTGGTGCGCCCCCTGCTGAAGAAGCCATCTTTGGATGTGGACACACTCGCCAGCTACCGACCTGTCTCTAATCTTCCCTTTTTAGGGAAGGTTATTGAACGGACAGTGGCACTGCAGCTCCAGGCGCATTTCAACAGCATCAGTTTCCTTGACCCTTTTCATTCTGGGTTCCGCCCCGGCTACGGTACTGAGACGGCCTTGGTGGATGATCTCCGCCGGGAGATGGACGCAGGATGTTCGACCTTTTTGATCCTGCTAGATCTCTCAGCCGCTTTTGACACCGTGGACCATGGGCTGCTGTTGAGATGGCTGCGAGACTTGGGTGGCGGGGCAGGTCTGGACGGGACTGTCCTTGGATGGTTCCGCTCATTCCTCTCGGGTAGAAGCCAGCGGGTGGTGCTGGGGGCTGAAACATCTAGCCCCCGGGCCTTGACCTGCGGCGTTCCGCAGGGTTCCATTCTGTCTCCACTGTTGTTCAATGTGTATATGCAGCCCCTGGGGGAGACCGTGAGAGGGTTCGTGGTGCGATGTCACCAATATGCTGATGATACTCAGCTGTACCTCTCATTTTCAACTTATCCAGGTCCTGCTGTCTCGTTACTCTCCCAATGTTTGGAGGCCGTGGCGGAGTGGATGCGGCAGAGCAGACTGAAGCTCAATCCCGATAAGACAGAGGTGATGGTTGGAAGGGCTGGGGAGGTGCTGGCCCCCGTGATAGGGGGTGCTTGCCCGCCTGTTGCTCTTCAGGTTCGGAGTCTGGGGGTGGTTTAGGATTCAGGCCTCTGTCTGGATCGGTAGGTGGAGGCGGTGGCTAAAGCCGCCTTTTGCCAGTTGTGTCTGGTATGGGGGCTTCGACCGTACCTCTCCAGGCCCAATCTGGCCACTTTCGTCCATGCCTTCATCACCTCCAGGCTAGACTACTGCAACGTGCTTTACGTGAGGCTTCCCTTGTTTCTGGTTCGGAGACTGCAGCTAGTGCAGAATGCAGCGGCCCGTCTCCTGACGGGGGCGGGACGGCGTGAGCACATAACACCGGTGCTCCGCGCTCTGCACTGGCTGCCTATAGCGTACTGAGCCAGGTTCAAGGTGTTAGTATTGATTTACAAAGCTCTGCACGGTCTGGGCCCCTCATATCTCAGAGACCGCCTCGCCCTCCGTGCCTCAGAGCGATCCCTTCGGTCCACCGGGGGCGCCTTTCTGGAGGTCCCCCATGCAAGATAGGGGGCCACAATGGAGAGGGTGTTCTCGGTGGCTGGGCCACGGTTGTGGAATACCCTCCCGGAGGAGGCTCGCCTGGCCCCGGGCCTCTTGGCCTTTCGATGTATTTGCAAGACTTGGCTGTTTGCCCAGGCCTTTGGAGTGGAGGATGGGGTGGTGGGTGTTTTAAATTTGTTTTATGTTTTAAAATTGTTTTTATAAACTGTTTTATATTGTGTTGGAAGCTGCCCCGAGATGCCTTTGGCATGGGGGTGGGGGCGGCATATAAATGTAACGAAATAAATAAACTATTCTTAAAGGAATTCCCTAGGATGTAGGCCACATCTACACATTTAGCTTGTGGCAAGCTGCCATGTCAGCAGCTGTGCTGTTAATCCCCTCTCTTTAGAGAACAATTGTGTATTGCTACAGTCCTAGAACAGAGAGCAACTTGCCAAAGTCACTTCTGTGGAAGTGTTGCCCACCTTTCTCCCTGTACTATAGCTGTGATATGGGCGGGTGGTGGAGGAATAGCATTGTTTCTGGTATGTCCAATGACGTCAGTTGCCACTTAACTAAATGTAGTACGGAAATAACTGTACACTGCAGCACAGGCTTGGTATCATTGTTAGGGTCTTAAGCAGCTGAAGTTTGTCTCTTTCAAACCTAGACAGCCAGAAACAACACAAAAACTAGCACTGACTTCAGGAAGGGGTGGAGAACCTCTTCTGTGAGCCGCTTTGAAAAATAGTACATGCACCACAGGCCAGACACGCATTAGGAGTTGCTTATGGGGTGTGCTCAGGATGGGGAAAGGAAGAGAAGGGTCCAGTTCATCGATCTATGCCATTGATTTGTTCCTTATCCTTGATTTCTCTCTCCTGAGCTCACTCAGTTATTGAAGGTAGGAACTGGATTCATGAGTCGAATCCAAGAACTAGAAAGGGACCAAATGGAAAAGAGCCACGGGCTGAATTTGATCTATTGATCAGAGGTTTCCCACCACGAATATCCAGTGTTAATATTCAGAAGTTTTTCTTGGAACCACAATGGTTAGATTGTTTTTAAGAAGTTATACAAACAAGTTTTAGAGGTGATCCCAAGGAGCTGAAGACCAATGAGCCAAACTCCAATAGGAGGTAAATCAGGTAAGTTATTCCAATGAATAGAACTATTAGACATAAAACATACTGGAAGAGCTAACATAGCTTTTGTATAAGGAACTTGTGCATTGCCAGTCTATTAGAATTTTTTTGACAAGCATGTGGATAAGGGTGAAGAGGCTATAACTTTTTATTTCTATAATATCCCCCCACCAAATGGCACGTGGAGGGCTTCACAACACACTATAATAAAACAATATAAGATCAATTTAAAAGGGGAAGGTTAAGAGGGAGGAAAAACACATTTAAGGGGAACCAGCAGTAGATCCTGAAAGCACCTAAAATATTTTTTCAGGTCCTCTTTAAAGGTAAGGAGGGAGGAAGACAGACATCTGGAGGGTGCAAGCTTCATGCTGAGGGGCCCACCACAGCAAAGGCTGACTTAATTTATGAAGTAAAATTTTTATGCTGCCCTTCTCAAAGGCTCAGGGCAGTTCACAAACCATAAAAACAGTAAAATAAATAAACAACCCCCATCTCCCACAACCTCCCACCCAATACGACCTCCCCACATCCAAACATTGCATCCCTACCCAAAACCCACCCACCATCTTTGCGTGCCAAATGTCTTTACAAACAGGAAGGCCCTGCACCCCCTCTGGAAGATGCTCGGACTCAAACAAATCACCAGGGAAAGTGAGTTCTGTAGCATTGGGGCAGCAACCAAGAATGAGTTAAGGTGAAATGTTGGGATGACCAAACTGGATGGTTTCTTTGTGCAGATAGCCATCAGGACGAGGCTCCAGGAGTAGGTCTTAAAGCTTAAATATAGCCAGGGCCTACTGTTCAGGGCCCTAAGAACCAGCAGTGCACAATCTGGTGTACTTGGATCTTCACAAAGTCTTTGTAAAAATCTTTCATCAAAGACTCTTTAAACTAAATGGTCATGGGATAAGAGAAATGTCCTTTCACAATTCTGGCTAAAAGATAATGGAAGAATAGGTATAAATGGTCAGTTTTCAGAAAGGAATGAGGTAAACAGCTAAGTTGCGAAAGAGCAACAAAGATCTATATTTGTATCACTTGTTTAACATTTGTTAATGATCTGGAAAAGCAATAAACTGTGTGATAAAGCTTGCAGATGATATCAATTTTTTTCCATGTAGTTAAATTCCGAGCTCACAGAAGGGTGTCACAAAACTGGGTGACTGGGCAGTAGGATGGGCAAATTGAAATCAGTGTTAAGTGCAAAATAATGCATATAAAAAATAATCCTAACTACAAAACACAGTGTTTGGTTCAAAATCAATTTATCACTCAGAAAAGAGATCCTGGAGTGGGTTTTTGGGGAGGGGGTGCGGGGTGGGGGATAGGTTCTCTGAAAACATTAGCTCACTTTGCTGCTGTGGCCAAAAAGGCAAAGAGAATATTAGGAATTATTTAGAAAAGGTTAGAGAATAAGACAAAATATAATGCTACTATACAAATCCATGGTGTGTCCACACCTCCAACAACGTATGCATGTCTTGGCACCCCATTTCAAAAGGAATAAAGTAGAATTGGAGATGGTACATAGAGATGCAACAAAGATGATCATGGGTAAGAAACAGCTTCCATATGAAAAAAGCTTTAAATGGTTAGGGCCAGTTTAAAAGGTTACGTGCCAGGATATGGCACCGAGACTGCCTTGGTGGATGACCTCCGCCGAGAGATGAATTTGGGATGTTCGACATTATTTGTCCTGTTGGATCTCTTGGCAGCATTTGATACTTTTGACCGTGGGTTGCTGTTGAGGCTGCTGCGGGTTGGCGGGATTGTCCTAGGATGGTTCCGTTCATTCCTCTCGGGAAGAAGCCAGCGGGTGGTGCTGGGGGAAGAAACATCTAGCCACCAGGATCTTGCTTGCGGCGTACCACAAGGTTCCATTCTGTCTCCATTGTTTAATATTTACATTCAACCTCTGGGTGAGGTTGTGAGACAGCTTGGTGTGGATTGTCACCAGTATGCTGATGACATTCAGCCATACCTCTCCTTTTCAGCAGACCCAGGTCCTGCAGTCTTGGTACTTTTCCAGTGCCTGACAGCAGTGAGTGACTGGATGAGACGGAGCAGACTGAGGCTGAACCCTGATAAGATGGAGGTGATGTTGGTGGGTAGGATAGCTGAGGTGATGGCCCCACTGGTGGAGGGGATCAGCCTCCTGCTGAACTCTGGCCTCTGCCTGCATTGTCAGGTGGAGGCAATGGCAAAGGGAGCCTTTTGCCAATTACGTGTTCATCACCTCTAGGTTGGATTACTGCAACGCACTGTATGTGGAGCTGCCCTTGGTGACAGTTCAGAAGCTGCAGCTGGTGTAGAATGCTGCAGCCCGCCTCCTGACGGGGATGGGTAGTAGGGGTGGGAATTCCGGATCTACCGGTATCCGATAATGCCGGTATCGGGCGTACCGGCATTACCGGATTCGACCCGGTAATCCGGACCCGGTACCGGATTTCGGTGTACCGGTTTTTTTTACATTGCAGCCATTTAAAAATGGCTGCAATGTAAAAAAA